>CM057830.1:9879576-10555266 GCA_030068075.1 Paguma larvata
CACGGGACCCCCTCCCCAATCCTCTCCTTCTCTGTCTTTTCCCTTCTCTCTCTTTTCTGCGTCTGTCCAGGGATAAATGCTCAACAGGCGTTTCACGCGTAAGTGCATGTTCTGATAATATTAGTAGTCATTTTAATGTAAATGAAGGTTTCTGATGTCAAAGACCTGCATCGCTAAAAGCTATTCGAAAGCAGTCCGCTTTAACTTTCTCAGTAACAGGCACTGTCTCTTTTATGGTCTCCCTTGTGGTCATACCAGTAGTGGTAGTAATAATGATACTAACAACAATAATGTTTTATTCTTCTTATGACTAATATTTTTAATGTTTTATCTATTTTTAAGAGAGAGAAAGAGACAGAGTTTGAGCAAGGGAGGGGCAGAGAGAGAGGGAGACACAGAATCTGAATCAAGCTCCAGGCTCTGAGCTGTCAGCACACAGGCCAGCGTGGGGCTCAAACTCATGAACTGCGAGATCTTGACCTGAGCCGAAATTGGATGCTTAACCGACTGAGCCACCCAGGCGCCCTATGGCTAATAGTTATTGAGTTTTTACCACTTGCCTCATATTCTAGGTATGTGGTTCTGAGTTTAGTCTTTAGACCCTTGGGGATGCCCACAACTCTGCAGGAACCTGTGAGGTCAAAACTGTTTTCATAATAATACTGAGAAGCCCCGTGCCTGTTTTGCTGTGTTGACATTTGAGCTGATTACACAGGAGCAATGATGGGCAAAAGTGCTGGCTTTTCCGTGTGTATCAAGACGAGTGGCCATTGTAGTCTTCACTGTGGGTACCCACAATTTAAAAGAAAAAGCCAATTTTATTTTAGAAAACCCCCAATGAAGCAGTGAAGTTTATTAAACCTTGACCCTTCGGTACGTGTCCTTTTAATGTTCTGTGTGACAAAATTGGGCCGCACACGCTAACCACTCCTCCATGTTCAAGTTGCCACCTGAATTAGTCACATTTTTCTGGCAAGTAAACTGTAGTTATTCACACCTGGGTATTTGGCAGAAATGTTCTTGAAAATGAAGAAGTCAGCCTGTAATTTCAAGGAAAACACTGTATGGGTTGAGTGGAGAGGGCTGTCCGATGGTCAGACTGGATGGTGCTTCTTCAGGGGACACGTGCCCTCAGGGGCCTCTTGAGGCTAAACCGTGTAAACTCTCGTATCCGGCTCATGTTTGTAAATCACAACTAAAGAAAATTTGTACTTTGAATACTGATGAATCTTTGAGTAGCAGAGCTAAACAACATTTTCCAAGGTTTACCTACTGTAGACCCAGTCATTGTATAGATTAGAAAAATAGAGCCCAGAGAGTGAAAATCAAATCCAAGGCAACACCGTACAAGTGCATGATTTGTGGTCTAATCTTACATTTTATAGTGCTTTAAGCTCCCAAGTAATTTCTTGTATACATTTTCATCTGATCTTCACACAACCCTGTTGTTATCTAAAGCAGTTTAAAGATACGAAATTGAAACTCAAAAGGAGTCTTTGAATGCACTTTTTATTTTCCTGCCCTTTCGGCTATTATCTCTGATGGCTTGAAATAAGGCAAAGCAAATAGAGAGGAGAGAGAATCTCTTAAAACTTCGTGTCTAACCAGATGCAAAAAATCCAAAAAACAGAAAAACGGCAATGAAGGAGCCAGGGAATTTTCTGAAGTTCTCACTTGGGCCCCTGGGAGGGTACCTTTAACCGAGATAATAAAAAAAAAGGAATAGATTCAATTAACAAATGTTTCCTGCCTGCTTTGGAGGACTCCTAAAATGGATAGACTGTGCTATTACACACAGTCTCTATGTGGGAAGATACAGCACGTATGCCAGTAACTCTGAGTAAAAGGAAAACATGCCAAGTGCCTTCAAAAAGGCTTAGTCGATGCCCTGTAGCTGTTCCCAGGAGGGAAGGAATTACTTCTGGGCTCCGGGAAATTTTGGTGGAAGAGGAAGCCCTTGAAAGAAGCCTTGCAGAATGGTAGAATCTGGATGTGCATAGGTGGCAGTGAGGAGACTCAGGTCAGTTACAGACAAATGGAGCAAGATGTGGAAGGGGGAAGGGAGATCAGGTGCCATAGCACATGCAGAGGCGGATGATGGGAAATTATTGGAAACAGTTATTCCAATAAATTATGGGAAATGTTGACTGCTGCACACGTGGTCGGTTTTCCGTTTTGTATTTCATATTTTCAAATGACATTGCCAAACAAATGTCTTCTTAAATACAACTTTTTTCTTTACATATAAAATTTCTTTTTTCATTGACTTAAGGTAAGGACTTCACGTTCAGATAATATAATTAATCTTCCTAGATGTTGGTTTATAGTTTTGGAGAGGGTCCTGCAGAATATTTTACTGTGGTCTTACTTTTTAATTCTACTGCGGCACACTTAAACTTGCCATCCTTGGATAACTTTATTCTCCTCTCAATTAGAAATGCCATCAGTGCTTTAAACTGCATTTTCATCTGAATCGTACCCTTCAAGTAGCTATTTTCTGGAGCTTAGCCTTGTCTTGTACATCTTCTTCCCCTTTGGTGTCAGTGCTTGGTATTCCTCAGTGCAAAATTCATCTGACTTGGCCGTTTATTACTGTTCTTCCCTTAGAGAAGTCAGATAAATATGATCCACGTGACGTTGAAAGGCTACAACAAGATGATAACTGGCTCGAAAGTTACTTATTTTGGAGGCATAATAACGTCGATGACACACTGAAGATGCTTGATGAGAGTTTTCAGTGGAGGAAAGAAATGTCTGTCAACGGTAAGCCGTTCAGTTTCACCTTGACAATATACCGTCCCCTGCATAAATGTTTGTTTTACATTTATCAAATAGTGAGTTTGCAGATATTCTTGGCAATCATCATAAACACCAAAATGGAATGTTTTATAAAAACCCACTAACACTTTGACAGGAACATCTTATGAATGTCTTAAAAGTAGTATCATTCGTAGGAAAATGAGATCGCTAGGGAGCAGAATTGCATTCAGGGTCTTTAACTCGGAGCGGTTAATCCGTGCCTATTTAGTTGGGTACCATCGAATGATAGCAAGACTGCCTCTTCACTAGTAGGCCGAGAGGTAAGGAGGTACTGTTTTCCTAGTTTGTTTGCTTGTGTTTTTTTTTTTTTTTCAGTTGTCTTCTTATTGTCTTTCTCTATCCCTGAGTTCCTTGTGCTAATGGGTGCTCCCTGTAACATTACTAAATGATTGGGAGGATCCCTAAAAAAGCAGGCTCATCCCCAAGGATGCCCATGGCAGCCTTTGCTTAACTTCTTGACTGCAAGACCCAATTCGAGAGGACATTTTTCCCCAAAGAATAGGTTTTAAATCTTAGAAGGGGTTTTTAAATAGTCTGCAACTAGATGAAACACCCTTCACGGGAAAATTACCCATTAGTTCTGTCCTAAACATTTAACGGAAAGAATCTGGCATGACTATGGTTCAACAAAAAGTCAACACATAAATCCAGAGCAGATACTCTCCCCAGTCTTCATACTTGTAGAAAGAATCTGGGAGACGGGGAGTATTTAAGAAAGAGTTCGATCAGAAATGTAAAAACTGTAGGTCATTTCAACGAACAGTGAAGCATTTAAAATTCACACAAAGAAACATGGATCATTTAAGTACAGAATAAACTTTTAAACTCAACATTAGTTGTTTCTTATATAGAACTGCCAGTTTCCAGTGGCAAACAGCAGCGATGTGGTAAATGGTACAGACAAAAGGTAGAGAATCTTGGAAAATTCTCAGGGTGAATGAAACAAAAGCGTTGGCATTTGCCGCCTTGCTGTGTTGGTTCGCAGCCTCGCTACAGACTGGACAGATTTTGTTTTCTTCCTCCCTGCTGAAGGAGCTAGCGTTTTTTTGGAAGTATTTTCCACTCGCCCCAAGATTATAAAATGCGTTAGACTCTACTTGGTATCAAGCTTTATAGAAAAATATTTTACTAGAGAAACTATAGTGATTTTTAAAGTCAATTCTGAGGCTGTAATGTGGATGTTTGCTAGTGTGTTATCTTGAAATTGTCCTAATAGCGATAGTATTTGTTGAAAGTTATCATACGTAACACAACCAAAACATGGAAATGTATCCACATAACTCATAAGGGCTGATGTGTCAAGGGAAATGGACTTTTTGCCCATTTCTCTCATCCATATCTTTAGTTGGTTTGTTGAGTAAGAAACACCATTTTTTTATTGCCAGAGGTTCCTTCCAGATGTTTGAATAAGCTTCTCTGTTTTTCATATCAGATCTACTATATAACATTAACCTTTACGTTGCAAGTTTTTTTTTTTAAGTTGATTTATTTTGAGACAGAGAAAGAATGAGCAGGGGAGGGACAGAGAGAGGGGGACAGAGGATCTGAGGCAGGCTCTGTGCTGATGGCAGAGAGCCCGAAGTGGGGTTTCAGCCCACGAACCATGAGATGGTGACCCTAGCTGAAGTCGGACGCTTTAACCGACTAAGCCACCCAGGCGCCCCTACATTGTAAGTTTTCTTTTTAAAATGCTCCTAAGTTAAAATTACTTATCAGGTTTATCCTTTTTTAGACCTCACTGAATCCTCCATTCCCAGATGGTTATTGGAAATAGGTGGTATCTATCTGCACGGTTATGACAAAGAAGGCAACAAGTTGTGTAAGTATATTTAATTGATGTACTGGCTTGTCAAGATTTTGAGATGCATTTATGCCAGCTGAATTAATAACAGGCAGAACCTTCTCCATCCGTACCACACATCAGGTTTCTTACAACTGGGAATCATTAGGGCCATCTTGACAGAGTGTCAGACACTTAGTCGTATGCACCGTTTGCATTATGATAAAGCGGTAAGGGCAAATGCCACATCCTGTGACAAGGCCAGAGTAATGGAATTCAGAGTCGTTATCATCTTTCTAATTTACTGATATTAAACTTCAACCCAGTATTTTCATGGAAAATCTTTTTGACATGGGTTTCTAAGGGTTGCTAAATGGACTTTTCAAGGCCCCACCCCCCGTCTTCTCCCCTTAGCTTCTTATGAAATCCGTGATAGGAGGAGCGGTAAGGACCACCTCTGCTGTCCTGGTGACCCCCTCGTTACCCCTTCTGTCCCCCTCGCCCCAATCCAGCTTGGTTTGTACCGAGGCTGGGACTTGGCAGGAGCGTCAGGGCCCCATCCTCAGGGCCCAGCTTGCTTGTCCTCTATGCGGCATGGGGTCCAGTCCTGTTTTAAGAGTATTCTAGCATTTCCCTCCTTTCGCCGGCTGTCCTCCTGTCTTCGTTCCTCGTTCCTCTTGTTCCACTGTCCCTTACGCGTGCATCCCAGGCTTCATTCCTTGCTTGGCGTCTTTTACTTTCCAGCCGATACAGTCCCCTTGGGTGATCTCAAGTACCTTGCCTCTCCACGAACACTGGTGACCCCACACCGTCCCTGGGCCCCAGCTACCCACTGACCGGTGCCACCAGATGGCTCGCTGGCCACCTTCAACCCAGAAACCCAGCTGGGCTGCATCCGCCTGCCCGCCCTCTGTCCCTCCAGCTCCGCCCACAGCCCTCGGCCCTTCCCCCGACGAGGTTTTCATGTAGCCCCTTCTCCGTTTCCATTAGCTCTTCTCAGTTGAAACCCTCACTGCCTTCGCGGCACAGCCTGCTGGGTCTCCTCTGCCTCTTCTGTTGCCCTCTCTGTGCGGCTGCCTCCAGGGCATCTCTTCAGTAGGAGGATCACACCTTAGCCTTTCATTGGGAGCCGTTTCCGCCCAGCCCTCGTCTACTCAGCTCCTCTTCCCCCCACTCCCACAGCTCCTCCCAGCTGCCTGCTCTGGTGCTCTGAGCGGTTCGGCTCCCACCCCGACTCCACCGGCCGCCCTCGGGCCTCTGTCTAGGCTGCTCCTCCGCATGCCAGTCTTTTCTAGCGCCCCACAGAACCGCTGGCTCTCTTTTTGTTAAGCAAGGTGAAGAGTACTTTCAGGTTATTACCAAATATTGTTTGTTCACCTGTATTTTCTCTTCCCCTTTACTGACGAGGGAAGTTTGTTTATTTCCTAAGGGGGGAGAATAGTTTACGTCTCTGCTCCTCTCTAAGGTTCCCACCTGCACACTATTTCCCATTTAAAAGAAGGAAGAGATGTTTTTAACGGGAGAAAGAAAATGAATTGTAAATGAAGAAAAATGTCAAGGCACAGGAATGGATATATGCATAAAATAACGTAATGACAAATATTTTTCTTATTTGTATCCTGTGTTCTGTTAGTCTGGATCAGGGTGAAGTATCACATAAAAGACCATAAAACCACGTTGGACAAAAAGAAGCTTATCGCATTCTGGTTGGAACGTTATGCTAAAAGAGAAAATGGGAAACCCATAACGGTGATGTTTGACCTGTCAGAAACTGGAATAAATAGCATAGTAAGCATTTCTATAATTCCATAGCGTTATTTATCATCATGTCCTCCCTGCCACTCCTCCCAACCGGATATTGCTGGAAGTTTGAGCTAACCAAGTTATGTTTGGGATTTATTTTTTCCTTCTGTATTGTGAGTGAAGTCAGACATGAAATAGGATTTGTGGAGAAATAAATTTGCTTCAGTATTTGGCACAGAAACTGTGTATTTCCTAGAAATGCTCTTTGTCTGATACACACAATGTCAAGGTAGGACGTCGAAGCTGGCAGGGTCACGAGTAGAAGTGCTAACAGCGAACTCTTCTGCCTGAACCAGTATCCCGCAGCACGTACCCCTGTGCCTGGCACAGAGTAATGCACTCAGTAAATACGGAGTGAAGCAAGGGACGCTCTCTTTAGTCCCGTCAGACTCCTACCACGCTTGGCAGTTGTGAGGTGCTCACCTGACTTTTACACATACAGCACTTTGTCCCCTTGTCGGGGTTTTTGTTTGATTTGGTTAGCGCTGGAGACCCGTTTTCTTCAGGTGATTTTGCCGAGCTTAAAAAATAAGTAAAACCCACCAGTCTTAATTTGGGCTCTCGGTGAGGGGGACCGTTCGGCACATTTATCATAGCTGTCGTTGTCTCTTACGTTCAAACCTTCGCTCCTTCTGGTAGTGGCGAGGGAGCATTCACACGCCTCCCTGGGGCGGCATTGAAACCTTTTTGAAAATCCACTTGGCAAAGTATGTTAAGAACCTTAAAGTGTACATATTCGTACTCTTTGCCTGGTAACTAACTTCCGGAAATCTTTTTTTTTTTTTCAATGTTTCTTTTTGAGAGAGAGACAGACAGTGTGAGCAGGGGAGGGGCAGAGAGAGAGGGAGACAGAATCCAAAGCAGACTGCATGCTGTCAGCGAAGAGCCTGAGGCAGGGCTCGAATTCACGAACCATGAGATCATGACCTGAGCTGTCAGCACAGAGCCCAACACAAGGCTCTTTCTCATAACCCTTGAAATCCTGACCTGAGCCGCAGTCAAGAGTCAGACGCTTAACCATCTGAGCCACCCAGGTGCCTCTTAATTTAGTTATTTTTATATATGACTCCCTCATGATTCACAAAGGATTTAAGTTGGCTTATAAACATGTATGTAGAATTACAAAGGCAAAAAAAGTTAAGTCTTTTGTTAGAGTGGGGCCACTCTTCGGGCTCCAGTCTTTCAGCGGCCCGCCTGAAAGCAATGGAATCATTTAAAATTACTCAGTGGCCATACTTTAAAACCAGTGTCTTAGGAGAAGTGTACTCATTCCTGATCCTTGAACTAGAAAGAAAAGTATTTCATGGGTCCCCAAAGGGAGGACATTTTACAAGATAATAGTCCTTGAAGACGTCCTCACAGAAGGCGGAGCGACACGTTTCATAGAGCTCTTTAATGTAGTACCCTAATATCCTTACACCGGTGGCATCCTATCAGGTCCACTTGAATTAGCAGTGACTTGGGATTTTATAAGCTAGGGTATCCATTTAAAAGATGAAAGCAAGAATATTAGATGAAGTCTATTTTGGCAAAGTCTCTGGGGGCCATAGATCCTATACCAGGTAACCAAATTTTGATATAACTAGTTATTTTGAGATATTTCTTTGACTCTTAAAATACAAATTATTAAACTCGGTGCACAATGGATATAACGATTACTTATAAAGTTACTATTATATACTAGGATTTATTCCATAATAAATACTTAAGATAAAGATGCTTACTTTTCAGTTTACTGAAGTTAAAGACACTACAACTCACATGCTGGGAATGACTTTATAGAGTCCTCTGTGGGATAGCCCACCTTTCAGTATTTGATGGGTTTAAGTTTGCACGATTATCTTTCATCCTACAGCCCTTCTAAGATGGCCAATCAGGATTAGTAAGTCAGCTTGTGGCCTGGGAATGACACGGAATGAAATGACCCATGTGAATAGGCACCCTCATAACCAACTTCCATGTTGGCTGTGTTCAGCGCAGTAGAACCAACAGACAGTTATGTTCATAAAGTTTTCCAGGGATCGGAGTCCGTGAACAACACTCAAAGAGAAACTAAAAAATTGTAACTCCGGGTCTCTAAATAAGAGGAAAGAAGTTAGCAGCAAAGGAGATACAGCACACCAGTATGATCAGATTAGCTGTTGTGTAAAAGACGGGTAAAACATACTTTATCAAAGCTATTACAAGGTGTAGAAATTAGGCTTAAAAAGCAAATATACCAGAATTGATGTGTTACATGTATTATCATTCCAAGTAGTAAGGTTGTAAACTGTATGCTTGTTTCAGTAATTCTTTAATTGTTCAACAGATTTTTTAGAATTTCTCTATAGGGATTGCTTTAGAACTGATTATTATAAGTAGCTTAATAACTTAAAACCTTAACCTCCGGGAATATATTTATTTATATATGAGCTTATTTTTTAAAGAATTTAATAGCTGCCTCATTTGTATGTATTAGTTTATCACCTTTAGAAGTGTGCAAGGTCATGTTCTCGAATGCGGACAGTCTTAAAGCTTTAAATGTGTCATGTTTGTTTTAGGACATGGACTTCGTGCGCTTTATCATCAACTGCTTTAAGGTTTATTACCCTAAATACCTCTGTAAGTAACCTACCCCTTTATAAAACTCCGCCGTGCAGAAACTGTAGGCAGACAGTGACCGAGATTGCTTTATCCTGCTATAGACTTTCATACCTGAAGTTTTATATTCTGATGAAGAGCTGAAATGTGTGCGTAGAAATTTATGTGCATTTCCTAGTGGATATAAAGGAAATTTTTCATAATCCTTGTCCTTTACAGTTTTAAGAATTTAAGTTCTAAACTGTATATACGGCATCCCGTAACACACACATATATAAGGACATAAAAACATACCTTTATTTCCAAGATTTCCCATTTTTATTCATCTTTTAATGAAAAACTCATTTAAAATGATATTTATTACATGGAACTTCTTACATGCAAGACACATATAAGCAATACTGATAAATAAAGTACACTGTGTGATAAGCAGTACTCATACAAAAAGTACACTGTGTTACTAATTGCTATTTCAAAACTGTCATTAAGAAAACAGTAGACTACATTCGAATCTGGCATTTAGAGTTTGTTTTTAATTGTGATTCTTGCATTAATTACCTGAATGAAGAACTGGTAAATCTTATGTACTCATTTTGATTCATTGATTTCTTGGAGTTATATGGCGTTTGCCTCTGGAGAAATCAAGACGCTATCCCCCATAAAGAGTCATATATATGTATTTTTTAATGTTTACTTATTGAGAGGGCGTGTGTGCACGTGAGAGTGGGGGAGGGGGAGAGTGAGACTCCCAAGCAGGCTCCTTGCTGTCAGTACAGAGCCAGACGTAGGGCTCGAACTCACCAACTGTGAGATCATGACCCAAGCCAAAACCGAGTCAGACGCTTCTGACTGAGCCACCCAGGCGCCCCAACAGTCATATATTTGAATTCCAATGGACTCGAAAAAAGCAAGAGAAAGACAACAGGGATATCAGAAAATGGAAACTCCCAGGTCTGCCTGGGCACACCCCTGGCGAAAACCATGATTAGTGTCTTTTGGGACTCATGACTTAGGTGATACTAAAGCATAAAACCCCTAAATCGCCCTACTTTGATGCGCTTTCACATTATTATTAATGTGAAGAAGGAACAGACAAAAAGCATGACAGATATGGAGGATCACTGCCACTCCTACCCCTGTGCTCTCATGTCTTCAGAGAGAGTACTTGTGAACCTTTTTAGGTAAAGAGAATGTTTGGTTCGGGAAACCTGGAGGATCTGCCATTCCTTCTGAACTCTCCCTGGATCCATCACGGACCCCGATTCACTGTACTGAGCAGTGCCAGTCAGTGGTCACGAGGGCATCACTAGCGCCATGTGATTAGCTTGTTCCTCTTATGTACAAAATGAAAATAAGATATCCACTTGTTTGTTGAAATATCTAAGTTTGTGAAGAGCCATTTATAAATAGTATAAATACCAGTATTGCCTTATAAAATACATCTAAGATTCTTTTGAGAAAACTATTAATAAATTCATGGGCCTATATAAAGATGAATTAAAACACTTCATTCCAATTAACTAGAGGTAATGCATGTATTTTACCTGCATAATGTAATTTTGCAGACATTAAATTCTGTAGAATCTTAAATTGGTTATGTTTCAAAATCTGTCATGAAATACAGCCATTATTTCTTAAAATCCTAAGTCCAAATCTTTTCAGGCATATCAGAGATGAAGGCTGAGGTATTAAGCACCAGGGTACCTCTTTGAAGATACCTTGTTTCTTACACGTACTTTACTTGTCCTACATTAATACAATCATTCTAGGAGCTTCTCTGCTCAGAGAAGAATGAAATTACATTTTGTTTCATTTGGAATAGAATGGATTAGATATCAAGAATTCCCTTTGTGATTTCTGCTTCTTTCTCGTAATTGTTAATAGGGCTGTTTAGGTCTTCATCTAAATATGCAAATCATACTTCTGTATACTTGGGAATTACTGGCTTCCTGGGGCTCATAATATGAAGAAAAGTATAAAGAATTTGTCTTTTTAAAACATCATGATGTATTAAAATTGGGGTGAGGGGAAGATGTGTAAGTGGTTCAACAATATAATCTCTAGAAAATTATCAAAACCGATCAATTAGACATTGAAATCATCCTACAGTTCCCAGTACGTTGGCACTAATATGACATGCCACATCCACAGATTCCACTTACCCACCAAACTTTTTTCTTTTGTACCTTTCTGCAAACAGCAAAAGCAATAAATGATCCGAAGAATAGACTGTTTGCCAAAGGACAGTGATGGTGCATTATTGATTTCCCAGGGGCCACTCTGGGCGGGCCCCTCATCAGTGTGAGAAGTTAATTTGGTTTGAGTACCACTCACACGTCACTGAATCAGAACTGAGTCAACCAGCTCAGTTTTTAGTTACATCTAGATCACCAGCTGTTTCTAGGCCAGGTAGAAGTGATGATACTATAGTGATACTAAATCACATTCATCGAATTTTTGTTTGTTTTTCAGCAAAAATGGTGATCTTTGATATGCCTTGGATAATGAACGGTGAGTCTATTATTTATACTTTGCTAAAACAAAATGTCTGATTTCCTTTTTCCCGATTTAGCCATATTGCTGTGGTTGTTTAAAAATATGTTTTTGTTGTGCTTGGTGTGTGTATACTCTTTAAGAGGTCGGAGCTAGAACATTCAAAGACTGTTCCTAAGCCAACTCGGTTAACATTCTAGCCCCAGGCTCTGGGAATACACATTAGTCTTCTCTAAAAACAGCATCAAGATGTTCAGCCTGCTCAGGTAAAACTAGAGCCAGAAGCCACAGTTTGTCACCCACAGATGGGGTATGTCACAGAATGCAGGCCTTGGCTAGGTTTTCTCATGGGCTTCGGGTGTTGAGGAAGAAGGTGGGATGAATCTGAAATGTACTCCAAATCACTCTAGTTACTCTTAGTAAGACAGTCATGATACACTTGGGGATAAAAAAAATTTTTTTTAACCATTGGAAAACATTCTTTACCAACTTTAATGTGATTGTATAATATTGCTATAAACATCAGGGTGCACATATCCCTTCGAATTAGCATTTTTGTATTCTTTGGGGAAATAGGGGTGCGATTTCTGGATCATAGGGTAGTTCCATTTTTTTCTTTTTTTATTAAATGTTCATTTATTTTTGAGAGAGAGACAGAGACACAGAGCAGGAGCGGGAGAGAGGCAGAGAGAGAGAGGGAGACACAGAATCCAAAGCAGGCTCCAGGCTCTGAGCCATCAGCACAGAGCCTGTCGCACGGCTCGAACCCACAAGCCATGAGATCGTGACCTGAGCCGAAGTCGGACCCTTAGCGGACTGAGCCACCCAGGCGCCCCATGGTAGTTCCATTTTTAACTTTATGAAGAATTTCCATCCAGTTTTTTACAGTGGCTGCACCAGTTTACATTCCCACCAACAGTGCAGGAGGGTTCCTTTTTCTCCACATCATCTCACCAACACTTGGTCTTTCTTGTGTTTTTTATTTTAGCCATTCTGACAGGTATACGATGGTATCTCATTGTGGTTTTGAGTTGCATTTCCCTGATGATGAGTGATGTTGAGCATCTTTTCATGCTCATCTGGTTGTCTTCCTTAGAGAAATAGCTATTCATGTCTTCTGCCCATTTTTAATTGGATTATTTGTGTTTTTTTTGGGTGTTCATTTTATAAGTTCTTTATATATTTTGGATACTAACTCTTTATCAGGTATGTCACTTGCAAATATCTTATCCCATTCAGCAGGTTATCTGCCTTTTAGTTTTGTTGATTGCTTCCTTTGCTGTACAGAGCTTTTTATTTTGGTATAGTCCCAATAGTTTATTTTTGCTTTTATTTCCGTTGCCTCAGGGGCACCTGTCTAGAAAAAATTTGCTACAGCTGATGTCAGAGAAGTTACTGCCTGTGTTCTATTCTAGAAGTTTTATGGTTTCAGGCCTCACATTTAGGTCTTTAATCCATTTTGAATTTATTTTTGTGTATAGTGTAAGAAGGCGGTTCTGTTTCATTCTTCTGCGTGTTGCTGTCCAGTTCTCCCAACATTTATTGAAGAGACCATCTTTTTCCCATTGGATATTCTTTCCTGCTTTGTTGAAGATTAATTGACCATATAATTGTGGGTTTTTTTCTGGATTTTGTGTTCTGTTTGGTTGATCAATGTGTGTGTTTTTGGGCCAGTACCATACTGTTTTGATCACTACATCTTTGTAATATAACTTGAAGTCCACAATTGTGATGCCTCCACCTTTGCTTTTCTTTTTCAAGATTGCTTTGGCTTTTCAGGGTCTTTTGTGGTTCTATCCAAATTTAATATTTTTTATTCTTCTGTGAAAAATGCTGTTGGTACTTTGGTAGGGATTGTGTCAAATGTGTAGATTGCTTTGGGTAGTATAGACATTTTAACAATATTTATTCTTTCAATCCATGAACATGGAATGTCTTTCTGTTTCTTTGTGTCATCTTTAATTTCTTTCATTGTGTTTTATAGTTTTCAGAGTACAGGTCTTTCACCTCTTTGGTTAAGTTTATTCCTAGATATCTTAATATCTTGGGTACAGTTGTAAATGGGATTGTTTTCTTAATTTCTCTTTCTGCTGCTTCCTTGTTGGTGTATAGAAATGCAACAGAATTCTCTACGTTGATTTTGTATCCCGCAACTTTAATGACTTCATTTATCAGTTCTAGCAGTTTTTTCATGGAGTCTTTTAGGTTTTCTATATGTAGTATCATGTCATCTGCAAATAGTGAAAGTTTTGCTTCTTCCTTGCCAGTTTGGATGCCCTTTATTTCTTTTTGTTGTCTGATTGCTGTGGCTAAGACTTCCAGTACTATGTTGAATAAAAGTGGCTAGAGCAGACGTCCTTGTCTTGTTCCTAACCTTAGGGGAAAGGCTCTGAATTTTTCACCGAGTATGATGTTGGTTGTGGGTTTTCATATATGGTCTTTGTTATGTTAAGTTGTGTTCCCTCTAAACCTACTTTGTTGAGGATTTTTAGCGTGAATGGATATTGTACCTTGTCAAACACTTTTTCCATCCTCTTGAAATGATCATATAACTCTTTTCTCTTATTGATATGATGTATCACGTTGATCGATTTGTGAATATAGAACCATCCTTGCAACCCAGGAATGAATCCTACTTGATCATGGTGAAGGATTTTTTTAATGTACTGTTCAATTTGCTTTGCTAGTTTTTTGTTGAGGATTTTTGCATCTATGTTCATCAGTGATACTGGCCTGTAGTTCTTAGTGGTATCTTTATCTGGTTTTGGTAACAGGATAATACTGGCCTCATAGAGTTAATTTGGAAATTTTTCTTCTTACGTTTTTTGGAGTAGTTTAAGAATAATTATTAACTCTTCTTTAAATGTTTGGTCGAATTCACCAGTGAGGCCATCTGGTCCTGAACTCTTATTTATTGGGAGTTTTTTGATTTGCTGATTTAATTTCTTTGATGATCATCGGTCTATTCAGATTTTCTATTTCTTCGTGTTTCAGTTTTGGTAGGTTATATGTTTCTAGGAATGTTCTTCTAGGTCATCCAATTTGTTGGCATATAGTTTTTCATAATGTTCTCTTATAATCGTTTGTATTTTTGTGGTGTTTATCGTTATTTGTCCTCTTTTATTTGTGATTTTTATGTATTTGGGTCCTTTCTCTTTTTTTCTTGATAAGTCTGGCTAAAGGTTTATCAGTTTTACTGGTTTTTTCAAAGAACCAGCTTCTGGTTTCATTGATCTGTTCTATTGTTTTTTGGTTTTGTTTTTTAGGTTTTTGTTTTTTAGGTTTTTGGGGTTTTTTTTCTGCTTTTGGGGTTTTTTGTTTTTGTTTGTTGGTTTTTTAGTTTCTACTCTGATCTTTATTCTTTCTTTCCTTCTATTGGTTTTAGGTTTTGTTTGTTATTTTTCCAGCTAATGGAAGTGTAAGGTCAGGTTTTTTTATTTGTAAATTTTCTTGCTTTAAGGTAGGCCTCTATTCCTATAAACTTCCCTGTTAGAACTACTTTTGCTGTGTCTCAAAGGTTTTGAATCATTATGTTTTCATTTTCATTTGTTTCCATGTACTTTTGTATTTCTTTGATTTCCTGATTGACCCATTCATTGTTTAGTAACATGTTATATAACCTGAATGTATTTGTGGTCTTTCCAAATTTTTTCTTGTGGTTGACTTCTAATTTCATAGCACCATGGGCAGAAAAAGTGCATGATAGGACTTCGATCTTCTTTGAATTTGTTGAGGCTTGTTTTTTGGCCTAATGTGTGATCTATTGTGGAGAATGTTCCATGTGCACTCAAAAAGAATGTGTATTCTGCTCTTTTAGGATGCAGTGTTCTGAATATATCTGTTAAATCCATCTGGTCCAGTGTGTTACTCAAAGCCATTGTTTCTTTGTTCATTTTTTGTTTACATGACTTGCCCATTAATGTGAGTGGGATGTTAAAATCCTCTACTATTGTATTATTATCAATTAGTCCCTTTATGTTTCTTATTAACTGTTTTATGTATTCGGGAGCTCCCATGCTGGGTG
Source organism: Paguma larvata (assembly GCA_030068075.1). NCBI lineage: Eukaryota > Metazoa > Chordata > Mammalia > Carnivora > Viverridae > Paguma > Paguma larvata. The sequence goes on from CM057830.1 coordinate 9,895,077, forward strand.
CATAAATATTTACAATTGTTATTTCTTCTTCTTGGGTTATCCCCTTTATGATTATATAATGTCTTTCTTCATCTCTTGTTACAGTCTTTGTTTTAAAGTCTAGTTTGTTCATATAAGTATTGCTACTCCAGCTTTCTTTTGACATCCATTTTCGTAATAAATGTTTCTCCTTCCCCTCACTTTCAGTCTGCAGGAGTCTTTAGGTCTAAAATGAGTCTCTTGTAGGCAGCATATAGATAGGTCTTGTTTATTCATTCCGTCACCCTGTGTCTTTTGGTTGGAGCATTTAGTCCATTTACATTCAAAGTAATTAGTAATATGTATTTATTGCCATTTTATTACTTGTTTTGTGGTTGTTCTTGAAGATTTTCTCTGATCCTTTCTTGTCTTTCTCTCTTTCATGATTTGCTGGTTTTCTTTAGTGGTATATTTGGATTTCTTTCTCTTTATAGTTTACATATTTATTAGTGGCTTTTGATTTGTAGTTCCCATTATGTTTGTATATAACCTCTTCTGCATATAGCAGCCTATGTTAAGTTGATGGTCATTTAAGTTTGAACCCATTCTTTCCTCCTCCACCCCCCTCTTTTGGGTATATGGTGTCACATTTCACATTCTTTTATTTTGCGAGCTCATTGATTTCCTACAGAAATACTCATTTTTACTGCTTTCATGTTTCCTACCTTTGTACTGTCACTTTTGGTCTCTCCTTTCTACTTGGAGTCCCCTTAATGTTTCTTGCAGGGTTCAGTTAGTGGTCATGAACTCCTTTTGTTTCTGTTTGTGTGGGAAACTTTTTATTTCTCCTTCTATTCTGAATGATAACTTTGCTGGATAGAGTATTCTTGGTGACAGGTTTTTCTCATTCAGCACTTTGAATGTATCATACCACCTATTTCTGGCCTAGAAAGTTTCCTGCCAAAAAATCCACTGATACGTTTATGGGATTTTCTTTGCATGTAACTGTCTTCTTTTCTCTTGCTGCTTTTAATATTTTTTCTTTATCACCATCTTTTGCCATTTTAATTACAGTGTGTCTTGGTGTGGGTCTGCTTTTGTTAATTTTTGGGGGGGTTCTCTGTGCCACCTAGATCTGGATATCTGTTTCCCTCCTCAGATTAGGGGCGTTTTCAGCTATTATATCTTCAAATAAATTCTCTGCCCCCCTTTCTCTTTCTTTTTCTGGAATTCCTATAATACGAGTGTCACTATGTTTGATGGAGTCACTGAGTTCCCTAAATCTATTCTCATTTTGCATAGTTTTTTTTCTCTTTTGTTCATCTTGATGATTTTCCGTTACTCTGTCTTCTAGGTCAGTAATTGGTTCCTCTGCTTCTTCCAGCCTGCTCTTCATTTCCATCAAGTGTGTTTCTCACTTCGTTTTTTGAGCCCTTTATCTCTGCTTTGTTATTCCTTATCTCTGTTAAGGGTCTCACTGACGCCTTCCACTCTTTTCTCAAGTCCAACGAGTATCCTTATGATCATTGCTTTAAAGTCTCCATCAGGTGTTACTTACATCTGTTTCACTTAGATCTCCAGCCGTGGCCTTGTCCTTTTCTCAGTCTTCTTATTTTGTCCAAGTCTCTCTGCCTGTTTCCGTGTGTTAGGAAAGGCAGCTCCATCTCCTGCTCTCGAGGGTAATGGCTTTATGAAGAAGAGGCCCTGTGGTTCCCTGCTGTGTAAGTGTCCCGGGCCTAGTGCTCCCGGGACTGTCTCCGTTGTGTGCTCTGTGTGCTCTGCTGTTGTGTCCTGGCTGCTCTAGCCTCAGGCCAGTCATTTGCAGAGGCTCTCTTCGCCTGTCGTGGGCAGTTTTTGTTGTCTGGCCCGAATGTGGCACATTTAAACTAGGTGCGCTCTGGTCTGCTTGTGAAATGAGACCTGTTGCTGCCGCTACCAGATCTGAGGCCTCACAAAACTCCTGGGTCAGGGGACACCATGTCGGCAGGACCTTGGGCCAGTCTTCTAGGGTAAGGGTCCTGCCGACCTGGGGCTTAGGCAGGCGCGCCCGAAAGGATGGTTCTTCCAGAGCGCGGGGACGTGGAGGAGCTTGGCGTAAGCAGATTAGGTAGCAAGTGTCAGCACCGCACTGCTTCCTACAGGTGGCCCTGGGCTTGTGCCGAGGGGCAGGGCAGTAAAATGGTACCTGCCACTTTCTTTGTTCCAGGAGGGACCTCTCCCCCAATGCTACCTCTCTGGGACAGTTGAGCGAATAACCTTTGCGCTCTGTGCCCCAGGCACTCTTCAGATCACCGTTTCCTTGCTGTATGTCCATGGCCCGTTTGCCTTTCCTTCTCTCCAAGAGCAGCCCCAGTGTCCTCCGAGCTCTCCCAAAGCCAAGCATGCTGACCTTTAAAACTCCAGGCTTTAAGCCCCACTGGTTGCAAGAACTCACAAAATTCAGGCCCTCTCCCTTTCCAAGCCAATTGCTGTACATGTTTGCTTTCCCCGTGTGCTCCCCCGTGTGCTAGTCTGTCTCTCGCCCTTCCCCATGAGGGGGGCTCCCTTCCCACGGCAGCAGCCACGATCCGTTTCTCTCCCAAGCCAGGACTCCTTACAGTCTACCTTCCTCAGTGCGGTTTCTTCTCTACCTTTAGTTGTAGTTTGCTCTGCCAGTCTTCAGATCGATTGGCGGGGCATTTAGGATGACTCGTAGTTATCTCAGCTGTGTTTGTGGGACGAGGCGAGCCTAGTGTCCCCCTGCTCTGCCACTGTCTTCCAAGATCTCTCTCAAGAAAGAACAGTCTGTATAATAAATGATACTGGGACAACCGACTATGCACATTCAAAAGAACGAAGTTGGGCCTCTACCTCCCTTCATATACACAAATTAATTCAAAACAGATCAGAGACCTAAATATAAGAATTAGAACTGTAAAACTCGGAACCATAGGAGTAAATCTTTGTGGCCTTGGATTAGGCGGTGGTTGCTTAGATAGGACACCAAAAAAGCACAAGCAACAAAAGAAAAGAATAGATACATTGGGCTTCATTAAAATTTAAAATTTTGTCCTTCAAAAGACACCCTCCAGAACGTGAAAAGACAGCTCTCAGAATGGAAGAAAATATTTACAAATCGTGCATGTGATAAGGGACTTATGTCTAGAATATACGAATAGCTTTTACAACACAACAATAAAAAGACAAATGGCCCAATTAAAAAGGGCAAAAGATTTAAATAGACACTTCTCCAAAGATATGCAAATTGGCAATAAACACATAACAAGATGCTCAACACCATTAGTCGTTAGGGAACTACAAGTCAAAACCAAATGAGATACAACTTCACACCAAGTGGGATGGATATAATCCAAAAGACAGGAACACGTGTTGAGGATATGGAGAAATTGGAACACTCATACATTACTGGTGAGAATGTAAACCGGTACAGCCACTCTGGAAAGCAGTTTGGCAGTTCCTCAAAAAGTTCAACATAGAGAAGTACCATATAATTCAGCAATCCTGTTCCTAGGGATGCTCCCAAGAGAATGGAAAGCACATGTCTACACGAAAGCTTGTACACAGGTATTCATAGCAGTATTATTCATTATAGTAAAAAGTGGAAACTACTCAAGTGTTTATCCGTTGATGAATAAATAGATAAACAAATGTAGATCCATAAGATGGAAAATTATTTGGCCATAAAAAGGAATTATGTGCTGATACATGCTACATCGTAGATGAACCTTGAAAACGTGCTGAGTGAACAAAGCCAATTAGAAAAACCATGTGTTGTACGATTCCATTTCTATGGAACATCCACACTAGGCAAATCCATAAGGTAGATCAGTGGTTGCCAGGGAATGGGGGAGGGAGGGTAAGGGGAGATTGCTCATAGGTAGGGGTTTCTTTTTGGTGTTATGAACACGTTCTAAAGTTAGGTGGTGGGGGGTGTGTGCCTGGTGGGGGGGGGTGCGTGCCTGGGTGGCTCAGTCATTTGACCATCGTACTCTCCTTCAGGTCGGGTCATGATCCCAGGGCTATGAGATCAGCCCCATGTTAGGCTCTGCGCTGAGTGCAGAGCCTGCTTAAGACTCTCTCTCTCCCCCCCACCCCCCGTCCCTCTCTCCCATTCATTCACTCTCTCTCTCCTAAAATAAATAAAACAAAATAAAATTAGGTAGTGGTGATGGTTATAAAACCATCAAAATACACCAAAAACCATTGATGTACATACTTTAAAGGGGTGAATTATATCTCAGTAAAGCCATTATCAAAAATCAGATTTAGCACTTTAGTTAATTCAAGTAGCCTAGCTTCAAACACGTCAACTCACAGACTTTTTAAATCGAAATTAATGAAAATGTAAATATTAATGTAAAATGTAAGCATAATTTGGCAAAGTAAAAATGCAGTTTTCTGAGCCAGGATTTAGTTTTTATCAAACTGGTTTATTTCCTGATATTTTTTTCATTGATGCTTTTGCAAATTTAATGCAGGTTTCCTCTAATGTGTTTAAAATGTGTTTAGAATGGCAGAATGGAAACAAGGTGTAAAAAAAATTAAATCTAAATTAGAATGGCATGAAAGAACAAGATTGTAATTACTAAACACTTGTGTTTGATAACAGTTTATTCTTGCAGATTCCGGGAGTTTCTCACAGTTACATAAGCTGCAGGGCTTGGGAGAAAGGCAGAGACGTTTAGGGTTAGGATGGAAGTCTGAGTCTAGCTCAAACCCATAATAAGGAGTGCTACTTCCTTCTCTTCTTGACTTCCCATTTGAGAAGGTTTTTCAGGTTGGGGATTTATCAGAAGTGTAAGGAAAAATGACTCTTTCCGTACTATTGCATAGCTATCCCTCAGATCACAGTGCTGTTTGATTCCGTGTCTGAGAGTCTTAGCAGTTGGAATCATTGACAGATTTGTACAGAGGCCAAAACCCTGTTAAGTTTATTGGTGCGCATCAGGGTGATTCAGTCTTCCTGAATCTTCGTGGAACGTTTGGAACCCACAACGATAGTCACTGTGTGAATGCCTGCAGGAATTAGTGAGTGTTAATTACCATGCCGCGGAAAGAGATGTGTTCACAGAGTTCAGCCCAAGCCGATATCAGAAGACCTGCATTAGCACATACAGCAAATTACTTGAGAAAGAATGGATTTAACAAAGTGCCTGTTTTTTCCTCAGCTGCTTTCAAAATTGTGAAATCCTGGCTTGGTCCAGAAGCAGTGAGTTTGTTGAAGTTTACAAGTAAAAATGAAGTCCAAGACTATGTCAGTGTCGAATACCTGCCTCCCCACATGGGTGGGACCGTAAGTACAGTGCTTGAAGTGCGTTTCTAAAATAAGACTGGGTCAGGGCACGATAGGCCGCGTTCTCGCCTGCAGGAAAGAGAAAAAGCAGCATCTTACTGTCCAAAGAAAGATCATAGATACTCCAAAATAGCACCATTATAGACGTGTTTATGTAAGTTTGGGGGTTGTTAAATTTTAATTTTGAGTAGGTTACATATTTACATGGTTCTAAACTGAAAAGTATTCATTATTCAATACGAATAGTCAGACCCAACTCTTCAGTAAAAAGTCTTTCTACTGCTCTCCCAATCACGCTCCTCTCCCCAATTCCACCTCTCGTATTTAGTTCCAGGAACCCGTCTTGCCTATATAAGCAATACAGTAGATACGGAACTCACATAAGCTAATACATAAGTAATTCTTCCTCCCTCTCATGGCTTTTAAACAAGTAGTGTATTTCCAGGCTGCTGCGCATCCTGCTTTTCGCTTCACTGTCATGTCTTGGAGGTTATTCCACATCAGTATGAAAAGCTGTTTTACTCTTACTTACGGCTACATAGTATTCTTGTGTCTCAAGATGAACCATGGAGTCTCATTTTGCTTCCAGCTGTTTACTACTTAACAGTCTTTTTAATTTAAAAGATAATATATATTGTCAAGTTTTTTAGAAATGGTTTTACTACTTACAAATAAGAGACTGGGAATAAGTAGGCATGCGTTAAATTTTTAATACAACGTAATAATGAAACATCCTCTGTAATGATTTTCCTTATAAACTATGAAACCTATGGATTTGGTATGGCTTTGGGTTAGCCTGATCGATAATATTTCATTTGTTCGATTTTTACAATCTACTTCAGATACTGCCTACCTGGCAAAACCGGATTCAACCAGAATCAAGTGACTAGGAAGATGAAAAGTTTTGCTGTGTCCTTTTGATTTCTTTGGTTAGAAAAACTTGAACCACTATTTTTAAGTTGAAATTTGCTGCCTTCTTCCTGTTTTGAAGCTTTGTATTTTACATTCTAACCTAGAAAAACACAGTAAGGTTCATTTCAGATACTACCTTTAGTTAAACTAGCTATCTGATTGATTTCTTTTTAATAATCCGCCCCTAGAATTGTTCTCTCTTAAAATTAATAGCGTCTAGGGGCAACTGGGTGGCTCAGTCGGTTAAGCGTCTGACTCTTGATTTCGGCTCAGGTCATAATCTTGTGGGTTTGTGAGTTCAAGCCCCGCATCAGGCTCCGTGCTGACAGTGAGGAGCCCGTCTGGGATTCTCTCTCTCTCAAATAAACTTAAAAAAAATAATAGCACCTAGTAAAAAATATTTTTATTTTTTTTTTATTTTCAGGAGTAGAAAAGGTTATCTACCTTCTCTGTCATTAATGCTATATTTTTTTAGGACTGCTCAGAATTATAGGACTACTATTCTTTTTTTTTTTTTTTTAATATTTATTTACTTTTAAGAGAGAGAGAGAGTGAGTGTGAACAGGGGAAGGGCAGAGAGAGAGGGAGACACAGAATCCAAAGCAGGCTCCAGGCTCTGAGCTGTCAGCACAGAGCCCGACGCGGGGCTCGAACTCAGGAACCGTGAGATCATGACCTGAGCCGAGGTCAGACGCTTAACCAACGAGCCACCCAGGTGCCCCAGGACTACTATTCTTTAACATAATTTTTTCCCCAAAAGTAATACTTATACTTGATGTTTTTGAAAGCAAACAATACCAAAGACTGAAAAGTACAGCAGTATAGTGGCAAGCATGTGTCCCTCCCCAGGTGACTGCCCACTGCCACCCTCCAGAGGCCACTGTGGTGTCCAAGTTTTCTCTCCTGGAGATATTCTGTCCCTTAAATTTTTTTTAAATAACAGGTCACATAATGTATGTCATTTCACTGGTTTCTCCACATCATCTCGTTAGTTTATGCCGTATCGATTTGTAGAGGTCTACCTGAGTTTTTAAAGCATTGCAGAATATTCCATTGTATGGATGTAACATAATGTATTTAATCAGATCTCTTTGGAAGGACTATCCGTTGTTTTCTAACCTTGCCACTATTAGTGCTGCAGTGAATATCCTTGTAAATATCTTGGTACATGGGTGCAGCAGTGTAAGTGGAAGGTGTGTTCCTCGAGTTAAAATCACCAGGCTGATGGGTATTTGTAGTTTCACTTTTGATATCTATCGCCAGTTTGGCTCTAAAGAGATTGTGCTCACTTCCCAGCCACGTGTGGCAATGCCTGAACCACACCTTTGCCAGTACCGCATACTCTCGTTTTTGTAACCTTTGCCAGTCTCGGGTGAAAAATATTCGAGTGTGGTTTGAATTTGCATTTCTATTATTGTAAGTGATGATGAGCATTTTTTTTATGATTTAAAAGGTTCTTTATGAACTCTGTATCATTCCTTTTTTTCAAATTTTGTTATCACTTTTCTTGATTTGTATGTATTAACAAAAGCTGCCTTGTTTCTGATACATGCGATACATATTTTTCCAGTTGTGGCTTAAAAAAAATTTTTTAAGGTTTTTTTTTTTTTTTTGGTGTGGGGGGTTGACTGTCAGGTTTTGTTTTTTTGTCATTCAGAAATGTTTCATTTTAGTGTCCTCATTTTTTATCAGGATTTTTGTGCCTGCTGGGTTTTGTGCTATGATTAGAAAGGTCTTCACTAGTTAGGTTTTGTGTTTTGCTTTCCGTTGGGTTGTTTTTTTTTTTAAATGTATCTGTTTTAAGTAGGCTCCACACCCAATATGGGACTTGAACTCACCACCCTGAGATCAAAAGTCACAGGCTGTACTGACAGAGCCAGCCAGGTGCCCCTGTTTTCTGTTTTGTTTTGGTTTGGTTTGGTTTTTTTTTTTTTTATGCTTCTATGTGTTTTTCTGGAGCTGATGTTGTTGTTGTTGTAAGCTTATATGTTTTTTTTTTAAATTATACTTTCAAAAGAGCACCTGGCTGGCTCCATTGGAAGAGTAGGTGACTCTCGATCTCAAGGTCATGGTTTCAAGCCCCATGCTGGGTGTACAGACTACTAAAAAAAAAAAAAAATACATTCAAGTTTTTATTCATCTGAAATTCTTTCTGGTGCAAAGAATGGGCTAAAGATCCAACTCGGTTTTTTTTACAGATGGCTAGTCAGTTGCCCCACCACTTACTGCTCTTTCCCCTTGTGTTTTGAAATGCTTCCTTTTTAAAAAAAAAAATTTCACTATCTAATCAAGTCAGGGTGTTTTTTTTTTTTGGTTTTTTTTTTTTTTTTTTTTTTTTTTTTTTGCCTTGGTTTGGTGGTTGGCCCAGAGAGTGGTTTTTTAACTTTACTTCGAGAGTTATTTGTCTGCCCACCTCTTAGCAGGCTGTTATAAAATTCCTTTCGCTTAGGACCCTTTCAAGTATAGCTACCCACCGCTAGTGGATGATGATTTCCAGACTCCACTGTGTGAAAATGGGCCTATTGCCAGTGAAGATGAAGCTTCAAGTAAGGAAGATCTAGAAAGCGATGGCAAAGAAACCTTGGAAACAATTTCCAGTGAAGAACAAACAACTCTTCTAAAAAAGGTAATTGCAACAATAAAACGAACTGGAGTCGAAAGCTGTGGGCTGTCTGCAGTTCTGCAACTAGCTAGCTAGCTATGTGATTTTGGTAATTCATTTAACTTCCTGTCCTTCGACATTTCATATGTGACAAGAAAGAGGAAGGAGGTCACTGGCTAACCAGCAGTGTCACTATGGTGTATGACAAGGCTGATCTCATGCATTTGTACAGAAATCGGCAAAATGCACTTTGAAGGAATTGTGTTATCAAAATTATTTCTTATCGGAGATAAAGTAAAAGTAGTTAGTTTAAAACCTTTTATCTACTTCCTCTATTTCAGTCTTGGAAAGAGCACTTAGTTATCTTTCTATGAGTCACCAGGGGCTTGATAGAGGGATAGATACGTTATAATTTACAACAAATTTAAAGACCCTAAGGGGAAAAGCCATGTTATATTTTCTATAGTGACTTATTTGTAGTAGGCATCCAAATATATGTTAAATGTCATGTTAATATATGTTAAATATGTAAGTTAGGTGTAATAAGCCTATGTTAAAGATTGTAATTTGGATTGAATCAGTACGTTTACTTTTTCACCTAATGAACTGCCCAGCTGTCAGTATGAAACTAAATTTATCTTTTTCTTTCTTCTTTTTTTTTTTTTTTTTTTTTGGTCTCTAGGTTAACATAACGGAACATACTTCCAAAGCAGAGGAGAATGAAAAGGTTGATTCCAAAATGAAAGCTTTCAAAAAACCACTGAGTGTGTTTAAAGGGCCCTTACTACACATCAGGTAATAATAGTTGAGGATTTTATTAGCTATGCTTTTTGTAATAATCTATCATGGTCATCTTGAGGGAAAATGTATTTCCACAGTTTGAAAAACAGTACAGGAGTTTTCTAATTAAAGGTTATCCAAAGACTCACCTTGGTTTCCAGACATGGTAGACATTTTTAGCTACCTTTTTGTTATTCTATTAAGTGTGTTTAAAGGGCCCTCATTTCACATCAGGTAATAAAAGTGAATATTCATATGTTAACAGTTAATCCGAATGACATATATTTTTCTCATTTTACTGATAGTGTCTGACTTGGACAACTTTGAAGATGCCAGAGATGACAGTGGACTAAGCACTTAACCAGTTTGACCTTCTAAAAGTGAAAGCTGGACTAGAAAAATAGGGTTTTGTTTTTTGTTTTTACCAAAGCCCGATTTCAGCACATGACTATTTTTTATTCTGAGTTATTCAGTCTGAGATTCAGGTCGTTTGTAATTATCATTATGTAAAGGTATCTTTTTCACTAATGATGCTTTTAGTTGATAAATTTATAGAGCCTTGTGTTAATATTGCTATGCCAACTTCAGTGATGACCTAATGTATCATTTTCTGTCCCATAGTTGAAATCTTTCTGTGTAAGGACCAGTTTGGCCAGACTTTTAAAAAACCTGATATTCTAATTGAGAAGACAGATTTGTTTACATATATTGGGATGACTGTTATATTTGGATTTATCTCTCCCGTGTGTGTGTGTGTGTGTGTGTGTGTGTGTGTGTGTGTTTATGGGGGGGGATGGAGGGAGTCCCACACGCATATTCTGCTTGGTCATGGTTTTTCTTTGCCATTTCCCCCCTGTGGAGTTTGTTTCTCCTCTTTCCCTGTAATGGTTTAGAAGTTTCACACTTTTCATTGGAGGCTTGTCGACACCCTAGATCTTGGCTCACGAATGTCAAGGGTTGGCTACGAGAGCTGGCTAAGGAAGAGGGCCAGGGTAGGGCAGGGCAACTTCCAGGGCTGCAGCTGGGGCTCGACCCCCCTGCCTGCGCCCCACCCCCACCCCCAGGAAAGTCACAGCACCTCTCCTCCACAGGCATAGGCACCCACACAGCGGCTGTCTCCCAGAAGTCTCACGGTTTTTGTGCTGCTTACTGAGAGTTCTTCTGAGATTCATAACCTTCTTGTCTTTTCTGTGTTGTATTTCAGATGGGCTCTAAAAGTAAGTCAGCAGCCGTGCTAATTTGTCTTGTTCAAAGCTGGGCAAAGCCCTTCTAGGAGAGCGGGTTCTCCAGAAGAGCCTCTGATATGCACACATTCCTGATATAAAATCAATCTACTTCCGTATATGGTCAAGGACACTCTGAACAATTCACCTTTTTATCTAAAACAAAAACGCTGTTCTGTCCATTGTTTGGAGGCACCTGATACAATTTGACTCATGTAATTAAACTACACAATTGGGGCGCCTGGGTGGCTCAGTCGGTTAAGCGTCTGACTTGGGCTCAGGTCTGTGCTCACAACTTGGAGCCTGTTTCCGATTCTGTGTCTCCCTCTCTCTCTGTCCCTCCCCCATTTGCACTCTGTCTCTCTCAAAAATAAACACTAAAAAAATTAAAAACTACACAAGCTTTGCTTCAGTCTTTTCGTTTTTTAGTTCACGTGCTCTACAGTGGCAACTAATAGTAAAATTTGTATTTCGAGGCTGCTTTTACTGCTTCACAAATATTTCCCACCCCTAATTTTATTTGTGTTTTTTGTATTCCATATTACTTAGAAAAAGCCTTTGCATAGGAAGGTTTTAGTCTGTTATTTCAAGGCATCCCTAATGATTGTTCATTTTAAGTTAGACTTTTCTCTGTTGGTGTATGAAATTATGCCCCACTCTAATCTGTTTGTAATTAAAGTTGAAGCGGCAGTTTCTTCTCTATTTTGATTATCTATAACCTTCCAAAGAGTTGTTAAATGCACCTTTCGATGGTGCCGACTATAGGCTAATTCAGAATCATCCTTTTCTTTCTTCGGTCCTTTTCTATTTAGCTTTTGATGGTAGGGAAACCGACCATAGGACTTTCAAATAGCATGCAATGAGTAAGATTAAAACACAAACTATATTAGGTAATTGTTTTGTAGTCTTTTTTGATGGAATCTCGATACAAATGAGCATAAAATACTAAATACTTTCCTTCCAGCTAATGATTAGATTGTCATTGATTGTGAGTAATACAAATGCCTTATGTTTTTCTCACCACCTAGCCCAGCAGAAGAACTGTATTTTGGAAGCACAGAATCTGGAGAGAAGAAGACTTTAATAGTGTTGACAAATGTAACTAAAAACATCGTGGCATTTAAGGTAAGTATCTGAAAGACAGAATAGATTATATGTGGAAATCTGATATGGGAAGTGATTTCAGACATTTTAATTGAAAGATTGAGGATTTGTAACTTGCACAGTGCTTTTATTTATGATATTTTTAGGCATGTTACACCGCCTTCTACTTTTAACCACATGCCATAGCTTATCTAAACTGTTCCCTGGCATCTGTATCTCAATCTTTAAGGAGCCGTAATAGGCTAATGTCCATATTAATCTCAGGCTTTTATGTTTGTTGTAAATAAGAACCCAAGGAAAATCACTCTTCATCATATAAATAATTCATAATAGCAGAAAAATGAAACCATAAAATCAAGAGTGCGTTTCCCCCCAAGTCTTATACAGTTTGGAATGTAGTTTATGCTGGATGCTAACCTCATGACTGACTCTACCACAGCCGCATATTGTAGAAATTATTTCCTTAAGTCATCTATTGAATTTAGATTGGACCGCTAGGATGTCCTGGATGTTCTTTGACTATCTGGTGTTTTTAATTTGACGACGCTATTCTAACATGTCCTAATACACAGTTTTTTGGAATTTGTATTATTAAATTTAGGCAATTGCCAGACAGGATACTTCACAGATTGTTTTGTTTAAGAGAAAGGCCGAGTGACAGTTGGACTTCTAAGATTAGTGAATGTTTTAAAAAATAAAGATACTGTTTTCCTGTTGATGGGGAAAGATCCATTCTATGCCTGACCACTGTGGTTGTTTTTGTAGACTTTATTATTAACTGCCGGTTTTCTAAAAAATCATTTTCAAGCCATGTACCCCCAAAAGCATTTTTATCATTATGTTGTTATTATCTGATTACTGCATTTATAACCAGGTGAGAACCACTGCCCCAGAAAAGTACAGAGTCAAGCCAAGCAACAGCAGTTGTGACCCCGGAGCTTCAGTTGATATTGTTGTGTCTCCCCACGGGGGTGAGTTGTCACCTGATGGCCTCACAGGGTGTGCTGGGGACCTGGGGCTGGGTGATGAGTCCGTAGAGCTGGACTAGACCCTGGAAATCAGAGTGTCAACAAGTCACTTCACTGCATTCTTAGGCATCCGTTTTCTCCTGTGTAAAATGAGATGGGTAAATGGGGAGACCCTAGAATGGTTTTTTTATTACATAAAATTATTTTAACTGATGCCAGTTGAAAGAATTTTTTTTAAAGTTCTCATTTTTAGAAAAATCTTTTTTTTTTTTAATTTTTTTTAAACATTTATTTATTATTGGGAGATAGAGCATGAGCATGGGAGGGGCAGAGAGAGAGGGAGACAGAATCTGAAGCAGGGTCCAGGCTCTGAGCTGTCAGCACAGAGCCCGACGCAGGGCTCAAACTCACGAACCGTGAGATCATGACCTGAGCCAAAGTCGGACGCTTAACCGACTGAGCCACCCCAAAAGTTTTTCCTTTTTAAAGTGGTTCCATATTATCCTTTTTCCATTGTTTTCTAGAATAATGCCTTAAACCACATATCCAACCCTTTGTAAAGGTTGTTTATGTAAGAAGTTACTTTTTTGGAATGCAGGTTTAACAGTCTCTGCCCAAGACCGTTTTCTGATAATGGCTGCAGAAATGGAACAGTCATCTGGCACGGGCCCTGCAGAATTGACTCAGTTCTGGAAAGAAGTTCCCAGAAACAAAGTGATGGAGCATAGGTATGTTTCTTACAGACTCTCAAATGTGATGCTAGGAATCAGAGATATATGCCCGCATGGACTAGGCAGGTGTCTCCTCTCCTTGCATTTGGCAGAAGGTTAGGCTTCTAGCGTGGGCCCCAAGTCGTGCGGGGCTCTGGGGTGCCCGGGTGAATGAGATCTGGAGTTTCTCAAGGAGGTTGCTAATAGCAGAGACTTGCTTGCAGGCCAGGACAAGAATCTGGATCTGTCCAAATTACAAACCTAGATCTCTGTGTCCCAGAAGTTCCCTCTACAGGAACACTCACTTTGTGTCCTAGAACGCGTTGCAGCATTGTTTGTACTAGTAAAAAATAGGAAAGAACCTAAATGCTCACCTGTAAAGCAAGAGTCAAACACACTTGAGTATATGCAGGAGTAGTCTGCAGCTATTCACAAGAGCGTGGAAGTCTCTTGTTCTGATACGAAAAGGTACTGGAAACCCGGGACCGCATAGTCATATACAAGTATGTCTGTGCATGCAAAGATACACAGACAAGGAGAAAAGACTGTTGTGGTTTTCTTTTGGCGTGTGCCAGTTCTGCCTCCCAGGGGACACTCGTCAATGTCTGGAAACATTGTTCGTTGTCCCAAGTGGGCAGTGGGGTACTGCGGCGTCTAGCAGGTAGAGACCAGGGATGCTGCTCTACATCCCGCAGTGCAAAGGACAGCCCCCAAAACAAAGAATGGTGGGTAGTTAAGATAGCCACTCTCATGGCACATTTGTAGGGCCTGAAGGAAAGGCCAGAGTAAGTAAGCCATGTCCCGTTTGATAAATGAGAAGCTGGGAAACCTAGTAATGGTCATGGCTGAGTTAATGTTCAAAAGCAGTTGAAAGAACCCACGTGTGGCTGGCCCACAGGACTCAGGATGAGAAGGAAGCGGGACAGAGGCAGACAGGGCCCAGAGGAGGAGCTTGGTCTTCATACAGTCGGTGGGAGAGAGCATCGAGCTGACCCGATTCACCGTCGACAAGATGGCTCTGTGCAGGCTTGTTCCCAGAGGGGAGGAGGACGGGAGTGGGCCTGGGAAGACCAGCTCTATTTCAGCTGTCCCAGAAAGAGAGGGGAAAGACCGAGACTAGAGGAATATTTAGTGGCCAGAGGAGGGCAATCCAGAAGGGACTCGGGAGGGAAGGCAGTAGGTGAGCTGTTTCCTCTCAGGTCCAGGGAAGGGCCTTTGACAACAGAGGAAGGGACCAGTGCTCCGAAGGATAGGTGGGGGCCATCACTGACCACCGAGGGGGCAGTTTCAGTTGACGGGAGCCAGGTGCCAAAGAAATGGAGGTAGTAAGACTGTTCTAGAGATGTGGCTTGCTGGAGAAAGCAGTAAGGTAGTATTGACAAAAAGGGGTAGTCTGGCGTGGGTTTTTCAATGAGAGAGGCCTGACTCTGGAGGGTAAAGCACTAGTAGTGCAATTCCTGAGAAAGCTGAAGGGACAAAGACCTAAATCCAAGGTAAGGGTCAGCTTTCTTCAGGAAGCAGGAAGGAACGCAGATCCAGATTAAGGCTCGGGATGCATTTGACTTGTTTGGGGACGGAGTAGATAAATTCCCAAGTTGTGACACCGTCTACTTTGTTTTTAGCGAGAGTTTATTTTTG
Source organism: Paguma larvata (assembly GCA_030068075.1). Taxonomy (NCBI): domain Eukaryota; kingdom Metazoa; phylum Chordata; class Mammalia; order Carnivora; family Viverridae; genus Paguma; species Paguma larvata. The sequence continues at coordinate 9,910,265 of CM057830.1, forward strand.
TCAAAGGCACGGCTATGAAAACAAACTGAAAGGTTAAGTAACCCTGGTTTAAAGGATGGAGAAAGTAGGAAGCGGGGCGCCCGGGTGGCTCTGTTGGTAAAGCACCCGACGTTTGATTGCAACTCAGGTCATGGTCTCATGGTTGGGGGGCTCAGTGCTGACAGTGCAGAACCTGCTTGGGATTCTCTTTCTCCCTTGCTCTCTGCTCCTCCTCCATTTGCTCTCATACTCTCCCGAAATAAACCTGAAAAAAAAAAAAGTAGGAAGAGGTAGGGAAGGAAAAATAATGTTTCCTCTACCCACCTTAAATACCATCTCCAGTGAAAGAAGAAAGATTGGGGGGAGTGGGTGTAGGAGCTGAGAAGCCAGTAATGAGAGGTTATCAGGAAAAGTACAATAAACAAGGGTAAGGTTATTATGCAGATTTAGATGAATTCCTTTCTTCCTGAAGCCTCTGAGCCTGCCAAGGTAAGGGACCCTTACCTGGTAAGGCTGTCCAGAAGCCGGTTAAGTAAGGTTACAGGTCCATTTTTTCCAAGGGGCTTTGTTGGGTCCATAAAGTCAATCTTATGCCCTTAAAACTGTTCATAGCTGATTTTAATGCATATCATTTTCAAAGATGACATTCAAGTCAGAGCCTTAGTAATATAACCATGCTTCCAATTGTGTCCTCTTCCAAAGAGAAGAGATTCTTACTGAACTGAGGCAAAAAAACCATGAAAGAATACTAGGAGTTTCTGAATGCTCGAGGGACCAGGTAGGGAGAAAACTCCTTTCAATTCTGCTTACAAAGGCATAGTTTACCAAATTGCTGTCAATCCTAGCTTACGAGAAAAGAGTAGGAGATTCCCTTAAACCTAGGAAAACAAAACATTTAAAGAACCAGCAGTGTTTCAAACAAAGTCCTAAAAAGTATAACCATCAGTTCTTTCACTCCCATGTTATTAATTCTTGGTCTGCTTGAAACCAGCTTTTTTATTCTGGAAATTCTTACCAGTTCCGTTTTATGATCTTAAAGTCATCAGAAACCTGTTTTCTGGAGTACTTGTCACCATGAATCTCTGAATCTGTGACATATAGCATTGTAAGACAATAATTAGAATCACCAACAATAACGTTACACCAGAACATAGCCGATTTCTAGGAATTTTATACCATTTCTGGAACATTTATGTTAATAACACAGCCATACAAATACAATCTAAAGAAGGTTTAGGATTAGTTATTTGGCAGTGCTTCCCATGTAACTTAACATAGTGCATAAGCCTAATTAGTTTTATAGCTCTTTTTATGAGCGAGAACAAATCTTTCCATACCTTCCAGAGGCCCTCTGAAAAACTCCAGAGATCACTCAAGGTCAAAAAGACTTCCATTTAGAATTTGAGTTAGGGTTTGTCAAAAATGTCAGAAGGTTTTACACACTTGACTAAATAGATTCCTAGGTCATCATTAAATACTTAATTATCCATTTAACCATAGTGACAAATATCACTGTGAGTAAAACTTAGCTCTTCGATTTTCCGAGGCAATCAAATACCTGATGATAACATGAAGCACAGGAAATTATTTTGGTAAAACACAATCTTTGCTTTCTAGGCAGATTACTTAAAAGCTAAAGAAAAACCTTTCGGTCTCTTATCAGTAGCTGATAGTCCAAGAAAAAATGTCCTTTTAGCAGATGTTAACTTTTAGTTGTACATAAGTACGCTATTGATATTAAAGCTTATTTTTATAACCCTTATAACAAATTCATTCCATTTTAGCCAGCTTGACTACAAAAAGTGAAAATTTCTTGACTTCTTCCCTATTCAGAAATAACTAGCTTGAATTTAGGATAAAATTACTTTCATTCCCCTTAACGAAAATACGTGTCCATACTTTTCCTCAGCCAAAATCACTTCCTACTTTCCTTGCACATGGAGTTAGTCGTCTCCATTATTTCTCTTAGTTTTAGTTACATATATGAATCAGAATTCTTTACCCTTAGAAACCATAATTTTTAGTGAAAACTAAGTAGCAAATAGCTGTGGTCCGTTAACACCAGCATTCTGTAGATCGGCAAATATAGGGATACATCATTTCTAGAAGCACCTGCTTCCTCCTGGTACAGATTTTCAGTGTGGCATGAGATAGGTTTACTAACAGACTAAATATTTTTGGTTCATCTGTAATAAGAAGCCAAAACTAGATAAACCTGTGTTCAGTCACGTTTCAGTATTTTATCTTATTTGGAAATAATTCCCTATTTAACTTAGCAAAAAAGTTTCAAGTTACCACACAGTTGAAAAACTGTTTTTAAGTAGACCAATTTACCTAAAAACTCTTACCCAACTTACATGGACCTATTTGAATAAACTCTAGTAGAAAAAAAGTCGCGTATCTGCATTATATCTAATATTGATAACTTTGAAGACATGCCTATTTTAATTAAACCAACGGACTTAACCTAGCTTTTATCTTACGTAAGATTACTCCACATCCCATGAACTTGAAAGACACTTGGGTTAGTTTCTATATTTCTAAGAGTTTTAGGAATACTTAAGTGCTTATTTTTCTTTAAGCCAGTCAAATAGAGCTTTTACAAATTTTGGCAGTACCGTCTGGAGGTAGAAAGATATTACCATCTATAACATACACATATAGACACAGACTTTTTAGCTATCTAGCTCTAAAATTTTAGCCATGAATCAGGTACAGTAACAAAACTCGCTAGTTTATAAAAGGACATTTGGGTCCAAATTGTGTTTCTGGCAGTTGGAATAAGTTTACCCTAAAGTTTGTATTTCGAAGAGCTAGCTATCAGGTCCTAGAGAAGATAGGGTAGAAATTTATACCTGAAAGGCACAGAGAAAGTATCAAGGTTAGATTTTTGTTTTGTTTTTAGGAGTTTTGGGGGTACACTTGCCTATTATCAGAGGTCTACGGTAATTACTATTTCTATTTTCCTTCTTTGTCTTAAGCACAGGACAGTTCTGTTTCCGGTGTCCTGGATCTTTGACAATACCCACATGTATTTGCACCTGAGCGGGTGAGGTTCTAGGAGGGGCAAGGTTAGGCGGACTTTGAACTGCTTCCAGTGTTGCCTTTGTGGATTTGTAAAGATTTGCAAGTCAAAGATGGTTGCTTTTAATTCCTCAAATAGTTGTGCTGCAGCCTGAATGGGATCAGGGGAGGGACCCACCCATCCAGCTACATTTTCTTTGGTCTGCTCTATATCAGGGAGAAGATTTCCAACTAAGGTGGAAATCAAGTGATGGCTATGTTGCGGAGCTTCATTAACGCCGCATGCCTTTAAATCATTAACGCCACATGCCTTTAAAAAGTTGATAGAAAGTATTCAACAAAGGCCTTTGAATGTGGTCCTTTTTCTGTGTGTGTGTTTAATTCATCCTTGAACCTATTTAATTTAGGGGAAAAACAACCTGTTCTATTGCTTCTATCAGCCTTCAGCTGATCCATTTCCTGAACGTTTGTGGGAGGGAGAAATTCTGGTCACGTTTCCAGTGAGGAGAGTCTTGCCCAGGCGGCCATGTGGCTTATCTGATAACTACAGTGTAATCATGGTTGAGAAGAACAACCCTTAGCAGCCAGTCACAGTCCCTGTGAATGGGGACTGATCTTTTTACCTCTTCTCTAAATTTGGTAGGTGGTTATCTTCTGAAAGTGGAGATAAAAAAAACTTCGTGATCTCATCTTTCTAAGAAGTCCCTCAGGCTAGCTGCCATACTCGGTCATGGGTCATGTTCTCCTTTCAGTTGGGTCTTTCCAGAGCTACCAATAAGACCATTGTTTAGGATGAGAGCTCTCTCAAAATGTTTTAAGCATAGAAGCTTTTCCAATGCAAAAGATCCACCATCTGGCATTGACAAGTTGGATATTATTTTAATCTCAATAGTAAGTCAAGCCAGTAGGCCTTTTGATGGCTTAACCACGGACACAAGAGGCTTCCCGAAAGAGGGTGCCAACACTGCAGCCCTCAGGGAGCGTAAGAAAGCAAAGGCCTTCATTGCCACCAGTGGGGAGAAGGGTGTGGTGAAAATGGCAGCTCTGGTTTCCCAGGACAGTATGCGAGGCCTCCAGTCACAGACCCTGCGATCTGTGACGCCAGGGAAGTGCCACTGGTCAGACTTTTCCAGCACAGAGGCCCCTCACAGACCTGGCCCCGCATAGGAGCTGGCACAGCCGGACAAAGAGAATGCTGCCGGTCACCTTGTGTGTCTCAGATCCCCAGCCTGTCCTGCCGGCTGCTAGATGCACATGTCCACGGGCATCCTCCAGCCGGCAGAGACCAGAAAGAATATTCTTGCTGGTCACAAACCCTAGCTCTCAATACAAAGAACGAGATGAAAGTCAAAACCTCATTTGACTGATTTTCTTCTGCTAATCAAAATTTGGAAAGGTAGGGACAAGGTGAAATTTTTACCTCTCTTGACCAGGCGCTAGTGGGAGACCCGGAAAAGCTGACGTTGGTAAGAATTCTTGCCCTTCGCCGGCCTCTGCCAGTTTTCCAGAATCCCATCTGTAGGCTCCTAAGTGAGTACGGTGTCTCAGCAGGTCCCATCGTAGGTTGCCAAAATGTAGGAGAGGAAAAATAATTTTCTCTCTACGTTGCTAGGTTCTTGGCTGAAACCCCCACCCCCTGGAATAAAAGACAGATTAATAAGAGAAAACAGAAGTTGAATAACACATATACCTCCTGTATACATGGGCCATACCCAGGGAAACAGTAAAGCTCCCCCAAAGGGCCCAAGACGCCACCTTAAATACCATCTCCAGCTCAAGACAAGATGTTGGGGCGTAAGCGATCCAGTTAGGGAAAGCTGTCAGGAAAATCACAGTAAACAAGGGTCAGGTCCTTAAGCAGATTTAGATCGGTCCCTTCTCCTAGATATTTTGCCATCCCTTCTTCCTGGTACAGAGAGGAAGACACTCTTACCAGTGGAGATTTCCTTTCTAAATGTCGGTGTCCCTTAGAAAAGATTTTTCATATCTTTTCTGATGTCTGCTGTTTCTTCCAAAATAGTGAGCCCAAGCTAGTCCTTATGCCAGAGAGGCGTATTCTAGGGTGGCGAACTCTGCTCCCCTTCCAAGATAAATACACGCTGTGCTGCTACCGTACATGTAACTGGGGAGAAGAGTGAGTGCTTTCATGTCCGTTACGTATCTTTCTGTGTTTAATTTTCATTTTACAGTTTATTTTTATAATCCTGTTCCCTTGGCATTTCCACAGGTTAAGATGTCATATTGTTGAGAGCACTAAACCAACCAGCCTCACATTAAAAGACAGTGCTTTTAACATGTCAGATAAAACCAGCGAAGATCTTTATCTACAAGTAAGTGTTCTTTCTCCCAAACAAAGTTGTTAATGCTAACCAACATTAGAAATCCACTTTTTCCCACCGACCTAGAGAAAACCTTTGGCATAGACACGACAGAAATGCTCTTTTCTTTGTGAAGGGAAGCCAAATGGGAAATAAGCAGGGAGTTACTTTTGGCGATCTGTTAATGTTTTAAAAGCTCCAGCCATTCTAACTTGGACGAGATGCTTTGGAGAGTATCCAAGAATTTGATCTCACAGAAGAGGTACCATTTAAATTCGAGAAAGATTGGAGGGGCTCTCTTTCTGACTAGCTGGTTTTGGTCCCTCCGGGAGGTGAGCGCTCTGCTCCTTTTCAACTGGAAAGTTAGACCTTTCCAAAACACGAGTAAGCGGGTGCACGTCTGTTCACCAGACAAATGTAATCCCTCCTTGCATTTCCAGCTCCCAGCTGTTCAGAGTAGACGGACCCCGTCTTGTACGTGTCTGGATTTCTAATTTAATTCCTAGTTGTCGTTCACATGATTAATGGACTGTCTTACTGATATAAATCTTTCGTGCTTTTTTTTCCCCTCTTTAGCTCAATCGTTTACTAGAAAGCAATAGGAAGCTTGAAGACCAAGTTCAGCGTTGTATCTGGTTCCAGCAGCTGCTGCTTTCCTTAACAGCGCTCTTGCTTGCTCTTGTCATCTCTTTCTTCTATTCGTTGTACACTTAAAGAAGTGGAGTTCAGTAGGAAAACATGGCTCTTTCGCTCATTAGTTGGAAAAAGACCCAGAACTTCCTGCTACTAAAAGTTTTGCACATCTGTGCTTCCCGAAAGGAAACGTGCAACACTTAGGGGGAACAAATACGTGTCTCAAAAATAAACTCGGTTAGAATAACGAAACACTGGAGAGATTGATTTTAAGAGACCATAGTTATAGTTAATAAAGTCAAGGCGTAGCCGTTGTGTAAATTAATACTTTAGATATAATTTATTTTTTCCTTTTGATTTGAATACTTCTAAAGTTTGATTATATGTATACATTAGCTGGACTGAAGAGTAGAAGTAACAAGCTTTGTCGCAGCCAAAAAACTGTAATCTGCTTTGTTTTTTTATGACAAAACCATTACAGCTGAGCCAACTTATTAGCTTTTCTATATGATGTATATAGAACATGTACATTGAAAAACAACCCAGACTCAATACAGAGTAATTTCTGTAAACATGACTTTGTAATTTTGAGAATCCTTTCCAGATGCTAGTCCATATTCTTTGGGTATGTAAAACTATTTAATGCCAAACCACCTTTTAGCCTTTGTTTCTTATCCGTCTTCCTTAACAGTCTGCCTTTTATTAATCTCGGACTTTTTTACGAACACTCACATTTAGATAGAATTTGGGAAACTGGGTTTGCTTGGGTTTTCTCTCAATTCTGTCAGTGCCGCCCAGAAGAGAGCTCCTCCCGCCCAGGCTTTTTTATGCAGTTTCACACCCTCACTGGGGCGGGACACTGGCCCTCCTCCATTTCTTATAAAGGTCTAATCCTCCCTTGTACCGTCTCCACCCTCTTTGCTAAATGAAAGAGTTAAAATTTCTTTGGCACCTTGGTTTTTGAGATGCATAGCAGTAGAATTCATTCGCATTTCAGCATTTCACTTCCGCGTGAAAATCAGCCCCAAGAAGGAAGCTTGACAAAACACCGGAGTACCTATAAGCGTAGGGAATAAAAACATCAAAACTTAAGTGTCGATTCTCCATTTAGGAGTGAGAACTAGAACTCCTGATCCGCTTGTGCGAACCTTCAGACTAGGGCTGGTGGACTGACCGGATACTCTGCCTTCGTCACAGTAATCCCGAGGGTGGTCCCTCAGTTCCTAACAGGATACAGCACAGGGGCAGAGGCGGATGACGTTAGTCTGTCTTCTCACTTAGCCAGCCAGTGCCAGTCGGTGTTGGTTCACATGTAATTCGACTTCATCTGAACGAGAACACAGTCTGCCTGTTAAATAAATTTTGAGTTTTGATTGAGCCACGTTTGGAGAATTTTTTCTTCTGTGAAGTGTAGTTGTGGGCAGTTTTCATCTTGAGAAGCTGAGGATTCCAAAATCGAGTTGGAGAGAGTGGACAGAGTCCCTTTCAAAATGGGCCTAGCACTAAAACCTTAAAGGGACGCTGGTCTGATACTTTGTCTTAATCTGGGTTTTTCTGTTGCAGTTTGCCAACTCCGGCCGTGAAAGTGACTTCAGTGCGCCCTAAGTACTACCCGTAGCATCTCCCTGTGTGTGTGTGCGCACAGTGGTTCCCTTTACATGTCACATTCCTGGCTCTAACATAACCTAATCCCGAGTATTTGTGTATGTTCTTTGTCCCTCAGCAAATGAATGAGGAAATCATTGGCCACAGTTGGAAGTGTATTGTCCTAACAGTGTCCCTTTAATGTTTCCTATGAAAATGACGTTGACTCACTAAAATGTTCTTCCCTGATGTCTGGCCAGTTGAATTTAATAACATATCTTGTTAATGTTTGTGTGTCTACCAAACGTGACTATGCAAGATTACTGAAAATTAACTATAAAATCAAAGGCATCTAAACTTTTGTTCTTAACTAATCACTTCTTTACATTTGATTTTATCCTGCCTTCATTTGATTTTATTTAATCACACTTTGTATGATTATTGAGTACTCTGATAATTTTAGTTTTTATCTTGTCATTACCTGTTACCTGTCATGACCAAATTACCAAGGATCAATATTAAGATCGAGATTTTCGCTTGAGAATGGAAATTAATAGATTTTCCATGAAAACATTAATAAAATATTAGCTTGATCTCAAAGTAGCCTAAAAATGCAAGTGCGGTTAAACCTAGCCTCAAATTTCATAATAATACCATAACTGTTTTTATATCTTGCCACTAATTTTGACTGGATTTAATAGCACTTTATTGTACAATTGCAAAAAAAAAAAATATATTCCTAGAATTGTTGCCAGTGTAATTTCTCTAATATTCTGGTGCTTTTCATATATTTTCAGTATTTTTATTACTATATTGGTATTTTCTTTGTATAATTGATCAAGAGAACATGTTTTCTATTTTAATATGTTTTAGAAAAATAATTACATTTATGAAATAAATACCATCAGGAAAAACCTCTGGTCTCTAATTGATAAAGCATCTTAAAATCAATGTTCAGGCTCTCTCTGACCTTTTAAAGATCACATTAATTTCTTTTGGACCTGCTTTGCATTTTTATAAGGACAGTGCTGTAAGCTTCCAAAGATACAACTGTGTTATCGGGTCAACCTGTCCTTTGTGTCCTGTTTCCCCTCAACCCAGGTCAGAGCCTGGCTACTCTTTGGTGCAGCTCTCCGTTTCCCCCAAACTCAACACTGGACTCTCTGTCATGACTCGGGGCTCCATCACGGAACCTTCACTAGAGCTGCCCCACGTGAGTCAGAATTGCCCTACAGCCCCTCAATCCTAGCCCATCTTCCTGCCTGGCAAGAACCGGCAGGAAGCAGGCTGTGGAGAGACCGTCCTACCTGGCTCACGCGTACACGGGAGGCAGTCCCTGTGACGTGGCGCCCATGGGGTGTGGGCGTGCTTGGGGAGGGGCGCACCACTGATGGTTGGTGTGGTCCCCTCACCGCTGGATGATCACTCCCAAATGGCACCTCCCACTCCATAAAAATGGCACGAATAGGACAGATCCATCTTGTAATCTGAAAAAGAAGTGGAAATAGAAAACCATGAGGAGAAATTCAGAATAGACCGACAAAAACAAAATGGTGACCTACCAAGAAGCACCACATCTCCCCAGGACTGTGAGGCCACGCCCTCCTTTTCTAAAAGATAGAATTCTCTAGGAAACAAGAGCTCCTGTGGGGAAAGTTCCAGCTAGGAAAGCACTGGTTATTTTACACCCATCTTCAGCCTACCGCCCCTAAGTTTCACCAACAACTCGAAGTTTCCCAATGTCAGAACATCAGCCCCAGAAGCACAGGGCTCCTCATCTCCTCCTGCCCCAGGGAGACCATGGAAACTGTCCCATTTGTTCCATTTCAGGCAAAGACGATAAGGAGGGAAGGCTGTGTACTAAGACTCTCTGGGTTCAGCTTCTCTCTCTGCCACTTGGGGGTGTTACTTGACCTCTTTCAGCCTCTCCGCGTCTCTGAGTCTCATCATCCTGGTACTCTCCCACAGGATGGGTATGAGTGAGAGGAAATAATGCAGGGACCGCAGCCCTGGAGAGGCAGCCCTTGGCTCTGCTGATATTGACCTCCCCCCCAGCTTCCTAGAATTTCCCACACTTGGGATGATCTTACTGAATATATCCCACCTCGTCCGAAGCCCATCATCCGTTCTCCAAACTTTTCCCTGCTTTGAATTCCCACCCTTGCCTCCCTGGTACCCTACTCTTAATTCGAGTGCCCAGGTCAAGGGATATACTTTAGAAGGCCAGTGATGATTGGCTGCCTTGAATCCTGTGAAGGAGTATCCCTTCCAGTCTGATGAAGACTTGGTCAGATGCTTCCTTCCCCCATGGCACCCACCCCCCTTCAAAACACCACACACACACACACACACACACACACACACACACACACACACACACAATTGATTTTGCAATATTCCACCCATAAGTTTCCCTTCAATTTGTAGTAATTCAACAAAACTATCACATAGACTCCTTCACATCTTCATAATTGTGTCCCTTAATTCCATCTGCAAAATCCCTTCTGCTGTATAAGCTAACTTCATTTGTGTGAGTGCCATCCCATCACATTCACTAGCTCTGGCCCCCACTGGTGGGGAGAGGGTTACACAGGGTGTCTTCGGTGGAATCTGCAAGCTCGTCCAATCTGCCCCACCCCCCATTTTGCAGATCAGAAAACAGAGGGTCAGGAAGTTAAACCAATCTTACCCAGTCTAGTTGACTGATTTGAATTGACAGATGTCCTGCATGTGAAAGAAAACAGATGAGGATTATGTTAGGCACCGAATGACAGGCATGGGGACAGTGTGTCTCTGTCCTAGTTGGCTTTTTCAGTGCACACATACATTCAAACGCTTGTAAACCAACTTAAGGGAAAATATGTAACGGGTATCTTCTACATTTGTTCAACCACAAACACTCTAGATACAGTCTTACGACAGATTAATGCACTAGGGCAATGGTCCAGTAATGGTGTACTGTTGGAAACAAAGCTCTATTGAAAACCCATTTGTTTTTTAAACTTCCTCTTTTCTTTCAGAATAATCCATTCGTTTCAGTTACTTTAATTAAATAAGCTTTCTGGAAATAAATTTGCTCTGTCAAGGTAGCTACATCGAAAAGGTTAAAACTATATGAAAGGGGGGTAATCCTTTTCTTCCGGAAACTTACCTCATGATTCCCAGCCTTGGTATTGTCCACTTTACTTTGGATCAAACTCCAGTACATTGAATTCTATTATTCCAGAAAGTCCTCTGCACATTTTCAGGTCATTCTACGCAGGGTGGGGGGTGGTGTGTGTGTGTGTGTGTGTGTGTGTGTGTGTGTGTGTGTGTGTGTGTGTGTGTTGAAAAAAATCTCACTAATTTTTGTAAGTCATCTAAAACTGTCTTGCATGGACTTGCTATTGCCTCAGAAATTCAGACTTGAATTCACTCTCTCTCTGTGTCTTCCCTGCAAGAAACCTCCAAACTCCTAATTCCATGCCTGTTCCCTTGTGCTGGAACTGGGACAATCAAAGAAGTGAATCGTTTGTTGTTCCCACTCTAATACTTCTCTATCTTTACCATACCAAGCCCTGACTCTAATACTAGCATACAGAGTCATTCAGTACAATTACTATTTGCCGTTAAATTTGCCCAGAACTGCTTCTGCCCACTAATAGGCAAATGCGCTTGAGCAACTTTGAGCCAAACACCAAATCACTGTTCTCTGTCATAAGCTAAATGTCAAAAATGTGTTTTGAGTACTTTGCCAATATCCTAACACTATGACTCAAGCTATTTCCTTTTAAGGGAGTGGAGAGGGATGAGGTTATTATTAGGAGCACTAACAATAGTATGATAGTCTAACAAAATTTAACTGTTTTCTAATGTGGCTGAACTATTAAGTTACTAACAAGGGAAGGTAAAAGGAAACTGATCTAAAAAGCAAAGCTTCCTTTCAAATTCAGTATTTACTACTCTGGGGTCACTTAAACCACTTAAGATCTTAGTCATTAAAGGTGGAGGTGCATCCTATAGAGGCGTTCTATCCAAAGTCAGGGCTTAGAGTAAAATTGAGTATTCTCAGAATTTCCCCTGAAAATTCATTAGGAAGTTGCCACAACAGAGATGGATATAGTAACTCCTACCTTGGCAAGTCCAGACCTTCATTTTAATACCAGATGATGTATTTAGTTGGCTTTATTTGGAAGGGGGAGGTAGCACAATAAATAGATGTATTGTGTCTTCAAAACTAGAATCGCCATCAGCAAGATTCTCTTAAGAGGCACAAGAGAAAGGAGAATGAATGAGGAAAACAAATCATTCACACCTCCCATTCTACATAAAGTCGAACAGGCCCTCTTGATTCTGAGACTTGAGGACGCGATGTATGTGCGGTGGTTCACACGGCTGAGGCCAAAATCCACACTGAAATCTGTTCAGGAAGGGTCCTCGCCACACCTCCGCTTCCATCTCATTCCTGTTAGCTCACTCCATTTTAATGTCTATTCCCATCGCTCCAGAGAAACAGTACTTGCCCAAAGTCCAGCGATGACCTCTTGTCACTTCATCCAATGGACCTGCTTCAGTTTGACTCTGAAGTGAATTCTTACAGCAGCATTTGGCTACACCAACTATCAAGGTTTTTCTTCTCCCACTAATACTTTTTGTGTCCTTTACATGGCTTATCTTCCTCCACAAAGTCTGTAAGATGTTAATACGAGAACGGGGCTACCTTGGGGTGCCTGGGTAGCTCTGACTCTTGATTTCGGCTCAGGTCATGATCTCACGGTTTGTGAGTTCAAGCCCCGCACTGGGCTCTACACTGACAGTGCAGAGCCTGCTTGGGATTCTCTCTCTCCCTCTCTCTCTGCCCTACCCCTGCTGGCTCATTCTCTCTCTCTCTCAAGAAATAAATGAACTAAAAAAATTACAAAAAAAAAAAAAGAACTGGGCTCCCTTTCTTTCTTGCCATAGGTGATCTCAATACCCAGAGTTGCAATTAGCGTTGGTAAGCCATTAACCCTTGGACATTCTAACTAGACCTCCTGTTCTAAGTCTAGAACAGGATATGTATCTACCATCAACTTGGCAGTTCTAGATGTCCATCCCAAAATGTCAAAAACAATTCATGATCTTCCCCCAGAACTGGTCCTCAGTCCCCATCTCAATAAATGGCACTACCCTCCATTCAGTTATACCAGCTAGAAACCTGATCTTCACCCTTGACCCCACAGGGGCTTCCACTCTCCACTTCTCTCCCTTTCCACTGTAACCCCCCTTCTTTGATCCACAGCATCTCTCGTTTGACTTCTGCAACAATCTCAGGCAGTATGGTTGATTCTCTGCAGTCCTTTCTCCTTATGGCATTCAGGGATATTCAGGCCTCACTGGAAAAGCACATCCTATCATCAACTCCCCAGATTAAAACCCTCAAGTGGCTTCCATGGCTCTTAGCCCATAATTGCATCTCCTAACTTGGCTTACCAACTCCTGGAAGATCTGGCTCTTGGCCTACCTTCTCAGCCTCACTTTCCCCACTCTCTCTCCCTCTTTATGGTCTGGTCTTGTATGAACCACACTAACGCCATCTTGGACAAATCCACCATGATAACCACTCTGACCTGAAGCCTTCTAGAGCCCAACCCGCTCCCCTGCATTCTTTCCTTTATTTAACCACATCCTTAAGTACACTGTCCGGGGAAAATGTCCTCGCTCTGTCTTGGAGATAGGACTATGGCACACGTGTATTCTCAAACATTCTCCTCCTGTGTGGTATCCTAGCACCTACTTCACAGCCTCTAGGCTACAAAAGCAGCTCTTACAGGAGGTGAGGTTGTGGGGTCTACTCGTCTTGCTGCCACCCAAGACATGCTTCTATCTATAAATCCTCTTAGTGAACCATTTCTTGTCAAGCTGGACTTATCAGCCTTTTTCTTCAGTGTTATGGCTCCTTCAGCCTTTGGAGGTCTTTTTGTATACACCTCCCTTTCGTAGAACAGGTCTCGTCTCTGCCTGGTATTCTCTATCCCAATCTCCCCCGCTTCCCCTGCTTACCTCCTCCCTGTGACTCTCAACTCTTCATCTGCTGAGAAAAAGTATGTCTTTGCCCACTCTTGTCACTTTTATTCAATATAGCATTGTAAGTCCTAGCCAGAAAAAGAAAGAAAGAAAAGCAAGAAAACGAAGTAAAAGGTATCCAGATTGCAAAGGAAGAAGTAAAACTGTTGCTATTTGTAGACATGACATTATGTCTGCATATCATATGACATGATATTATATATAGAAAACCTGAAAGACTTCGCCAAAAAACTGTTAGAACTAATCAACAAATTCAGTAGAGCTGCAGGATACAAAATCAATATACAAAAATCTGTTGCATTTTTATACACTAATAATGAACTATCAGAGAAATGAGAATTACATTTACAAGTGCATCAAAAAAATACCTACGAATAAACACAACTAAGGAAGAGAAAAACCTGCACACTGCTAAGACATTAATGAAAAAAACTGAAGGCACAAATAAATGGAAAGTATATTGTGCTCATGATTTGGAAGAATTAATTTTGTCAAAAGGCTGATACTACTCGAAGCAATCTACGGAATTAATGCAATCCCTATCAAAATTCCGATGGAATTTTTCACAGAACAAACAATCCTAAAATGTGTATGGAACAACAAAACACCCCTAACAGCCAAACCCATCTTGAGAAAGAAGAACAGAGTTGGAGGCACCATGCTTCCTGATTTCAAACTATATTACAAAGCTACAGTAATCAAATCAGTATGGTATTGGTATAAAAACAGACACATAGATCAACGAAACAGAATAGGTAGCCCAGAAATAAAAACACACATATACCACTACTTAATTTACAACAAAAGGGCCAAGAATGAAAATGGGGAAATAACAGTCTCTTCAGTAAATGGTGCTGGGAATACTGGACAGCCACATGCAGAAGAATGAAACTAAATAACTATCTTATGCCGTATACACAAATTAACTAAAAATGGAGTAATGACTTGAATATAAGACTTGAAACCATAAAACTCGTAGAAGAAAACATAGGCAGTAAGCTCCATGACAATGGTCTTGGCAATGATTTTTCTTTTGGATCTGACACCAAAGGTAAAAAAAAAAAAAAAAATGAGTGGGACTACACCAAACTAAAAAGCTTCCGCACAGCAAAGGAACCCATCAACAAATTGAAAAGGCAACCTACAGAAAGGGAGAAAATATTTGCAAATCGCCTATGTGATAAGGAGGTAATATCTAAAATATATGAAGAACTCATACAACTCAAGAGCCAAGAAAACCCATCAGATTAAAAACTGGACAGAAGATCTGAACAGACATTGTTCAAAGAAGATATACAGACATCCAACAGGTACATAAAAAGATGCTTAACCGCACTGACCATCAGGGAAATGCAAATCAAAACCACGATGAGGTATCACCTCCCACCCGTCAGAATGGCTAGTATCCAAAAGACAAGAGATATCAAGTGTTGGTGAGGATGGGGAAATAAGGGAACCCTCGTGCGCTGTTGGTAGAAACGTAAATTGGTGCAGTCAGTATGGAAGACAGCGTGGAGGTTCCTCAAAAAATTAAAAATAGAACTACCATACGATCCAGCAATTTCACCTCTGTGTATCTATCTGAAGAAAACAAAAAACACTAACTTGAGAAGATACATGCACCCCTTTGTTCACTGCAGCATTATTTACAATAGGCAAGACATGGAAACAACCAAAATGTCCATCAACAGATGAATGGATCACGATGTGGAGTGGATATAATGGAATATTACTCGGCTGTAAAAAAAGAAAGAAATCTTGCCATTCACGACAACATGGAGGGAGCTTAAGACCATTATGCTAAGTGAAATAAGTCAGAGAAAGACAAATACCATATGATCTCACTTATGTGTGGAATCTAAAAACAGAACACAACCAAAAACAACAACAAAGAAAAACTGATCTCACAGACACAGAGCACAAATTGGTGGCTGCCAGAGGTGGAGGCCAAGAGGGTAGGCGGAATGAATAAACGGTTAGAAGGTACAGATTTCCAGTTATAAAATAAATGTCATGGGGAAATAATATATAGCATAGTGACTATAGTTAATAACACTGTACTGTATATTGGAGAGTTGCTAAGAGAAGAAATCTTACCAGTTCTTATCATAAGAAAAACATTGTAACCGTGTGATAATAAATGTTAACTGGACTTCCCGTGGTGATCATTTTGCTGTATACACAAATATCGAATCACTATGTTGTATGCCTGAAACTTGTATCATGTTTTATGTCAATTACACACCAATAAAAAAGCAAAGGGATCTCTTCATTCCAAGGATGTGATCGGTTCCATTAGAAATTCCCAGGACCCACCACGTTTTCTTCATAGCACTTATTACAGCTTATATTTAGATCCTTGTGTGATGTTTATGAGTGTGTTTCTCCCCATTACACTATAAACTTCACAAGGGAAGCGATATTCACCATTGAATCTTCAGAGCCAAGCACATACCAGCCACATGGGTGGGTCCTACCTGATGAAGGAATTACTTCCTGGGATTTAAAAACTAGACTGGGGGCGCCTGGGTGGCTCAGTCGGTTGGGTGTCTGACTTCGGCCTAGGTCATGATCGCACCATTCCCGAGTTCGAGCCCCGCGTTGGGCTCTGTGCTGACCGCTCAGAGCCTGGAGCCTGTTTCAGATTCTGTGTCTCCCTCTCTCTCTCTACCCCTCCCCTGCTCATGCTCTCTCTCTCTCTCTCTCAAAAATAAATAAACTTTTAAAAAATCTACAATAAATAAATAAATAAATAAATAAATAAATAAATAAATAAAAAATAGACTGTTCTGAAGTTCTAGGCTAGCCTTCCCCCCGTTTCTAGATTCCCCCCCCACCATGTACATCAATGAATTAACATTCACCAAACATAACTTTAGGCAAAGCATATAACCTGATGCATAAGGAAAATATCAAGTAAAAGAGACAGTGACCATTTTTGAAGAACCTAGAACAGCTGGTCTACCGCTCTGGTGGAAACTGCAAGTCAGTAGGCCATTTTCTTTTCCAGCCTCACAAAGCCATTCCTTCTGTCACTAGTCGTGGACTCACCAAAGCAGGACAGTGTTTGGGCTCACCCAAATGTTGAATAAGCAGGGAGTTTCCCCCAGCTTTTCTTACCCTAATTACATCACAGCTCCCTCAACTCCGTGCCACAACAGTCCTGAAGTACTGTTTCCTATGTCTGTAAGCCTGCATTTCCCCAAGGAGATTCTCTAGAATACGAATTCCATCATTTACTCTGGGCCGCAAGATTTCCATCATCATATGATGTGGAGAAAGACTGTTAAACAAAATTAAAGTTTCCCCCCATAGAATTTCTCAGAATCATTAGCATACCAATGTGCATGACGAATCTCTGAGAATATTAGGTTTTTCCCAAAATTTTAAAACCATGGAATCCTCTTCACAAGCAATATATTTTGGGACTAAGTATCCTGAGAACATACTTGGAAAACACTGTGTTAAGAGTCTGAACATATGCTGAGGGGATCCTGTATGCCAGTAAACCCAGCCTGCAATAGAAATTTAAGTTGGAGCCAAAGGTGATGTTTCAAAGTTAAAATGTCAGGGCGCCTGGGTGGCTCAGTCAGTTAAGTGTCTGGCCCTTCATTTCGGCTCCAGTCATGATCTCACGTTTCATGAGGTAGAGAGCCCTGTGGCGGGCTCCATCTCAAGGTTCATGATCCAGCCCACTTGGGATTCTCTCTCTCCCTCTCTCTCTCCCTCCCCTGCTCACACACACACACTCTTTCTCAAAATAATTTTTAAAAAGTTAAAACGCCACGACGCAAGTCAAGGAGGGGATATTCACTGATACAGCTCAGTATAGCTCTTCATAGCCTCACTTTCTAGTTTCCACTTGTAAAATTAATTTAATCAAAGACGGCAGAGCATGTAACTAAAAGCTGCCTCCAATCTCAGAGGCTTTTCTTTGGGTTTGTATTTCCACGTTCTATTTTAGTTCTTTCAGCGAAGTTTTTACTTCACTCATGGCCAGATTGCGTATGTCTGACTCTCCCTTCCTTCTTATCCCTGTCTGGACCAATATTTGTCTCTTATCTTTCTGTAGATCGGTTAAATATGTGGAACGTGTTTGCAACTCACTCAGATGGAAGCTCCGAGAGCCTGCCAACTCTCTGCTCGGCTGGACTTTAGCCAACCCACACACAGCTCTGGGCCTAGCTCATGACCCATAGGCACTCATCCCCTCCAGGAAACACATCCACCTTTGTGGGCTTTCCTTCGCTCAGATTGAATCCAAGAAGATCTCAAGGGCATTAGGAGAATCCTAATTTAGGGGACTCCATGGTAGACATTACATGTAAGTATGTTTAAAATTAAGGGCATTTTCTAAGTCTTGGCAGACTTGCAGATGACTGCATCTAATCCTTTTCATCTCCACCTGCTTCTCTCTCTGTGTTAATGGCATTGCCTTTTTGAGTGTTCTTTTCCATCTGAATGTTTCTTTGAAGACAGAATTTCTGCTAAGTATGTCGCTTCATGCTAGTAGTATTTTCTTCTTCACTTATGTCTTTGAATTTCAATGGTGCTGGTAATGGTCTTTGGCTACCTGTACCTACTGACTCTTCCATTTCATGGCTTAAAATCAATATAGATTTTTGTCAACGATTCTCAAAGAGAGAAAAAACTACCTCTATATAAATGCATTGTATTTACCCCCAGCACATCTTGCTATACCTACTGAATTTATCTGGGCTCGATTATTGGTGAAATTTTTGCATGCCTTTTCTTAGCCACAGGATTCGTTACTCAGCATTGTGTTTTTCCTGCCCACCGGGAAACAGCATGCATAATAGTATCAGACTATTTACTAGGCAGTCTCTTAACAAACATAGCTTGAATCAAAGGGGCTGAGCGTTCAAAGTTTTATGGTTTCAGAAAGGTACAAGGGATAGAAATCTGCTTTGCTGCCCCATAGCACGAAGCTTAGAAAAGCCAATTGATTATGATGGAGATATACAGGCACCAAAAAAAAAAAAAAAATCACTTCTGAAGTAGAGCCTGGTAACTTTAGGAATCAATAAGGAGTCCTCGGACCTGTTCAAAGAGTGTGTTCAAAGGATTCGGGAATCTGATGAAAAGGGAGCCAAAATCTGGTTAGAAAAGGCTGGGGGGAGGGCCAGAGATTCTGCATTTCAAACGACCTAGGCCATGCTGCCGCTGTAATGCCCAGACTGCACTTGGGCCAACGAGGCTTCAGAAATGTTAGAAAAGACCATCTCAAGTCCCACCCCAGATCTGCCCCATCACAAGTTGCATGCAGACAAGATCCCAGGTCTGCGGGCGGTTCGGACGCATGTTAGCGTCTGAAGAAGCACTCCTCGCTTTTATTCCAAAGTCCTTTTTCCTAAGGCCCTTCCCGTTGGACTATTCATCATCCCCTTGGCTCCAACGGTTCTGACTAGAAGCTGTATGTGTTTTTTTCTTTTCTTTTTTTTTAATATTTATTTTTGAGAGAGATAGGCCAAGTGTGAGCAGGGGAGGGGCAGAGAGAGAGAGGGAGACACGGAATCCGAAACAGGCTCCAGGCTCTGAGCGGTCAGCACAGAGCCCGATGCGGGGCTCGAACTTATGAGCTGTGAGATCATGACCTGAGCTGAAGTCGGACACTTAACCAACTGAGCCACCCAGGCGCCCCTCTTTTTTTTGCTAGCTAAATATTTTGTGATCCTTGATGTTATGTATGTATAGTCTTTACAATGAATGAAACATTTATGGAGTGTTCTCTAGACGCTCTATACTGTGCTGGGCACAGTGTTACCAAGAGGAATAAATAAGGACTGTTCTCTATCCTCAGGGAATCACAGCTTTCAGCCAGGGTAGCCTTGGCCCAGATTTAACATACGAAGCACCACCTACACGAATGGAGACATTTTTGTCATGAAACTTCATTTCATACTTTGATCATTTAAAAGATGACACTGACCCTTTCCAGCTGGTCACGTCCCGGAAATCCATGAGCCAGGTGCATTTACCAGGAGTCATCCTACACGGACCTGGCCTATCCTGCCAACAGCACTCCACAGGTAAGGACTTCCCATTAGCAAGGCCCATCAAGAATTCCAACTAGCAGATCTGCAAGATTTGTTCGGGTCCTTTCTCCTTGATGTGTCCCCAGGGTGGGAAAAGCTGGATTGCAGGTCGGCTGCGAAGTCTTTTCTTCCCACTTGCAGAGACACGTCCTGCTGGGAGCCGGCTGATGCAGCGCACGGCTGGCATGCGGGCTTCTCGGAGTTGAAATGACAGGGGAGACAAATTTCTAAACAACTTCTGTGGAAAATAACGGGCCCTATTCTAACAAAACCCATCCTGGAAATACGGCATCTGCGGCAGGGGAGGCACTCAATAAATATTTGTTACATAAATGAAGAAGCGAATATGCCTCAGGACAGACGGCTTCAAACACTAAGCATAACACATCTCTGCATGGGTCTTGAGGACACTAGTGGTTACCCCACTTCCATACTGGCAGGTACATACCCCTGGGGAGGGTTCACCCTGCACAGTCAAAAACGCAGGGCATGCCCTGACCTCTACGTGGCAGAGTTAGAACTGCTGGTGGATCACTAGTAATAAATGGCTCTATGTTTATTCTCATTTCAAAAATCGCTTCGATATTTAGCTTTGCAAAACTAATTCAGATGTTTAACGCTTCGCTGAGAATTAATGGATTCGCTTCATGTTCAAAACCCATTAGCACAAGAGAGCTTCTTCTGGGGACCAATTATTCAACAGCCTGAGGCTCTCCGGAGCACACATAAAAGACACTTCAACAGGTGCCGTTTACAACTTTCTACCACAATGCGATGGTCCTTGGAAATGGAAACTACTATCCAAACTCTCTCCTGGCAATCGTTCCTATTAAGTGAGTTAGTTTCATTTAGGAGCTAAGTAAATGGATTTTGCTTTGCTGGATCTGTGCCGTCACTCTGTTTCTTGTTTATCTCCTTTAAATAAACCCTAACTCTACTAACTTGTTTTCTTCTATTTTCTTTTGTTTTATGTTTATTTATTTTTGAGAGAGAGAGAGAGAGAGAGAGAGAGAGCGAGCGAGCATGAGTGAGGGAAGGGGAAGAGAGAGAGGGAGACACAGAATCCAAAGCAGGCTTCCCAGCTATGAGCTGTTAGCACAGAGCCTGACGCGGGGCTCAAACTCACGAACTGCGAGATCATGACCTGAGCCAGAGTCTGATGATTAACCGACTGAGCCACCCGGGCACCCCTGTTTTCTTCTCTTTTCTATTTAAAAAGGATTCCTGAAACTAGGGCTAACTATCAAGTAGTCCCAGGATGGGAGAAAAGGGCAGGGCTTATAGATTATGATTAGGCCCAAAGAAATGTCACTGGAAAGCAGATGGGAAAGAGTTGTTTTGTGTAGTGTAACGACTTCGCCTGCCACTCATAAAGTGAGAACAGAAGGGCAAGTTTACATCTACAAATAGGCTCTACAAATAGCCACTGAACAAAAGCAGCAACTCTCAGGCTTTGCTGCCAACACAAAGACTAGCTTCCCTCTTCTCAACTGACACAAGTGCTGGGTTGGACTGGAAAGGGCGCTTGGCTCAAAAACCCTTTGAGTAGATAGTGGGATGTTGAGAATATAATGTCAGAAATTCAGCTCTTCAGCTCAGGAAATATGGGATCTGTGAATTTCACACTTGGCTGCAAATCCAGGCACCTCCCGTAAATACTCAGAACGGTTTCGAACTGTTAAAAACAAGACAACAGAACCAAAATGGAGTTGCTTATGCTAAGTCCCACATCACCAAACTAAGACTTAATTACAATTCTGGCTCTCGCAGAAATGGAATCTTGAACCAGGCAATCGGGAATCACCTGATCGGCACCGGTTAGGTAATCTTCCTGATAGACACCTCTGTCATCCCCCAGCCCCTGAAGGAAAGTAAACTTGCAATAACCAACTCGCTTTTTTGTCTAGTAGAACTTTCTCGTTCCTACTCCTGGCACCTGACCTTCACCGCCCACCTGCTTATACTCACTGACCTTTGTCCCACATTTTTCCTTAAGCTTCCCTTTATAGGTTATCTCTCAACTCAGGCAAATGGAAATCAAAACCAGCCATCGAACAACAGCGACTGCCCTGACAAGATCTCCAGCTGGCCCAGACCACCAAGACCGGTTTGAGCATAACACCCAACTCGTAACCACAAAGATGGACCATGGAGTGACCTCTGGAAGAACTGACAATTACCTCTATCCCATTATAATATTAAAATCTCCACCCAAGGAGGAGCACAAGCCTCATTTACGTAACATACAATGTATATATAGGCAGGTTTCCCTAAGGCGCATGTGCAACCTCATGCCTGCCTCTACAGCAGATGAAAAGGATCTTCTATTTAAGTATTCATCCTGACCCTAAATAAAGAAGGAAGCCATCCCTCATTGCTTGGGGCGTTATGACTTTGGAAGTTATTCCCTATGAGCTCCTTATTTGTTACAAATAAAGGTTACTTTGCGCCACAAGACTCTACCTGGTCTCTCTGTGGCTCACCAAGAAGCCACTCACATTTCGTCCCGCTACACATCTGGTGACCCAGAAGGGACTATTGTCCTTCTGAGGTTTTGTCCCCTGGTTCCCTGGTTATCAAAGGATGGAGCAATGGGCAGTAGCAGCTCACTCAGGCTAACCTGCTCAAGCTACTGGGGCTGGGGGCAGATTCCTTGTAGGGACTCTCCCCTCTTGGTACTTATGACTGCCAGCCTGGCATTCTGAACTCACCTGAAATCCCGTGGCCACTCTGATTACTTTTATTCAGAAGGATTTCTGTTGGGATAAGTCACGCCAGGTCTGTGGCATGGCTTTGAGAGATAAGACTACACTGGTCTCCTAAAGTCTAGGCAAGCCGGCCTAACAGAATACCCTGGGGGATTGAACACTTGATAAGAGACGAAGCAGACATCACCAGGTGACAGAAAAATCACAGGACCCAGCTCTTCAGACTCTTGGATGCTCCAACCTAGCGAAATGGGAGTGATCTAACAGAGATTAGTCTAGGGCCTGGGAGACTGAAAGAAATCTCAATCCCACCTGGTTCTTTGGTCTGTTTGTTGCATTTCCCTGTTTAAATCTCCACCCTGGCTGCTTGGCCCTTGTGTACTGCCTCCTTCCCTCACAACCCTGGACAATGGAGGCAGCAGCAATTTGGGTCACTGCCGGCATGTACCAGGAACAGGCAAGAGTGCTATGTAATTGGTTGAAAGACAAGTGCTTGTAAAAATCGGGCATTCTAAAACTGAGAAAGATAAAAACTAACCCAAATGTTTTTCAAGTTCATATGATTTGGGACAATCTTTGGTAAATTAAAAGAGACAAGTCTTTTGGAGTTGTCAACATCAAAAATAACAGTAAACTTTCATTCTACCTGAATTTATTAGTGACACTCACATTGTGTCTATTGCAATTTGTCAGCAAGAATGACTAAAACAGATGACTGATTTTGTCTGATGAAGTTTTCACGGGTAACTGTTAAGAACAAGGAGGTCGAGGGGCGCCTGGGTGGCTCAGTCGGTTGAGCGTCCGACTTCGGCTCAGGTCATGATCTCGCGGTCTGTGAGTTCGAGCCCCGCGTCGGGCTCTGTGCTGATGGCTCAGAGCATGGAGCCTGCTTCGAATTCTGTGTCTCCCTCTCTCTCTGCTCCTCCCCCACTCATGCTCTGTCTCTCTCTGTCTCAAAAATAAATAAACATTAAAAAAAAAAAAAGAACAAGAAGGTCGAATAGATAAAAGCATGTATAGGTAAACTTTTAAACGGCTTTCACAATCTTTGGTAATCTGAAACACTAAAATTTTTCTAATTTAAATGACAAATTGGGGTAAATTCATTGGATATTTAAATCTTTTCCAAATAAGATTACTGAGTGTAGGTTTGTCTGCTTTTGGCCTCTTATTGCAGAGAAACTGAGGATACTTGGGACTGTTATTGAACATATTTTATGCTTTATTGAAGGTTGTACCATGAAAAAAGCATGTTTCTAGAAATTGTGAAATATATTCAGGGTTTTGGCAATCTAAAGAATTCTGGTCCAACAGGTATTTCACAACTGGTTACTACTCAGTTTTCACTGTAACTGAAACTGCTAGAAATAAGGGAAGCGACTCTGCATGTAGAAAAGCAAGATGTGTCTTTGATAAGGTAGAACGAGTGGGAATACATTTTTGTTGAGAAAAAAGAAAATAATTTTGTCCTAAAATGAACCTGACTACTTGGACAAAGGAGGCTTAGGATGAAATCTAAATGTAAAAAGAAAGTTGTAGAAGGTTTGTGAATGAAAAGCTTTAGAAAAGAATTTTATGTGTGGTCAGGACTAAGATTGAAATGAATGGATTTTAAAAGTACACTTGTATAAGATTGAAATTCTGCTTTTCTATTAAAAAGACAAACTTTTCTTGGATTGTTAGTTTGCTCTTGATAAGAAATTGTAAAGAAAGGGTTTTTTTTTCCTATTCTTTATCTGCTCAGAAAGCCTAAGTTTCTGTTTTCTCTTTAACGGGTCTTTGATTACTTTCAGAGCACTGAAACTTCTTAATATTAAAGGAGTTAAGTTTTGCTAACTATATTAACTTCTGTAATATCTCTTATTGCCATCTTGGGTAAATATACATACCAAGTTCATAATGATCTGTAATCCTATGTAGGCATGCCCTTTAAGACCTTCTGAGGTTTTTAACAAACTTCCCAAGAATTGAACTCTAAATGAAGTCTTTTGACAGTTCTAAGAGGGAAGTTTATAGCAATACAGGTCTACCTCAAGAAGTAAGAAAAATCTCAAATCAACAACCTAACTGTACACCTAAAAGAGCTAGAAAAAGAACAACAAACAAAACGCCCAAATAGCAGAAGGAAGAAAATAATAAAGATTAGAGCAGAAATAAATGATATAGAAGCTAAAACAAACCAAAAGAACAGATAAATGAAGCCCGGAGCTGGTTCTTTGAAAAAAATCAATAAAATTGATAAACCTCTAGCCAGACTCATCAAGAGAGAGAAGAGAGAAAGGGAGAGAGAGAGAGAGAGAGAGAGAGAGAGAGAGAGAGAGAGAGAAACTCACATCAACAAATCACAAATGAAAGAGGAGAAATACCATCACAAAAATACAATTGTAAGAGAGTATTATGAAAAATTATATGCCAACAAAGTGGACAACCTAGAAGAAATGGACAAATTCCTGGAAACATATAACCTACCAAAACTGAAACAGGAAGAAATAGCAAATTTGAACAGACCAATTACCAACAATGACATTGCTGGTACAGTAATCAAAAAAATGTCCAACAAACAAAACTCCAGGACCAGACAGCTTCACAGGTGAATTCTACCAAACATTTAAAGAGTTAATACCTATTCTTTTCAAACTTTTCCAAAAAACAGAAAAGGAAGGAAAACTTCCAAATTCATTCTATGAGGTCAGTATCACCATGACACCAAAACCAGACAAAGACATCACACAAAAAAAAGAGAGAACTAAAGGCTAAAATCCCTGATGAATACAGATGCAAAAATCCTCAACGAAATACTAGCAAACCAAATCATCAATACATTAAAAAAAATCATTCACCACAATCAAGTGGGATTTATTCCTGGGATGCAAGGGTGGTTCAGTATGCTCAAATCAATCAACGTGACACATCACATCAATAAGAGAAAGGGTAAAAACCATAGGATCATGAGAATAGATGCAGAAAAAGCATTTGACAAAGTACAAAATCCATTCGTGATAAAAAAAAAAAAACCCTCAACAAAGTAGGTCTAGAGGGAACATACCTCAACGGAATAAAGGACTTATATGAAAAACCCACAGCAAACATCTTACTCAATGGGGAAAAGCTAAGAGCTCTTCCCCTAAGGGTGGGAACAAGACAAGGATGTTCACTCTCACCACTTTTATTCAACATAGTACTTGAAGTCCTAGCCACAAGAATTAAACAACAAAAAGAAATAAAAGGAATCCAAATTGATAAGGAAGACATAAAACTTTCACTATTTGCAGATGACATGATACTGTATTTAGAAATCCCTAAAGACCACCAAAAAAGCAGAACTGATAAATTAATTACGTAAAGTCACAGGATACCAAATCAGCGTACACAAATCTATTGCATTCCTACATACTAATAATGAGGCAGCACAAAGGGAAATTAAGAAAACAATCCCATTTACAATTGCACCAAAAATAATAAACTATCTAGGTATAAACTTAACCAAAGTTGTGAAATACCTGTACTCTCAAAACTATAAAACAGTGATGAAATAAATTCAAGACAACACAAAGAAATGGAAAGACATCCCATGCTTATGGACTGGAAGAACGAATATTGTTAAAATGTCTATACTACCCAAAGCAATGCACAGATTTAATGCAATCCCTATCAAAATACCAACAGCATTTTTTTCAGAACTACAACAAACACTCCTAAAATTTGTATGGAACCACAAAAGACCCTCAATAGCTAAAGCAATTCTGAAAATGAAATACAATTCAAACTTCGAATTATACCACAAAGCTATAGCAATCAAAACAGTATGGTACTAGCATAAAAACAGACACATATTTCAGACTTCGAATTATATTACAAAGCTGTAGTAATCAAAAAAGTATGGTACTAGCATAAAAATAGACACATACAACAGAGCATGTGACCCTTGATTTTGGGGTCATGAGTTTGAGCCCCACGTTGGGTGTAGAGATTACTTTAGAAAAATTAATTTAAAAATAGACACATATCAATGGAACAGAATAGAAAACCCAGAAATAAAGCCACAATTATATGGTCAATTAATCTCTAACAAAGAAGAAAGAAAATAGAATATACAATGGGAAAAAGTCTCTTCAACAAACGGTGCTGGAAAAACTGGACAACTACATGCAGAAGAATGAAGCTGGATCACTTTCTTACACACACAAAAAAATAAACTGGAAATGGATGAAATACCTAACTATGAGACCAGAAACCAGAAAAATCCTAGAAGAGAGTACAGGCAGTGATTTTTCTGACATCAGCGGTAGCAACATTTTTCTAAATAGGTCTCCTGAAGCAAGGGTAATAAAAGCAAAAATAAACTGTTAGGACTACACCAAAATAAAAAGCTTCTGTACAGCAAAGGAAACAAATCAACAAAACTAAAAGGCAAGCAACCTACCGAATGGGAGAAGATGCCTGCAAATGACATATCTGATAAAAGGTTAGTGTACAAAATCTATCAAGAACAGATATAACTGAACACCCCCAAAACAAATAATCCAATTAAAAAATGGGCAGAAGAAAAGAGAAGCCATTTTTCCAAAGAAGACATAAAGATGGCCAGCAGGCACATGAACAGATAGATACTCACCATCACTCATCATCAGGGAGATACGAATCAAAACTACAATGAGGTTATCACCTCACACCTGTCGGAATGGCTAGAATAAAAAACAAGAAATAACAAGTGTTGGTGAGGATGTGGAGAAAAAGGAACGCTCAGGCACTGTTGGTGGGAATGCCAACTGGTGCAGCCACTGTGGGAAACATTATGGAGTTTCCTCGAAAGGTTAAAAATAGTACTACTCTACAATCCAGTAATTTCACTAAAGGGCATTTACCAAAAGAATACAAAAACACTAATTCAAGGGATACATGCACCCCTGTTTCTAGTAGCCTTATTTACGATAGCCAAACCTTAGAAGCAGCCAAGTGCCCGTCAATAAAGGAACGAATAAAGAAGATGTGGTATATGTACACAATGGAATATTATTCAACCAATAGAAAGAATGAAATCTTGCCGTTTGCAACCATATGAATGGAGTTGGAGAATACAATGGTAAGGGAAAGAAGTCAAAGAAAGACAAATACTGTATGATTTCCTATGTGGAATTTAAGAAACGAAACAAACATGCAAAGTAAAAAAGAAAAGAGAGGGAGAGAGAAAAACCAAGGAACAGACTCTTAACTACAGAGAACTGATGGTTACCAGAGGGGAGGCGGGTGGGGGGATGGGTGACATAGGTGATGGGGATTCAAGAGTATACTTATCACAATGAGCCCCGAGTAATATATAGAATTGTCGAAGCACTACAGTGCACACCTGAAAGTAATATAACACTGTATGTTAACTATATCGGAATTAAAAAATGTTAAGTTAATTAGAGACACCTGGGTGGCTTAGTGGGTTGAGCATTCAACTTTCCTCAGGTCATGACCTTCCTTGAGTTAGAGCCCTGCGTCAGGCTCTGTGCTGACAGCTCAGAGCCCACCTCAGATTCTGTGTCTCCCTCTTTCTCTGCCCCTCCCCCACTCATGCTCTGTCTCTCTCAAAGCGAATAAACATTTAAAAAATTTTATACGTTCATTAAAAATGGAAAAAAAATCAAGTCCTTCAACTAATCAGGCTTGTTTATTTGGTATGTTAAGTTACATGGGACACACTGTCAACAAATGACGATATACCTTTGGTGGCACTGTATGAGTAAATGCTATGGCTGTTCTAGAAATTATATGAAATCCCTACAGTTTTAATATGTTCTGATCTGAAGTCATCACTTGACATTCTAATTGTGGAAGTATTGTGTGTCACAGAAATAACTAGATTTCCTTCTCAACTGCACTATAACGAACTCTCGTCAGATCTTTAACCATGCCCATCCTTGAGTTTTTCTTTGTCATTTATAATTACTGTTCTGATGCTTTTGCAAAATGTATTTTGTCTTCCAGGAGATTCATGAAAAGAACTCTGTAACAAACATGTTTTTGATACCTTTTAAGATCGTAAAACAGAGTAAGACTTTCCAGAACTAATGGAAAAACTGTATTTAAATAGAACAGGAAGGAGCGACGTGAGACCGAATGAACTGAGGAGGAAGATTATGGTTTTTATGACTCTTGTTTGAAACATTGCTGGTTCTCTAATGTTTGCTCTTCCAGATTTAAGGAAGTTTTCTTTTAAGATATCTATGATTTACAGACATGTGATAAAATATTCCTTTGTGAACAAATGCCAGCATTTAACTTTTCTCCCGACCTGACCCTCCAGGATTCTGAAACTCTCAACGAGTATTCTTCCTTTGATGGCCTAAGTTCAATGAGAATCTGTTCTCCTTGTAACAGGACACCATCGGAAATATTAATTATATCACCAAGGCTTTGAATGGACTATCATCATATTTGAGAGAGACCAGCACGGATATGACCACACAGCTTTAAGGAACTAAGATTGACTTTATGGAGCCAATAAGGCCCCTTGGAAACGGTGGCCTGATACCTGGCTTACAGAGTTCCCAGCAGCCTCATTGGGTGAGTAAAGAAGCTCGCTTTGTGGCAGGTGCAGGAACCTCATGATATTTTGGGAACCCCGCGAAGAGGAATTTACCCAATCTAGAGGTACTGCAGGCAAATCTGATGGCAAGTATTTGGTTTGGCTTCTGGCTTTGGCCTCGAGACTATTAAATGTTCAATTTGAAATTCCTTATAAAAGTTCTAGCAAAGCAGATTCGAAAAAACTTATATGATCGATTGCTATTCTTGC
This sequence comes from Paguma larvata, assembly GCA_030068075.1. NCBI lineage: Eukaryota > Metazoa > Chordata > Mammalia > Carnivora > Viverridae > Paguma > Paguma larvata. The sequence continues at coordinate 9,939,396 of CM057830.1, forward strand.
CAAATGCAAACAATTAGGCCAAGTTTGCTAAAACTGGACTTGTTTTACAAACAAGTTAGTCTTGATCTGGCTGTCTTTGATGGAAATAAAGGTGATTTTAGAGAAAAATTATGTTCAATAACACGTCTTTGTGGATATTAGATTCTAGTTCTGACGATCTTAGTGTTTGTCGTTTGCCTAAATAACTGGGCTAGATCCTAAATTCTTCTGGTTTCCTTGAAAATCTGACCGCGAGTCTCCAAACCAAGGTTTCTAATTATCTTTCATTCTCTTGATTTGGAACCATTGAGAAATAAAACTGCCCTTCTACCCAAAGCCTTGCAGACTGAAGCTGGGCACCTTAAAGTCTTACTTACGAAGGCACCGGTCTTAGCATCACCTGAAACTGACAAGCTGGCTGATTTGTATGTACATGAAAGGCAAAGAATCACTGCAGTGGTACTAACCCAAATACTAGGGCCCGTGAAAAGAACAGTGGCTTATTTTTCTAAACAGTTAGGCTTGGACATAGTGGTGAGGGGTTGGCTCCCTTGCCGAAGAGCTGTAGTAGCCACGTGCCCTCTTGATAAAAACTATGAGTCAACCTATGACTGTTTGGACCCCACACCAGGTTTCGAGTTTTCTGGAAACCTAGGGACATCTGTGGCTGTCCCAAAACAGACATCAAGCCATGCTGATAGATACCTCCCAGATATAGCTGTCACCCTACTCCCCAGTCGTTAAGTACTTGATCAGAATTGCTCTTGCTCCAAAGACCTCCAGAGTGAAAGTCTGTCCATGGCAGAAGATATCTGGTCTACAGATGGCAGCAGTTTTATGGAAAATGGACTAAAAAAGGGGTGCCTGCCTGGGTGGTTCAATAGGTTGGGCATCCAAATTTGGCTCTGGCGTCATGATCTCACAGTTCATGGGTTTGAGCCCCACCTCGGGCTCTGGGCTGATAGCTCAGAACCTGAAGCCTGCTTTGGATTCTGAGTCTCCCTCTCTCTGCTCCTCCCCTGCTCATGCTCTGTCTCTCTCTCAAAAATAAACATTAATAAAAGAAGAAAATGGACTAAAAAGGGCAAGATATGCAGTAGTGTCCCTAAATGCTCTGTAAAGGCTAAAAGACTGGCCCCGGGCAGCCCTGCCAAAAAAAGGCAGAAATAACCACACTAACCAGAGCAGTAGAATTGGGTAAAGACAAGGTGGTAACCATTTACACTGATTCTAAATATGCCTTCTCTGTAATTCATGCCCATGGAGCTATCTGGAGGGAAAGAGGACTACAGTTAGAATAGAAAAATTCAATATGGCGAGAATAGAGAAATTCAATATGCCAGAAGCCTAAGGAAGGGCCGGTGGTTTGCCGCAGAGGCCATCAAAAAGCAAATTCAGAAGTAACGAAGGGAAATAATTTGGCTGATGTGGCCACAGAAAGGGCTGTCAGCTCTAAGGAGAGTTTGCAATTGCCGCTAATTCCCTCTCTACCACTAGAGAGGTCTACTTCATCCTACTCCCAGGAGGAGACAGAAGAGGCTATAGAATTGGGCCATCCGCGGGCTCCGCTAATCAGAGAACGGATGATAAACCACAATGGGAGAACTGGGTCCCGAAGCAGAATGCTGGGGGTCTCCCCGAGAGTGCACAGGACTCATCCCATTGTGGCGAAGAAGTTTTAGACCTATGGTTAATAACGATCATGACCACCCCAGGGATAAAAGAAACTAACAAACCAAAATGCCTATTTCCAGACAAATGTTGTACCAATCAGACCTCCATTGCCCCCTCTCGTTAGAGGAGCTCAAATCCAGGGGACAATGCCAGAGGAAGACTGGCAAGCAGCATTTCCTGTAATGCCAGTAAATACCTTTCAGTGTTTGTAGGTAGATTTACTGGATGGATTGAGCCCTCTACCTGTAGGACAGAAAGAGCTAACAATGTAACGAAGGCTTTAAAAAAGAGGGAATTCCTCGATTTGGATTGCCAAGGTCAAGCCAGGACGATATTGGGCCAATCTTCATATTAAAAATTATTTCTGCGGTGGTCAAGGCCTTAAATATCAAGTTGAGATTATACCCTACCCAGAGGCCTCCATCTTCTGGGAAAACACAATGTGCTAACACAACCCTGAAAAAGCCCCAAAGTTGTGCCAGGAAACACAGGAAAATTGGTTCAAGTTCCTACCAATAGCCCACGCTAGAATGAGAGCTACCCGGAAGGGCGAAAACGAACAGCTCAGCCCATCTGAAAGGACTTATGCGAGGCCCTTTCCAAAAAGCTCTGACTCCTCACCTCCAGAGATTTCTCTGTTAGCATCTAATTCATTGCCAACAGGATGTGGATACGTTCAACAGATATGAAAATCTTTACCTACTGAAATTGAACTTCACCCGTATGGACGTGGGGTCTGGGTGGACACAAAAGCTTAGAAACATGGCTCATCCCAGGATCGACTGTACCCTATCTGGACAGGGCCCTGCCTTGTACTAACCACACACTCTTCCTTAAAATTAGACAGTCATACCTTGGATCTGCCAGACTAGAGTAAAAAGGCATCTGCACCAGAGGCCCAGGAAGAAATGCTCAACAGTAGCAGACGACAACAGATACTCAGATTCACTGACCCGAAACTTCTGTTCCAGAAGTTACTCACAAGGGAAGTAGAGCCTCATTCAGTAAGGGTTCTCAAACTCTAACTATAGTCATCTCTATACAATACTAGTCCCAGTGTTCTGGCTTCCGGCCTTGTTTGCTTGCTACCAGGCCCCTTGAATAGATTAAATCATTCTCTCTGTGACTGTTCGGTGATAAACGCCCCAGCTTATTGTTAGTAAGTACTCGGCAAAATAGATTATGTTCTAATCTCCTCTACCTTGATGTTAAAATGAACACCTTCCTGGGGGCACCTGGGGGGCTCAGTCAGTTAAGTGTCCAACTTTGGCTCAGGTCGTGATCTCGCAGCTCATGAGTTCGAGCCCCGCGTCTGGCTCTGCGCTGACAGCCCAGAGCCTGGAGCCTCCTTCGGATTCTGTGTCTCCCTCTCTCTCTGCCCCTCCCCTGCTCACACTCTGTGTCTCTCTCTCTCTCTCTCTCTCTCTCTCTCAAAAATAAACACACATTAAAAAAATAATAAAAGCGGGGCGCCTGGGTGGCTCAGTCGGTTGGGCGGCCGACTTCAGCTCAGGTCATGATCTCGCGGTCTGTGAGTTCGAGCCCCGCGTCGGGCTCTGTGCTGATGGCTCATCAGAGCCTGGAGCCTGCTTCCGATTCTGTGTCTCCCTCTCTCTCTGCCCTTCCCCTGTTCACGCTGTGCCTCTATGTCTCTCAAAAATAAATAAACAAAAAATAATAATAATAATAAAAGGAACACCCTGATGTTAGTCCTGGTCTCTGTTATCACAGAGATGCGAGGAACTATAAACACACTAGAGCACCACCCCTGAGAGCAAAACTCTCTCGCAGACGTCAGGAGGATCACAGCAAAGAGAAACAAACTGAAGAACTGTGGGATACGTCACCAGTACCCAACAAACCAGAACTGGATAGCCTGTATTCTCTCTGATACAAAATGACTGTAACATTAACTTCATCGTCCGCTCCCCACAGAGAAACTGTCCATCTTCCTCTAGTTATTAATGATACAGAGGAGGAAAGAATAGAATACTTAAATTGCACTTCAAAGCAAGAGCCGTGCTATCTAACGAACTCCTAAGACAGGTAATGATAGCCGAGACCCAACTCCTATATTTCCTCTTAACCTTTAATGTTAATGACAATTGTTCTCCAAATGAAACGCATTGGTGTCCAGAAAAGAAAGAGCACAGTCCTGCTGAGGCATGGAAAAAATCAATGTGAAGCAGGAACAGACCCAGCCGAAAACCTAGGGACTATCGGGAGCTGCTTTATTTACCACCCGAGCCCTTAGAATGATGGCCTGGGAGCAAGCAAATTGTGCGGTTGCATGCAATGGAGCCTTGTCTCCTGCACGCAAAGGCGCTCCAGGCTGGGGTCCCACACTGCTTAACTGGCTTAACTCCAAAGAGGCCCGCAGCGCCTGCGCATCCCCAGGGTATGCCTATTTGTGGATCGCCCCATCATAAACCCCCAAGGGACGCCTCCCCCGCTGGAACTTTTATTTTCCCACTCCTGGCTGTAGCTCATACATTCCTTGATAACGTCCAGTCTGTTGGACACTGTGCGTTGGGTCTAATTAGCCCCAGAGGAATTACCATACATAATCATACTCGGTCTTCTCACTAGAAAACAAAAGCGCTAGGACTGATTGTGGCTGGTGCTCGACTGGCTGTTGGACTAGGTGCCCCTTGGGGAGGTTTTATAGATCATGAAGTCACTCTAAGGAACCTAACCGATGCCATAGAAACTTCAGCTAAAAATACAGAAAACGCTCTCGAAAACTTACAAATATCCCTAAACTCTAGCCAACATAGTGCTAGACAACCGATTAGCCCTCGACACCTTATTGGCAGAAGAAGGAGGGGTACGTGCAGTAATGAATATCCTATACTGTACCTGACTTAACACTTAAAGTGAAGTGGAAATAGCTATTGAAAAAATCTCCGATCAGGGGTGCCTGGGTGGCAAAGCGTCTGACTTTGGCTCAGGTCATGATCGCACGGTTCCTAAGTTCAAGCCCCGCATTGGGCACAGAGCCCACTTCGGATCCTCTGTCTCCCTCTTTCTCTGCCCCTCCCTCACTTGTGCTCTGTCTCTCAAAAACTAAAATAGACATTAAAAAAAGTCTTCGATCAGGCAGCCTGGCTACACACTTTCAACCAGAAAAGGAAGATCCCCTGATAAGTCTGCAGGCTCTTAAAACAGCCTTACCCAGTATTATATGATCTCTCCCCTTCCCGGGGCCACTGATAATCCTACTGCTCTTACTGCTGTTTGGACGTTGCATATTTAACTGTCTGGTCTGATCTGCATGTATCATGTGTGTAAACGCATGGAGGCTATCAAACTACACATGGTAGTAACACAAGGATAGGAGCAGCATGGGGTTAAGCCTGGTGAGCCACAAACATACCTAAAACGAGCTGAGGAAAAAACTCCGCACCTCTGTCGATTCCTCGGACGATGCCCACGTCCAGCGCGAAGTAAGGAATGAGCACAATAAAACGAGACGGAGAGATTTGTCGCCAGCTAGACCCCAAGACCTGACCTTTCCTGCCCACCTGCTTCTAGCCAACTGACCTTTGTCCCATAGTTTTCCTTAAGTTCCTCTTTACAGCTTATTCCTTAACTCAGCCAAACGGAAATCAAAACCACCCATCAAACAGTGACTGCCCTGACAAGACCTCCGGCTGGCCCAGACCAGCTTCAGCCTAACCCCTGACTCATAACCACACAGATGGACCATGGAGGGACCTCTAGAATGACTGACAATTACCTCTACCCCATTACAATATTAAAATCTCCACCCCGGGAGGAGCACAAGCGTCGTTGACATAACATTTGAAGTGTGTATAGGCACGTTTCCTTAAGGTTCATGTTCGATCTTACGCCCACCTCTACGTTTGATGACATGGCTTCCCTATCTAAATATTCGTCCTAATCCTAAATAAAAGAAGCCCACTCGCTCTTGCTCAGGGAGTCATGGCTTTGGAAGTTATTCCCTGCGATCACCCCCACCACACACACACTTATTTTTTTTTTTAAGACAGAGAGCACAAGCAGGGGAGAAGGGCAGAGGGAGAGAGAGAATCTTAAGCAGGCTCCACTCTCACCACAGAGCCCGATGTGCGTCTCGACCTCACGACCCTGGGATCATGACCTGAGCTGAAATCAAGAGTCGGATTCTCAACCAACTGAGCCACACAGGGGCCCCTTCCCATGATCCTTTTATTTGCTACAAATAAGGTTTACTTTGGGCTACAGCTCCACTTGGCGTATCTGTGACTCCCCGAGGAGTGAACTCACACGGGCTCAGCTACACTCCCTCCTGCTTGTAAGAGCCCCTCCTTTTGTACAGGTCTTTGGAGCTTCTATCTGCTAGACTGGATGCTGCCATTCATGAATCTCTGAAAAAAGCCAGTAAGACCTTTAAAATTTAGTCAGTTGAATTTTGTTTTTTAAACAAAACCCAAAATGATACAAAGCACATAATGACAAAAAATTGTGATATATTTAAATGAAAAAAAAACAGTATATATAACTTTATGAAAAACACAATTTAAAAGTTAATATTCAATCTTTCAGAGGAATGGAGGAGGATAAAAAGAGAATATACTGAACTAACAGCAATTGTATCTAATGGTAAAGTATGGCTTTTTTCCATTTTTTTCTTTTCCAATTTTTCTTTTTTATTGTTATTATTATTTTCTTAATGTTTACTTATTGATAGAGAGAGAGTGCAAGCAGGGGAGGGGCAGAGGGAAAGGGAGACAGAGAATCTGAACCAGGCTTCATGCTGTCAGTGCAAAGCCCGACATGGGGCTTGAACCCACGAACTGTGAGATCATGACCGGAGCCAAAGTCAGACACTCAACTGAGTAGGCCACCCAGCTCCCCTCTTTTCCAATTTTGAAAAATGAGTTTAGGGGGGGCGCCTGGGTGGCTCAGTCGGTTAAGCTTCTGACTTCGGCCCAGGTCACAATCTCATGGCTTGTGAGTTCGAGCCCCACGTCAGGTTCTGTGCCGACAGCTCAGACAGAGCTTTGGATTCTGTGTCTCCCTCTCTCTGCCCCTTCCCCAGCTCACACTCTCTGTCTTAAAAATAAATAAACCTTAAAAAAAATGAGTTTACGGTCTTTCTAAATTTTTAAAATTAAAAACTTGAATAAAGATACAAAAAAAATAAGAACAAGCTATAGCTTAGGTTAAATAATTTTTTATTTGATATGTTAAGAATGTGTTTAACCATCAAACGTCAAAAAAACAAAATTAAAAAGAATTGTCACCGGCTATTAACGAATAGCATAAATACACTTCTAGCACAATGTCTGACACGCTGTAGACACTCCATGCCTCCACGTTCATTCTCTTCCCTTTTCCATGGACACTGGTCCCCTTCCACTTCGTTCATCAAAGCCAAGGTCTCAAAACCTCAATTATTGTTTCTGGTTCTTCAGTTCACAGACTATAAATAACGATAAACCTTAAGTCTCACAAGAACCTTCCCATATAAACTTGCACTTGCTAAAAGTAACAGCTGGGGCTATATCAAACTAAAAAGCTTCTGCATGGTGAAGAAAACCAGCAACCAAACAAAAAAGCAACCTACTGAGTAGGAGAAGATACTTGCTAAGGATAAGGGGTTAATATCCAAAATACGTAAAGAACTCCTATAACTTAACACCAAAAAAAAAATATGGACGATTCAATTAAAAAATGGACAGGGGCACCTGGGTGGCTCGGTTGGTTGAGTGGCCGACTTCGGCTCAGGTCATGATCTCGCGGTCTGTGAGTTCGAGCCCCGCGTCGGGCTCTGTGCTGACGGCTCAGAGCCTGAAGCCTGCTTGGGATTCTGTATCTCCCTCTCTCTCTGCCCTTCCCCTGCTCATACTCTGTCTCTATGTCTCTCAAAAATAAATAAACGTTAAAAAGGAAAATTAAAAAATGGACAGAAGATGTGAATACACATTTTTCCAAAGAAGACATACGGATGGCCAACAGACACATAAAAAGATACTAAACAACATTGATCACCAGGGAAATGCAAATCAAAACCAGAAGGAGGTATCACCTCACACTTGTCAGAACGGCTAATATCAAAAAGACAAGACATCAAGTGCTGGTGAGGATGTGGGAACAAGGGCACCATTGTACACTGCTGGTGCTAACGTCAACTGGTACAGCCACTATGGTAAACAGTAGGAGGTTCCTCAAAAAATTAAAAATAGAACTACCACATGATACAGGAATTTTTAAGTTTATTTATCTTGAGAGAGACAGAGACAGAGACAGAGACAGCATGAGTGGGGAGGGGCAGAGAGAGAGGGAAAGAGAGAATCCCAAGCAGGCTCCACGCTGCCAGCACAGAACCTGACATGGAGCTCGAACCCACGAAGCCGTGAGATCGTGACCTGAGCGGAAACCAAGAGTCGGATGCTCAACTGACTGAGCCACCCAGGCGCCCCATTATCCAGCAATTCTATCTCTGGATATTTTACTGAGGAAAACAAAAATACCAATTCAAAAAGATATGTGTACCTCTGTATTCGTTGTAGCATTATTTACAACAGTCAAGACATGGAAGAACCTGAATGTCCACTGACAGATGAATGGATAAAGATGTAATATACGCACACAATGGAATATTATTAGCCACGAGAAGCGAAATCTTGCCCTTTACAACAACATGGATGGACCTTGAGAGGATTATGCTAAATCAAATTATTCAAAGACAAATACCATATGATCTCACATGGAATCTAAAAAAAAAAAAAAACACACATGAAGAAACCAAACAGAAGACAGACTCACAAATACAGAGAACTGGCGGTTGCCAGGGAGGAGGGGGTGGAGACAGGGAAAGATGAAGGGGATCAAGAGGCACAAAAATTCCAGCTATAAAATAAGCAAGTCTCAGAAAAGTCAGCAGAGGGAATACAGTCAATAATATCGTGATAACGTCGTATGGTGACAGACAGTAACTACACTGACTGCGGTGAGCATTTCATCAATGTATATAAATGCTGAATCACTATGCTGTATACCTGAAACTGATATATGTTCAACTATACTTCAATGAAAATAAACGTGTATTTGCTAGGCAGTGATCCGGGCACTGTTTAGGATTTCAGGAGTCTTCGGGCTACTCAAGCCAGAGCTCTGCCGTGCCTCTAATTCCCTACATTGAACAATCACCTGCCCCTTCTACCTCCCTGATGTCCTTCTGAAAGCGCTCATTCTCTCCATTCCTGCCTGTTGCTCCTCTATAGAGCAGAAGTCTGCACGTTTTTGCTCTCAAGGCCCAAAAAATAAGTATTTTAGACTTTGTAAGTCCCAGACGGTCTCTGTCAAAACTGCTCACCTCTGGCGTCATAGAGAGAATGCAACTGCAGGAGAGCAGAGTTTGTCACCCTCAAATGTACCTCTTTGATATAAGGATTATTTTGGGCTGATTATTTTTGATCAACAGCAGGCACAGGAGAATCTCTGGAAATACAGAAGTCAACCTTTGTCTAAAGGACATTTACACTTACCAAGGAAATTCCCATTGGTAAGGTCTCCCTCTCTGTACCAGGAAGAAACGAGTAACTCTAAATCTCTAGAAACTCTTTAATAAATGGAGAAGGCACTGACTTCAGTCTACCCAACCAACCTGACTGCTTACTCTGCTTGTCCTGGTAACCTTCCAGAACTGGCTTCCTCCCAAACCCTAACATCAGTCTTTCGTCTTTGGCTGAAGATCGTATTTAAAGTAGTGGCTTGGGCCATTTCAGGTAGTTTTACTCCGTGTTCTTGGGTCTCTCCCCTGGATACAGAAGGCATCCATGTTATTAAACTTCTGTTTGTTTTCTCCTGTTGATCCGTACTTGATTATAGGGTTCATAGCCAAGAACTCAGAAGGGTACAGGGAAGGGGATTTTCTTCCTCCACACAGACATAAATAATAACTAAGTTTATGGCCTTACTATGGAATATAACTTCATTGATAATCGTGGGCCAGAATTGGCCAGCTTCTGGTCTGTAGTTTGCCACCTCTAGATATTCCACTGCCTTGTCATTGGTCGGCCTACCTCCAGTCTTCTTTCCCGACAACCTGTTGTCCATCCACACCACTATCAGAATGATCTTCCTGAAATGCAAACCTGCTTGTGGTAGAACCTTCCAGAAATACATGGATATCAAGCATCTATTCTCTCCCACTTACTTTGTCATAGAGTTCTGGTTTTTAGTACATGGCAAACCAGAAAACAAAACAACAGTACAGCCTCCTTGGCAGCAACGTGCAAATATGCAACACGTCCTGGCCCACGAGCGGCAGGCTGAAGTGTGGTGTGGATGCCTTCAAGGAAGGCTTCTTAACAGGTAGGAAGTGGCCTAGTGACCTGCAGGGCAGATGTGCTGAGTGGAATTTCAGCAACTCTCATGAGGATGGAAGTCCCCCAGTAAAAACGGCGGACTACAAACAGAGTCCCTGGTGTTTTGTGAGAAGTGCCATTCTTGCCTAGGTTGCAGGTCATGAAAGTTTTCTGTAAGGGAGAAGGCAGCACATACGGATCTTGTGTAAGCAAAGATTATTTTGAATTTTGTATATGTACTAACAGAATACTAACGGATAGGTTAACGATTTGTCATTCTGGGCTAGTCACAGGATTGCGTTCGGTTGCAAGTAACAAAAAACCCAACAAATATTTTCGGGAGGAACTGTCTCCTGGCTTCGGTTCTGCAGTCTGACAAGTCAGGGGTAGCACTAGCCTTCTCCTATAATCAAGAAGGCTGGGGGAGCCCCTTCTCCAGCTGCAAGGGAGTCTAGAAAACTCTATATTGAGCTACATGCTCATCTACCTGTTACCTATAGCAAAGACAGGCAAGAATGCCAGGGGATCTTGGTTTAGCCAACACCCAGTGCCTAAACACCTTAGAACAGTTAACAAGATCTCTCAAGATAAAGGTGCATATATCTCAGAGTAGTGCTTCTCAGGCTCTATTGAGCTTAGGGATCCCCTGGGGCTCTTATTAAAACGCAGACTCTGATTCGGCAGATCTGGGGTAGGGCCCGAGAGTCTACATTTCCAAAAACTCGTGGGCGATGCTCTTGTTACTGGTCCTTGGCACCATGCCTGGCCCGGCAAGAGCGGACAAGGCTTCACGATTTGACCCCTGTGCTGTCTCTACAGCACCATCTTTTGCCTCCTCCTCTCCACTAAGCTCCAGCCATATTTTACTTTCAGTTCCCTGGAAGGGTCATGACTAACTGCTGACTGTCCCCCGCAAAGTGCCCTCTGCCCGAAACACGTGCTCAGCCTCCCCTGCTTCGCCCTGGGGATTGTTATTCACGCATTCCTGCCTTGGGTCCCACTGGCTATCACTTCCTCCAGGAAGATTTTCTTCCTCCAGGGTGCCACTACCCTCCCTCCTAGGTGGAATTTCTCACATATTTTTGGATCCCAGGAGCCAGCCCAATGTCTGGTACACTGCGGTTTGTTGAACAAATACATGTTAAGTGAATCGATGAAGGAATCAAAGAAATGATGCCAAACATTTACAAGCCAAACGTTGTGCCTTCGCTGGAATCTTCATAGCCAGCTTTCCCATGGATAACAGCTCTAAGTTATCGTGCTTTTCCAAAGGCATTGGCTCCTTTTAAAAATGAAACTAGAAGTCTCCAAGAAAACCACTAAAGCTAACCTAAATTATAGAATTTAAAGCTAACAAGAGTTGAATGTAAGAAATACAAAGACTTAAGGACTATTTCTTAATATGCTGCAAAGATTACTTGATTTCATGCATTTTCTCTTTCTCCAGTCTAATGTCCTCCAGATTAATGTCACTGAGGACTGGGCCCATCTACTGCCCTTTACTGGTCCACACGAGAGAAGTACGGAAATGGAGAGTAAGCATTTGGAGACTTTTTTGCTAACTTTACAGAACAATTTTATCTCGTTTGTTTCTACCCATAAAAATGGTGGTTTCTATTTTATGCCTTTTTGTTAGTTTACTTTTTAAAAAGAATTCCTTGTCCTCATGCTTCAAAATGTACTGGTGGACAACAGATTAGAATGTTTTTCAAAACTGTTTTGTCCTACAGATAATTTGAGTAGCACGGCTCTAAATCTTCTAATCTGGGTCTGACCAGCTCAAGCTGTGGTTCTCAACTGGGAGCGATGGTGCCTCCCAGGGGACACTGGTCACTGACTGAGACAGTTTTGATCCTCGCGACTGCAGAGAGTTGGGGCAGGGGCTACTGACCTCCAGGTCTCCAGAGAGACCAGGGAGGCTACTCAACATCCCGCGATGCATAGGACAGCCCCCATGACACAGATGGTGAGTTGCTGCTCACATGCTTACTTAGATTTGATAAGAACCTTCTGCTCTTCTTGGGGTCAGAGATTCTTCCCCCGTCCTCCTGACACCCTTGATTCCTTAACGGCAGGACAAAAAGAGAAGCACAGTTTGAGAATTCGGCCGCACGAGGATCTCATGCTTCTTTTCCCCCTATCATCAGTTTTTCTGAGAGCTCTTTGGTTTCTCAATCACGCATTCAGAATGGGTGTGAGTACTAATTTGAAAGCAGCGCTGAGCTGTTCACATTACAAAAAACTGCTCTACTGACCCTTCTGGCCACCAGCGCTAATAGGATTAAATTAAAACTCTTCTTGGACTTGAAGTTGTCGTTCGAGCTTCTTGGAAAATGACTTTTCAAACAGGCTCTCACAAGTTTTGCTGAAGAAATGTATCAAGTGACGCACGTACTGTTTCTTACGCGTATTCGCTTTGCTACTAGAAATCATTTAATTTCAGTCCTCATTCAATGACTTGATCGGTTTTCTTCACTTTGACAGGGTCGACTGGCTATATGTAGATAAATATGGTCATTGGCAACTAGGCTCCTGTATGTGAACAATAAACTTGACCCCAACATACTTCCTGAAGTTCTCGTATGCAGATGAGGCCTCTGTAATCTTTACTGAAGCCATTCTCAAAAAGAATTTTTTTTTATTTTATAATAGTTTATTTTCAAATTGGTTTACATATAACACCCAGTGTTCATCCCAACATGTGCCCTTTTTAATGCCCATCACCCCCTCTCCCCCCTCCCTCATCCCCCCTACCCTCAGTTTTTTCTTAGTCTTTGAGAGTCTCTTATGTTTTATCTCCCTCCCTCTCTGTGTCTTTTTTTCCTTTCCCCTCTTCCCCTCCCCCTGGTTTTTGCTTAGTTTCACAAAGTCCACCTATTCGTGGAAACATATGGTATCTGTCTTTTTCTGACTGACTTATTTCACTTAACATAATACCCTCCAGTTCCATCCATGTTGCTACACATGGCCAGATTTCATTTTTTCTCATTGCCACGTAGTAGTCCATTGTATATAAGTACCATAACTTCTTTATCCATTCGTCAGTTGATGGGCACTTGGTCTCTTTCCATGATTTGGCTATTGTCGAAAGTGCTGCTATGAACATTGGGGTACACGTGCTCCTATGCATCAGCATTCCTGTGTCTCTTGGGTAGATTCCTAGCAGGGCTATTGCTGGGTCATAGGGTAGCTCTATTTTCATTTTTTTGAGGAACCTCCACACCGTTTTCCAGAGTGGCTGCACCAGTTTGCATTCCCACCAACAGTGTAGGAGGGTGCCTACTTCTCCACATCCTCGCCAGCATCTATAGTTTCCTGATTTGTTCATTTTAGCCACTCTGACTGGTGTGAGGTGGTATCTCAGTGTAGTTTTGATTTGTATTTCCCTGATGATGAGTGACATTGAGCATCGTTTCATGTGTCTGTTGGCCATCTGAATGTCCCCTTTGGAGAAGTGTCTATTCATATTCAAAAAGAATCTTTCTTCTCCTGCTGCTGCCTGGTATTTTATAAAGACGACTGTTTTTACTTTGGTGGTTTACTAACATGCTCGTTATAAAGCTTATATTCCACAATAAAAATTCTGATCGGTATGATCTAACAGAGCTAATACACTGAGAGCTTTCTCTGTGCCAGGTGCTGTTCCAAGCACTTTGAAATATATTACTAATATAATAAGGATATATGAATCATTTAATCACGGTAAAAAACCTACACAATCGGCATTATCGTTGTTGCCTTTTTACACATGAGGAAACTGAGGCACACGGAGGTGACAGAACATGGTCAAGGTTATAAAAGTCGTGAGCAGCAGAGCTAAGATTGAAACCAAGCACACTGGACCCAGAAGCTGTGATCCCACTCAGTCTTCCCCTCTTGCAAATTAAAGGCCACATAAACAAGAAATTCAAGCAGAGTAGGAAATCAAAAGCGATCATTTGTGGGCTCCCAGGGTTCTCATGAGAAGCACCATGTGGAAACTAAGGTAATGAAGTTCCGTATCTTTAGAAAGCGCAGCTTCCCTAGCCTCGTTTCTCCCAAAGGGCCTCTCACCGTGTGAGTGGTCACTTGGTATTTGTAGATTTGCACCACGGTAGAATCTGATCAGCCACCTATTTTTTTCTTCTCCACTCACCCCATATTCGCCCCTTTGTGATTTCGAAGTTTGGTCTGAAACCAGCCATCGCAAAACCATGCATTCTCTCCCTGGGAAGCCCCTGAGGCCCTCCCAAGAGCCAGTCACACACCTGTGCTGTGGTCTCTCTCATTATTGCTAGTTGCCTGTTTGTCCTTGGCGGGGAGAGTGGCAACTGAAGGTCAAGGTAGACTTAAAGATAAAATCTGGAGCAGCTTAGCTGTTCAGCCCCAGATGGGAAGTCTTAGGCTCCCCGATCCCCCTTCCCCTCCCTCCTCCCCCCTTCCTCCTCCTCCCCCTCCCCTCTTTGTTGTCCCCTCCTCCTCTTCTTTCTCCTCCTTCTTCCCTTCCTCCTCCCCTCCCCCTCTTTTTCCTCCCCTTCCTCTTCTTTTTCCTCCTTCTTCCTCCTCCTCCCCTCCTCTTTTTCTTTCTCCTCCTCTCTCTCTTCTTTCTGCTCCTCCTCATTAGTGTCTGAAAGTCTCAAGTGCCTTAAAGTTGGGGAAGCGCTGAATTGAGTATTTCTTCTTAAAGGTAAATTGAATTTATTTTTGGTACTTAGGCAAAATTTGGCTTGTTTAGGATCTTGTTCTTTATCATAGGTAGGAGTGAATTGACATATGGTTCTTCCCAAGATTCCAATTTAGCCAAGCAGACCCACTTGGAGAATTTAGACTTCTCCCCAGTGTGCAGTGTGATAAAGTAAAACTCTAAAATTTCAATCTAGTGACAGGAGTGTCATGTTTTGTGTAAATGAGTATTTCAGCATCAATGCAGTAACTTTTTATTCACAGATCCTTGACTCTAAAGGACATTCACCATGAACATCAATTTATACATCTTGAAGGTCGCAGATCACAGGATCCCGTGAGTTTACAACACTGAGTCCAGTTTACTTAAGGGTATGAGCAGCACTGCTGACCATGCTTCATAACTACTTTGGTCCTTGGAGTTCCCTTTATGAGGCTGTTAATCCTCCTTATTAATCTTTAAAGATTTTTTTGTAGAGCTTCTTGGCAATGTTCCAAGCACGCATCCCCTTCCTAGTTACTTTGGTCTGCCCACTGTCCGTGTGTACATGAAACATGCTTCTTGGTTTCGTCAGGGTTGTCTCTGTCTCAACTTGCAGCTTCTACCTGCGAGGCCACCTGTACCCATTCTTTTGTTCACTCGCTATGCTCCGATGACTGTAATCGTGAACAGGGGCTTTTGGCAGAACTTTGCCAAAAAGCAAGAAGACCACTGATAAAGGTGTTATTTTTCACATTAGTGAAGGGAACAAATTTTGCCACCCCAAAATAGATTTCTTTAGCCTAAGGACTGTTTGGAGCTAAAGGCAATCAAAACCCAACGGATTCAGGAAGAGTTCTTTACACCCGCCTTTCAACTGCTTCAATTTCTATCAGGAATGGAGTTGTAAGAGACCCCTTTTACCCAAGAAACACATCTGCATAACAGGTCGCCTTATTTTCCCAGCACCTCCTCTCTATTCCTGTGAAAGGCCCTTCTTCCCCGTGGCACGCCCAGGCCCCTACCCCTTTCTTTAGCTCAGGATGTTATAGAAGCTTCAATTACCCATGGTCTTTGGGTCTCTTATTTTTAATGGGGCTCTCCTACATATAAAATCTGTTTTTCCCCTGTTAATCTGCCTTGGGTCAACTGTTAGACGAGTCAAAGAACCTAAAAGGGAAGAAACGAATTTTTTTCCTCCCCTACATGAGCGAAGTCTTCATAAGCGATGCAGCATCTGAGCTGGCCTCGCAGGTCGAATAGGAATTAATTCATCGAGCAGAGAACAGAAGTCTATTTCAATGATAAATCTACTATCAATGATGAGATAAGAAGATGTCCCATTTCTGTGTCTCAATGAGTCCATGGTACCATGACCTGAAACTAAGAGTGCTATTTTCTCAATGATTAAAGAGATGTCCTGTGTCTACTGTCATAAGCACTTGGGAAAACCTAATTTCGCCCTCAAAGAGGTCAACGCATTGGAGTAGACTATTTCTACTATGTGGCCGATGGCCAGACAATAGCTCTCCCAGAAATAGAATCTTCCGATCTGTGCATGAGTCCTCTTGCTCAACTATAGACACCAAAGGTTACAACCAGAAAAAGACCACTTAACTCAGGCTGTAACTAAAACCAATTATTCTTCTCTGTGATTGAACTTTCTTGAGGCATTGACAACGATGTTTTACATGATCAAAACATTCCAACCACTGGGCCAGAAAAGCCCCGATAGTAACGGAAAGCCTAGAAGACCACATTCCATCCCCTTCCCTGCCCGAGATCACGTGCTGAACACGCACAGACTCCCACCTGTGATCACACGCTTCCCGCCTGCCTTCTCGCACGTGCCCCCTGAACCTCTCTCTAGAAACCTCTAGGTGCCCGCCTTGCCAGCAGAGAGGTCGGTTGTTAAGGCTTGAGCCGGCCATCTCCCCTGGCTGCCAGCACCCTAAAGAAAACTCTCCCTTTCTCTTTTCCAAAACCTGGTATCTTG
The DNA here is from genome assembly GCA_030068075.1 of Paguma larvata. Classification (NCBI taxonomy): domain Eukaryota; kingdom Metazoa; phylum Chordata; class Mammalia; order Carnivora; family Viverridae; genus Paguma; species Paguma larvata. Next base: position 9,956,005 of record CM057830.1, read on the forward strand.
AGTTTATGGGCTTCTCTAACGGCAAATTCACCTCAGAATTCCCTGGGGCAGAGCAGTTGGCTGAGGCAGGGCCAGGGCCCACCCCTTTGTTTCCTGAGTTAAAAGCTATGATAGAAAATGCTGTCACAAGTCAATCGGGAATCATCTGGTCAGCGCCAGTTAGCCAATGGGGCTGACTGACCCCTGCCATCCCGTAGGGGAAAGTAACCTTGCAATAACTAACCTGCTTGATCACCAGTGGAATTTTCTTGTTCCCACTCCCTTCTGCCTAAAATTTTTGATATGACTCGATTTATCTTTTAACCACCTGAATGCAGTTAGTCGTATACAACTTCAAAGGAGACCCAGAATAAACGAACAAAAAAAACCCCATAGATGAATCAGACGTTTCTTTCATTCTAACTCAGTGATTCAACTGGGGATGACTTTTACCCCCAGGGGACGTTTGGTTTTGTCGCACCTGTGGAATAGGCCACCACTGGAGACCAGAGAGGACGCCAAACGTCTCTCAGTGTGCAGGACTGCGCTCCACAGTAAAGAAGGGTCCAATCCAAAACGTCAACAGTGATGAGGAGGAGAGCTTCCGTTCTAGTCCATGCCATATGGCTAAGGGTACCTGGAATGACACTGGTGCGCTTTCGTTTGAGGAATGGACATGAGTCCTGCTCAGCTCTTTGTTCCTTAGACACTTGAAAGGAGAACATGCAAAATGGACCTTGTCCTACCCTCACTGCTGCAGGGCCCCGTCCGGAAACAAAACCTTCGTGAATTTAGAATGCCCTGCACGCTCCTGCGAATTGAACAACTTTAGTTGTGGGAAAATAAGATTACGAATCAAAGCATAGGGGGAAGACATCATGGGTCCGAGGCTCCGGGCCCACCCATGTCGGTCCACCGTAAGGATTTATGACCGCACATCCCGCTTTGCGTGAACTTGTCTAGAAGAGACTGGTTTCAGCCCTACATAAGCAGAAGCAAACGTCTCTAAATCAGCCCGTGTTGTCTGAAATGAGTAGTCCTACATTTGTGCCAGGTAGAAACTGTACGGGAAACATTCAGTCGGCAAACATGGAAAGAACAGGGGTGGGGAACGAGACTGTTTTTGTGTAAAACCGTATTTTTTAAAATTTTTAAAATTTACTTATTTTGAGAGAGAGAGAGAGAATGAGCAGGGCAGGGGAGGGGCCCAGAGAGAGGGAGAGAAAAGAATCCCAAGCAGGCTCAGCACAGTCAGCGCAGAGCCCAATACAGGGCTTGAGCTCATGAACCGTGGGATCATGACCTGGGCCGAAACCAAGCTCACCAAGTCAGACACTTGACCAACTGATCCACCCAGCCGCCCCTAAAACTGTGTTCTTGAATTCGGTAGCCATTTATCACATGTGGCTGTTGAGAACCTGAAACATGGGGGAATCCAACGGAGAAGTGCTATAAATGTAAAGTGCACAAAGCATGTCAAGGAGGTATTCCAGAAAAAAAAAAAGCAGACTGTCTCATTAGTCATTTGCTTACAAGAATAATTTGTTTTGATTACACGTTGAGATGTTCGTTTTTGGCATTAAAACGACCACGGCGGGCTCACTGCTGTCAGTGTGGACCTCACTTCAGATCCTCTGTCCGCCTCTCTCTCTGCCCCTCCCCCGCCCATGTGGGGGCTCTCTCACGCGCTAGCGTGCAGTCTCAAAAATAAACAAACATTAAAAAATACTAACACTTGGACATCCATAGGCCAAAACAAAACAAAAACCGCAACGCAACACAGCAAGAAGTTTCTAGGCTCCAGATGGAGCCGCTCCTGCCCAGGTTGCCACATCAGCAGGCGGCAAGTTAGAGAACTTTCAGGTCCTTGTAAATATTCCTCCTCGCTAGAGACACAGTACAGCCCGTCAGCCAACCCCCAAGTGCCAAGCCAACTCCGGGCCTTCCCACCCCAAACGAGGTCGACCATGTGGCCCCAGGCAGTTCTCCCAAACTCTGTTCTGACATAATGAGGCGGTCCGCTTTATGAAGTATGAAAGTTTGGGTCACCGAAGGGACTTTAATTCTGTTTTAATATGTTTAAATGTAAAACTCTAAGACTTCTGGAAGAAGAGGTAAGGGAGGATCTTCAGGGTCTAGAGCTGGGCAGCACATTTTTAGATTTTATCGTGAAAATACAACCCATGAAAGAAAAACCTGACAGATCGGACTTCCTCAAAATTACAAGCTTTTGCTCCACCGACGTTTGTGTGAAGAGGGCCAGAGAAGCTACAGTGGAGAAAAAACTGGCGAACCCCTTACCTAATCAAGTAGCCAGACAACCCGAGAATGCAGAAACTCGACAGCAAAAAGACAAATCACCTAGCCAGACTATGGGTAAAAATAGAAAAGAGTATCTCACCAAGAAGGATATATAAATGGCAAAGGAGCACCTAGGAAGATGCTCGGTATCACTACCCGTCAGTTTAACAGAGTACTAAGGCCATCTCCCCCCTTCCCTTCCTCCTCTAGAGTCTGACTGAAAACGGCCTGGAGCGTGGTCTGGGCACTCGGAATTCAAAACCTCCCCTCTTCCCTCCCCTCCGTGGTTTTAACGTGCAGCCAAGGTTAAGAACAATTCTTCTGGGACGAAGAATATAGCTTAACAGGAATTTATAAAATAGAGCCTGAAGGCAGGTGAGGGAAAGTGCTGACTTTGGGCTGTTGGAGGGTTATCTTCACACTCAGTCCCCGAACAAGAGGACGCGGCTCCTTCTCAGGATGTTTTATATTCCGGCATAATATCTAGCCAGAGATTCAGCTATTTCTACTCATTGGAAAGAAGAGGATTTGAGCAAATTGACCAGGTAGATGAAATCACAATGCTGTCCTATTTCCTCCCTCCTTCCCCCATTAAGTTCCTTTGTAATCTTCGAGGTGTTAAAAAGAAAACTACAGGTCCAAGATGGCATCACTCAGGCCCTAACCTAGGGCTTAATAGCTAATTTAAATGGGGTGCCTCCCTCTCCCAGAAATGCAGTCTTAATTGATGGGTCAGGAATTTCATTATCAGTACCAATAAGTCCGCCAGAGGGGCCCTCTCCAGGCCCTAAAGGAAGATGAGGTCATATGCATGATAAGAGCCCCCCTTTTTACCCCTTAAGGGAAAGTGACCTCGCCTGAAACAATCTTTTCCTTTTATTAATAAACCTTTTTTGTCCCACCCTCCTTCCTATAAAAATCTTCCATTTTGAGGGTGCCTGGGTGGCTCAATCGGTTAAGCATCTGACTCTTGATTTCAGCCCAGGTCAGGATCCCATGGTTCTCGGGTTCGCGCCCTGTCTTGGGCTCTGCGCCGACAGTGCAGAGTGTGCTTGGGATTCTCTCCGTTCCTCCCCTGCACCCATTTGTGGCGTGCTCCCTCACTCTTGCTCTCACTTTCGTGAATAAACTTTAAAAAAAAATTTTAAACCCCTTCTAGTTTGTACAAGTCCTCAGAGACCCCTTCTACTTGCTGGACGGGATGCCAGCTGATTAACGAATCCTTTATGAAAACCCGTTAGAGCTTCTGATTTACTCTGTTGCATTCTGTTTTATAACAGATAGTTTTCAAATATGTCCGCCTATTGAACTGGCCTGGGGAACTTATAAAAGGTTGATACTGGGGTCCCACTCCCACAGATCGTGGGCGCACTGTGGCCTGGGCATCAGGATTTTGAGAACTCTCCCCCGCGGGATTTTAATAATACAGCAAAGGGGAACAGAATATGTCACCCCCAGATGTGCCGCTTTGGCATAAAGACTGTTTTGAATCGATCCATTATTTTGAGAAACAGCAGGCACTGGAAAAACTCTGAAAATGGAGAAGTTACCCTTTTGTAAAAGAAATCTCCTTTTGTAAGGGACAGCTCCTTCTCTGTGCCAAGAGAAGGAGGGTTCTCAATTACCAGGAGCTCTTATCAATGGAGAAGGCACCAACTTAAGTCTGCCAAATTTGACTCCTGTTTACTTTTTACTTATTTTTTTTTGAGACAAAGAGAAAAAGAGCTCACAAGTTGGGGAGGGGCAGAGAGACACACACACACACACAGACACACACACACACACACACACACACACACACACACACACGGAGGGAAAATCTCAAGCAGTCTCTGCTCTGTCAGTGTGGAGCCCAGCTCAAGTCTTGAAGTCACGAACCATGAGATCACGACCTGAGCCCAAATCAAGAGTCGGACCTTAAGGGACTGAGCCACCCAGGCGCCCCGGGCCACCGCGATTTTTAAGAGTCTTTGCCGATTCTAGTGTTCAACTCAATTTGAAAAACACTGGCTCAAGTGGAATTTTATTTAATGATGAGAAGCGAACGTTGTGCCAAAAGATCCTAACAGAAATAGTCCACCGGGTAAGCAGTCTTGCAGAAGGCTTCCGTTCAGGCCGAGGACACTTACGACATGGCGAAGCGTTTCTAAGTACAATGGAGGCTGGTAGATAAATCACTACCCGGGAAAACTGTCTTCCAAACTCGAATCGCCCCCTCGCACGGCTAAGGCCCCTACAGTGTCTCACGGTCTCCTAGGTGAGCTCGGCAGAATTCATGGCCATGACGGTTCCACAGATGTGTAGCATGGAAAGTAGCTCTTATGCAAAACAGGGACTCTCAACTCATCAACTCTCTACCTCCTGGTGGGCACCCGGGAAGCCAGCATCGAATGCAAATTAAAGATAAACGAATTTAAGCACTAACTGCCTCTACCTGAACTCCTGAGGGGGTTGGGGTTCGTGAGCACACCTCGGAAGAAGTGTGCCACCTTTGGACTGCCATTTTCATCAGAGGGGCGTAATTAGGTAGCCTTGTTTTGAAGGTATCTGCTGGGAATTATTTCCAGATTCCACAGTAGTGGAAGGCATTTTCCCAAGTTAAAGTATCCTCTCCACCCTTTCAGGGGCACTTGCAGTTTCAAGGTGAGTACTTGAGAGGAACCACCCCTCCCGGCAGCAAAATCTCGAGGGAGATTTGGAAAAGGAATTTAAATTAATGTCGTAAAAGAGAATCATACGCTTTGCACTATGATTAAAATTCCATTCTCTGGCTGAAAGGGATGAGCGCCAGAAAACGAGTCACTGTGCTGAGGGGGGGTGGATGTCAATAGCGAGGAAGAGTACGTATGGGGGCCCCTCTGAACCCTGGCAAACGGTAGACGAGCGGGATGAACGCGTGTTGCCCCAGATTTTCTTGGGAACATCTGGGAGACACCATGGTGGTTTTGCCCACCTGAGCCCCCACGTGGTTCAGAATGGAAACGGGCATCGCCCAACTTCCTGTTGGTTCTGTATGGTTCTTTTCCTACACAAAGGACAGTCGGATCCTGGGGTAAGGGGATTACTAAACCAGGAAGTCAAGTAACCCTGTTATGCTCAACTTAAAGGCTCAGGCGGTCATGTCTGCAAAGCTGGGTATCCAGACCTGGTCCAGAAACAGAGAGACAAAGAAGCAACCGCATGTCATTACATACGCTGGCTTTTCTGGACAGTGTTTTGAATTCCAGCAAAGTTAAAAATCGGTACAAGCGGTTCCCACACTTCCGTGTTTTTCGGAATCCCCCGGAGGGCCTGTTAAAACACAGCCCTAGTGTTTCTGGTTCTGCAGGGGTGAGGCAGGGCCGGAGAATCAGCATTCCTAACAAGTTCCCAGAAGATGCTGCTGTGCCCGGCAGAGCCCACACTCAGAGCCACTGCTCGGAGGATACTTCTGGCTATTTTTTTTTAACCTTAAAAAAGACTTACCCAAGACTCTGAGCACTTACACCCAAGTTACCTCTTTCTTGCAGACATTCAGATCCTCAGTGGGTCAAGTTAGCACAGGACTTGGAGTCACATGGCAGACGCTGACTCTGGAGGCCCAGGAGATGACTTGGGGGACAGGAACTTCTGGTTTCACATGCAAAACAGAAGCTGACTGCAAAACAAGAAAAATAACGTAGACACACTGCTGGGAACATAAAGGGTGTGTGTGTGTGTGTGTGTGTGTGTGTGTGTGTGTGTCCACGCACGCGCGTGTGTGCAGTGGGGAGAGAAGGGAAGATGAAGGAATATTCTTTTGTGGATGAGCTGCTCATCTTTTATATGGAGAACAGAACATCCCTGAAAGACTGAGCAGGAGAGTTTTGGTTATTTATTTACTAATTCATAATTATTAATGACAGCAAGGTACATGGGATTGTACGGCACTAGACATCTGAGAGAATTTCCTAGTGGAGAGGTCTGTGATGTCAGGATGGATTGCCAGGGGAGGTGGAGTCCATCCTCCCTGAAGACTTAACCTTGGGAGTTGACCACAGTTTACTGGTCAGCAAGGGCTGGTTTCGTGGTAGACTCTCCCAGATGTGGGAAAATGGATTTAAGGACATCTTAAATTCATTTCTTCATTACGTAAACATGTAAAGAAATTAGTGCTAGGGGTGCCTGGGTGGCTCAGTTGGTTAAGCAGCCGACTTCGGCTCAAGTCATGATCTTACGGTCTGTGGGTTCGAGCCCCACATCGGGATCTGTGCTGATGGCTCACAGCCCGGAGCCTGCTTCGGATTCTGTGTCTGCCTCTCTCTCTGCCCTTCCCCTGCTCACACTGTCTCTCAAAAATAAATAAAAATGTTAAAAAATTTTAAAAAAAAAGAAATTAGTGCTTTGTTGGGAAGCTATGCATGCTCTATAGCTTACCCTTCCCCATGATCACATTCCGGGTCTATGAAACTATTCTGCAACTCTGTAGGCTGCAGATCACTGAGAGCAAAACAGTTCTTGCCTAGAGACGTGCATATTTTGTCTCCTGGAGGGTCCATCTACTTCCCTCCCCCATGGAGGAAGAAACTGGTTTCTGTTGTGCCCAAATTCTGGATCCCAAGAAGACCGCCGGGGAGCCAGGACTGATGCAAACGCAAAGGGTCTTTATTCGAAGCTCGAGCTCGGACTCTTGCACCTCCCGACGCAGCGGTGCAGTGGCAAGAGCCTTGAGCCAGGTTTACACAGGCTTTTTATCAGGGTTCGAGTACACTTTTTGGGTGGGAATGGGGATCCTTTGAATTGACTGATTGGCATTCTCACGGGCTAGTTTCTCACTGAGTATTTCATATTTGGCAGGCGCGGGCTAGCTATGGATTGGCTTAGTTTGGGGGTCCCGCGCAGATTCAAATGGTCAGCGCGCATGGGCTGAACACTCATTAGTTTTGCTAGGGGCTATTCTAGGAATCTGACCTCCTGTGGTTTCCCTGGAACTCAAGGTGGAGGCAGGGTCTGCTAATCAGGGTCCGGCCCCACCCAGGGTGGTGATGGGGTCTGCTAATCAGGGTCCAGTCCCACCCGGGGTAGTGGCAGGGTCTGCTAATCTGGGTCCGGTCTTTTGGCTACTCTGTTTCCTGGAACCCGGGGCAGAGTCCAGGGTGACTTGTTTTCCTGGAACTCGGGGCCCAGAACTACTCTAAGATGGAACGTAAACCAAAATGGAGTGGCCTTAGCCCTCACAGCACTATACTTTCACAACATGGCAATTCTCTAACACAGCAAACAGGGTTCACAGCAATCACAGCAAACGGGTCAGGAGTCTAGTGCATTCCTAAGTCTCTAAATCTAATACCTAACAAGATTTAACACACAGCAACTTGGTCTAATATATAGCAAACTAAACAGGCCTCACAGCACCCCAAGAAAAGTTTCACAGTGTTCACAGCAAACAGCAATCAAAACAGAATTCTCAGCAATCATAACCCTTAACAAGGCTCACAGTAAGTAGAAGTCTGGGGCATACTATCTCTAACACAGTACCCCTTTATGTTTAGCAGAAAAGAGAACAGGCTTCAAACTAATGCAGGGCTGTCACTTAGGTCAAGAAACTTAAAAACGCTCTCTTCAGTTTTGTCTCTACATTTCTGCCAAACCACCCTGTTGCTAACCACCTGAAGTTAGCACCGACTCCACACGTTAAGGGCACAGTCCACACAAGATTGCCCTCACTTCAGATGCCAGCTGCAAGTTTGGTGTCCCCAAGTCACCTGCTCATCTGACCAACCAACTACAAATTGGATTCCCATTAACCCCTCATGTTCAATAATTCGCTAGAATGATTCATAGAACTCAGAAAAATTTTTTATGCTTATTTGAAAGAGAGGGAGAGAGAGCATGCACGTGCGTGTGCGCTCGCACACAGAGCGAGCAGGGGAGAGGCAGAGGGAAAGGAGAGACAGAATCCGAAGCAGGTGCCCAGAGCCCCCTGTGGGGCTCCGCCTCACAAACCCTGAGATCATGACCTGAGCTGAAATCAAGAGTCAGACGCTTAACCAGCTGAGTCACCCAGGTGTCCCCAACTCATGAAACTTCTATACTTTTAGTTAGTTTTCTCATCAAGGGTACAATGAGGACCAGTAAAAGAACAGACACCAAGGGTGAGGTCTGGGAGGATCTCAAACACCGAAGGGCTGTGTGCTCTCCCCATGGAAATGCCAGCCTTTCAGCGCACATATGTGTTCACTGAAGGGGAGATTTTGCCACCCCAAAATGTATCACTTTGGCGTAAGGATTACTTGGAGCTAAAGGCAATAAGAACCCAGTAGATTGGGGGGGGGGGCGGGTCGGGCAAGCTCTTTACTTCCTCTTCAACTGCCTAAATTTATATTGGAAAGGGGCCTGCACAAGAAAGAGAGCTATTACCACAAACACCTGAATAAGGCAGCCTTTGTTTTCCAAAGATCTCTCCCTTTCTATGAATGGCCTTTCTTCCCGCCATGCCTCTAGCCTTTTCCTTAGCTCTGAGGTTAAGTCTCAATTAACTGACTGTCCTTTGGGTCTCCTATTTTTATGGGCATCCCATACATACAAAATTTGTTTTTCTCCTGTTAATCTGTCCCATGTCAATTTTACTATTAGACAAGCCAAAGAACAGAGTAGGGAAGAAGGGAAAATTGTTCTGCCCCTGCATCGCCAATGAGGAAGCTCATCCGAGTCTGCTGTCCAGACTGGGGCCTCGTTACATAGACCGTAGGACGGAACTCAATATCCACCCCGCCTCCCCTCCTGGGAGGTCAGTCTGGTATCACCTGCTTCAAAGCCCCAGCCCCATAATCGCTTGGTCAGTCTAATCACATGATTGTCCTCTATCTGGAGTCATCTCCTAGCATAAACCCAGGTGTGGTCCAAGGGTCCACCATAGGTAACAGAGACGTGTCCATCAGGAAATTCTAAGAGTTTAAGAGTTACCTCTCAGGAACTACAAGAACAAAGTCCAACCAAATTCTTTATTGCACAACAGTCCCCATTTGCACATTGATTTTAATATTCTTGATCTATAAATGTGCCTGTTCTTTGGATTGTTCTTTTGGTTACTGTTATGCCCAGAATTCGGGAACCCCCAAAACCACTAGGGAGCCGAGTCTGATTCAAGAACAAAGAGCCTTTATTCGAGCTAGCTTGAGCTCAATCTCCTACCTGCACCTACGCAGCAGTGGGTTGAGAGGGGGAGGGAGGGAGGGGGAGGGAGGGAGAGAGAGAGAGAGAGAGCGCACCCGCGTTCCAAAAACACAATAGTTTTAAAGGGGTCTAGGGGCAGTGGGAGGGGTGATGGTCGTGGCCCTAGCCGATTGGCTGAGGAAGGGTCAGGGTCCTGTTACATAGGTCACCGGGCTTGGTTCTTTTGGAACCGGGAAGTTGTGGGTTTCCAGCATCTGCGCAGGCGCTGGGGACTCAAGGTGGAGGACACAGAACAAAATGGAGTCAGTCAGTTTGCCCTTAAGCAAAATGGAGTCAGTCCCAATTTGTCCTTAAGCAAAATGGAGTCAGTCCCAATTTGTCCTTACAGTTACAGGATCTTCTGGTCTCCTTTGTTTTGAGTCTGAAAACTTAGGTATCTGTATAGCAGGAGTGTGAGATGTCCCCCTCGGATGGGGCCCAGCCTCACAGGCAGTGAAAGAATTCACCTGAGGCAGAACAAAGGCGATAGAAGTTTATTGAGAACACTGGAAGGGAGCAGGGGACAGGACAGCAAAGAAGAGACTGACTGTCTGCCACAAGGTGGTGGTGAAGGGGCTATAGTTACAGGGCGGAGTGAGGGAGAATGTGGACCTATAGAATTTTCCGTTTTGGTTTTTTTTTTTTTTTTTTGGTAACTGTGCCTGGTTGTAAGTAGCCCATTGGTTAGGACTTATAGCTGTTTTGAGGTGGGTCACTTAATGAGCCCGTTTGCATTCAGCTCAGTGGTCACGGTGGGCCCTTTGCCTTGCTCAAATTTCCATTGCTCAAGCCTGTTGCCCAAAAGCGGCCTCTATAAGGACTCAGAAATAATGTCGGGCTGTGCCCTCACTTTCTACTGAGGAACTCAGTGTCCAGACCTGGGGCCTCACAGCCAGGTCGTGGGGCTGACCGGGGATTGGAATTTCTGCTTCCAGATTTATACTGTATATTGTGTTTGTAGGGTAGGAAAAATAATGTTCCATCTACAAAACCAACAGAAGTGTAATAACATGTATGATGAGGGACCATAAGGCAACCTGAGGGCCAAGGACAAGCTAGCACGATCCCCAAGGTGGGACATGTGTGACATTCCTCAGGCACTCCTGGCTGCCCGAGAACAAAGGAGAGGACAGAAAAACAAAGGGTTAACTGATACAGTCATGCAGGACAGATCAGTTTATAAATGTCTTGGTAAATTATAAGAAAAAGGCAATCTTTTTCTTATAAAGCCTAACCTCCAGAACCCTATAGAATCCATTTCCTGGAGCCCCGACATCACCCTCCCCTCCTTAGTGAGTAGGAAACAAAGGCAAGAAGGAAATGGCAGGTATAATTAAATTTCCTTATCACCTGCAGCCCATTGACAAATACTTGAAGCAAATAAAGACAGCAATAAATTTAAATTTTCTCCAGCAACCCCCTAGCCTACTGTCCTAATGTTAACGCCTTACTAGAGGAAAACAACCTTAGCTTGAGGGTAGCCAGGCCTCAGGTATCTTGGGAGTCCTCTTCAGCATATCAAAGTCCCTCTGGAGGCCTCCCTTTTGTCTTTACTTCCCCCAACTCCATAGTATATAATCAGTCCTTCTTCCCAACCCCAGGGCGGCTCTTCCTGCCCACGGGTCCTGTCCCCGTGCTGTAATAAAATCACTTTTTTGCACAAAAGACGTCTTCAAGAATTCTTTCTTGGCCATAGGCTCTGGATCCCAAAACCTCATCAATGTATACCTCCCTATACATGGGAGAACCCCAGAAAAACTGAGTAATTCCCCCCAATAGCCCAGGACACCGCCTTAAATATCATTTGCAGCCAAAGACAAAAGATGTGGGGAGGAGAGCCAGTGATGGGAGGTTATCAGGCAAAGCACAGTCAACAAGGGTATGGTTGCTTGGTGGATTGAAGTCAGTGCCTTTCTCCATTGGAAAGCTTTTTTTTTTTTTTTTTTTTTTAGGTCTGAAGGGCTGTATGTGTGGGGGAAAGAGAGAGGAAAGAAATCCAGTCACTCACTAACAGGTGCTATGACTAACAGGCAGCCTCTTCTGTCCCCGGCGTCCCCTCCAACAGAAGTCACCCTAGGCACACTTCCTTCACCTCTTAGTCTCCCCCCCTCTGGGTCTCCGACACCGCGTCTCTCTTTATGCCTCACCTGCCTCCACCATTGATCAGAATGTCTAAGCATTCGGCCATCTTCCCCTTCCCGGTACAGAGAGAAGGACGCCCTTGCAGATGGGCATTTCCCTTCTACACCTAACTGGCCGTCACGAAAGCATAACTTCGACTTGGCTTTTAGCACTTCCTGGGTGTGCGGTTTCCTTAAGCAATCAGATCAAAGTAATCCTTCTGCCCAAGGGGCACATTTTGGGGCGGCAAGTTCTGCTCCCCTTATGTTCTCCACCACCATGTATATACGACCAAGCCAGACCCCGTGTCCCTCTCCCCAGCCTCCACACGTGCTTGGCTCCCTGAAGCGTCATCCTAACTCTTATTCATCTCAGGAACTCTCTGCTTTTCCCAGCTGACTCTTTAGATCGTGAACGTGGATGAGTGTAGGGCCTTGTCCTACTTTGCATGTGACTGACCTAAAATAGTGCCGCTGGCATGTGAAATGCGCTCAAGAGAAACTTGTTTATGAAAACACAATACCTAAGTACCTAAATGACTAATATCAAGGAATGATTAACATTCATAGGACATCGGCTAGATGCCTGAAAATTACTTTTCCTGCATTAGCACATATAAAACTCGCAGCAACTCCACAGAATAGGTATCATTATCATTAGTGCTACTTTACAGATGAGAAAAACAGAGGCGCACATAGGTTGAAAAACTTACCCAAAATCACCCAGACAGAAGTAGCAGAACCTGGTTGATTTTCCTGAGTTAAGCCTTTAACCTCTAGGCCAACATTTCTTTTTAAAATTTTTAAATATTTATTTTTGAGAGAGGGAGAGAGAGAGACAGAAAGAGACACAGAGAGAGGGAGAGGGAGGGCGAGAGAGCGGAGGAAGGGCAGAGAGAGAGAGAGGCAGACACCGAATTCGTGGTCTCGAACTCACAGAACGCGAAATCATGACCGGAGCTCGAGTAGGAAACTTGACCAACTGAGCCACCCAGGTGCCCCCAGGCCAGCATTTCTTAAGCTTGAGTATTCATCAGAATCACCTGGAGGGCTAGCCAACCCCCACCCCACCTCGAGTGGAACATGGAGTTTGAGTTTCTGGCAAGTTCTGAGTCTGATGAGAGCCCGCTCAGAGTCCACCTGTGAACTACTGCTCCAGGTTCTACTGGCTTGCAGTGAAGAAAAGGAACACGGAACAAGACGACCTAAGAACAAATGCAGGCCAAGGTCTAAATACCAAGGGCATCTTCCTATATATTTTCCTTTTTTACTGAGCAGACATGATCGACCCAGGTTTATTCTCTCATTGGTTATTAAGCATATGATGGGGTTGTGGCGGAGTTTGAAATTAAAGGAAGGCGTGTCCTTTAGCAGCTGGGAACAAAATGCCAGTAATCTATTTCTGTGCAGATTTCAAAACAGAAATACGGGGTTGCTTCCAATCGGAGTTTCCTATCAACTGTATATTCTGTGAAAATGATACAAGGGAACAGAAAAAACTCATTCGAAACTCTTTTCTATCCAAGCCTGTGCCAACCAGGGAGAAGGTGGGGGTGGGGTCAGAGTTGCCTGTAGTGGCCTTTAGCCCCCAGCTGTGACAGTACCGTCGGCTGCCGCTCTGCTGGCCCACGCAAGACCCCTAATCCTTCTGAGTTTAAGGCGAATGATCTGGACTGTCGGATTAGATATCAAACAGATGCTGGAACTGTCCTTTAAACTAGTGCCCACACTGACCGAGGAGGAATCTTTGGTTTAAAAGAGTTGGCCACGTGAAGGTGGTGGTTCTCAACTGCAAAATGGGATCCCCGGGGAGATTTCGAAACTCCCAATGCCCAGGCTACAGCCTGGACCGATCACAACGGAAGCTCTGCAGACAGAGCCAGGCGATGCCATTTTCGAAGCTTCCCAGGTGATACCCATGTGCAGCCAAGTTTACGAGTCAGTGTTCGAAGGCAGGCACTTCTGAAATGCTAAACTGCGTAGGGTTTCCCTGGGGACCATGCCAGATTCTGACTCAGTAGGTCGGTGGCAGGGGGGCCTGGGCTTCTGCATTTCTAAACAGCTCTTAGATATGCCGATGCTGCCGGGTATCTCAAGTGCCAGAAGAGTAACAAAATGGGAAGTTGTGTTGCACTGAGACCCTCCTGCTTGTGTGGGCTCCTAGCAAGTACCAGATGACGTCAGGAGGATATCTGCTCTTCGGCCCCACTGAGAGCATTAATACCCTGTCCCTGGTGAGGAGGCAAGGAAGCTCCAGAAACCGCTGAAATCCTGATTTCTCTTACCTAGCCTCACTACACGAAAGCTCCAGGATTTCCTAGAATAGCATATTGTTGTGCCCTTCTGGATGGATGTTGGATTCAACGAACCCTCAGCAAACCTGTTTGTTATTACTCAGTGAAGTCAGTTTTCTGCAGACCGAATATCCTTCCATACTATGTGCATGGGGCTAAGCCTTGCAAATCATTCTCAAAGTAATCAGGCATTCCCCTCTCCTCCAACCACCCGAATTCCGTAAACCGTGTTCCGTAAACATTGGGTGTATGTTACTGAGTGACATATGTTCCAATTCTTCTTGCTTCCCGAGCTCAGTGTTCACCAAACCCCATCATCTTCTTCCTGGTCTACCTGTCTCAGCCTCCTTTGCTGTTAGGTGTGGTCATGTGACTGGCTTTTCAGAACATAAGTGGAAACGTGTGTGTCACATGCAGGCTTGGGAGAGTCCTTCTACGAAGAGAAGAGATACAGGAAGAAGCAAGAAGTGAAGTGGATTTTGCTTAGGTCTACGTCTTATCTTTGTTTCAAGAATGAGAATGATGAAAAACCAGATTCACACGTTATCCAAGTAATGTCACCAAGGAGACAATAACAGTGACGATGCGGCCGATAACCAGTATTATGAAGTGTTTAATACATGCCACCACTGTTAGGAAATTTTATACACATCATCTCATCCGTTCCTCAGAACGACCCTATTATTAAGTACTACTAATATTCTCATTTTGCAGTGGCAAAAACAGAGGCCCAGAGAGATGAGCTTGACCACTCTGCAAGGGATGCAAACCCAGGCAGCCTGCCTCCCGATCTCACACTCTTCACCATCGTACTATGCGCGGGCAGGGTCCGGGAGAGAAGATCCAACTACCAGTGAAAGGCATAGCTTGTGTCTCCAGTTTCTCCTCTCTCTCAGGAATGAAACTGCAGCCGGTTAAAGCAGGGGGCTGGCAGGATCAGGGAACCCCAATAAACAGGAACCTTCAACACCTTGTGGCCCTCAGGTCGCTAACACGTGGTAAACTACGTGGTCTATTTTTCACTCTTGCTCCCGGCTGAGACCCAGTAGGCTCAATTTCTTCTATGCCAATTACCTTATACTTATAACTTATCTGTATCCTAATTTTTAAATTTTATTACCTTGAAAAAGTTTAATTATACAGGCAAAAAGTACAGGTAATATATAAGTATATTTGAGAATAATAAATGGCTCATCTGTGTACCCATCACCAAGCTGAAGATAGACAGTATCTAAGATCTTCAAAGTGCCCTGTGTGCCCCTCCCTAGTCCCATAGTTTTCTACTCCCCCACCTCCAAAAGGCATTCAGAATTTTATAGTAATTATTTCTTTGCTCTTGTTGGGAAGCGAGAACTCTTGTCCCCTCAAAGGTCCTTCTGGCTGGACTAAGAATCAAACTGACATGAGACAGAGAAATAGGAGAAAATCAAATTTAATAGTGTAGGTATGGGGAATTCCACACCGACTTGGAAATTCCAAGGACGGTCAGGCACCATGAGGTGTACGTGTCATTCTGGACTAAGGAGCAGGGAGTAGGCATCTGGAACTTCGGAGGGAAGGAATGCAATTCAAGGGAAGATGAAAAAGAGTAAATGAAAAAAAGTAAATAAATGTTTGTCCTGCCGTAGAGATGGGTCGCTCAGATGAAATTTATCTCTGGTGATAACTCTTAGTCTGGAAAGACCCTCCCATTTAGATTCTTCTATGAAGTTAGGAGAGGGGCAAATGTTTCTCTTGAGAGTGCAGAGTCTTGATTGCCTTCAGCTCAAAATAATCCACGTGCTAAAATGGCCCATCTTGGGGCAGCCCGCCCTTGGCCCCTAAACTTTCTTTACTGCCTTGCCCCTGGGTTTCCCAGTAACAGCACTATTGACATTTTGGGTGAAATTCTCTTTTGTTGTGGGAGCCCATCCTATGCTGTTGAGTTGAATCATATCTCCCAAAAGACAATATCGACGTCCTAACTACCAGTACCTCCAATGTGACCTTATTTGGAAATAAGGTTGTTGTAGTTGTAAGCAGTTAAGATGAAGTCATACTAGACTAGGGTGGTTCTCTAATCCAATATGACTGGTATCACAGGACTTCACCTTAATGGAATCATATGTGTATTCTTCTGTGACTTGCTGCTTTTTGATCAGTGTAATGTGTTTGACATGTACCTGGTTAGTGCATGTAGCTGTAGTATACTCATTTTGTCTGCTGTCTGGCATTCTATAGTATCAAAATGCCGAATTCTCCCGGTCCTTCCATCTAGAGAAAAGGTGGAGAGAGGAAAATTTCTGCGCTGTCTTCTCTGAATTACGAGTTGATTTTTTTTTGTTCACCCTAACTCTAAGGATGAGGCTCTTCAGGGTCCTAGCTTTATGGAGGGTTCTTCTATTAAGGTCTCTGTCTTAGCATTCTCTAGGCTTTATTTTTTTTGTTCCCCAGGCCCCATGCAGCCTCTAAAACAGAGCATGAGGGTGACCAGATTGAAAGCCGGTTTGAGCCTTCCTTAGTTCTTGGCATTCCCACTTTCCCTTCCCCCCCAGCCTTTGTAGATTTCTTGCAGGGCACTTAGAAAGCTCATTTTTCCAGGACTGTTATCAGGACTGTTAGCACTGAAGAACTGTGCTTTTTCTCTTCCAGGAAAGAAGAGAAGCAATTCTTGGAAATGAACTGCTCAGGCCGGTAAGCCTTAAGAAGTCTTGGAGCTGAACACTGAAACATCTTAAGAAACAGTACATTAAAAGCCAACCATCATCTTTCACAATGCACAAAAAGCTTCTGCGCAATCTATAGAAGATTGCCCCTCAAGCATTTCCCTCACCCACTGCATTCCCTGTTCGTTATCTAATGGAATAATTTGGCCATTAAGCACACATCATCCCTGAGCCTGGTTCCAAAAGAATCTCCTTTTGCTCTGGGTAGAGAATCAGAAGCCCTGGGCTTAGAAAAATCATCTGCACTCTTAGGCTGAACTTACAGTGGTCACAAGCCCCCTCTGCATTCTGCTGAGATTCCTAGGGTTATGGTGTCATTCCAGGTCCAGTAATTTTCCAGAAGAAATTTTACTACAAAGAGATTTCCTCGTAACGGCCACACAATGAGGCCAGAAGCCAGCTCTGAGGCATCCTTTCCCATCAAGAGATTCAAATCTAAAGTGAGAGGCAAACTTTTATGCAAAATGAATAAAACAAAACCAGATTGGGGAGGGGGATAACTACAAATGTTCTGACGTATTCCAAATGCCAAAAGCCCCCAAGTCTAATTTCTACTCCACTGGCTTATATGTCTTTCTGTGAGAAGTCAGCTTAAGAAACATCTGCTACCCGGCCCGGGAGTCTCAGGGATCTCTTATGGGGTTGGTTAGACCTCATTGGAATTCAAGTACAATCTCAAGTTAAATTCAATGTCATCTTTAACTCTTTTCCTGGACGTCCCTTGCATGTCAGCTAGCAAGCAGGTGATGGGTATCTTTCTATTTCCCCAGCTTTATTGAGGTATAATTGACAAATAAAATTGTAGGGTATTGAAGGTGTACATCGTGATGATTTGATACACGTATTCATTGTGAAAGGACCCCCCCCCCAACTCGTTAATTAGTCGCTCTAAGATGATGGACATCTTGACACTGCCGGGTGTGCTTCTGTTGCCTTGATCAGATGCAGAACCACGAGGACAGTTCCCTGTGGCTCGTGTCACCCTTCAGACCACCTGCTTTCAGTGGATGTTGGAAAATAGGCCGAAATCACATTACAGTCGCATACCGTAATTCCTCTCTCCAAGGCTGCACTCAAGAATAACCTTGCTTTGTGCACCAACCATAGCCAAAGCAAGAGTCTAATCGCATGTACAATCTCTTATGACAGACATTTCGGATCCTTGGAACAAAGCTGATCCTTTATTAAAGTTGGCATGGCAAACGTGTTACTGGCAAAAGCTGAGCAAGGTTTATACTGAAGTGTGGGTACAGTGATGTCATTGTCCTGCTGATAACCCTCCAGTGACCTCCAGTAGCATGTGTAATAAAACCCTTACTGCCTGTTACATGGTACGTCACAGGCAGGAGCACCACGCAGCTCTGACACTTTTCTTAGACTTGTGTTTATGGTCCTTCTCCTGGGAATGCTCTCTTCCCACATCCTCCCATGGCTGCCTCCTTCCTTCTTATAATTCAGATCTCCGACCAACACTGACTTACAGACATGCCTTCCTAGACCACTGCTGGTCAAATTTTCCTACCCCTCATCATCTCAGGGTCTCTCTACACCTTTCCTCTGCTTTATTGTTTCCAGAACATACAACCGTTGGTAAAATTTGTTTTTAATATTATTATAAAAATTATTATAGTATTTTAAATAATAGTTTAATATGTAAAAGTTATTGATTTTAATCTGATTACAGTCTGTCTTCTTCACAAGATTCTATGCTAGGGGCTCGTTGACTTTGGTTACTTCTGTAACCCAAACTTCTCTTAGAGTTAGGCACTTAGTAAATGCTGAATAAATATTTGCTGAATAGTGAATGGATGTAAGAAATGAATAGAGGATTGGCAGTACAAATATATATACACACACTAGAAAGCATGAGCTATTATTTAACTATTTCAACCCATTTCCTGCCTTCATACATAGGGACCAGGTGAAATTAATCTAGCTGTTGGGGAGTGGTCTGTGTTCCCCATGGGAATAAGAGAATACAGTTGTCTTTTGAGCACAGGACCTTTCTTTTAACGTTTCTTCATGATCAAGTCTTTCTCATCTGGAAAAAAAAGAAAGAAAACTTCCTTTGAGCCTATTTCTACCTTACCTCCCATCTCCAGAAACTGCCCCCTTCCCCTCTTCCTTAAATATTTTTAATGTCTATTTATGAGAGAGAGAGACAGAGACAGAGACAGAGTGCATCTGGATGCTCCTTCCTAATCCCCTGGTCTTCTCTGTTTGACCTTGAAGCCTAGTCCCTTCTCTTTGCTTCTTCCCATTCTTCTTCCTCTCTGTTTTCACCTGTGTCATTCACTCTCTGGCTTGATTTATCCATGGATATCCCCCAGGCAGGGTTAAAGATCTGGATGCCTGGTTCTAACTCCACATCTTCATCTACTTGTCTCAGAAGCATCTCAATCTTAACATGTTGCCAAGTGGGCATGTGCTCTTTCTCCCATCCTAGTGGGTCTTCCCTTCCGGGATGCACCATCACCTACCCAGCCGGTGTGGAAGTCAGAGACCCAGGAATCGCTCCTGACACCTCCTTCTTTATGTTTGTATCCCAAGTCGCAACAGTCATACATCTGACACTCTATGCTTTTCACTATTGCCCCCCCCCCCCCCCGCAGCACGGGGCTCTAAAACAGTCCAGTCTTCCTTAAAAATAATCTGTCCCTTTCAGTCCCTGAAGATACCCTCTTAAAACCCAAATATGCTCATGTTTAAACCATGGTTAAACCAATGGTCAAAACCATTTGAAAGACTTCCAACTCTTTTTAGGAATAACAGTCCAAATTCTTACCATGGCATTTCATGTTCTTACCCCTCCACCGTCCTCCTTCCTCGACGTAGAAAACTTCCTGCTCATTATATAGCACTCAGTTTAAGTGTATTTTCCACAAAACCCCCTGTCCTGATTCCCAGATAGCTTAGATCTTTATCACATGCTTTCTTAGCACTTAACACAAAGGGAGTGAGGTAATCCTAAATAATAACTATGCGAGTTATTGTTTAATGTATGGTTATGCACGAGGAGGCAAACTCTATGGGGTCAGGAGTTTGCCTATGTTTTTTCATTGCTTCCTTACCTTTTCCTGTATCATGACACAAACAGAAAAAAATGATATTTATAAGAGAAACTGGGAAAACCGGAGGAAGAGGCTACTTCTGGCCAGAGGCTACCGACCTATGGCCTCTGGCTGCCCTCGATTCTGTTCTTCAACCTGGAGGCTGGCAGAGGTGGGCACTGGGCTAGATGGGAAATGCTGTCTTACATGCACTCTCTATCTCTAGGACTTGCGTGATTTTTCTATTCTAACACACTGCTTCCCGACCGGCTACAGCTTCTTCTTCCCCCTGGGGTTATTTAAGATAGAGCCTGGAGGAAATTCATCAAAAGGAAAAAAATTACCCAACCATCATCCAGTAGGGCCTAGAGACTTTGCTAAGTTGAGACGAATAAGGAGACGGTAGGCACAAGCCTGGCTGTGAGAAGAAAGAGAGCCCCCCCACCCCTCACCAGAAAGGGCGGTGAATACAGGCCTTGCTTGTAGCTCCACCAAAGGAACTCTACCATACAGAGGCCTCGACTAATGGCACCCAGTTTCCATTTACTTCGCACTGCGCTAAGGGAGGAATGAAGGGAAATTTGCATACCCCTTACTGTTACATGCTTGGTTATATAACTGAACTGTTCTTAATCGTGGTGAATGAGAACACTTATTTCAAGTAATCTTCTTGAAATTTTGGATTTCTTTGAGCTAAGTTCTTAAAATTAGACTTGATTGGCTTTCATTCCTAACATAACGAGTACAGACCTCATTTTTCCCCGGGTGCATGCATTACTAGCATTATCTTATTAATATTATTGTTCACTGGTATCTTTTAAAGTCATCTGTCCATGGGGGGGGGTTAAGTTAGTTACCACCACATAACACAATCTGTAAACACACTGAATTAGCATCTGTCAAGTCCATTATTTCACAATACACAGACAGCAAGAGAAGGAAAGTAGAGGCGTCCCTGTCCACTCCTCCCCCGAAGGGGATGCCAGTATTTTCTCCAGATATCTCAGGGACAGGATAGAAGGAATGGGGGTGCCAGTGTGAGCCCGTATGTGACATACTAGAAGATCTTCTTTTTCCCTTTTCTACAGAGAGAAAAATAACCATAAATAACAGCGATAAGTCTTCCCCCTAATCTAGATCAGGGGTCAGCAAACTTTGTAAAGAACCAAAGAGCAAATATTTTCTGCTTTGTGAACCATACAGTGTTTGTTGCAACTACTCAATTCTGCCCTTACAGTGCAGAAAGCAGCCAGAGGCATACATAAATGAATGAGCATAGTTGTGTTCCCCAAAAAAACCCTTTATTTACAAAAACAGGTGGCAGCCAGTTTGGCCCATGGCTATAGTTTGCCCATCCCTTGATGAGGGCAGCAAAAGCCCAATTTCGCACGGTGGGTATTTGAGATGAAGAGCCTTGCCCACGATTGCGGAAGAAATAGTACGAGGTGACAAATGCTTTTAGGCTCAGAGAATTATAAATGTAGCTAAGGGTTAGGAAAGCAGGTACTGACTTCCACCTCACTGAGCAAAGACTTGTAGGGTAGACCACCAGGTACCAAGATCAGAGAGGTTTTTATGGTGTATATTAAGTTGAACTATATGAAAATGCTGGTATTTGACCATTAGTGGCAAGCAAAAATGACAGCTTCATATTGCTGAACTTACATATGCAAAAATAATAACAGTTAGGTTTTATTGAGGGCTTACTACATTCTTCACCCTGGTCCAATATTTTGCATGTGTTCTTTTACTTATTTCTGACATTGGACCTGTAAGATCACTATTATTATTTGCATTTTCCCAATAAGGAAATTGAAATGTAAACTGTTCACACACCTTGCCCAAGGTCTCATGGCTAGAAAGTGCTAGAATAGAAATGCTGGAACTAGACTCAGGCTGATTGAATCCAAAGTTGCTGCTCTTAGCCATCAAAGGGTTTCATGTAGAAAACAACCACTTTGGAAAAATGCTTGAGACTATGAACAAAGAAGGAAAAGGGCACAGTTGTTGGGTTGTGTTTTTTTTTTTTTTTTGACTCACTGTGATATAAGTGAGCCAAATATGGCCCCAGTACATTGACCCCTACATTGTTTACTCTTCACAGCAGGCTGCGGTCCAGTAGCTCCAAAGCCCACTTTGTGCCAAACTCAAATTCTTACATATCCAGTTGCTTTAGTATAGCCCCCCAAAAGCATATTATGATAGAATATAGCCTCTTGAAGAGAAGACACATCCAAATCATTTACATATGGAGAGGGAGGGACAGAGAGGGCCTGGGTAAGGAAACAGAGATTTCAACTTTTATCTCTGCAATTTTATTTCAATAAAAAATATGCAAAGACTTTAACATAAGTATTTCGAGGAATAAGTATGTGATGTTTTAATATTGTTACATATATATTTCTTATGTATTTCAAAACTGTTTTTGAAAAAATAACAGAAGACAGTAATTTGCCTGAAGACCTATGTTATCAAGCAGAGAAAATGAGATTCAAACCAAGCGATTTCCCTCTTAGAGCCTGTATTCTTAACTTTATACTTGGACCTCATGGAAAATTTCTTCTTCTTTTCTTTTCTTTTCTTTTCTTTTCTTTTCTTTTCTTTCCTTCCTTCCTTCTTTTTTAATGTTTATTTATTTATTTATTTATTTATTTTTAAATTCAACTCCCCTAGCCGTAATTTTTTTTTAATTTATTTTTAATGTTTATTTATTTTTGAGAGACATAGAGGCACAGCGTGAACAGGGCAAGGGCAGAGAGAGAGGGAGACACAGAATCGGAAGCAGGCTCCAGGCTCTGAGCCGTCAGCACAGAGCCCGACGCGGGGCTCGAACTCACAGACTGCAAGATCATGACCTGAGCTGAAGTCGGCCGCCCAACCGACTGAGCCACCCAGGCGCCCCTGTTTATTTATTTTTGAGAGGCAAATCGCAAACGGGGGAGGAGCAGAGAGAAGGGAGACACAGAATTTAAAGCAGGCTCCAGACTCTGAGCTGTCAGCACAGAGCCCGATGTGGGGCTCGAACCCACGAACCTTGAGATCATGACCTGTGCTGAAGTTGGACGTTCAACCGACTGAGCCCCCCAGGCGCCCACCCCCTTTTTTTTTTTTAAGATGTGGACCCTTGTGGGCAGGTTTTATAGGCAGCCTTTCTCTGCTTGTTAGTAAAAGAGATCTTGATATATGCTGTTAAGTTAGGTGTAGGTGAGTTAATTTACCATGAAATATCTAACTTTAGTTTCCTTTGGTTTAAAAAGCACCCTTACTTAAATTAATAATCTTAATATTATATTTCCATGTTCAACTGGTAATTCATGAATACTATTGGGAGAATGTATTTGGGTCATTACATTTTTCCCATGACTACAAAAATATCCAAACCCAGAATAGTAATGTAAATTCAGCAAAGATATTTCCCCAGAATTTAATCATTTATTAATAGATTGTGTCCTACTAGAGTTTGGCCCAATATAATCACAGTATATTCTTCAGCTCCAAGTGGAAATATAGATTATGCTGTTAACATCAAGTGTCATAAGGTTGATGGATGGGTCCCATCAAGTTCTAAGCTTTTCAAAGAGTCTCTATACATTCTCTGTCGTGCTGAATTTGTATGAGGATATAATATTTAAATCCATTAGAAAATTTCTTCTCTGAAGAGAAAGAGAAGCAAAAAATCTAGTGCCCTAGAGCGAAAGTAGTAAGTTAGAAAAAGTTCCTAAAGCACTTTAGGTGTAAGTCTTACAGGTCTTCACACTGAGGATGGTGAACCTTTGATTTTCAAAGACCGTTCATGACGAAAGGTTCCTGTACTGCGCCAAGACGTGGTATCTATCAAAGCCCTGAGCATTTACATTTTTTAAACTACCTACGGGGACAACTTAAGATGTGACTGCTATAGAAGGAGGTTCTACAGCCCATAAGCTTTCTCCAGCACAGTTTCGAATGATGCCACTGAGACACCCGTAACTGGAGCCCTTAGTGTCCCAAGTCCTTAGTGTCCCAACATACTTTCTGTCCCAAGTATGTTCTTTTCTTAAAAAAATATTGATTTATGTTTGAGGGAGTGCAAGCAGGGGAGGGGCAGAGAGAGGGAGGAAAGAGAATCCAGAGCAGGCTCTTCGCTGACAGGCTGACAGCAGCGATGTGGGGCGTGAACTCAGCAACCGCGAGATCATGACCTGAGCTGCAGTGAGATATTCAACTGACTGAGCCCCCCAGGCACCCCTGTCCAAAGTATGTTCTAAAGCAAACGGAAATTCTTCTGATCCTTTCTTCTTTATTAGAATTCTTTATCTTCAGGCACAGTTGCCAAGAATCACCTTCTACAGCTAATACTAACATTTGGTATTTAGTCTTGCAAGCTTTCAGCCTTATGAGTTGCAAAATGAACAGAAATTTATAACGTCTTGACATTTGAGTTATGCTTTCATTTATGTGAATATCCTTTTGCAATTTGTTAGTAACCACAGGAGGTAGGGTTTCATATCAAACCGAGCCCTCCAGAGGACTGAAGCTGTTCTCAGATAAATGCTTCCTCTTTTGACAGAACTCAGAGGAGGAAAAATACAAAGACTGTCTGCAAAGATAAAGGGTAGCTGAAGGTGTGTTAAAATGGAATTTTATAAGTCAGATATAAAAGACAATTTAAGGATTTTTCTCTTCGAGATTTTGAATGTGAGTACACATGCAATATTTTAGATGAAATAAAGTCTTCTGACTAATCAGAGTTCTGGTTCCTAGAAATTTGACAAGATACAGACTATTACTTCTAAAGAATCAGGATTCAGGAAAGTATTATTAATGCCGTTCTCAAACAGAGTCTAGGAACTAGTGTCATTGAGTTCTTGCTATATGCTAATCACTTCAGAATACTTCTCTTTTAATATTATACATATTGTTAAACATGGTTCCATTGAAAATTATACTTTAATTTGTCTTTAGGGAAGAGAAAATGGACTGATTGATGGAGATTTCCAAGGGATAAAATGATTGCTAAGTAAACTTGTGCCAAATAATGAAAAAGAGAAGGAAAATACTGATAATAGCACTGCATAAAAATTAAAACAGCAGGGGGGCGCCTGGCTGGGTCAGTCAGTAGAGTATGCGACTCTTGATCTTGGGGTTGTAAGTTCGAGCGCCATGTTGGGTGTTGAGATTATTTAAAAAGAAAATCTTTTTAAAAAATCAAGTAGCATGGATATTAAAAATTAAATAAGTTTTAGAAGCACCTGGCTGGCTCAGCCAGTAGAGCATGTGACTCTCGATCTTGGGGTCATGAGTGCCAGCCACTTGCTGAGTGTAGAGCTTACTTTAAAAATTTAAATAGGGGCGCCTGGGTGGCTCAGTTGGTTAAGCGGCCGACTTCGGCTCAGGTCATGATCTCACGGTCTGTGAGTTCGAGCCCCGCGTCGGGCTCTGTGCTGACGGCTCGGAGCCTGGAGCCTGCTTCTTCAGATTCTGTGTCTCCCTCTCTCTCTCTGCCCCTCCCCTGCTGATGCTCTGTCTCTATGTCCCTCAAAAATAAATAAACGTTAAAAAAAATTTAAATAAATTTTAGTTTCATTATCTTAATATTTTTTCAATTTTACAGGCAGCGCACTATAAACCACTAAGGAAATCGGTACCATAAAGTACATACAGATAAAATATACACATTATTACCTTCGGGGTCTGGTGAGAGTGAACTACATGATTAAGATCAACCTTCTTATTAATATATAAAAGCCTTTTACAAATGAATAAGAAAAAGACAGACAATGCAAGGGAAAAACAGGAAAATCACCCAAACAGGAAATTCAAATGGTCAATATCATACGGAAAGATGCTCAACCTCATTGGCTATTAGGTAAATGCGAGTTGAAACTACCACAAGATGCCACTACACATGCACTGGACTGACAAAAATAAAACATCTGATTATACACATGTATCGGGATGGCAAAAAATTTAACAATATATGACCTTGCCACATATTAACAAGGATATGGAGCATTGAAGACGCTCATGCACTGTGGATGGGAGTATACATTTTAAAACCACTTTTGAATAATGTCTGACAGTAAAGCAGAAAGTGTGCACAGTCTATGACCTAGCGATTCTATTTCTGGCTCTCTATATCCCACACGCACATCCCTATGCATGTAATGCATGCTCACATGTACCAAGAAACGTGTCCTAGAATGTTTCCAACAGCACTGTTAGTAAAAAGTCCCAAACAAGAACGACTCAATAGCAGAACTGATAAACAAATGGACTACCTCCATACCACACTCTATAGCAAGAAAATGAACGAACTACCCCTCCATAAAAGAGCATGGATAAATCTTAAGCACAAGACTGAGCTAAAGAAGCCAGACTACATATTGTATGATCTCACTGACACTTATTTTGAAAACAGGCCAAAATTAAACCATTATTATACAGTACAATAATCGTATAGTTGTACATATAACAATTATGCCATACAACTCCAAAGGAAGTAAAACATCAACCCAGTGGAAGTCAGGATAGTGGTCATCAGTAGGGGCAGGTTAGCATTACCATCAGGAAGAGACAGATGGAGATCTTCGAGGAGGCGGATGTCATTCTATGTTTTGACCTGCAGGGAAAACACACCAGTGTTTCTCAATACAGATGGCTCCTGACTTACAATGGAGCAACTTATGATTTTCTGACTTTATAATGGTGTGAAAGCTACAAGCATTTGGTAGAAACCATACTTCGAAATTTGAATTTGGGTTTTTTTCCCCCAGACTAGTGACATGTAGTACAATACGCTCTTGTGATGCTGGACAGCTCCCAGTCAGCCATGCGATCACGAGGGTTAACAACCAACTCGCTGACAACCATTCCGTACCTATACAAACATTCTGTCTTTCACTTTCAGTACAGCATTCGATAAATTACATGAGATACTCAACACTTTATTATAAAATAGACTTTTGCATTAGATTATTTTGCCCAACTATAGGTTAATATGTGTGTTCTGAGCACTTTAAAGTAGGCTAGGCTAAGCTGCGAAGTTCAGGAGGATAGGTGTATTAAATGCATTTTCGACTTCACAAAATTTTCAACTTATGATGGGTTTATGGGGAAGTAATCCCATCGTAAGCTGAGGAAGATCTGTAATTTGTTAAACTAAACATTTGTATCTTGCACATTTTGTATATTGTATCACAGGATAAAATATTAAAGAAACTTATTTCACTGGTATTTCAGAAAGATGAATTTCATTGTGCCATAAATACATAATGAATTCTTCCACTGTACCTGGGCTTGTGTGAGAGAGAGTTCGTAATTTAAGCCGGGTGGGTCAAAAGAGAAGAAAGACTCATTCTTTTTTTAAGTTAGAGTCATCAACAGCAATGTGGCTGGAAAACACTCCAGTTAAAGATAAAAGGAACAAAAAAAGTAGGCGACTGAATAGAGCCAAAAGACGGCAAATGGGGCCAGGAACCTCTAATATCTGAGAGGAACTTTATTTGCTAATGAATTTCCTTGTCAGGTTTGAATTCTATCCTGAAGCTTTTTTGAAAATTGCTTGACTTCTCTCTCCTATTCTTTGTGCTTTTCCCACACCGCCTGTAGAAATGTTTTCATTAATTTCCTTAACCTACTGACCAAGCACTTATCATATTTATTACTTGGAGGAAAATAAATCAAATTCAACCCATTTGAAAGCCTCCGAGTAAGCGTTAGAGCCTATGAGCTGGACACAAAAATCGAGCTTGAGAACTTCTGACCTTCCTCTCACTGATGTATATTAAAAGCAATTTTGTGAATTTGTATTTCTGGCCTGAAAAAAAAAAAAAACACTTGGCCACAACTACATTTCCTGCAAACAGCTTTACCATGCCATTTTGGCAGCTTCTTCTACTACTGTAATTCATAACTTGAGTGTGACAAGAGATTTTTTTCAACAAAGGCTGTGACTCTTGAGTTAAGAAGTTTAAAAGCTAAATCCTGAACAAGAGAGTAATCTTTAGTCAGAGTGTACTGGTACATCAACCAGGATAGTGGCTAGAAGAACACAATGTTATAATGAGTCACAATTTACTAAAGTGTTACTGTGAGTGGCAGAGAAGACCACATTTGCATGCAAATCCCTGAATTAATGCAAGCAAACATATGTTCCACCACTCTAGCCAGGCGAGAGTGGGCAGTCAAGAAACTTGGAAGAGATTTGTCATGAAGATTAGGAACAGAGGATGACAACGGAGATGAAAGTACTCTTATCTCAGTTGAAATACCTTGCTATATGCTGCTTAAATATATTTTAAAAACCTTCTCTGGAAAGCTTAGATAGTAACTTCAAGTCTTTTCAGAAAAGCACATCCGCTCTCCACACTAATTGTGTGAATCAGCTATGGTTGCTAAGAGACCACAGCTTTTAAATTAGTTCTACCTTCAGAGGGCAAGGTTGGAGGAAAAACTCATTTTCTCCTAATTGGGAAAAAGAGGTATGCACTTTAATGTTTAACAGTATAGAATGTCATTATTGGTTTGAGGATTTGTTTGTTTCTTGCTGGAAGTCATTTAGAACCATGTGTTCACTAACTCCTGGCAAAACATTTTGCACCAAGGAGACGTTAAATTAAGAAAAACTAATGCCTGTACTTTGATTAAATGTATGCAGATGGTTAAGCTTTCTTTTTTCTAGACAGATGTGGAAACTTCCAACATGTTAATCCCATAGCTGACTTAACCTTCTCAATCTAGTGACCCTTTCTTCCACATGCACTTAAGCCTTCTATGCTGTTGGGTCACCTTTTAAAATATAACATTGCCTGAAACTTTTCCACCTCTAAAATCTTGGACTCTGAAGTACCATCCCAGTTTGCAGCCTCCTATGGTATGGTTACCTCATTCCCCTACTCCTATAACAGGGCCTGATGGAGGGTGCAGTAATCATCAAATTTTGATTTTTAGGTTTCTGCCTTTAGCATTTGGGAAGATTGTGGAGGCCATCTACTTAGATAGGAAACACTGAAGGAGAAGCAGATTTTGGAAAAGAAAATGGTAAGTTCAAGTTTAGATAGAATTAGCTTAATATGCCTGAGAGACAAGAAATGTATCTAGAATTCAGGAGAGAGGACCATTCTGAAGCCATTGCCACATCAATGATAACGAGGCCATGGGGAATAGTGAGATCATCCAGGAAGACAATAAAGATTAAGAGAAGAGGGCTCAGGGTCAGTCTCTCAAGAACTCCAACATATAAGAGTTGATTAAGGGGCACCTGGGTGGCTCAGTCGATTGAGTGTCTAGCTCTTGATTTCAGCTCAGGTCATGATCCCAAGGTTGCGGGATCGGGCCCCCCCGTCAGGCTCTGTGCTGAGTGTGGGGCCTGCTGAAGGTTCTCTCTCCTCTCTCTCTCTCTCTCTCTCTCTTTCCCTAAGCCCCTCTCCCAAGAGGATGTGCTCTCTTGCTCTCTCTCTCTCAAAAAAAAAAAAAAAAAAAAAAGAGGGCAATGGGAGATCAAAAAATGTAGTTGCTTTGTGACAGCTTCCTGCAAGGCTTGTGGAAACAAGGTACCACTTTATGTAGAAGAGATTCAAATTATCTACTTAAAATGCAAAGCCTAGAATTGTATCTAGAATTGATCAGAACTGTCAAATCCAAGGAAAACAGAAATCATGAGGTTGTAGAATGGGCATGTGAGGTGTGGGAGGGAAGCAAAGAAATGAGAATGGCAAATATTGAGTAGTCTTTTGAGAAGTTTGGGTGGGAAGAGGGAGAATAAAAATAGAGCAAGTTTGAGGCCAAAATCAGACAGGGTGAGGAGCTTTTAATTTAATTTCATACTTAAGTGAGTTTGAATGCTATTGGAGAGAGACCTAGGATCCAGAGCATGAGGGAGACCTGAGGCTTAGAGAGGAAAAGCCAATTCATCGGTGTAAATTTGGTTTGCAAATTTAGGGACGGGCTGCCTAATAATTTCTATTTTCTCTTTGAAATAAAAGGAAAAATCATCTGCTGCGTGTGGGAGAGAGAGCTCACATGACTTAATGTCACGCTTTATGTGTGGTTTGAGCAGGGCTCCAGTGTCCTTTCTTTCTCATTCCCTCAGCCCTTCCCTTTCTCAGGAGTCAGTATTCTTCCCAGACAGGCTTTCCCCATGGTGGCAAAACGGTGGCAGAAGTTCCGTGCTTCACATCTGCATACCATGGAGTCCATAAGAAAAGACGGTTTGTGTTTCAGAGTTCCCCTCCTGAGATTCACTCGGGTCAGACAGGTTTAGTTGATGCACCCCTGCATTAACAGATGGCCAGAAGCATGGCGTGTTGTGACTGGCTTGTCCTGATTCACATGTTGGACTCATGAGACTGGGAGAAAAGTGAGTGCACCTAAAACCCATGGGTGTTCAATGGAAATAGAGGATTCTTTGAAAGGTGGAGCATTAGAAACAGATGGTGAAAATGAAAACAATGTGTTTACTTAAGATTAAAATTGTAATTTCTGTAATAGATATGTGGTTATTAAAATTACTTATTTTTATTATTATTTTAAGTATTTATTTGTATTTGAGAGAGAGACAGAGAGTGTGTGTGTGAGAGAGAGAGGGAGAGAGCAGGGGAGGAGCAGAGAGAGAGAGGGAGACACAGAATCTGAAGCAGGCTCCAGGCTCTGAGCTGTCAGCACAGAGCCCGATGTGGGGCTCGAACTAAGGAGTCATGAGATCATGACCTGAGCTGAAGTGAGATGCTTAACTGACTGAGCCACCCAGGTGCCCCTATTTTTATTTTTTATTTATTTTTAGAATTTTCTAGTTATCTTGTTAAATTTTTATTTTATTTTCATTTTAGAGAGAGAAAGAGAGAGCATGCACACAAGTGGGGGAGAGGGGCAGATGGAGAGAGAGAGAAAATCCTAAGCAGGTTCCATGCTCAGCACAGAGCCTAATGTGGGGCTCAATCCCATGACCCTGGGATCATGGCTTGAGCTGAAATCAAGAGTTGGATTATTGACAGATACCATATATTTTCACTCATATGTGGATCTTGAGAAACTTAACAGAAAACCATGGGGGAGAGGAAGGGGCAAAAAAGAGTTACAGAGAGGGAGGCAGGCAAATCATGGGACTCTTAAATACTGAGAACAAACTGAGGGCTCATGGGGGGTGGGGAAGAGGGCACTTGGGTGATGGGCATTGAGGAGGGCGCTTGCTGGGATGAGCACTGGGTGTTGTATAGAAACCAATTTGACAATAAATTATATTAAAAAAAAAAGAGAGATGCTCAACCAACTGAGGCGCCCAGGTGCTCTGGGTTACTTATTTTTATCTGAGTGGGCTTTCTGTTTTTTAAGGGATTGGTTAATGCCATTGAAGTTCTAGAATTTATTGGCATAAAGTTGTTTATAATATTCTCTTATTATCCTCTTAATCTCTGTACACTCTGCAGTGATATCCCCTCTTTCATTTCTGATATTGGCACTCTACGTCTTCTCTCTTTTTTCCCGATTAGTTTGGCTACAGATTTATCAAAACCTCAAGAAGCCAGCTTTTGTTTTTTTCTGTTTTCTATTTCATTGATTTCTGCTCATCTTTGGTATATCATTTTTTGTTTCCTTTGGATTTTATTTGCTCTTCTTTTTCTCGTTTCTTAAGAGGAATGCTGAGTCTTGTGTTTCTTTTTAATAATGAAAGTGTTCAGGGGCGCCTGAGTGGCTCAGTCAGTTAAGCATCTGACTTCGGCTCAGGTCATGATCTCATGGTTCATGAGTTCAAGCCCTGCATCAGGCTCTATGCTGACGGCTCAGAGCCTGGACCCTGCTTCGGATTCTGTGTCTCCCTCTCTCTCTGTTCCTCCCCAGCTCGCACTCTGTCTCACTGTCTCTCTCTCAAAAATAAATTAAAAAAGAATTTTAAAAAATTAAAAAATAATAAAAGTGTTCAGTGCTAAAAATGTCCCCTGTAGTACTGCTTTAGCAGCACAGAACTTTGGTACTCTGTGTTTTCATATCAATTCAGTTCCAAATACTTTCTTTCTGCCTTCTTCTCTGACCTATGGGTTCCTGAGATGTGTATCATTTAGGGTCATGGGTTGAATCATATCCTCCCCAAAGATGTTGAGGTCCTAACCCGCGGTGTCTGTGAATGTGGCCTTATTTGGAAATAGGGTCAATGGTGTTCTTATAAAAAGGGAAAATTTGGGCACAGAGACACAAACACGGAAAGAGAGTCACGTTAAGATTGGAGTTATGCCAAAGATTGCTGGCAAACCACCAGAAGCTAGAAGAGAGGTATGAAAGATTGTCTCTCACAGCTCTCAGAAGGAAAGAAGCCTGCCACATCTCTGTTTTGGACTTCTAGACTCCAGAACTGTGAGACGATCAATTTCTTTGGCTTAAGTCAACCGGTTTCTGCTGTTGTTGTTGTTGTTGTTACAGCAGCCTTAGCAAACTAATGCATTCAGGTTCCAAATATTTTTGAGGGATTTTTCCAAATATCTTTATTTCCCATTTAATTCCCTGTGGCCAGATGATATACTTTGTACAATTTAAACCCTTTTATGTTTATGGGCATTTGTTTTATGGCCCAAAATACGATCTATCTTGGTAAATGTTTCATGCACACTTATTATTCAGTAATGTGTTTTATAACTGTCAATTAGGTCAGGTTGGTTGTCTTCTATATCTTTGTTGTGGATTTTCTATCTTCTAGTTCTATCAATTATTGAGAGAGGTATGTTGAAATTTGACTATAACTGTGGGTATTTATTTCTCTGTGATGTTCTATCAATTTTTGCTTCTTATATATTTTTTTAAATCTTTATTTATTTGAGAGAGAGAGCACACGTGCATGAGCAGGGGAGGGGCAGAGAGAGAGGGAGAGAAAGAATCCTACTGACAGTGCAGAGCCTGACATGAGGCTTGATCTCACAACCATGAGATGATGACCTGAGCTGAAATCAAGAGTCAGTTGCTTAACCAACTAAGCCACGCAGGAGCCCCTGCTTCATATATTTTGAAGCTCTGTTTTAGATCTAAGGTCAATTATTTTTTTTAACATTCATTTATTTATTTTGAGAGAGGGAGAGAGAGCATCCCAGGCAGGCTCCACACCACCATCACAGAGCCTGATACAGGGCTCAATCCCACCTACACTGAGATCATGACCCAAGCCAACATCAAGATTTGGCTACTCCAACGACTGAGCCCCCCAGGTGCCCCTAAATCTAAGGTTATTTTGAACTGTGATATCTACATGATGAATTTATCCCTTTATTATTACAAAATTGGCTTTCTTATTGCTAGTAATATGCCTTGTTCTAAAATCTGCCTTTCTTAATATTAATATAGCCACTCCAGATTTCTTTTGATTAGTGTATCATGACATATTTTTTTCTATCATTCTCCTGTTAACCTATTTGTATTTTTATATTTAAAGTGAGTTTCTTGTAGGCAGTATATTGTTGGTCTTGACTGTTTATTTAAGCTGACAATTTCTATCTTTTAATTGGAGTGTGTAGCCCATTTACATTTAATGTGATTATTTTTATTGTTGGAGTTAAAAATAGCATCGATTTTTTATATTTGTTTTACTTGTTTTCTGTTGCTATTTCCTCCCCTTTTCAGGAGCATAATAGTGTTATCTTACATAAAATTCAAAAAGTTAACTACAGGGTCTCTTATTCCTGATGGAACAAGAATAGAGAGGAAAACACATTATCTAAAGGTACAAGGTAGACATGAGAAAAACTTAGAATAATAACATAAGTATCAAACACTGGAAGCAGGAAATGGAAAACAGGTGCAGGATATTCTATAATGAGATAATTCTCATATTTCATAGAGGAGGTCAATAAAAATTATCTTTTTAAAAATTTTTTTTTTTTTTTTTTTGGAAGAGAGAGACAGAGACAGAGCATGAGTGAAGGAGGGGCAGCGAGAGAGGGAGGCACAGAAACCGAAGCAGGCTCCAGGCTCCAAGCTGTCAGCACAGAGCCCGATGTGGGGCTCGAACCCGCGAACTGTGAGATCATGACCTGAGCCAAAGTCAGACGCTTAACCGACTGAGCCACCCAGGCGCCCCCAAAATTGTATTAATTTGATAAATCAAGAATGTTATTTAGGATTATAGAGGTCATCACTAAAAGCAGAAATAGAAACAAAGAGTCCCATCAGGGAGTATCACTGGATGGTAGTATGAAGTGAGGCAAGAGATCCTTCTTTTTCTTCATAAGTTCCCCTATGCTCTTTGCCTTTTTACTATGCAGACGCTTTATTTCAATTACTTCTTAAAAACTAGACATTGTAGAGAGTAGGAGAATTAACTGAGAAATACTCATAAGACTTTCAGATAATATTAAGGGCTTTCCTAAAATTCTTTTTTAAAATTTTCTTAATGTTTATTATATTTGAGAGAGAGACATACAGACAGAAAGAGAGACAGAGAGATAGAGAGCAAGCAGGGGAGGGGCAGAGAGAGAGGGAGACAGAATCCGAAGCAGGCTCCAGGCTCTGAGCTGTCAGCACAGAGCCCGACCCGGGGCTTGAACTCACAAACCGTGAAGTCACGACCTAAGCCTAAGTCGGACGCTTAAGTGATTGAGCCACCCAGGCACCCCAAGGGCCTTTCTAAAATTCTTAACTTCTGTCAAAAAAAATGGGAGGGAGTCTCGCCTTTAGAAGCAGAAGTATAAGGTATGTCCTTGTGACCTGAGTGTTCTCTCCAATCAGCTTTCAATGGGGCACCATTTAGCAGAAGGATTCTCAGACTCATCCATGGAAGCCAGGATCATCCCCATCAATACTTAAGAGAGAGCAGACGACTGCCACCAGGTGACGTTAGACTAGAGCAAGGACAAGAACGGGTTCATCTCTTACAGCTCGGCTCTCAGAACCCTTGGTCAGCTAGCTGCACGGCCTTGCACCGAGTGATTTGTTAATCATGCAACAACACAACTGACCTTTTGGGACTCACTTATACTTTATACTAGGGACAAATTCCTGTGTTTGTTTTTCTACCCTTAACTGTAATTATGTGTCCTCAAAAATACTGTGATTTACATTGCTTCTTCAGATTTATATGCTATGTATGCTTCATTGATTTCCCCCTACTCCCATATCTCTACGGCCCCCAATGCTTCTCAGTAGCCCACCATAGTTAGTACACGTCTTTTCTGTGAGAAGCTTTGCTGTTTTACTTTTTAGTTTTTATTTATTTTTTAAAGCAGGCTTCATGCCTAGTGTGAAGCCCAATGCGGGGCTTGAGCTCACAACCCTGAGATCAGGACCTGAGCTGAGATCAAGAGTCAGAGGCTTAACCAACTGAGCCACCCAGGTGCCCCACTATTTTAGACTGTAAGACATGATTATCTACCTGGTCAGAGTATAGTCCTGATACACGTAAAATACATCTACCGAAATAACAATCAGTGTCCATGCAAATCTAAATCTTCAAAGCCAAAGGAAATCCCATTATAGTACCAGTCACGGCTTTGTATATCTCAGTAACGTTTAACTTTCGTCTTCACTCATCTCCTTCACTTTATGAGTACCTGAGTAGTACGTAATGTAACCATGGTTACTGGAATAAAACTCCTCCCCTGTGTAAAGATAGAGGCTAAATATGTTTGAAGTGTTACTCACACTTCTACATCTTAAAATTGTTTAACAAATTGGACTTGTCTCCACTGCTCTGCTTCAAATGGCTTTCATCATTATTTGAAAGGCACGCATTTCTTCATCTGACGTACCTGCTGGTTCAATACTTGTAACACTTCCTTGATATCATATTTAGAAGAAATTCTCCTTCTGCCCTATTGCCCTATTCCCTTGCATGGAATTCATTTTCAAGTAAATAGCCTAAGAAGTGGTTTTATGAGCATTAAACAAGTAATTCTTTTGTACGTTAATTTTGAAAGGTTTGGATGATAGCAAGTATGGAGAAAGAACAAATCTCAAGGTTGCTATTCTCTACTCCAGGGAAAAGAAGGCCTTTTATCCATAGATTCCCTAAAAGACAGTTGTGCAAACATTCAATAAAAACATAAGCAAACTTGAGGAGGAACTAGCCCTCAAAGATGACATTCTGGATGTGATGATTGTCCTTGTCGGCTACCACAATCTTGTTGGTGGTGTTGCAGGCCACCCTGGCTGGTTGGTAGAACTGCCTGGGCTGGGAGCCCAGAGTGCCAAATTTGTGGTAGAAGGCACTGCTTTGAACACTTGACTTTTGCTCATTTCCCCAGCTGGGAGTACATGTTCTAGGGACTTAGGCCAGTGCCCTAATCCCTCCTTTCTTTAGTCTTCCCTTCTGTATAATGAGATTTGTAGGGGCGCCTGGGTGGCTCAGTCGGCTGGGCGTCCAACTTTGGCTCAGGTCATGATCTCACTGTTCCCGAGTTCGAGCCCCGTGTCGGGCTCTGTGCTGACAGCTCAGAGCCTGGAGCCTGTTTCAGATTCTGTGTCTCCCTCTCTGTCTGTGCCTCTCCCCTGCTCATGCTCTGTCTGTCTGTCTGTCTCTCTCTCAGAAATAAACATTAAAAAAAAATTTAATGAGATTTGTAGTCATAACAGGTGACCTATTCATTTCTTGTAAAGATCAAAAGAGCTAACATATGGGAAGTGTTTAGAACGGTGCCTGGTACAATGTAAGAGCTAAAAAAACAGACGGTGTCACTCAGATGTATGGCACTATTGCTATGGATGCTTCACCCTGCTCCTTCAAAAGCAAGTCTCTCTCTCGTCCCTTTTTCCTCTTTCCTCTTGTGCTTCCTTGTTTTGCTTCATTTAATCAACAGATATTTGCTCAGCACCTGCCAGGTGTCAGCTCTTGAGGCAATAGAAATAAAACAAAGCAAGAAAACAGATGGGTTACTGTCTTTGAGAAGCTGATATTCCAGTGAGGGGTTAGGGTACGGTTTGGTTAAGTGTTATGAGAGGGAAAATAGGGGGTGCTCTGGAGCACTTGGGAGGATTCCTTACCCAGATTTGGGGAGTCAGGGGAAGGAACATCTCAAATGAGACCAGAGGGTAAGTGAGGATTAGCCATACAAAGAATGGGAACGAGCGTGCCATTCCAAAGGAACGGCATGTGCAAAGGCTCGGGGGGAGCCTAATGTGGCTGGAGATTGGAGGGGAAGGTGGGTAGGCAAGAGATGGAGTTGGGGGGCTTCCTGGGGACATACTGTGTTGGGGCCTTGAAAGCCATGGGAAGAGCAGTGGGGAGCCAGGTTCCCTATCTCTGCAGGAGGCTTCCTGCTCACAGCTCCCACAGTTCCCTGTGAAGTACTGCTGGTGCTCCCCAAGATTAAGAAGGTTGCAGACCTCTGTCTAAATGAGGTTTTCTTGGCTAGAACTTAGCTTTTGGTGACCAAACTGACCTCATATATAGAGTTTTTCTGCCAAGAAAAGAGAAACCTCTCCAAATAAACACTGAACATTACTTATGCTGGTTACTTAAAAAAAATACTGAATACTAATTTTTGTGCTAGGTACCTTTAAGGCACTGTGGTCTTTAAAACAAATTTATCCTTGAGAGATTTGATCTATTATCACACTACGTTATGGTATGTCGGGGTCCCTGTTCCGGCAAATCTAGGGGTCCACGAAGGACGGACGGTCAGGCGAAAGGAAATGAGAGAGCCACGAGAGAGATGTAGTCTGATGACCAGGCAGGCAGCCAACAATGGTAGACTTTTGCCTCAAAATGACTTTTTCATTCCCTGCTTCTGAAATGTGGGTAAGATTCTAACAAATGGTCACTATTAGTATTGATCTTGTCTCATCTTCTATTACTGTAATACACTACTGAATGTGTTTTGTTGTTATTTGGATGGACATGGCATATCTAGGAAGAATCAATTAATACGTAGTCCTTAAAAAGTAACGATTACTGACATATTGGCAAGATTTTTCCCTACTATACTCCCTTCTTTTTAAGGACTCAAGGTAACATGAAATGATGGTGTTTCACTTTAGCCCACCACCAGCTGAGCGAATCTGGGTCTAACCTCAATTTCTTCACTTATAAAAGACAGGTAATAAAATACCAACCTCACTGGGTTTTGTGACACTGTAAGTAGAAAACCTGAGTACGAGCACTTTGGAAATGGAAATGCCCTTTACAAATTTTATGTTATTACAATTGGTACTAGATTTGGAAACGCTTTTCCTTGGTTTTATTATTTCGAACCAGAGTACAATTGATTCATGAATCCAACAGGTGATTTTCTGAACTAAAGAGTTTTCAACCCCCTTCCCAGGAACCCCAAGAAACCCTGAGATATTGACATATTTTTGGGGAAAATATGATCCCAGTTAGTACTTGCCATACTCCTTCAGATTCAGTCTTAATACTACATTAGGAAAGAAGAGTTTCAAGATTTGAAAAACTCATAAAAGCATCCCCAAACTCTATAAATCTTGACGGTCATTCTTCTCTCCTAAAACAAAGTATTTTGAAGAATGCCAATCAACAGTACTGTTCAACTACAGGGAACATATACTAAAGTAACACTCCAAAGAGTGCCAGAAGATATTAGACACAATGTCAGTGTAAACAAAGTTAAACCTCAAGGATTAAAAAAGGTCAAGAACTGTCAAGAAAATATCCAGGGGACTAAGAAATTTTGAATTGCTATCAGTTCTGAGACAATCATCAGAATCCTATCCAGAAACTAAACCAGTGACAAAGTTTTTCTCTCTTTTCAAGCTTTCAACCCGGGACCACAGATCTATGCAACTGAGACTTCTTAGCTCTTTTCAAGTTGTTAAGGTAGAGTGAAAGTCAAAGAATTCCTTTCTCCTCTTTCTTTCTTTTTCTTTCTTTCTCCTCTTTCTTTCCTTTTCTTTCTTTCTTTCTCTCTTTCTCTCTTTCTTTCTTTCTTTCTTTCTATTCAATCATATACTTATATCAGTGTAGATGAATAGCCATTTATTTTATATTTTGGGTTATAATCCAATACTCCCTTATTTTGTTGCTCAAATTGTTCCTGTTTTGGCCATTGAGAGCAGATTCAGATTGGCTCCTGAAATCCTAAGAATTTCACGGTGCTTTGGGAAGGGAAAATCAAGCGTGAGTGGTGGTGTGTGGAAATAGGGGTAAAGAGTAGGTTGGGAATGAGATCTCAACTCTGGTCTCAGATCAGAACCAACTGGTTTTGTGAGTTTGAGCCAATCACTTAGCCTTTTTGAGCCCAAAGACCTAAGGCACTGTAGCTTAGTGGTTATGGGCAAGACTTGGAATCAACCATCTCTGCTCATAGTCAGGCTCCCTTGCTTAGATTAGTGGCTGTGTTAATTCGAGCAAGTCAATCAACCTCTCTGTGCCTCAGTATCCTCTTCTGGAAAATGAGGATGAAACTAGTAACTACTCCATAGGGTCTATACAAGGATTAAATGAGTTACATGTTATTATATCTAACCCGTTTAGGACCATGCCATTGCATGATACAGTAAAAAGAAGACAAGAAAACCTGCCTTCCTTTACTCCTTGGGGTCCTGTGACATATGGGAAAGGGTAATCCACTCCATTGAATTGTTGTTGCTGTTGTAAAGAATAATAGTAAACAAAACCACAATGTTCTATATTCAGAGTTCCTCTTTCTTCGGCTCACCAATCTCTTTCCCTCCACATTTAACTCTTTACACTTTTTTGCATGTCATCAGTTTTTCCACTAATGTCCTTTTTGTGTTCTAGAATCTCATCCAGTATACCACATTGCGTTTAGTTGCTAGGTCTCCTTAGGCTCTCTGGTCTGGGACAGCTTCTCCCAGTTTCCTTAATCTTAACAGTTTTGAAGACTACTGGTTAGATATTGTATAGAATGCTCCTCAGTTTGGGTTTGTCTGATGTTTTCTCATGGTTTGGGCTGGAGATATGGATTTTGGAAGAAAGGCCACAGAGCTGAAACACCCTTTTCACCACATCACATCAGGGAACACAAGATGTCCGCATGACTTATCGCTGGTGATATTAACCTTGATATTTGGAAAAGTGCTGTCTGCTAGATTTCTCCACCGTAAAGTTATTACTTTTCCCTTTTCGTTCTCTATTCATTAGGACAAGTCACTAAACCTAGTCTACACTGGGGTGCGGTGGGCATCTAAATATATTATTTAGAACTCTTCCGTGAGGAAGGTAGGTCCTTTCTCTCTCGTTTATTTATTTGATCATTTACTTATACTAGTATGGATATATGGCTATTATTTTAGACTTTGGGTTATAATCCAGTATGATTTTATTGATTTTGTCGCTCAAATTATTCCAGTTTTGACTATTGGGAGCATGTTCAGGTTGGCTCCTAGGTCTCTTTGTCTTGTCCCTCTCCTTTTGTTTTTTGAATACTTCTTGCTTTCTGGCCCAATAAGATGCTCCAAGGCTCATCTTGTCTTACTTTGTCTTCCCTGCTCCAGTTCTGGAGTCAGCAATTTCTCTAAGAATCTCTGGTGACTTCTAGTGGAGAATGGTAGATCCCTAACTCTTAACATGATGGGAATAGTGTGGGGGTCTGAGGTCTAGATGTGAGTCCTGACACCCTGCACATAGCAGCTGTGTAGCTGGGGGCAAATTCCCACACTGTAACATGGGGTAGGGAAACAGGGTACCTCACAGCACTCAGCACTGGGTCTGGCGCACAGGGAGCACACAATTGCCACTTACTGTATTAGTTTCCTCTTGCTGCTGTAACAAATTATCACACACTTAGTGGCTCGAAACAACGCAAATTTATTATCTTACAGTTCTGGAGGTCAGAAGTCTGAAATGAGTCTTAAGGGGCTCAAGTCAAAGTATTGTCAGAACTGGACCCTTTGGAAGGCTCCAGAAAAGAATTTATTCCTTGCCTCTCACAGCTTCACATAGCCTTTCTTCCTACTACTGCTTTGAACCTCCTGCCTCCCTCTTACAAGGATTCTTGTGATTACACTGATGCAATCCAGGATAATCCCCCTACTCAAGAGCCTTAACTTAATTATACCTGCAAAATCCCTTGTTAATGTAAGGTAATATATCCACAGCTTCCAGGGATTAGGATGTGGACATCTTTGGGGGCCATTATTCAGCCTGCCACACGCCTTATGTTTATTCTTATTGCAGGGCTTGATTTGTCAAATTAAGAGCGTAGGAAGAGAACACTGAAAATGAAGGGAGTGAAAACTTCCAGATACTCGTTCCATGACAAAATTAACACAATTAATAATTATTTTAACTAATAATTAGTTTGGTATCTTCCCAAAAAGGTCCCAGAAAAGTATTTTCATTCGTTGGTTGCTCACCAACATGGGTTGCTCACCAAATTTGTCATTCTCTTCGTTTTGACCCCAGAATTCCCTTTGGCAGAATGAACACTCACCTTAGTAGGGAATTTTCTTTTGTAGTTAAGCCCTCTCTTTTTGTCTTCCTGATGTTTCTTCTTCTGTTCCCTCAAAGAACTGTAGGTCCTTCCTGTGATATTCTCTGACTCTCTCCTCTGGCTCTCGTTCAACCTTCTAGCTTTTCTTGCTTTCAAGCTCTCAAAACTGGAGTTGCATACACCAGCTGTCTCAGTTATTACTTTTTAATATTTTACTAGAACGCCTACATTATTATAATGCATGTAACATTACATAAGCATCTATTATTTATTAATAAATTAATATTTTTAAAACATTTCTAATCACTACCTAAAACCTTACTTTGTTCTCATCTGTTCTGGCGAAGATTTGCACTTGAAAGTAATCAATGACATCTTCGCCTAATGCAGTAGCCATTTCTTTGCTCTCTCTAGACAGCTGTTACTATCCATTTTGAGACTCTAAAATTTTTTCCATGCCTGGAGACCATGTGTGGTAGTTGACATTATTGTTTACCAAATATTCCCTTCCCTTCCCCCTGTTTTATTTCCAGGGTAGAAATAGTATTTTGCCCATCCCCCCCCTGTGGATGGTGGGCTTGGCCACTGGAAGCACAGGCTGAAGTGACAGGGAGTGAGCTCAAAGGCTAGGCCTTGGGAAGCCTTGAGGGCTTCCTCTCACCCCTGTGAGTCTCCAACTCCTGCCTTGAGGATAATGTGCGTGCAAACCTGCTACCCCTTTAGCCTGAGTCAGGGAGTGAGGCATGTATTGCAGAACTTTCCAGGCACCCCACAGATCTGCAGCCTAAAACAATGCGGCCCTGGCCAGCTGTAGACCTGTGGGTGTGAGACGGGAGGTGGCTCCAGGAAGCCATCTCAGCATCTGTGTCTCTTTACCCAAGAAGAGCTTTTTCACAGGCCAAACATCCTGAGAAATTTATATCCTTGAGAGTAGCCCTCAACCAATGACTGACGGGGATTGCTATATAATACTCCTCTCCCTTCCCCCTCAGGCAGGATAGCTCCAAGACCTACATTCTACACTAGCTCCCAGAGTTTCCCAGGGAACTGAGCTCCAGCTTCCCGAAGGAGTAACTTGCTTTCTAATATATTCTTCGCTGACTGCCTTCCCTTCTCTGCCTCACTTCCCTACTCCTTTTCTTGTCTGAGAATATGCTTCTGGTGACCCATGCTAAGACAATAAATGAATTTGATCCGCCCTATTGATATTCCACCCAAGAAGCCTACCTACTCAGTGAGACAACTTCAGGAACAAGAAGCTATGGGAGCCAAGGAGAGTTTGGAATGGGCCAAAGCTAAACCTCTCAGCAGCTTCAGGGTCTTGGGCAGCAGCACGGAGACCCCCTTCAGTCCTCCATCCCTAAGAACTTATAGCCAGAGAGCCAGTATTTGGCTTCTTTGGATGTTTGCCACGGGGGTATCAATGATCGAACAGTGTTAGCCAGTGACATTATGACAACAGCCACTTTAAGTCAACAGGCCCTTGTCTCCTTTCTTATCTTTCCTGCCTGCCTTCCTCTAGAGGTAGTTCTGGAAGTGGAGTGGGTAAAACCATATCTCAAAGCTGACTAAGCTCCTCCCCACTAGTTGCAGCCATTGTACCAGCTTAAACTTACATTGTGAGCAACGGAGGAAATGAGTTATAAATCAAGTCTGAGATTGAAGTTTTAACCTGGGCTGCTCTTGACATAAGTGAAAGCCACCAGAAAGCAGTGGGATCTTCCGAGACATTTATTAAGTGACTCACGATCTCCCATGAAAGGGAGATATGACAGCACATGGCTTAAAGTAGTGATGGAAGGAAAAATAAACCCAATCATGTTTATACCCTCTTCTCAATCAACTGGTTATGAGAATGATTTCAGAGATGAATAAAACTCAAGTGCCCCTGTTAGAATGGTTTTAACCTCAAGGAAAAAAAAAGCGTCTGGCAGAAACTTATCTACTGATAAGGAAACATAAATCCAGCTCATGTCTCCCCATACACCCTCCCAGAATGAAAGTCAAAATGTTCCTCTGTGGGGATGTCCACCCTTACACTGGAAGTTCCTCTAATGAAAGCTCTGTGCTGAGAAAACCATTTGTGGTGTAGAGAAATTTACTACAAGATCCTCAACATTTTATTGTCAAATTATTTCAACTCCCAAAGGTCAAGAATAAAACTCTCTTGGAAAAACAAGATGAGAGAGTGTCTGTGGGGCTGTTCAGAGTTCTTAACCCCATGGAAGAACATTAAGCCAAGAAAGCTTAGAATTATAGGGTTGAGTCGATTTAACCTTCTCCCTGTTCCCGGAAGGAGAGAGGTATAATGGAGGCATTGAAGGAGAGGGATTTATCATATTCTGTAAAGTGGTGAGTTCACCAAGGTCTTTTCACAAAATAAGCTTTTCCCTTCAAAAGTGAGAAGAACAAACCAGACGGAAAGTTCTTCTACCAGGGCACAGCTACACTGATACACAACATAAAATGTTACAGCTGGAAAAGACCTTAAAATGATACAATCTAAATTTGATAAATCTAGAAGCATGGCCTCTTGATGCCACAGCTACCACTCTTATTAATCACCACATGGTCACTTCAAGGAAAACATTCTTAGAGTTGTAGCCTCATGATCGTGTAACCAGGAACCCTCTGCCTTCAGGTCAGTAGGAAAAATAAGGACAATGTGATGGAGACGAACCTGCTTCTTTCGCACAGCCAGAGTCCCTGGACATTTTGTTTTCTAAAGATAAGAAATTTCACACTGCTTTGTAGATCACGCTCTGCGACAGTCTTTCTACTAGCCAGAGGAAGAAGAAGGTATGGATTTTTTTTTTAACGCCTCATTGTTCCACCTCCTGGATATTGTCCAGGTGGGGAGAGGTACTTTGCCAAATCCTTGAAAAAAGGTAACGGAAATTTGTAGACTAGCGTCTGTCTCAATTATTAAATCTGTGTACATGCTCATGTATCATTCCTTATCTGTTTCACTGAAGTGATAACAGCAAGTCGTCCTTAAATTAAGATGAATACTTTACTTGCCTCCAGATCAAACGACTGAGAAGCTAATAAGTATTTTAAAATTAGACAGGGCTCAGAGAAAAAATAATCAGCCATATTTTGGGAGAGAGAAAAGTTAGAAATATTCAAAATGGAAAAATTGGCAAAAGGTGAAAAGAAAAGAAGTGGGATAAAATGATGGGTCCCATGGAAAAACACCCCGTTCCTTATTTTAAAATTCAGGCCCTACAAGCAGCCCTTGGCTCTGAGAGAAGAGCATATTCCTTGCTTTTATGATACTTACTGTAGAGCATGAAACTCGATGAATGATTTTTCTCTTTCTTCCAGCCCCAGTGTCTTGTAAGTATGCCCAGAGGCTCAAGTGTGACGGGACTAATAAGTATGAGAAACCATTTCCCCAGTGTCTTCAAAATTAGGCACATTGATTACCCAAATCTCTAAAAGTGTTTCTGACAGGCAAAACTGTTTCCTAGTAAAATTAGTCATTATTCTGTGGCCTCTTTTTATGGACATAGAAAATGCAGCAGGCCCTGTGGAAACAGCAGTGTGAGGCACAGACTTGCAAGTGCTTTCCAAAGCAACCTGATTTTGCAGGAATGTGAAGTTTATG
Organism: Paguma larvata; assembly: GCA_030068075.1. Classification (NCBI taxonomy): domain Eukaryota; kingdom Metazoa; phylum Chordata; class Mammalia; order Carnivora; family Viverridae; genus Paguma; species Paguma larvata. The sequence goes on from CM057830.1 coordinate 10,000,542, forward strand.
AGAGCTATCTTTAGAAGCACTGAAACGCTAAAGGGTATTTTACATTCAGACATGGGGAAGGAAGGAAGGAAGGAAGGAAGGAAGGAAAGAAAGAAAGAAAGAAAGAAAGAAAGAAAGAAAGGAAGGAAGGAAGGAAGGAAGGAAGGAAGGAAGGAAGGAAGGAAGGAAGGAAGGAAGGGAGAAAGAAAGAAAGAAAGAAAGAAAGAAAGAAAGAAAGAAAGAAAGAAAGAAAGAAAGAAAGAAAGAAAGAAAGGAAAGGAAAGGAAAGGAAAGGAAGGAGGAAGGAAGGAAGGAAGGAAGGAAGGAAAGGAAGGAAGGAAGGAAGGAAGGAAGGAAGGAAGGAAGGAAGGAAGGAAGGAGGAAGGAAAGGAAGGAAAGGAAGGAAGGAAGGAAGGAAGGAAGGAAGGAAGGAAGGAAGGAAGGAAAGAAGGAATGAAGGAAAGGAAAGGAAAGGAAAGGAAGGAAGGAAGGAAGGAAGGAAGGAAGGAAGGAAGGAAGGAAGAAAGGAAAGGAAAGGAAAGGAAAGGAAAGGAAAGGTAGGAAGGAAGGAAGGAAGGAAGGAAGGAAGGAAGGAAGGAAGGAAAGAGAAGAAGAAAGAAAGAGAAAAAGAGAAAAAGAAAGAAAAGAAAAAGAAAAAAAGAAGTGAGTATCATCATGGTATTCTAAATTCCCATTTATCTTACAGGACTCTGAACAGGAATTTGCTAAATAATGACACACCTTTCAAACAGAGAAATTATTTCCCACTTGCTAAAAAGAGTAACTGGAAATTGTGTAAGCAATAGGAGTTTAAAAATGGTTATGTAAAAATTTCAAGATCAAGAATAGTTGCATCTGGGAAATAAGGACATTATGAATCAGGAATGTTCACACCACTATTGCAAACAAGCTAAGTACGGAAAAACTTCAAAAAAGAGACAGAATACATACACTATCAAGAGGAAATCAGCAAAAGTGACAAATAAGAAACCCTAGAATAAACTTTGGCACAATTTCTCCCTATGTGAGTAGCCCAGAACTGAATGAGATATTTGAGGGAGATGTAGATGATATTTTAATGTCTGATCCCATATCGGCCATTCTCACTGTTGCTACATTGGACTGGATGACACATTGGTACCCACAGAGTACATGAACCATTGTGAGAAACCTGAAGGGAATGATGGATGGTTGATGACCCTTTGCATTTGTAGGTGGCACAAATTATATTATTTTCAGGCAGACAGAGAAACATTGCGAAATATATTGTATTTGTCAAGAAACTTGCAGTGGCAAGTCATAGAAACTCAACTCAAAATAATTTAAGCAGAAAAAAAATCCAGGGGGTATAATAGCTGAAGGTATGGAAAAATTAACTAATTAATCAGACTCGGGGCTTCAAGAGATGTTACCTACATCCTGTCTCTCCATCTCTTGAAAGTTCTCTCCAAGCATTGGTCAGGATGACACCAGTAAGTCAACTCATGTCCTGCTAGCTTAGTAACACAAGGGATGGGAAGTGTTTTTTTGTTTGTTTGTTTTTTTAAACATCAAAGGAAAATACTGATTAACCCAACCTGGGACAATATGCTCATCACTGAGCTAATCACTCAGCCAGGGAGATGAGGGACTCTGGTTGGCCAGAGCTTCCAATTAGATATTTAATCCACACTCTTAGATATGAGCAGACACCAACAATTCCAGGTATCTGAGGAAAGTATCTAAAATACAATATTGAGACCAAAAGGAACGCATCAGAGGAAAAGCAAGTTAGAGGTTACGGTGGCTAGGTAGGAACAGGACGATTAAAAAACCCAAAACCTTAAAAGTCTATCATTGATCTTACCAAAGAAGACAGCGCAAGCATGAAACAAGAACGGGATATTGTTAAAAAGGAACATTCAGAAGATGACTATGCCTCTTTAATTTTGTTTTTAATGGTAGCACAAATGAAAACCTCAATAGCTGGGTTAGGGGATATATTTCAAAAACTCTTTCGGAAAGTGACTTAAAAAAACTAAAGAGATAGGAAAATAAAAGAGAAAGGAAAACTAAAGAACTAGGCCAGCATGTCCAAAATCCCAATAACAGGTGCTCCAAAAGAGAGAAAAGAAAAAAATAGAGAGGCAAAAATCATCAATAAAATAATTCAAAAAAATGTTGAGACTCAAAAGATGTTTCCAAATTTTAAAAACTCACAAAACAAATAGGGCAATAGAAAAAAATAAACACATACTAGGACCTGTCATCAAGAAATTCAGGATCCCTAATATAAAAAGATTCTACATACAAGTTGAGTGAGAGAGAGAGAGAGAGAGAGAGAGAGAGAGAGAATATATATGAATAGAGAAACAGAATATAAATAGGTCACATACTAATGATTAGGAATTGGGATAATTTCAGACTTCTCGACAACATTGCTGGAAGCTAGAAGACGATGGAACGATGGTATAAAAAATGATTTCCAACCTAGAATTCTACACTCAACCAAATTATCAGTCAACTGGGAAGACACATAAGGTTTCCCAAAACTTACCATTTCATACTCTATCAGGAAGCCCCAGCAGGGGGCGCTTTACCAGTGAACAAATCCCTAATACAGGACCCAGGAGATCCGACACAGGAGAAAGGAAAAGAAGTTCTCCAGCATGGTAGCAGTGCGAAAGAGGTACGGAGAGAGATTTCTAGAAGAAACACCAACACTGTAAAACAGTTGATGTAACTGGACCTCTTGGGATTCCGACACTTGCCAGAAAATACAGAATTCAATTAACGTTTAATGCGAAGTATGTAGAAAACTTAGCATTCTTATGCAAACACAAGGCAATTATGAATCACAGGAGAATCAAAAATGTTTGAAAGGAAAAGTAATCATATTCAACTACAGAGCTCACTCATGTATAGTATTTATATAGCCACAAACAGGTAAACAACAATATCGGTCTAACTGGAACTAAGATATAAGAACACTGAGAAAAAGGGAGGATGTTAAATGCTCATTGTCCGCAGTAGGAAGTCGATTAATTATGCCTGAGCCAAAAAATCAAGAAGCAGTAATTATTAAGAGAAACATGTTATGTAGGGAAATAGAATAGTTAAGTGAAAATAAATGAACTAGAAGAGGAGAAAGAAATCTTCTCTGGAAAGGGGCGCAGAGCAGGGCAGACGTGTAGTTTACATTTTATGCACATTATAACCTTGCACATAGAAACATAACTTTGATAAACACGGAAGTTAACAAAAAATCTCGCGCTCTATCTAGTTCATTCTCTACTCTTGGAAATGCTAGCTCTAACTCTCGTAGGAATTGACGGCTTTTGTGTCAACAATTAGCTAAAAGAAGGTGACAGCAAATAGATTTGTTTTTTTCTTTTGAGAAGTAAATTTAGTAAGAGCGACATAAATAAAAAGGAGACTGAATACAGTGTGATGACAGTAAATCATTTTATGCTGCAGCCCATTTATTTACACTAACGCCAGCCTTTTATTTTTTATTTTTTTTAAGTTTTTATTTTAATTCCAGTTAGTTAACATGTCATTTTATATTAGTTTCAGGTGTACAATATAATAATCTGACACAAGCCTTTTATTTTTTAAAGGACGATTTCCCATAGTAGATCGATACCGGAAGACTATTAGACTTTTCTCCTGGGTGCAGTCAATAAAATCACCTCGCAACAATTATTCAATAACTTTTATACCTTTACGATAATATAAAATTAGAACGGTGCCTTCTAAAATTGATAGGTACGCAATCAATAGCAAAATCCCTTTTCCTCCAACCAAATTCTTTCTCAGAATGACCTCGTTTTTATCAGTATTATCAAAAACTGTGAAATCACAAATAAACTACTTATGTTATCATAGAAATAGAAACAACATAGCTTTCTAGTCAGCTATATCCCAGTTGCAGCCTCAGGATGCTCAGTCTGGTATTAGCTGGAGAGACAAAAATGTGAACAGACAATTATAAGGGAACATGGCCAGGATCCAAATGGGGCTTTGGGAACAAAATAGAGGGTAAGTCTACCTTCCTGAGAACTAGAGGGGGACATTTTAGAGAACCCCCTTCTGAAAGGCCAGGAATCTAGAAGCACCAAACCATGAGCTACTGATAGCTTCTAGCTCAGTAGACAGACAGACACAGGGGATCCACCACAAAGTAAATGCCAGGCCCAGAAGAGGCCATCAGACAAGGAGAGGGCACATTCGATGGGGTGCAGAGGAGTAGAGTGGTCCTGAGAGGCGAAAACTGAACAACAACAGTCGAGATATACTCTTGGGAATCCAGGTCGGAAGGTCAGAATATTAGGAAGAAGAGTGGGTCTGGGGGAAACATCTAGAGAGAGTGGGAGCTGTTCAGAATTCCAAGATTTCTCTACAGGCCACCTGCTAGGATCACGTCTGAGCTATAAGCAGAACCAGTAAGTAGGTCATCTGCAACTTCATGCTTGGCCTAGATCTCCTCACTAGAGCCCTTTGACCTATTTTAAATGTACAGTTCAGTAGCGTTGATATCTTCGCTGCGGTGTAACGGAGCTCTAGAACCTTTTCATCTTACAAAACTGAAACTCCACACCCATCTTGTTCTCTTCTTAGATTCTCCGTCCATTTGGGGAGACCCATCAGATATTTAAAGGACCACCATCTTCCACCCGAGTCGTTCCACTTGGAGAAATTTAGCACCCTAAGCCAGGCACTTTGCAGCTTCAAGTATTGGAATTTTCCAAAATCTGTTAAGAGTACTACGGTGGAATTCTCAAGTTTACTCCTTTCTCTGTAAGCGCTTTGGCAAAGATTTGCAAGGGGCTGCATGAATCAGCATCTGGTTTGAAAGAAGATCAATATAGCCTAGCGTTCCCAATAAAATAAAAAGCAGAGAGCCAATTTAATTATTATGCTTCTGTTGAGCTTTCTATCCCCAAAGCTAATTATTTTTCGGTAAGGATCTCCACCTTGATTATAGCCCACGTTATACAAAATTTAGAATTCAATAATGTTGCATCCAGCTTCAGGGAGTCAGGCTCAGCAAACGTATTTTTATTAGCTAAAAGTTCTGGCAAAGGCAGAAGCCCTGACAAAAGCAAAAAGGGGGGTGGGGCGAGAGCAGACAGATAGACTAGACTTTGGGGTAGAGAGTCTTCAAGAATTTCTTTCAATATGAATAGATTTTCCCCCAAAATAAAGCGTTCATTACAGCACAAATCAGCTTTACTTCGGTCTGTTTCAGATATTATGGCTTTATCTCTGACAAATGGATTTAAACTACAGGAGATGCTGAGTGAATCCAGCATCTCACTGTAATTCCAGTTGGCTTTCATTTTGTTCATTATCTTTGGCACCATCTCTCCAGATTCTTCCTATGGGTCCTGAAGCAAGTAAGAGATGGAGGAGAAATTACAGGAGGTGATCCTACCCTCACCCTCATTTCCTCAAAAGTCTGGAGTCAGAGGTGTTGGGGGAAAACTGTCAGGTTTTAAGAAAATCAGACTTTGAGATGGGGATTAGCATGGAAGAAATTATTGGGAACTGCTCTTGGAAGTATCACCTACGAGGGAAGGGAAGGAAGCAGGCTAGGGCAGAAGGAGAAAATGGGACTCAGACAATTACAAGGGGATCTCTTAGGGTATTTAGTTTTTCCCAGTTTGCCTGAGACGGTTCCAGCTTTGGCACTTAAAGTACCACATCCTGGGAAATGCCTCAGTCCCCGGCAAATCAGGAGGGTTGGTCACCCTAGGCCCCCTAGGGCTGGGATGACCCACCTGAGATATCCTGAATTATAACCAGGGGGCTGGGCCTATATGCCCCTAGATCAATATTCACTCTATAGGAGATACCCTCCTAACCCCCAAGGAAGCATAACTGTAGGTGAGGTGCCTCTCCTCAGCTAAGGGCAATGTTTGGAAAGGGACTCAGCAGTGACCTGTCAGTCACCTACTTTTTTTTTTAGCAGGAGCACTTCCTCCCTAAAGGGGACAGTATCGGAAGGTGACTAATTTTGCAAGAAGTTACACTCTGGGCTCTGAGAAAGTCCATGAATATTGATGCAGCTAAATGTGGGTCCAGCGAGTCCCTTACAGAGCAGCCATTTTAGTATGCAAAACCAGAGGCCCGACATTAAATGCCACCCCCAACCGTTGCTGCTACCAAACTCTTAGTACTTAGGGAAATTGTGGCCAACCATCTGTCTATTTGAGGAGCTGTTCCATCCCTTTGATATGGTTACATCGCTTTTCAGGTGATACGAATTTTGGTGACTCCAACCCATCTTCTGCTTTCATTTCAGCCACTTTGGAGAGGGGCTTTGGCCAAGCCTAGGGTACACAATGAGCTTTGGGAAGATACTGGCTTGTCCTGCCTGCTGAGGCAAAGATATTGCTCAGTACGTCTGAAGCATGTGCTCACGACTCAGCTAGCCAGGGTTCCCGTCCATCCTTAACCTTGTGGGCAAGTTGTTAACATCTCTAAACTCTAGCAGCCTCATCTACAGATGCTTACTTTTTTAAGGTTCTTGTTAAGATTAAATGACATTTAGATAGACAGATATATGTTGAAAGGTACTCTATCTTAATGGTTAAGAACTCACATTTTCTTGGTTTCATATTTTTGGCTTCACTATTCACTATCTCTATGTCATATGTGTCTGGGTAAGTTACCAGTTTCTATAAGCTCCAGTTTCCTCAACTGTAAAGTGAACTGTAGTGAGAATCAAATGAAACAATCTAAATGACCATAGCTAGAGCTTAACACCCAGATTGGCACTCAGTATATATTAACTTATTATTTTTCAAAGTCCTAGCACAGTGTTTGGCATAGAGTAAGTGTTCATCAAATTGTTATTATGGTAGAGATGAATTCCTGCAATTGGTAATGAAACAATAATAGGAGACCTCTTCCTTTTTTTAAATAAATCCAAGTTAGTTAACATATGGTGTAGTAATGGTTTTGGCGGTAGAATTTAGTGATTCATCACTTACATATGACACCCAGTGCTCATCCCAACAAGTGCCCTCCTTAATGCTCATCGCCCATTTGGCCCATCTTCTCGCCCAACTCCCCTCCATCAACCCTCAGTTGGTTCTGTGTATTTCAGAGTCTTCTTATGATTTGCCTCCCTCTGTTTTTATCTTATTTTTCCTTCCTTTCCTCTACGTTCATCTGTCATGTTTTGTTAATTCTACATGAGTGAAATCATATGATACTGTCATTCTCTTATTTAACCTAGCATAATACACTCTAGATCAATCCATGTTGTTGCAAATGGCAAGATTTCATTCTTTTTGATCACCGAGTAATATTCCATTGTGTGTGTGTGTGTGTGTGTGTGTGTGTGTGTGTGTGTGTGCGTACGTCGTCTTCATCCATTCATCTGTCGATGGACATTTGGGCTCTTTCCATAATATAATTTGGCTATTGTTGATACTTGTGCTATAAACTTTGGGGTTCTCCTTTGAATCAGCATTTCTGTGTCGTTTCAATAAATACCTAGCAGTGCAATTGCTGGGTCATAGGGTAGTTCTATTTTTAATTTTTTTCAGGAACTTTCATACTGTTCTCCAGAGTAGCTGCACCAGTTTGCATTTCCACCAACAGTGCAAAAGGGTTCCTCTTTCTCCACATCCTCACCAATATCTGTTGTTTCCTGTGTTGTTAATTTTAGCCATTCTGAAATGAGGTGATATCTCATTGCGGTTTTGATTTGTATTTTCCTGATGATGAGTAATGTTGAGCATCTTTTCATGTGTCTGTCAGCCCTCTGGATGTCTTCTTTGGAAAAGTGTCTATTCATGTCTTCTGTCCATTTCTTCACTGGATTCTTTGTTTTTTGGATGTTGAGTTTGATAATTTCTTTATAGATTTTTGACACTAATCCTTTATCGATATGTCATTTGCAAAAATATCCTCCCATTCTGTAGGTTGCCTTTTAATTTTGTTGATTGTTTCCTTTGCAGTGCAGAAGCTTTGTATCTTGATGAAGTCCCAATAGTTTGTTCTTGCTTTTGTTTCCTTTGTCTCTGGAGACATGCCTAGTAAGATGCTGCTATGGCTGAGGTCAAAGAGGTTGCTGCCTCTTTTCTCCTCCAGGATTCTGATGGCTTCCTGTCATACATTTACACCTTTCACCCATTTTGAATTTGTTTCTGTGTATGGTGTAACAAAATGGCCCAGTTTCATTCTTCTGCATGCCGCTGTCCAGTTTTCCCAGCATCATTTGCTGAAGAGACTGTCTTTTTCCATTGGATACTCTTTCCTGCTTTGTCGAAGATTAGTTGGCCATATATTTGTGGGTCTATTTCTGGGTTCTCTATTCTGTTCCATTGATCTGAGTGTCTGTTTTTGTGCCAGGACCATACTGTCTTGATGATTACAACTTTGTAATACACCTTGAAGTATGGAATAGTGATGCCTCCAGCTTTGTTTTTCTTTTCAACATTACTTTGGCTATTTGGGTTTTTTTCTGATTCTATACAAATTTTAGAATTGTTTGTTCTAGTTTCCCGAAGAATGCTGGTGTTATTCTGACAACGATCACATTAAATGTCTAGATTTCTTTGGGTAGTATAGATATCTTAACAATATTTGTTCTTCCAATCCACAAGTGTGGAATGTTTTTCCACTTCTTTGTGTCTTCTTCAATTTATTTCATGAGCTTTCTATAGTTTTCAGCATACAGATCTTTTACCTCTTCGGTTAGGTTTATTCGTAGGTATCTTAAGGTTTTTGGTGCAATTGTAAATGGGATCGATTCCTTTATTTCTCTTTCTGTTGCTTCATTATTGGTGCATAGGAATGCTGCTGATTTCTATATGTTGACTTTATTCATGTGTTATTAGTAGTTCTAGCATTATTTTTTTTTGGTGGAGTCTTTCACATCTTTGGTGGAGATTTTCCACATAGAGGATCATGTCGTCTGCAAAGAGTGAAAGTTTGACTTCTTCTTTGCCAATTTGTATGCCTTTTATTTTTTTCTTGTTGTTGTCTGACTGTTGAGGCTAGGATTTCTAGTACGATGTTGAACAACAGTGGTAAGAGTAGACATCCCTGTCATGTTCCTGACCTTAGAGGGAAAAAGACCTCCTCCTTCTGATGATGCTTCTCTTTTCCATTTTGAATGCGTCATTTTGGGCAATGAAATTTTGAGGTTCATGTGCCTTTTTGAGAGGTGCCTTTGGGACAGAGGAACTGAGAGAGTCTGAGGTACTGCTTGGGTAAGAACAATGGGGGCTGTGGCTGCTTGGATCAGGCTATGTCCTGGCCCAGTAGTTCTTAAATAATGGCTTGAGACCAACACTATTATCAAGTGGCAACTTATTAGAAATGTGAATTCTTGGGTTTCACCCCAGACCTACTGAATCTGAAACTCTGGGGCTGAGACACCATGATCTGTTTCAACAAGTCCTTCAGGTGATTCTGCTTCACGCTCAAGTCTGAGAACTGACTGATATCCTAAGTTTTGGAAAAGAGATCAAAGCGGTCTTAAATTTTTCACGTTAAATGGGGAATAGTGCATCTGGAGACAAGTGACTTCCAGCCGATTCCTTCGAGGATGTCAATAAATGGGCATCAACCCTTACAGCTGACCTTCCTTGAGGCAAGCAGTGAGAGAGGACCAGTGCCACCTCTCTGTAAGCCACATCATACTGTGTACATGCAATTCAGTTACTCTATGTGCTTGGCCCATAGCAGGTCTTCAAGAAATAATTACGAGCTAAGGAGAAAAGAAGGCTATGCAGAGGACAAAAGTCCTCAATACATTCCATTGCTTATGTCACCACAGTGTCTTTTCACACAAATCCTAGAACAAGGAACTTCTCATGTGTGCACCTTCCTCCTGCACACCTATGTGCCTGACTTGGCATAGGTGTTGGGTTAAACAGACACGTGATTTCTTTCAGGGTAGGGATATAGCCATCCGTCGCCTAAACTACCCATGTAGCCAGCACCCCATTCCCGTACTCAAATTTCTAAAATATTAGAGATTTATGGAATCAGGAGAAAATCCACTGAAAAATCTCCCTCCATCCAAAGGTTTTGATGTTCAATATAGTTCATTGCTATTAATCACATATACCTTGGAATCGTACACATGTGGCCATATACATGCAACAATCATACACGTGAAAATTGAGATGATTGAGAAAAAGTCGAAACGCTTATTTATTTTTGTTTTAAGATATGAAAGCATATGGGAGTCCTGTTGGGTACAAATGGCTCTATATTTTCTCAATCTCTAAAACAAAATGTGTAAGTTAGAATCTTCTGCTCTAAATTCCATATGGCTTTAATTAATTCACAAACTGAGTAAATGTATTTTCCATTTAATGGAAAAGGCTTTTGGCAGTAGGACCACTTACTTTGCACTAGTTAATGGAGCATTACGAGAAAGACAGAGAAATATTAATCATATTTGAAAACATGGCTAGGTTTGTTGTTAGGCTATTAACTATTTATAGCACTACTTACAAAAGTGATAGAAAATATTCAAAGAAAATTGTCCTACAATTAGTGCTATCATGTGAAAATTAATAAACCAAGATGCAATATTCTCTAAAACTAAACAAACAGAAAACATCATATTTTCAGCCACTAAGTAATGTCATTTTTCCACGTAAAGAATCTTATCATTTCAAACAGGAGACGTTACCAGTTGTCACACCTTTTCTATGTGAAACAAACTGAAAGAGTAGAAATGTTAGAATTACTAGCCACAAGATTTATTTAAAAACAGTGTTTGTTCTTTAAAAAGAAACTAAATTCCCCAACAACGAAGGTAGCATGAGTAGCTCAAAGGCAGCTTCCTTAAAAAGTATTGCCTTTTACTTTCAAAAAGACTTTGTCTTTTGTATTACTATTGATTTCTACCCGTATAGTGATGGTATTGCACACAGCGTCAAGGTCATTTCATCTCTCAATTTATAAAGATTAGCTTTCAAGCTGAACACATGAGATAATGATGAATGCTGCCTCATTCAGAGCAGATGGGAACATCCTGGCAGAGTCAAAAGCTGTATTTGGCATAGAGGTAAAGTCTATGAGAACAGTTCTTGAGGGATGAGATGATGTTGAATGCATTCCAAGACCGTGTACACCAACCCATTGAGAAATCCAAGATATAATAGTTTGCTAGGGCTGCTGTAACAAAACACCACCGACTGGGTGGCTTAAATGACCAAAATATATTCTCTCACAGTTACGGAGCCTAGAAGTCCAAGTTCAAGATGTCAGAAGGTTTGGGTTTTTTCTGAGGCCTCTCTCCTTGGCTTGCGGATAGCCACCTTCTCTCTGTGTCCTCACGTGGTTGTCCTTCTGTCTGTGTTGTCTGTATCCTAATCTCCTCTTCTCGTAAGGACACCAGCCATATTGTATTGTGGCCACTCTAATGACCCTATTTGAACTTAATTACCTCTTTAAAGGCCCTATTTCCAAATACAGTCACATTCTAAAGTACTAAGGATTGGGGATTCTATATATGAATTTTAAGGGGAGAGAATTCGACCCACAACAGGAGATAACAAAATTCTTCTAGCTTTGGGAATGTAATTCACTCACTAAATTGCAATTATTCATAGAATGCACAATAACTGTGAGTCTCAACTGTAATAATTGTAATTCAAGATGGAAGCTTCTATTAGGGGGTTTATCCTGGTCAAAGAAGTAACTGAAAATGTCCCTAAGGAAATAACAATTCAACCAACATTTGAAAAATTAGTAGGTATGAAACAAGTGAAGGGGCGAGGAGAAAGTGTTTAAGAGAGAAAACAGTGTATATGAAGACTCCCATGTCAAGGAGTATGTGTGAAGGAGCAAAAGAAGCCAGATCAGGAAGATGAGAGGAAGTGTGGGACCAAATAAGGATGGAGATATAGGTACAGGCCATACAGGTAGGGACCTGAAGCATAGATTACGGATTTGGTGTCTATTTAATAAGTAATGATTTTAAAATGTTTAAAATGAAAGTGTTTTAAATCTGGAGAGGAGGGTGAGGATGGAGATATTCTTACGATTTTGAGGATACTGTTGAGACTAGATTATGGAGAGTGGTAGAGAGGAAGTAGGCAAGCAGGTTAGGGGGTGTTTACGGAGGTTTAGGAGACAGTGGAGAGACAAAAGAAGTGACAGGTTCAAACATATTTAAGAGATAAAATAAAAAGAATTAGATTAATGATAGATTAAACATGTGTGTTGGGGAATGGTGATGAAATGAACGGAGAATAATTTCTAGGGTTTGGCCTTTTAAAACTGGATGAATAGTCATAACATTCCCTGAAATAGAGATCAGTGTTGGAGGGTGTTGGAGGAAATGTCACATTTTCCTTTGGTTCCTGTGGAGTTTGAGATACCTTTATGGTATCAGAGGGGTATAGAGTAGACAGTTAGGTACGCGGGTCTCGAGGGCGGACTAAAGGTTTGGGCTGAAGATACAGATGTGATTTCTTTCCTTATGGGTGGCAACTGAAGATGAAGATGTGGATGAAATCAGCCAGAGGGGGGGGGGGGAAAGAGAGAGAGAGAGAGAGAGAGAGAGAGAGAGAGAGAGAGATTATAGAATGAGAAAAATAACAGGTATAGAACTGAGACTTGAGGAACCTTAACATTTAATGGTCAGTTAGAGACAGATGAAATTGAGAGGAAGACCAGGCAGAAACACACACGGAAGTAAAAGGAGAAGAAGTGGGGTGTAGTGTCAAGCTGTCAAGAGTGCTTCAAGAGGTGTATGCAGTCAATTTGTCTAATGTCACTAAGGGACTAGAATGGAAAACGCCCTTTGCATTCATTGCCATGAAGGTCCTCAGTGACATGATGGGGTGGAACCCACCTAGGCATGGTTGGAGAATGATGAGAGGTGATGAAACAGAAATGGGTAGGTCTTAGGTTGGGCTTCCCCAGAAGCAGATTCTGAGACAGGATTTAACTCCACGTGGTTGATTTGGGAGACAATCCCAGGAAGCAACAGTGAGGGAGAAAGGAAGTAAGAAGGAAAGGAAAGGACGGTGTAAAAGGTGAGGTACTGAGCATATTATAGCTGTGGCGACTATTAGTCAGTCCTACTGGGGGTCTCTGGGAGACAACGTAGAACACACCTCAGAGTTATGCTCATCTCACCAAGGACTCGGAAGTTCATCTTTATCTTCCAACTCCCATCCATCATTTACTGAGGGATGTTCCCAAGGTCACAAATTCCCCAATAGTTCTAGTTTACCCTGCATGAGACTGGAAGCAGTCTCCAGTTGGTGGAGGGCATGCCCCAGCTGCTCAAAGTAGGATGCCACGGGCCTGTACTAGAAGCTGAGTGCTGCGAGAAGTTGAGTGAGGCACTGACCGTGTCTGCTTTAGGATACTACAGATAACTCAAAGAACTTGGAGATGAGTGATAGGAGGGAAATTTGGAGTCTGCTGGAGTGAGATAACAGCTTGAGAGATTATTTTGTAGCTTGAAAGGGAGAAAATTAAAAGTTCATGGGAAAGATCTCATAGCTGTGTGATATTCATGTGCATGGTGTCTGTGAGTGTGTGTGTGTGTGTGTGTGTGTGTGTGTGTGTGAATACACTACATCTTCTTTATCTGTTTGTCTGTCAGTGGACGCTTAGGTTGCTTCCCTACTGTGGCTGTTGTAAATAATGCTGCAACAAACATAGAGGTGCAAATAGCTTTTTGAATTAGTGTCTTCATTTTCTTTGGGTAAATGCTCAATAGTGGAATTAGTGGCACTTATGGTATTTCTAGTTCTAATTTTTTGAGGACCCTCTATACTGCTTTCCACAGTGGCTGCACCAATTTGCATTCCCACCAAGAGTGTATACGTCTTCCTTTTTTTCCACATCTTCGCAACACTTGTTTCTTGTGTTTTTGGTTTTAGCCATTCTGACAGTTGTGAAGTAATATCTCATTGTGGTTTTGATTTGCATTTCCCTGATGGTTACTGATGTTAAACATCTTTTGATGTGTCCGTTGGCCATCCACATGCCTTCCTTGGAAAAGTGTCTATTCAGGTCCTCTGCTCATTTTTTAATTGAATTGTTTGGTTTTGGTGTTCAGCTGTATAAGTTCTTGATATGTTTTGGATAATAACCTCTTAACAGATAGATCATTGTGTCATTTGTGACAACATGGATGGACTTAGAGGGTATTATGCTAAGTGAAATAAGTCAGACTGAGAAAGACAAATACCATCTGATTTAATTCATATGTGAAATCAAAACCAAAAACAAATGAAGAAACAAACACAAGGCAGCATTAGACTCATAAGTACAAGGAACAAATTGATGGTTGCCAGAGCACAGGGCGGAGGGGGTTGGGCAAAATGGGCGAAGGGGAGAGGAAGATCCAGGCTTCCAGTTACGGAATGAATAAATCGCAGGAATAAAAAACACAGCATCAGGAATATAGTCGATGATATTCCAAGAGTGACGTAACGGGACAGATGGTAGCTACACTTGTGGTTTATATAGCATAATGTGTAAACTTGTCAAATCGCTACGTTGTGCACCTGAAACTAATGTAACATTGCATGTCAACTGTCCTCAAAAAAAAAAGTTCATGGGAAGGAAATGAATGAGAGATTCAGCGTTTAAAAGAAAAGGTAATCAGTTAGCCAAGCTGACTACTCATCTTTTGGAGTACTGTTGACAGATACATCAACTTCCGTACTCCATAATGTCTTCATTTCCACACCATCTGTAATCACGATTACTACCTATACACATTAACTGGCAGAGATTTCTGTAAACGAGATAAAAAATCATTACCTGCATTAAATGACTTCCTGAACCATATTTAATACACAACAATCTACCGAGATGCTAACTGGGAAGGACGAAAAGGTGAGGCACGCTGGGCTACCTTAGGGGGTTTTAAGTTGCAGCGAGGTGGGAGAGTTTCATTTTCAAATGAGAGTAATACATCAACGTATTCTTTACAACGCTACATATATTCTTCTGGGCGACTGAGTTATTTTAAAGGATGACGTAAGCTGAATTTTTAGACCAGTCTCTTCAATTTACACTGAATTCTTTATTTTAGTCCCACTATTGAGCTTTTTCTCTGCCAAAGTACCTTATGTCAGAGCCAGCAAAAGCTTTTAGTCTCTGCTTATTTGCATTCCATTTCTTAAATTTAGCACATATCTAACCAAATCAAATATGTATTTGGCAATCTGCAACATCTCTGAATACTTGTTGATCTTAGACATTAAGATACATTGTTTTATAGAATAATCATCAAAGTGTATCCACTAAGGTTTATCTTAGATTTTAGATTGTGTACTTTCATCCCTATCCATCATTTATTATTCAATAATTTTATTAAGTATTTCTTGAGAGGTAGTCGATATGTGTATTTTAGATATAATAATGAATAATGAAAATACAATAAATGATCCAAGTATGTTTGTACAAATGTAGATCAGCATTCATTCATTCACTTCATTTGTTATGTTCTCTTTATGGAAGGGAATTCTCTGGGAGTAACATCCAGGAAAGGCCAAAAGGATACAGAGTGGACGCTAACAGCATCTGCCATAGCCTCTGACCTTGCCTCAATTGCAGTTTCAGGTATGGTTACTTGTAGTCATTTGGGTACCATTAGCCTACGCCTCTATCCTCAGATCAGCATTCTATTTTCTCTAACATTAGGACAGTAGTAGTTTTACCAAGTGGTGACAATGGAATGTACAGTTTAAGATCATGGGCAGGATAAAGTAGAGAACGGTTTTAACTTCAGTACAAAACTGATGTCAGCAACTCATTGGTTGCAACTCATTCATCCATAAAAGGCACCACTGATGGTCTAAATGACAGAAGAACCACATGGAAGAGCCCATCCCACAGCTCATGGATGATAACTGATTTCTCAAAGCTCGTCATGATCGTATGGGGACCGATAGTGGTCCCAACTCCTGGAGCTTGCTTCAAAACCAGACACAGGATCCTTCTAGTTAGCCTGGAAGCAGCTGGAAATCCAACAGCATTGTGAGGTTAACCACCAGGTCGGTGAACTTTTTAGGTTTGAAAGTGTGCTCAACATTCCAACTCCCAAGCCTTCCCGGTCTTGGGATTCCTCCATAAAGCAAATAGGAGCATACCCTTGCCTTGATACCTAGGGTCATAACAGAAAATATGCCCATATTTTGGTCACGTGACTATTCTGGAAGATCACTGTTATGAACTGGGAGAGCAGGGCCAGATCACTTCCAATCAGATTGCTGTCCTGTCGTTTACATCTCCGCTCATAGGCCATCTTCTCAGGGAGGCTGTTTTTATTGAGATGCCTTAGATTACAAGCAATAGACAAACTAACTGAAATGGCTTAAATAACAAGATGTATTATCTTACATAAGAAGAAGTCTGGAGGTGGGCGGATTAAGTGGCTCAACGACTTCTGGGATCCAGGTTTTTTCCCTGGTTTTGCTCTGCCATCTTCAGGTCTCCCCTCACAGTGGCAAGAAGCCTCCAGCAGCTTCGAGCATCACTTCTCAAACAACATCGAAAGCCAAGACTTTCTTTGCCTTATGTCCTTGTGTAAAATGGAGGAAAGTGGTTCCAGTAGTCTCCAGCCGGTTTTCCCTTGAACCTCAAAGGCCAAGACTGCCACACTAGTCCCATTCCTAAACCAATCACTGACCAAAGGGATGGAATCACCACAAGTGGCTCAAACTAATCAATATGTACCTCCTGGGGTAGAGATGGGCCTGGCTTTCACTGAAGCACACAGCCACTTGATTTGGAAGAAAACCAGGCTTCTTTTAGGCAAGAAGAGGATGGTATGACTCTCGTGAGGGCAATTAACGGTGCTGCATACATTTCCCACGGCCAACCGGAATTATATCCCACATCCCCCATTTCTTCTTCATGATCCTGCTCTTTGTTGTTTTTCTTTTTGTCTTATATCTTCTAAAAAGCATATTATTTGCCCATTTGTTTACGTAAGGTCACCCCCCACCATTGTGCTAACATAAGATCTATGTAGGAAGAAGGTTTGAAGATGCTCAATACACATTTGACGAACGATGAATGAATACGTGGTGTTGTCACAAAAGCTTCCCAAAATGGTCTTTGTAGAAATGAATTCCAGAAAGAAAAGGGTGGTGGCAGGAAGGAGAGGATGGAAACAGGCAGAGTGAAACGGACCAAGATAGAATCATGGTTACTTTTCAGCTTATTGTCTTACCTTCAGACAATTCCATAGCTAAAGAGAGCTTCACAGCTTAACGGAGACTGCCGCGTTAGCCCAACCGTCCTGGGCATTTCATAAAGATCTCACCATCAGCTTTGGGCAAGGTAATCCGATAGAAACCTAACTTTTTTTTTTTTTTACAACTACCCAGAACAAAGCTGATCTTTTCTTGCTAGTGAACCCTAAAATTACTCTGGTCTGTCTGCCCGTATCTCTGGACAAAAACGGATGCTTACACTACATCATATTTTTATTACCTGCATTTGCTACTACTGTAAAAAGAGTCTGTTTGTCTCTCTTACTGGGAATTTCTACAAACAACATACCAAAGACTGTCAACCACAGATTGCCTCATAAACAGTAAGGAGAATAGAGAGGATTCTTCAATCACGCAATTGGGTTTACAATAAAGAGAGAGACATGAAAGCTCATGCCCACCAAACGTAATGACTACAGCGCCTAGAAAATAAGGAGAGAAAAAGGCAAACAAAAGGCAATTTTTATTCCACTCTCTAAAAGGTTTTAAAAGGTATTCTCTATTTTCCACTTAAATTGCAGGACGCCATGAGAGAACACTGCTCATCTTTTATTCTTTCCTCAGGTCTCAAATGAAGATAAAACATTCCCATCAGTTAGTGAAGTTGTTTTGCAAGGTGCAACGAGGGCAGAATGTTACATTTCGGGTCTCAGTTTCAAAAGACATCTCCTTAGAACGGCCGTTCCTCGCCATCCCATCTAATGTTACTTTCTCCTCTACTCCCCCACCCTCATCAATGCCATCCTGTTTTATTTCCTTCTAGGCACCAGTGAATAGTTAAGATCATCATTTATTGATTTCCAATTTATTTGTTATCTTTCCTTTCCGGCAGGAGCCCTGGCACCTAGATCAGCACCTGGCATGGGGCAGATGCTCAATTATTATTCATGAAGTGAAGGGTTCAATAGATACCTTTTTTCATATTTACGCGAATACCCTGATCACCCTCCCCTTGTGTTCCTGCTGCCTTTCCTAAAGGTATTACCTTAAATGTCCTGTGGGATGACAACACTTCAAAAGGTCAAATAGAGAGTCACCATACGACCCAGCAATTCCACTCCCAGGTATATATCCAGGATAAATGAAAACATACATCCACACAAAAAGTCGCACACAAATGTTCATAGCAGCGTCGTTCACAATAGCCAACAAGTGGAAACAACCCAATGTCCATTAATTGGTGAACGCATGAATGAAATGTGGTCTACCCATCTAGTGAAATATTATTCATCAGTAAAAAGAAATGAAATACTGACACATGCTACGACATGGATGAACATTACGAGCGTTATGGTAAGTGAGAGAAGCCAGTCACAAAAGGCACATGATTCCATTTTCGTGAAACGTTCAGGAGAGGCAGACAGAGAGAGATAGAAAGTAAATGAGTTATCGTCTAGGGCTGGGGTTAGGAGAAATTCAGAGTGACTGTAAATGGACACGGGTGTTTCTTTTCAGGGTGATGAAAATGTTCTAAAATTGCTCACGGCGATGGCTACTCAACTCTGTGCAAGCCAAATGCAGAGAATGGTATCCTGGAGTGGATAAATCGTACCATATATGGATTACATTTTCATCAAACGGTCATATTATTTAAAATCTCGAGGAAAGAAAGAAGGAAAGATAAAATCTAGAGTCGTCACTTAGGAAGTGTCTATGAGGGAGACAAATTTCAACACATGAAACAAGGCACAGAGACCCTCTTCCCTTTAATGCCTTTACCAAGGACTTAATGAGCACCTACAATATGCTAAGCACCATTAGAACTTCTGGGAATAAAGCCCTGTTTCAGTTACAAACGACGACCACGAAATGTTGCTTTTGCAGTTTTGTTCTAATAGTCACACTTTTTAGTTGTTTCCTTTTATGTTGCTGGCCTGGAAAACGCCTTTGCTGGCTGTGTTTTCCAGCCCGCAGTACATTAGATGTGAAAAGTGACATCACAGAGCAAGTGGCTCTTCTGATCTGGGTTAGATCAGATGATACCAATTATAGCCTCTACAGTTAATGTCTTCTTTTTTAACGATTTCCATTAAATATTGAGCAGATGCAAAATAATTTTATAAAGTGTGTGTATGTAATAAAGAATTACAAAAAGATAAGCACGTGGGAACACCTCCTACTTTAAAAGTCCCTTGTTCACCGCTTCTCACGCTCATCCTTCCCGCCCCTCAGAGATAACCACTGTCTACTGTAATTTGGTTCCATCACCCACATGGCCTGGAAAGCAGCTTTTCCTGGAATTGTGTTTTTCTAGCCCACAGTAGATTAAAAGTAACAAGTGGGACCACGTAGATAGCTATGTGCAGTGTTGACTCATTGTCTGCTATGCGGCAAGAAGAGAGAAAACTAAAGGACAAAGCATTCCCAAAGTGGCGTGACCTGGGGCCACCATCGTCCATCTCAATATGCATACAAGTTATATCTAATTTATCATACGGTACGAGTTTTGCCATACAGTACAGAGACAGATGTCATCACTGAAACTTGTCCTTCACGGAAGTTTAAGCTGTGATTGTTATAGTTTATATAAGAAGATAAGAAAAGGGGCGCCTGGGTGACTCAGTCGGTTAAGCGTACAGCTGTTGGTTTTGGCTCACGTCATGATCTCACACTTGGGGATCGAGCCCCCTGTTGGGCTCCTTGCTGACAGTGCAGAGCCTGCTTGGGATTCTTTCTCTCTCCCTCTCTCTCTCTGCACCTCTCCTGCTCATGCTCTCTCTCTCAAAATAAATTAATTAAAAAAAGGAAGATAAGAAAATATATACCTTATTTTGTTGATTCCAAGATGCACATATTTCCTCCCGTTTCACGTCTCCGACCCTAGATGTAGCTGCCAATTCATGGCATAGCTTTATATGTCGAGGCATGCTCAGACTTGGTCATGACTGCTGAAGGTAATATTGTTTTGACAGAGACCCATAGGTGCATTGTTGGCATCTCCTTGTTGAGCATAGTTGCCATTTTTTAAGTGACTTCAGAAGTTTGCACCATGATTTGGGATTCAAATGAAAAGCTATTGGGTACATAGAAAGGCAGAGTACAGGGACATGACTTTGTGATAAGAGAAACAACGTTCATGACCGCTGGAGGAATAACCACTGATTCTACACTTCACACAGAGCAACGACCAACTGCTTTGTAGGGACAAAAAGGAAAATGCTAACAAGTAGGTGAAACTGTATTACATCTTGTTGCCGAGATACATGAGACATATCACCTATCAACACCAAGCCCTGCAACAGAGATGGAAGAAATTGCCAAATTTCTTGGAAGATGAGAGAGGTTTCAAAGGAAGAAGAGGCCGCTGTTACCAACTTATGCAGCACTATCACTAAGGAGCCAAATACCAACATGTAAGAAATTTCCTGCTGACTTGGGACAGAAGTTGATGCTAAACTTTCAGCTATATATAGTTTCATAGAGGAAAAATAAGAGAATTAGTCGAGTAAGCAGTGCTAACAAAACCCAGTGTTCTTCAGTGTGCCACAAAATTATATTGTTGATATTAAAGATCAGAAAATGTCCCTTCTGTAAGTAAAACTTTAATTCATGAGAAAATGTTGTAGCAATTAATTGATAGTAGTTTTAAAAAAATTCTTAGGGGTGCATAATAGTGAGTTTTGACATCTTTGAGTCATCAAAATACAGCATTTCTGGAAAATGTTCCATAAAAACTTCTATATTATAAAAAAAATTTTAATGAAGTTTTGATAGACAAACAATCGTCTTGGAAAAAATAGTCCTAATACAGAGAACAGACAGTGGATTAGTATAAAACACAAAGCACTCTTAAAAAAATTGTCAAAAAGGGGAAAACGACCTAAAAAAATATAGATGAATAATCCGAGGAGATACTTTATACAAGAGTAAATCTGTTCGGTCAACGAACGAAAGTACTAGTCAGGAAAATCATTCTTAAAGTAATAAGCCATTATGTTACACTGGCAAAAATTTTGAAGGATCATAACATTTCTTGCTGGTGGGGATGTGGGAAAAAGAGCATTTTCAAAATTTGCTGGTGGAAATGTGAATTATGACATTTCTTGTGGAAAGTAATCAGGTAGCATCTATCAAAGTTAATACAAACGCTATGCTTTCACCAAGCAAAACCTTTATTAAAGGATTATCCCACAGTAATTAGAGTGCTAAAAATAAAGATATGTAGGCCACGGATTACAGCAGATAGTTCGCAGTGTCCAGCCCCTACATGCTCACTTCACCTCATCCATGCCCTTGAATCTGTCTTTCAACAGACAGTACACACATTTCTTTGCCTGAGATCGTTGCTGAAGTCTGCTTGGTCATGCTTACAAAGGACTGAGGAGTCGATGCTCACTAGGAGTAGCCCCCAAACAATCACTGGTGTGAATTGGTATAAATACCCCTGCTCCCTTGCCCTTGGGTAGAAAAAACTCGAAGCATGTATTCTATACTGGCTCTGAGAGTCCCACAATGAGATTAAGTTCCAACTGTCCATAGGGATATCAGTGTGGACAATGTACCCTTCATGGGCTGTCTTCTCTTCCCTGTCTCACTTTTCCACTCCCCTCCTGTGTTCCTTCCACTTTCGAAAGAAAATATTATACTTAAACTCTCATCTTGGGGTTTGCTTCAGGGATTCCCAAACTAAGACAAGGATGGAATGGAAAAAAAACCAACCCGGCACCAGAGAACAAAATGAAATCTGACAGTGAATGAATGGTTAAACAGATTAGATTACATCCACATAATGAAATATTAAGCAACCATCGTGCAGAGTTAATTCACGCTATGTCAATTGATATTGAGTTCTTTTAATAAGGTATTATAGAGAGAAACAAAATGTAGAAATTGGGTTTAATATGATCTCAATTTTATCAGCAATAAGTAAAGCTTAGATACACGTATATATCTCGAGGTTTCTTAATATCAGCACTGTTGACATTTTGGGCCAGATAATTCTTTGTGGTGGGGGCAGCGCTAATCTACATTTAAGCATCACGTATCTATGTATGTCTAAGTATGCATGTGTATATTTGCTATGGTTACATGAGCGCGAAGAAAAAATACAGAAGGATTATTAGCTTGTTAACACGAGTTATCTGTGGGGACAAGAAAGAGTAGAAAAGGTGGAGAGGAGAAAGAAAGGAGTAAGGGGAAGAAAAAAGCATAAAAATAAGAGACTGGAAAATACATTTATTTATGTAAAAAATTTGATAAAAGGTAAAAATACAAAAAGGTTTTTTTTGCTTGGAAAGGAAGGCTTTTCTGGAAGCTTTTCTCATGGGCTGGCATGGCATATCGTGATTCTTAAATGCCTGGCACAGCTCTTTCCATTGAGACCTGCCCGTCTTCCAGCCTACATGATTCTGATGGGTCTGAAAAGCCTAGAAGATCACCTAGACCACAAGAGGGGCTGTTTGATCCAAGCTCTGCTAACTAATCAAGTTACCCTCCATTCCTCCCCACAGTGGCTGGCCTGCAGGCCAAATAGATATTTACATAAGACTTTGAATGACAAGCTATGAGGTAGGAAGGTTTGGGCTGCCTTTGGCTATTATTCCTACCCATTTGTAACAACAGAGAATGAAGTTAGCATGCAAAGAATAGCACAGAAAGGCAGTCAATACATGGAGAGAGAGAGGGAAAGAGAAATAAAGGAGAAAGGAAGTGAGAGATCTGATGACATCGTTTGAGAACGTGGGTATAGCTGAGCCTTAAATTATTTCGCCCTACAATTTCTCAACTATTATACCAACTACTAAAGCTCCCCTTTTGTTTTCTTCGCTGCGACTCATTTGAATGATGTTTCTCTCACTGGTATCCAGAAAGATCCTGACTAATACAAAGTAATAGTGAATTCATCAACATTGGCCATGATGAGATGGCACTTTATAGAGATTATTTAGTTTATTTATTTTGACAGAGAGAGCGGGGAGGGGCAGACAGAGAGGGAGAGAGGGAGAATCCTAAGCAGGCTCCACAATGACAGTGAGGAGCCTGAGGCAGGACTCAATCCCACGAACCACGAGCTCATGACCTGGGCCAGAATCAAGAGTCAGATGCTTAACTGAATGAGCCACCCATGCACCCTGTACTTTATAGAGATTATATAGAACATTGTTTCGCCTGGGAACAAATGGGATTGTTTTTGTTTTATTTGAGAGAGAGAGAGAGAGAGAGAGAGAGAGAGAGAGAGAGAGGGAGGGAGGGAGAATCTTAAGCAGGCTCCACACTCAACCCAGAGACCAACATGGGGCTCCATCCCACGACCCTGGGATCATGACCTGAACTGAAATCAAGAGTTGGTTGCTCACTCGACTGAGCCACCCAGGCGCCCCTGGATAGTTTTATAGGTGATATTTGGATAACTTTGGAAAATTTCCGAGGCAAGTTCCTGATAGAGTCCTTATGAGCTAACAAAAACACTGTCGCAAAGTGGAGACAGATCTAGGTTAAGGAAGCAGCTTGTTTTTTGTAACAAATGAAGAATCCCAAGGAAGCACGATTTTTTGGTCACATGTTCTATACCGTGGTGCTTAGCAGTTTTACACAGATGAAACCTGACAGTGGCTTGCTACATGTCATGTCTCTTACTTCTTGCTTCCTACCATAAGTTTTCTGGACACCATGTCACAAGCCACTCAGAGGAACCTACCTGGCCCTTGTATAAATGCAACCAGAAAGTGTGTGGGAAGGAACACACATAGATCCACCCTTGGCCAGTGAGGTTGGAAAATGAAAAATAAAGGCTCCTTCCTTTGTGCCATGAGCAGGCAGTTTTGAGATGCAACTCATAAATCGCCTGGGAGAGTCTTGGGTTATCAAGTGCAAGAAGCCTATACTAGGAGCCAACCCAATAATACATCTTTGCCTTGGCTTTTCCTTCTTTCCTGATTTACCAATTTCCCTGTCAACCCCCTGTCTTTGCTATACCCTTGTATCAGGTCTCACATAAACTCTCTGCACACGAGGCTTTTCCTCAGGTTCTTTCGGACCATCTCAAGCTAAGCTATATAGATACCTGTAAGTTCTTGAATATTATTCTGTGATACCTCCATATTATTTTTCATACCGCCCACAAAATAGTTTGACAGCCTTTCTTTACCATCGAGAAGAAAAATAACCCACAGTAGCATTTTTACTTTAAGTTTGAAGAGGACAGGGACTCATTAGGAAAGGCAGAAGGGGTGCCCACTGTAAAATTAGAGGAAGGGCCTTTGCCCACGGCACCAAGGTTAACTGAGCGATGCAAGACTCTGCTGCACGACCGGACCTCCAGGGCAATGGCGCATTCAAAAGGAAAAGGCACGTTCTGAGAGGAGACCTGGGAAGAGGCCCCCAGGAAGCTTGGAAGCTTGCTCATGAGGAAATACGGCGTGGACATATTAAGCTATTGATTTTTACTAAATCCAAGGAGACTTCAGACACTTAGATTTACTGTGATTGATGTCTTTGAGAATGAAATGCATGTTCCCTGGCAGGCAGTCTGGTCCCCTATCTGAAAATCATACTTGATTTTTGGGCCAGCTTTACGAAACCTTCTTTCTCACCTGACCAGCATGATTTCAGTCAAGCACTAAGCGCCAAGGACAGGGCTCTGACTCAGCACGGAAGAAGTGTTACAGAAAAGGAGAGGGAAATTATAAATCCCACCCCGCCTTCTCTGGGGTTTCTGTTGTGTCCGTTCATTCTCTGTACAAAAGGAACTGGTTGTGGAGCGAGGAGGGCAGGGGACTCACAGGCAACAGTGTCCTCTTCCTTCCTTCCCTTTTTTTTGGAAAAAAAAAAATTTAAATGCTTACTTATTTTAAGAGAGAGCAAGTGCATGAGCAGGGGAGAGGCAGAGAGAGAGGGAGAGAGAATCCCAAGCAGGCTCCATGCTGTCGGCGCAGAGCCCATCGAGACGCGTGATCTCATGACCATGAGATCACGACCTGAGCTGAAATCAAGAGTCAGATGCTTAACCAACTGAGCCGCCCAGGCACCCCTCCTTCCTTCCCTTTGTTTTAGAGTTCTACCTATAGATATGCATGGCGGGATCGGGACAGAGGGAGAGGGGTTGGCCAACTGTGAATTTCCCAGATCCCAAAGATGCTGCCAGATGATCTCAGGACTCCTCCATCCTGCTGGGAAGACCCCAGTGAGGTTGTATCATTATAACCCAATCTCAACATGGTACACATCTACAAGTCTCTTTCATGTCGATTTCCTGTTTCCTGGATATTATAGA
The DNA here is from genome assembly GCA_030068075.1 of Paguma larvata. Taxonomy (NCBI): domain Eukaryota; kingdom Metazoa; phylum Chordata; class Mammalia; order Carnivora; family Viverridae; genus Paguma; species Paguma larvata. Next base: position 10,025,943 of record CM057830.1, read on the forward strand.
GTAGTTTGGGGTGCATACACAATATACCAGGAAGGGTAAATTTCAACGGTGGTTTTCATTTCAAAGACATCAAAATAGTGACTTGTTTGGTTTTCGTTTTTAATCCCGAATCATCCGTCCATGCATGGTAGAGTAGATTTCGTAAAAGCCAGAATCCGTCTGTTTTCCTACCTTATCATTTTGGATCAGGTAAAAACATAAAATATTGAATGGATATAATGTAGAAGTTGGTGAGAATTAGAAGAATTCATACAAAAATATAAGAAATTTAGGGGCACCTGGATGCCTTAGTCAGTTAAAAGTCCAACTTCAGCTCAGGTCATGATCTCATGGTTCATGCGTTCAGACCCCACATTGGGCTCCACGCTGACAGTGCAGAGCCTGCTTGGAATTCTCCCTCTCTCTCTCTCTCTCTCTTTCTCTCTCCGCCCCTACCCCACTTGCATGTGCTCGCTCTCTCTCTCAAAATAATAAATAAATGAATAAATAAATAAATGAAATCTAAATCTCAAAAATTCATTTTAAAGTGGCACTCCTAAAAAATAGATTGATATAGTCATGATAATAGTAAATATATTTCTGTCTTTTTGACTAAGCATATACTTGTTCAGAAAAAACTAACGGAAAATAGTAAATCTGTAGTATTTTAGTCCTTTAAGTAAAGTTGTTTTCTCTGGAAGGGAGATGGGATGACTTAGAGTAGATATTTTTGAAAATTTTTATTAAAACAGCACAGTGAATATGTCTCCCATATAAAATTATCAGAAGAAAGCATTCAATTTAAATGAAATAAGGTAATACTTCTACAGTCTTTCCTAGAAATACACAAATGCAATTGACAAAGTTAAAACTAATACTTTTCTATGTTTTGCAGACTATCTGTGGCAAGAAACCAAATGTTCCTTTTCAGGGCTGACTGAAACCACAATTGAGATGAGCAAAATTTACAAATATATTGTACGTTTGCACAGTTACTTTGGCTCTGCGAAAATTTAATTGATAAGTTGAATACAGATCCCGAAGAGGAATATTTGCACATAAATGTGAAACCCCAAAGAGAGAGTTTGTGAAAGAAATGCTACATAATGTTACATGTGCAAAAGAAATCAGAATAATGAAAAACATTATCGTGGAGTGACCCTTTTAATTCAGAATAGAGAACATTCTTTCCCAAGTAATTCCAAAGCTGCTGAGGTCTTTGGGAATTCTGAGGGCTTCACCATAAAAGGCTTCTGGAAGAATCTAAATATTTCTGACAGAGGTATTGGGGAGCAGAGCGCAGACACTGCGAAAGAAGCAGTGACTGATGTATTTTTAATAGATTTCTGTAGCTAGAGAGAGAATGCACCCAATACTGGTGATTCAGTAGGACGCTGGAAGTCCTACTTACCTTGAGTCCCTGCCTGTACGCTATTTTTCCAATGATCCCACGTCATGACAGTCAGTTACTCTATTCCTTGCCCACGGCCTCCAGGGTGTCAACTTTCAAGACCACTTAATTAACCTTGTAGGTTTACACAAACCACACCAGGTAGGTTTTATGGTGGGGATAGAAGCTGGGGCCTGACCAGGTACGGGAGTGGTCAACTGGGCTGTCAGAAGACGTTTCTCTACCGGGCATGGATGGCATTCGGAAGCATAATGACCTCTGCCTCAGTTCAGGAAAACGCTCACGCCCACAAAACAAGTGAAGTAGACTGTGCTCTTCCTGAAGGATGGAGTCCTTCATGAGTCACCCTGGCTTTCCATCTTCGGAAGCCTCCTCAGGCAAGTGTCTGTCCATAAGCAGTTGTACTTTTTCCAATGACAGGACACTTAGTGTTGTAAGTATTGTCAGGGATGACAAGACCAGTCTCTGTTTTTTTTAAGAAGAGCTGAGAACCAGACAGACTTCTGGAAGAGGGATTACAAATGGAGATCAAAGCAACGCAGCACTACTCTGTGACCTGGGGAACACAGAGACCGGGCAGAAAGAAGAATTCAGAGTGGGACTCAGTTGCCAGCAACTAGACATCAACGGGAAGGAGAAGTGACCTCCCATGGAATGAGTGAGTCCTGTGGTCTGCACGCATCCAAGAACAGTAGGACAATAATGGAACCTACAGGGACCACACGCTAGATCAGCCTCGTGAATTAGGTGCCTAAGTATCTCCTTTCTAAGCCTGAGTTGTTCTGGGAAGTGGGACAGAGACGATTAACCCACACAGCAGTGCATAAAGCTGCCAGGGAGGTGGAAAAGACAGAGACAGGTCACCAATACACTTTCATGCTACTTCCTTTTAAAGCTTTTCATATCTTACACGATGATTACCTCATAAAGGCTAGGAGGAGCACCCCGTCCAACTTGTGTGTGCATCTCCCCATGGCGCCTACTATGGTACGTGCTCTGTGTAGGTGCTCGAAAGATACTTACAGTGGCAGATTTAGTTTTGAGTGGGATTACATAGACTCCTTGTCTATATCAGCTCACCAGTTGGGAAGACAGGCATTAACATTGAAAGGCAGATAAAAGGAAAGGAATAGATACACTCAGCTGCTTAGGAGGAGCGCTTCCTTCTACCCAGTGGAGTCCGTGTGAGACTGTCCACCCTGCCACCCATTTGGGTCATCACTCAGGACCCAAGCGTAAACTCCTTGTGTCAACAACATCCACAGTACAGCAATGGCAACTAACACAAATTCCTTCTGTCAACACTTGTTGACATGGCTAAGCTCTGGGGCTTTTGCACTGGAAAAGACAAGGTCCTATTCTCAGAGAGCTTAGCTTAATGAAAGGAAATAAGCGCATTAAAAAAAATCACAAAAATAACTGATGGCATTTGTGAAAAAAGGCTACAAAGGAAAAATGCAAGGTCGTATGGAATCTATATCAGGTCTTTTTCTGAAGCTGCGAGAGGTTTCTCAGCCCAAATAAAGAGTGCTAGAGAATTCAGTCTCCCAGAGGCAACCTTCCGAAGGAATGCACCAGCCTCGACTTCTACCTTGCACTATCCATGACGAGACTATTGTGAGCCTTATTCTACATGATGCCTCAGAGGGCCCATGTTGAGGTTGAGCCTCAGGTGCTTAACGGAGGTCTTTAATGATTCATTAACATACCCTTTAGTATTTAGTATATTTCTTCTATGTCTTACTGCTCATTTCTTCTACAATGACTCCTGGGATAGGGTGCATAACATATAGAACACTCAGAGTTTTTTCATTAAACATACTAAAAATGTATTCATTGTTTATATGAAATACAAATTTAACAGGGCATTTTATATTTTGATTTGCTCAATCCGGCAACCTTAGCCTAGGAACACTTCCCAAACAAACTCCCTCTTTCTCGGGTTCTTGTTTCGAGCTCTATTTTGAGAGGGACACAAACTAAGACAAACACCAAGATCCGAAGAAAAGTCAGTGAAAGAAATGGAGGGGCCAAGCATCCAGGAGAAAACACAGAAGACTGATGTTTTAGAAGCCAAATGGAGATTGTTGTAGGGAGCTATGCTTCACATATTCCAGGAGCTGCCAATGATGGCAGGCAGCGTCAAAATGCTAAGCACTTTTCATGGATTATCTCATTTTCTCCTACACAAACCTATGGGGTAGGTGATATTCTTACCCCTCTCTTCAGATGAGAGAGCCAAAGTGTACAGAGGTTAATTCACATGGCCCAAGTCACATAGTTATGCAGGAGGGAAAAGCCACACCGGTCCCGCTGATCCAAGCCAGTACCCCTCCACTGTGTTCCTGGGTATTGCCAAAGTCCAAATTAAGATCTCATCTCTCCAGTATTCAGCACTTGATTCAAGGTACTAGGCACCTCACTCAGGGGACTATGGAAGCAACACGACTTGTAATTAAGAATAAAATTAAGGGGGCACTTGGGTGGCTCAGTCAGTCGAACATGTGACTCTTGCTTTTGGCTCAGTTCATGACCCCAAGGTTGTGGGATAGAGCCCCATGTTGGGCTCTGTGCTGAGCATGGAGCCTGCTTAAGATTCTCTCTCTCTCTCCCTCTGCCCCTCTCTCCCACTTGCGAGTGCAGGCTCTCTCTCTTAAAAAAAGAATATAGGGGCGCCTGGGTGGCTCAGTCGGTTGAGCGTCCGACTTCAGCTCAGGTCATGATCTCGTGGTTCATGCGCCCGAGCCCCGCATCGGGCTCTGTGCTGATGGCTCGGAGCCTGGAGCCTACTTCGGATTCTGTGCCACCGCCCTCTCTCTCTCTCTGCTCCCCTCCCGCTTGCATTCTGTCTCTCTCGGTCTCTCAAAAATGAATAAACGTTTTAAAAAAAGTTTAAAAAAAAGGAGTATAATTGAGAATAGTCAGAAATGGGAAGATGGCAGAGGAGGAGGATCCTAAACTTGCCTTGTCCCGTGGATACACCTAGGTAATACCCACATCAGTGTAAATAAATCAGAAAATGACCCAAAGATTAGCAGAACGCACTCCCCACAGCTAACTGTAGAGAGGAGGGCACATAAAAAATGGTAGGGAGGACAAAGACACAGTCAGGAACTTATGAGATTAACCACGAAGAGGAGAGACACCACAGGCACAGAGAACGGAGAGAAGCAGACACCATACTAGGCACCCCAGACACAGAAGACCTACATTGGGAAGACAAATCCTCATAACACTTGGCTTTGAAAAACAGAGGCACTTAACTTCACGAGTTTTTACAATCAATGGGGCTTAGCATTGGGAAACTTTAAAAATCAGCACAATCAGCTCAGGGAGAGCTAGACGGGCAATACAAAACTGAGCCCCTACCCTTAAAGAGATCATCACAAATAATCCCACTGAACAGAGAAGTAGCAGTTTGATAAATGACTGGGGTATAGGGGAAGGAGATTTATTGACTAATCTCAGAACATACGCCAAAGGGATAGTAATCTCTAGGAGATTTCTGCAAGAACAAAAGAGCTGGCTGGTGCAGGAACCAAAGCCAACACTCTCCACCTAGCTTGTTAAGAGCACACTTCTCCACCTCCTGGGGACCTGCCCTACCCAACCTGTCGCACCCGGCAGGATTTCCTCCAAGGTGGCTGTAGGTCTCTTCCCACAAACAGACCAGTGCATACCTTGCTAACACCATGTGCCCCAACCTGGGCTCGCCTCCAGGTCTTCCCAATCCAATCCACCCCCTCTAACCTGCCCCACTTGGTAAGAGTCCATCTAAAGCAATGCCAAGAGCATGTTACTGTGCAAGCATCCCCAAGAGTGGCCAGCAACCCTCCAAAGTGACTCCTGCCCTTAGAAAGGGGGGAAGATAACCACACACACTAGTTCGACTGCAGCCCCAGCAATGGGTTGTGGGCAGACATCTGATCTGACTGCTGACCCTGCTCATCAACAAAAACTTCACAAGGGGTAGCACAAAGAGAGACCCCCGTACTTGCAGGTCATGGAAACCTCAATTAACAGACTGGGGGCAGACATCTGGTCTGACTGCAGGATTCACCCACCAATGAAAGCCCCTCAGGGTACAATTCAGGGATAGTGCCCTATAGTTCTGTGCAACCACAGTTCTGGTCTGACCCAACTCAAGCCCGAGGTGGCTCCATACTGGCCCTTTAATAGCACAAGGACCATACCTTGCCCACGACAGGCAAAGAGAGCTATTGTAGATGACTGGGCTAAAGTCAAAAGTGGTTCAACCACAATAGTAGGATGCACACGACACACAAAGGAGATACCTCTGAAGCACCAGGTTCTGGCGAGTAGGTAACATTGCACTGCAGGGTGCTATAGGACCTCTTTTTCATAAGGCTACTACTTTCAATACTGGGAGACGTAGCTGACTTTCCTAACACATCAAAACAGACACAGAGAATGGGACAAAATGAGGAGACAGAGGAATATGTCCCAAATGAAAGAACAAGACAAAATCTTCTTAAACAACTAAACAAAATGGAGATAAGCAACATGCCTGATAGAGAATTTAAAGGAATGGTCACGAAGATACTCACTGGACTTGAAAAAAGAGTGAAGGACTTCAGGGATGTCTCCAAGAAAGAGATAGAAAATTTTAAAAAAGAGCCAGAGATAAAGAACTCAATAACTAAAATTAAAAATACACTAGAGGAAAGAAATAGAGGCTAGAGGAAGCAGAAGAACAGATCAATGACCTGGAGGAAAGAGTAACAGAAATCAATCAGACTTAACAGGAAACAGAAAAAAGAATAATAAAAAATGATAACAGGTTAACAGAACTCAGTGACACCACCAAGCACAATTACATTTGCATTATATGGATCCCTGATGGAGAAGAGAGAGAAAAGGGGGCAGAAAATTTATTTGAAGAAATAATAGCTGAAAACTTCCCTCATCTGGGGAAGGAAACCAAAATCCAGATCCAGGAGGCACAGAGAGTCCCCAACAAAATCAACCCAAGAAGGTCCACACCAAGACACACAGTAATTAAAATGGAAAAAGTAGTGACAAAGAGAATTTTACAAGCAGCAAGAGAAAAGAAGACAAATGCACACGAGGGAAATCCCAGTGGGCTACCAGCTGATTTTTCGGCGGACACTTCGCAGACCAGAAAAGAGTGCCATGTTATATTCGAAGCGCTGAAAGAAAAAAACCTTGCAACCCAAAATACTCTACCCAGCAAGACTATCGTTGAGAACAGAAGGAGAGATAGAGTTTCTCAGAAAAACAAAAGTTAAAAGAGTCATCACAATTAAACCAGCCTTACGAGAAATGTTTAAGGGGATTCTTTGAGTGGAAAATGAAGACACTAAGCAGAAGTCAGAAAAACAGGAAAGAAAAAAATTCTCAGGTACATATAGACATAATAAAAGCAGTACATGAATCACTTATAAAACCAATACAAAGGTTAAAGTGCAAAAGCAGTAAAATCAAGTGTATCTATAAAAGTCAGTCAAGGGATTCAGAAAATAAAAGGATGTAAAGTATGACACACCATATATCTAAAATGTGGAAGGAAGGAGTTAAAATTTAGTGCTTTGGAAATGGGTTCAAAATGAAGCAACCACTGACTTAATATAGACTGCTATATGCATAGGATATTACATGTAAACCTAATGGTAACCACAAATCAAAAATATGTAATAGAAATGCAAAAAACAAAGAGAAAAGAATCCAAGTATATCATTAAAGAAAGCCATCAAACCACAAGAAAAGAAAGCAAGAGAAGGAACAGAGAAGAACTAAAAACAAAAACACAACAACATAAAACAAGTGACAAAATGGCAATAAGTACACACCTATCAGTAATTACCTAGAATGTAAATGGACTAAATTTTCCAATCGACAGACACAGGGTGACTGAACGAATAAAAAACTGAGACCTGGGGCATCTGGGTGGCTCAGTCAGTTGAGTGTCCGACTTCTGATTTCAGCTCAGGTCATGATCCCAGGTTCATGGGATCGAGCCCTACACTGGACTCCATGCTCATCATGGAGCCCGCTTAAGATTAAGATTCTCTCTCTCTCTCTCTCTCTCTCTCTCTCTCTCTCCTTCTCTCTCTCTCTCTTTTCCTCTGTCGTTCTTGCCTGCTCACGCACTCTCTCTCTCAAAATAAATCTTTAAAAAAAGAAAAGCAAGACCCATCTATATGCTGCCTACAAGAGCCTAGTTTCAGGCCTAATGACACATGCAGAGTGAAAGTGAAGGGATTGAAAAACATTTATCATGCATATGGAAATGAAATAAAGCTGGGGTAGAAATACTTGTATCCAACAAAATAGACTTTAAAACAAAGACTATAACAAGAGACAAAGAAGGACATATATAATCATAAAGGGGATAATTCAACAAGAAGATATAACAATTGTATTTATGTACCCAACATGAAAGCACCCAAATACATAAAGCAGCTATAAACAAACATAAAGGAAGGAAATCGATAGTAATACAATAATAGTAGGGGACTTTAACAACCCATTTATATCAATGGATGGATCATCCAAAAAGAAAATCAACAAGGATAGCGGCTTTGAATGATACATTGGACCAGACCTACTCAACAGATGTATTCGGAACAGGCTATTCCCAAAACAACAGAATACACATTATTTTCAAGTGCAGATGGAACATCTGTAGAACAGATCACATGTTAGGCCACAAAACAAGTCTCAACAGATTAAAAAACACTCAACTCATATCATGTATCTTTTCTGACCACAACACTATGAAACTAGAAACCAGCCACAAGAAAAAATCCAGAAAGAGCACAAATACATTGAGGTTAAATAACATGCTTCTAAAAAATGAGTGAGTCAACCAAGAAATCAAAGAGGAAATTAAAAAAAATACATGGAGACAAGTGAATATGAAAACAAAATGGTCCAAAGTCTTTGACATGCAGCAAAAGATGTTCTAAGAGAGAAGCTTACACCAGTACAGGCCTACCTCAAGAAGCAAGAAAAATCTCAAATCAATAATCTAACCTTACACCTAATGGAGCTAGACAAAGAAGAACAGGGCCGAAAGCCAGCAGGGAAAAAAAAAAAAAACATTAGAGCAGAAATAAATGAATTAGAGACTGAAAAAAAAAAAAACAGTAGAACAGATTGATGAAACCAGGAGTTGGTTCTTTGACAAGATCAACAAAATGATAAACCTCTAGCCGGACTCGTAAAAAAAAAAGAAAGAAAGAAAAGAAAAGAAACAGGGAGAGGACACAAATGAACAAAATCAGCAATCAGAGAGAATAAATAACAACCAATACCACAGAAACACAAACAACTGTTAAGAGAGTATTATGAAAATTATATGCCAATGAAGTGAACAACCTAGAATAAATAGATAAATTCTTAGAAACATAAAACCTCCCAAAACTGAGTCAGAAAGAAACTGATAATTTGCACAGACCCTTTACTAGAAATGAAATTGAATCAGTATAAAAAAACTCCCAATACACAAAAGTTCAGGATCAGACAGCTTTATAGGTAAATTCTACCAAACATTTAAAGAAGAGTTAGTACCTGTTTTTCTCAAACTATTCCAAAAAATAGAAGAGGAAGAAAAGCTTCCAAATTCATTCTATGGGGCCAGCATTACCCTAATACCAAGCCCAGATAAAGACATGACAATAAAAAAAAACCCTACAGATCAATATCTCTGATGAACATAGACACAAAAATCCTAAATAAAATATTAGCAAAACAAATCCAATAATACATTAAAAAATCATTAACTATAATCAAGTAGGATTTTCCCACCAAGTTTTTATTTAAATTTCGCTAATTAACATACAATGGAATATTAGTTTCAAGTGTACAATTTAGTGATTCATAACTTACATACAATATCCATTATCACCTCCTTAACCATCCCCCCACCTCCCTTCCAGCAGCCATCAGTCTGTCCTCTATAGTTAAGAGTCTGTTTCTTGGTGTGGCTCTCTTTTTTCCTCCTATGTTCATTTGTTTTGTTACTTACATTCCACATATGAGTGAAATGATATTTGTCTTTCTTTGACTTATTTTGCTTAGCATAATACTCTAGCTCAATACACGTCATTGCAAATGGCAAGATTTCGTTCTTTTTATGGCCAAGTAATATTCCATTGTGCTGATATACATATATATATATATATATATGTATCTCAATACATATATACATGTAAATGTCATATATGTCTATATATGTCTATATACAAGACAATGTCAACACTTCTTTATCCATTCATCAGTTGATGGATATTTGGGCTCTTTCCATAATTTGGCTCTTGTTAATAATGCTGCTATAAACAGTGAGGTGCATGTATGCCTTTCGATCAGTACTTTTGTATCCTTTAGATAAATATCTAGCAGTGCAATTGCTGAATTCTAGGATAGTTCTATTTTTAACTTATTGAAGAACCTCCATACTATTTTCCAGAGGGGCTGCTCCAGTTTGCATTCCCACCAACAATGTAAGAGAGTTCTCTTCTCTGCATCCTTGCCAATACCTATTGTTTCCTGTGTTGTTAATTTCACCCATTCTGATTGGTGCGAGGTGATATCTCATTGTAGTTTTGATTTGTATTCCCCTGATGCTAAGTGATGCTGGGCATCTTTTCATGTGTCTGTTAGCCATCTGGGTGTCTTCTTCGGAAAATGTCTATTCATGTCTTCTGCCCATTTTTTTAACTGGACTATTTTTTTTTATTTCAAGTTTTAGAAACTCTTTATATATTTTGGATACTAACCCGTTATCGGATAGGTCATTTGCAAATATCTTCTCCCATTCTGTAGGTTGCCTTTTAGTTTTGTTGATTGTTTCCTTCACTGTGCAGAAGCTTTTTATTTTGATGAGGTCCCAATAGTTTATTTTTGTTCTTGTTTCCCTTGCCTCAGGAGACATACCTAGTAAGAAGTCGCAAGGCTGATGTCAGGGAGCTTACTAACTGTGCTCTCCTCCAGGATTTTTGATGGTTTCCTGTTTCACATTTAGGTCTTTAATCCATTTTAAATTTATTTTTGTGTTTGGTATAAGAAAGTGGTCCAGTTTCATTCTTTTGTATGTTGTCCAGTTTCCTCAACGCCATTTGTTGAAGAGGCTGTCTTTTTTCCATTGGATATTCTTTCCTGCTTTGTCAAAGATTAATTGCCCATATAGTTGTGGGTTCATTTCTGGGTTTTCTATTCTATTCTATTGCTCGGTCTGTTTTTGTGCCAGCACCATACTGTCTTGATTGCTACAGCTTTATAATATAACTTAAAGTCCAGAATTGTGATGCTAGCTTTGCTTTTCTTTTTCAAGATCGCTTTGGGTATTTGGGGTCTTTTGTGGTTCCCTACAAATTTTACAATCGTTTGTTCTGGCTCTGTGACAAATGCGGGTGGTATTTTGATGGGGATTGCATTAATGTGTAGATTGCCTTGGGTAATACAGATGTTTTAACAATATTTGTTCTTCCAATATATTTTTTCCATTTCTGTGTGTCATCTTCAATTTCTTTCATCAGTGTTTTATAGTTTTCAGAGTACAGATCTTTTACCTCTTGGTTAGGTTTATTCCTGGCTAATTTTGGGTGCAATTGTAAATGGCATTGATTCTTCGATTTCTCTTTCTGCTGCTTCATTATTAGCGTAGAGAAGTGCATCAGATTTCTGTACGTTGTATCCTGTGACTACGGAATTTGTGTATCTGTTCTAGCAGTTTTTTGGTGGAGTCTTTTGGGCCTTCTATATATAGTACCATGCCATCTGCAAATAGTGAAATTTTTACTTGCCAATTTGGATGCCTTTTATTTCTTTTTGTTGTCTGACTGCTGCGTCTAGGAGCAAGTGGAATTTATTCCTGGGATGCAAGGTTCGTTCAATATTCACAAATCAATCGATGTGATACGTCACATCGACAAGAGAAAAGGTAAAAAACATACGATCATGAGAATAGATGCAGAAAAAGCATTTATGAAGTACAACATCCATTCATGATAAAAACCCTCAACAAAGTAAGTTTAATAGGAATATACCTCAACATAATAAAGGCCATATATGAAAATCTCACAGCTAACATCATACTCAGTGGTGACAAACCGAGATATTTCTTCTATCATCAGGAAGAAGACTGGGATGTCTAGTCTCACCACTTTTATTCAATCTTGTACCAGAAGCCCTAGTCACAGCAATCAGACAAGAGAAAAAAGGCATCCAAATTGGTAAGAAAGAAGTTAAACTTTCACTATCTATGCAGATAATATGATACTATATATAGAAAACACGGAAGACCTCACCAAAATCCCCTAGAACTGATAAATGAATTCTGTAAGGTCACAGGACACAAAATTAATATACAAAAATCATTGCATTTCTATATACTAATAATGAGATAGTATAAAGAGAAATAATAAAAACAATCCCACTTACAATTGTGCCAAGAATAATAAAATACCTAGGAATAAACTTAAACAAGGACATGAAAGACCTGTACTGTGAAAAGTACACAACGCTGAGAAAAGAAACTGAAGACGACACAAACAAATGGAAAGATATTCCATGCTTATGGATTGGGAGGACAAATATTGGTAGAATGTTCCTACTGTGCAAAGCAATCTACGAATTTGATGCATTCTCTACCAAAATACCAATAGCATTTTTCCCAGAACTAAAACAAACAATTATAGATTATTTAATCCTAAAATATGAAATCCAGATTTTAAGACATACTACAAAGCTGAGGTAATCAAAATAGTATGGTGATGGCACAAAACTAGACACACAGATCAGTGGAACAGAATAGAAAACCCAGAAAGAAACCCACTATTATATGGTCAATTAATCTATGACAAAGGAGGCAAGAATAGGCAATGGGAAAAAGACAGTCTCTTCAACAAACAGTGTTGGGAAAACTGGATGGCTGCATATAAGAGGATGGACTGGACCACTTCCTTATCCCATACACAAAATAAACTCAAAATGTATTAAACACCTAAATGTAAGACCTAAAACCATAAGAATCCTAGAAGGGAGCAGAGGCAGTAACTTCTCTGACATTGGCCACAGCAATATTTTTCTAAATATGTCTCCCGAGGCAAGGGAAACAAAAGCAAAAATAAACTATTGGAACTACATCAAAATAAAAAGCTTTTGCACCTCAAAGGAAACTGCCAACAATACAAAAAGACAACCCGCTAGATGCGAGAAAGTATTTGCAAATAAGGGGTTAATAGCCAAAATATATAAAGAACTTCTACAACTCAACACCACAACCCCCCAAATAATCCAATTAAAAATGGGCAGAAGACACGAACAGACATTTCTCCAAAGAAGATACCCAGATGGCCAACAGACACATGAAAAGATCACTCATCATCAGGGAAATGCAAATCAAAACCACAATGAGATGTCACCGCACACCTGTCCGAATGGCTACAAACAAAAACACAAGGAACAACTGGTACTGGCAAGGATGTAGAAAAAAGGAGACCTCTTGCACTGGGAGTGGGAATGCAAACTGGTGCAGCCACTGTGGAAAGGAGTACGGAGGTTCTTCAAAAAATTAAAAATAGAACTACCATACAATCTAGCAATTCGGCTACTGGTACTTACCCAAAGAAAACAAAAACACTAATTCAAAAAGATATATGCACTCCTATGCTTATTTCAGCATTATTTACAAGAGACAAATTATGGAAGCGACCGAAGTGTCCATCTCCAGACGGACGCACAGATGAATGGAGAAAGAAGTGGTATATATTTATACAAAGGAATATTACTCAGCCGTAAAAAATGAAATCTTGTCCTTTGCAACGACATGGGTAGATCTAGAGGGTACAATGCTAAGTGAAGTAAGTCAATCAGAGAAAGACAAATACCATACGACTTCCCTCATATATACACTTTAAAAAACAAAACAAATGAACAAAGAGAAAAATGAGACAAACAAGCAAACAAATGAAAAAACCATGCTCTTAAATATAGAGAACAGAGGGGAGGTGGTTGGGGAAATGGGCAAAATAGGTTGAGGCAACTGGGAGTACACTCGTGACGAGTGACGTATAGAATTGCCAAATCGCTCTATTGTACACCCGAAACTAATATAAAACTGTATGCTAATTCTAGTGGAATGAAACTAATATAAACCTGTATTGCTAATTCTAGTGGAATTAAAAAAAAGAATAGGCAACCTCAGAATAGTTAACAACATACCATTGGGAAAGAAGTCCAATTATTTATTTACTTGCCTACGTATTTAAAAATTTTTCATTGGCAAATTTCAAACATACGCACAACGAGAGAAAATAACATAAGCCCCCATGTCACTCACTCGGCTTCAAAAATTATCACCATTCTGTCATTCTTTCATCCCTCCCTTTGCTCAAATATTTTAAAGCAAATCTGTAAACATATTATTTTATATGTGAATGCCTCATTATAAATTTGTAAGAGATAAGGACCTTTGAAAATAACATAGCCGTTATACCAGTATCAAACTTATTGGTATTTCTTAATAGATAATTTCTTAATATCATCTGCGGTAGTCTGAACAATGCCCCTCCCCAATACCAGGTACTTAGCCTTATAGCTTGTTGAAGGGCCCCCCCCTCTGGCGTAGAGCCTACTTAAGATTCTTTCTCTCCCTCTCTCTCCTCCTTTCTCCCTGGGGAAAGCCCCACTGGCACGTGCTTTCTCTCTCTCTAAAACAAAACAACAAAAAGGAAGAATAAAAGAAGGCAGATGTGACACAGAAGGCAGAAGGCTAGGTGAGGTGACCATGGAAACAAAAATTAGAACACGCTACGCTATTGGCTTCCAAGATGAAGGAGGGGGGCCATGAGCTATGGTATAGAGCTCTGGAGTCAGGAAAATACAAGAAAACTGATTTTCCCCTAGAACTTTCAGAGGAAGCACGGCCCTACTGACATTTTGGTTTAAGCCCAGTGAAGCTGATTTGGGACAAGTTAGTTTTAGAACAAAAGAAACTGCATACTGATTATTTTAAGTTAATTTTTTTTATCAAGTCTACATAGCAAGGCATAGTTATAGAAGCCTAGCTTATATTTCTGCCCCTTCCATCTTCCTCCTCTCCTTTCTATGGGTAACATTCTTTTCAAAAGTTTTTGTTCTGCTTTTATTTCTCTTATTATAAACAAATCCGCGTAGTTATTATCTTTCTTTAGTTAGTAGAATACTGTGTATACTTTTTATACCTTGCTTTTTTTTTTTCACTTGGTAACATACCTTGGCAATCATCCCAAAGTCATATTTAGAGATATACCACATTCCTTTCCGCAACTGTACTGTCCTCTGTTGTGGGATGCACCCTCGTTTATTCAACCAATCTGCTGATGATGGGCATTTGGGTGTTTCTCCTCTTTTGCTATTATAAATAGAGCTTCAGCAAAAAGTCTTGTGCAAATATCTTTTCATACTTTTGCTAGTGCATACATGAGATAGATTCTCAGAAGAGGGGTGGAAAACCAGCCTAGTTAAACAATATAAAATGAATAATAATCTCATCACAGCTAGTTTATTCCTTAGATGCACAATTTCCTTTTGAGATCTTACTGAAAGGAAGCTGTTTATGAACAAATAATCAATATCCGAATAGTTAGTGTCTGAACACTAGTTTCAGGTCACAGCCAAGTGTGGGACTGCACTGTCGTATATTAAAACAGAGTCATGGTCATTAGTGCTAGTGCCGGCCATTCCAAAAATGGCCTATCACTTCAGCCATGGGTATCGAATATTCCAAGGACATTGTGTATTTGACTTGTTCTTTCTGGAAACGAGAGAATGTCCTGGTAGAAGGAGTTACTCTTAGGTTCTAATAGCATTTGTATCATCTCCATAAATACCATTTAAACAAAATAAGAGCTCTCTTCCTTTCTGATCTATTCTTGTGAATGTTCGACTTGTTAGCCTGCCTCTTCACACTATTTTTTTTAAGCAGAGAACATCTCGCTCCCTTAAAACTCTCAGATATACAACTGTGCAGACAACAAAAGTACCAAAATCATGTATTATTCAGATGACATTCAAAGGGACACTATGCCAATTTAATCCTACCAGCCCACGAATTAGCGGAGAAAATGAACCTCGGTGCAACATGCGTATTTACTCGTTTCTCTGAGAACACATTGTTTTTATTTCTCACCTTAATGAACAGTAGCTGTAAGCTTTTTCACCTCACATCGTTTATTCTCATACTCTCCCTGCAGAAGTTTGGCAGGTGAAAATTATAATATTGAAATTTCCCGCATGGAGACAGACAAATGCCCGCTATGTCTACCTCACAGGACAGATTAGATTTCAACTTGTTTGTAATGACTGAGACTCTGCCAACAGCTAAAGACAAAAGAAAAAAAGTCCTCCGCCTTCATGCTTTGCTCGCCTCTCCCCACAAAGCTGATACTTCAATGCCTAAGAGCTTTCTGGGTTACGCCAGGCAAAGTAGTTAGTGATCAGCCATCTCCTTTCCATCTAAATGTTGACAGGATATAAGAGGCCATTTTACTAGTATAATTATTTAGCTTTGCTTAAACCTATTTTATGTCAACACCTTTAGCCTGAATTATTTCATTCAAAGCATGCTAACTAGAAGGCATGGAATCCTACAGTTAAGAGAAAGGGCTTGGGGACTGTCCAACAAAGACTGGAACTTAACTCTATCGATGCCTATGAGTCCCTCTCAAATTACCCAAATTCTCTGAGTATCATTTCCTCAGGCATAAATCAGGGCTGACAGTACCTACCTCACAAAATTGAATGATATAATCCAAGATTAAGTAATACAAGTCTTAACTGTAGGTATCACCCTTGGTAAGCAGTGAGCACGTGAGAGCATTTCACATTGGTATTCATGTTGAAGAGAGCGTTTTTAAGTCTCTCGTCCTCAGTGACAGCCCTGCATTAGTTTGCAGCCAGTTCTCTTTTCTGCTAAACATAGAGGGGTACTGTGTTAGAGAGAGTGTGCCCCAGACTTCTGCTTACTGGGAACCTTGTTAAGGGTTATGATTGCTGAGAATTCTGTTTTGATTGCTGTTTGCTGTGAACACTGCGAAACTTTTCTTGGGGCGCTGTGAGGCCTGTTTAGTTTGCTATGGATTAGACTAAGTTGCTGTGTGTTAAATCTTGTTAGGTATTAGATTTAGAGACTTAGGAATGCACTAGACTCCTGACCCATTTGCTGTGATTGCTGTGAACCCTGTTTGCTGTGTTAGAGAATTGCCATGTTGTGAAAGTATAGTGCTGTTAGGGCTAAGGCCACTCCATTTTGGTTTAAGTTCCATCTTAGAGTAGGAAAACAAGTCACCCTGGACTCTGCCCTGGGTTCCAGGAAACAGAGTAGCCAAAAGGCCAGACCCAGATTAGCAGACCCTGTCACCACCCCGGGTGGGACTGGACCCTGATTAGCAGACCCTGCCTCCACCTTGAGTTCCAGGGAAACCACAGGAGGTCAGATTCCTAGAACTAGCAAAACTAATCAGTGTTCAGCCCATGTGCGCTGACCCTTTGAATCAGCGCGGGGACCCCCAAGCTAAGCCAATCCATAGCTAGCCCGCGCCCGCCAAATATGAAATACTCCATCAGAAACTAGCCCGCGAAAATGCCAATCAATCAATTCAAAGGATCCCCATTCCCACCCAAAAAGTGTACCCGAACCCTGATAAAAAGCCTGTGTAAACCTGGCTCAGGGCTCTTGCCACTGCACCGCTGTGTAGGGAGGTGCAAGAGTCCGAGCTCGAGCTTCGAATAAAGACCCTTTGCGTTTGCATCAGTCCTGGCTCCCCGGCGGTCTTCTTGGGATCCAGAATTTGGGCACAACAATATTTGTCATTTGCAGACCTGAGAGCTAAAGAAGTTTAAAGAATTTGGTTATTCTCTGCTGCGTAGTGAAGAATTAACCTTACCCAAAAAGAGGTTCGGCCTTTGCCTTTGGGAAGCGATAGCTAGGCCTTTGAAATGCCATCCCTGATTGGAACATCTTTGTTCGGAACCTGAGCCAACAGACAGTCTAACGATGTGATTTATAATGGGGGCTATGGACCATGAGGTATCAGTTCTCCCTTCGGGGGGGCTCAAGATACAAGGTCAGCCATATGGGCAGTATAGTGATCGAACCTCAATAAAAACTAAGATACTCGTTGATTCATACATAGATAAATAAATGTGGTATACACAAGCAATGGAATATTACCTTGAAAAAGAAAAATATTCTGCAATATGTGACAATATGGATGAGCCTGGAGGACGCTATGCTGAGTGAAGCCAGTCATAGAAGGAGGAAAACTACACGATTCCACTTATATGAAGTACATAAAATAATCAAACTCAGAGAACAGAATGGTGCTTGCCTGGGGCTGGCGGGAAAGGAGAAGTTGCTAGTCAACCGATATAAAGTTTCAGTTATGCAAGATGAGTAAGTTCTAGAGACCTGCTATACGACATTATGCCTATAGTTAACAACACTGAACTGTACTCTCACAAATTTGTTGTGGGGGCAGATCTCTTATTAAGTGTTCTTACCACTTAAAATAATGGTATTATAAATATGTATAATAAAATACATTTTTCAAAAATTGTAGGAAAATGCTGTGTTTCAGTGAGCAGCTATGCATTGTCTTACCCTTTCCAGTTGTCAGACTGTAGCCTGCCATTGTCTTTAAGCTTTTTTACAATCCAATTGTTAAGCGATATGCACATTGTGTCCCGACAGACATCTGACTTCTTCGTCCCTCGTGGAAAAAGCTTTGTGGCCACTTGCACATCCAATTAAAAATTTCTTTGTTGCATATAAAGTTGCTTTCTGACTTTTACTCTGAACTGTTTGGTTTTTGTTTTCAGTAGGCTTCACGCCCAGTGCAGAGCCCGATGTGGGGCTTGAACTCACAACTCTGAGATCAAGATCTGAGCTGAGATCAAGAGTCGGACGCTGAATCAACTGAGCCACCCACACATGTTCGTTTTTATAGATGTCGAAGAGTCATGATTTTACCTTTCCTGAAAATTGTCTTTTAACACAGAGTATTTGGTGGGGGGTACCCCTAAAGGTGAGTGACTGTCATTCTTATTGATGATAACATATAGCAGCCTTAAGCTGTGTTGATTGGGGGGGGGCGGGATGAGAACTATTACTTTAAGAAAATATTGTGACTTGACTTGCCAAAGTAGAAATTTACTGACTACAGCCAGCAGGCATCCATTTTTAAATTCTGGCAACAATTCCCAACATTTTCTGTGGTGAGTACCCTTCTACTATTCCAAGTCCACTGCGGTGTACATGAAGGTACCTCCACCCCAGGTCTAGAGGTGAACATAGGATAGAGGACCGAGCCAGACAGAGAAGAGAGTATAGTGGTTTATATTTGGGACAAAGCCAAACTACTCAAGTTTGACTTTCCATTCTACCACTTATTAGCTCAGGGACATAGTCTTGCTATGTCTCATTTTCTTCCTGAGTAAATGCCCACCACACGGGAAAAGTGCTTGGAACCATGTCTGACACCCGCTAAGTACTCAATAAATGTTAATTTTCATTATTCTTCCGTGAACCTGTCCATACTGCTTATTTCAGAGATGAGCCCATGACGAAGTTAAGCCAGTGAGAAGGAGGGTTAAGGCTTCTGTCAAAGCTTCTGGAGAACACTCATCCCTGCTGATCTTAAATCAGGAGCATGTAGGTCCAAAGCCTCTGTTTTGATTCCCTATGAGAGCCTGAACGTGAGCCAATACAAGGAAGAAGAGACTGAAGAGATACAAGAGGAATGACCCCTGGCGGTAAGGCTGGAGCTCCTGGGTTTGCCAGTTAGCTGACCCTAAAGCCAAATGACCCTTCCACTTTTCATGTGCATGAGTCGGTTTAGTCCCTTTTTGGTTCTAAGCAAGTGTGGGTTGGGTTTTCTGTCACTTGCGATCAGAAAACCCTACCTGATTCAGGAGTCAAAGATGAAATGTCATTGGGCCCAGAGACTAAAATATTCTCTAGTATCCCTCAAAGTGCATTACCAAGGTGATGACTTGCATGTAGAGTCTAGTCCATTTGTCACTTGGGGGAGCGCTGGGGGGTGCAGGAAGGAAAGAGACTGTATTGATGACCCGACAGGAAATCTAATTCTCAACTTAGCATAATTTGAGAAAATCTGTTTACAAAGAGATTATTTATAAAGCTGTGGAGTGTGTGTCAAAAAGACCAAAAGGAATAAGCAGAGAACAGGTCTGGGTGCAGGGCAGACACTGACACTCTTAGGTCTACAGGGATGAAGTGAGATTAAGAATACAGAATGCTGGGGCACCTGAGCTGGGTGGCTCAGTAGGTTGGGCGTCCGACTTCGGCTCAGATCATGATCTCACAGTTCGTGGGTTCGAGCCCCGCATCATGCTCTGTGCTGACAGCTCAGAGCCTGGAGTCTGCTTTGGATTCTCTCTCTCTCTTTCTCTCTCTCTGCCCCTCCCCTGATCACACTCTGTTTCTCTGTCTCTCAAAAATAAATAAATGTTAAAAAAATTTTTAAAAAAAATGGAATGCTGAGTCATACAGAAACAGCCACCTATGAAAGAACATTGACTTTCAGTGGAGGCCTAGGAGGAAGCCAGAGAGAAGAAACGCTGATTTCACTCTCCTCCAGCCTCCAGCCTCTTGCAGGGCTACTCACTGGCTAAATTGGAAGAAAGATGGCAGAGAGCAGAAGAGAAAAACGGGGAACGTGGATCTGGAGAGGCAATGGGAAGCCTCCAGCCTAAGGATCCTGGTGAAGCTGTGCGGATTCAGACTCTCTCGACAATTCAAAAACAAACAAACAAACAGAAAAACCAACTTCAAGTTCTACCATATGTGATTCTATGATATGATTTCCTGATGAGTTCTTTGAAACTGCCAATTTTGAGGGGACTCCAGGAATCATGTTTTGGACTAACCATATCCTAGAATGCAGTGATAACCTTGAGGCTTCCCCAAGAAAAACAGTGACAATAAAAATAACTTCAATAGGGGCGCCTGGGCAGCTCAGTCAGTTAAGCGTTCAGCTTCGGCTCAGGACATGATCTCACAGTTCGTGAGTTCGAGCCCCGCGTCGGGCTCTGTGCTGGCAGCTCAGAGCCTGGAGCCTGCTTCCAATTCAGTGTCTCCCTCTCTCTCTGACCCTCCCATGCTCATGCTCTGTCTGTCTTTCCATAATAAATAGAAACGTTAAAAAATATAGTAATTTCAATAAATGAAAAGTTTTATCACTAAAAAAGCTTTACATGGCCTACATGCAAGTTGAATCCCATGCAGCCATGTCAAAGACTGGAATGGACGTATCTACTAATGAGACTCTCTCTTAAGTATTACTGTGGATTAAAAACTAGGTACATAAGAATGTATACAGTATCACTCTTTTTGGGTACAAACAAGGAAAACAAAAGAATTCTATATATTTTCATACAATGTCTTTGTTCTCTTGAAGGTTTTACTACAAAGTATTACTACTTCCATAAACTAAAAGAAAAAGATGAAAAACATGTTTTATGTTTATTTATTTACTCTGAGAGAGAGAGAGAGGAGAGAGTGGGCACGAGCAGGGGAAGGGCACAGAGAGGGAGAGAGAGAGTCCCAAGCAGGCTCTGCGCCGAGGTGGGGCTCGATCTCACAAGCCATGAGATCATGCCCTGAGCCAAAATCAAGAGGCAGACACTTAACCGACTGAGCCACCCAGGCGCCCCAAAGATGGAAAAAAATTTTTTTTTAAAACTAAAGGTTGACAAAAACTAACTATGTCATTAAGAGATCATTTCTAGATCAGTGCTTTTCAAACACAAATGCTCATATAAGTTGCCTGGGTATCTTGCTAAAATACAGGCTCTGATTCAGCAGGTCTGAGATCGGACCCGAGATGTGACCTTTCTGCCAAGGTTCCATGTGACGCTGATGCCTCTGATCCACGAATCACACTTTAAGAAGCCAAGTTCTAAAATTTTTTTTTTTAGCGTTTTTATTTTATTTTTGAGAGACATAGAGACAGAGATTGAGGAAGGGAAGGGCAGAGAGAGAGGGAGATACAGAATCTGAAGCAGGCTCCAGGCTCTGAGTCGTCAGCACAGAGCCTGACGCGGGGCTCGAACTCACAGACTGTGAGATCATGACCGGAGCTGAAGTCGGCCACTTAACCGACTGAGCCACCCAGGTGCCCCAGAAGCCAAGTTCTAGACCAAGTACCAGCAGACTTAGTCTGTAAAGGGCCAGAGGGTAAATACTTAGCTTTTGCAGACTATATAATCTTTGTCACGGTTGCCCTCTCATAGCACAAAATCAGCCACAAACAATACGTAAACAAAGAGGTAGAAGCCTGCTTTGGCCCGCAGTCCATAGTTCATTGAACCCTGTGCTAGACTACTAATAATAGCAATAAAAAGCATTTATTACGTGGCAGGTTCTCTGCAAAATGCCTGTTAATGGTTAAATTCTGTCTTCCCTAAAATAGATGTCGAATTCCTGCTCCTGGTACTTGTGACTATGACCTTATTTTGAAAAAGGGCACTTGTTGGGAGGAGCACTGGGTGTTGTATGGAAGCGATGAACCACGGGAATCTACCCCAAAAACCCAGAGCACAGTGTACGCACTGTATGTTAGCCAACTCGGCAATAAATTATATTAAAAAATAAAACAAAATGAAATTGAAAAAAAATAATAAATTGAAAAAAAAATTTAAAAAAAGCCAAGGTTCTCCTTCAGGGTTCTTACACTTGCTTGCATTAAAGGACAATTTTCAACCAAAGGTAAAATCACGGCTCTCCTAGAGACGTAGAATGAACACATGTTAAAGATTTTACTTAACTCGTCGTCCGCGAGGAAACCGGTAAGATGTTACAGCCAATTCAAATGAGGAGCCAAAAGACAGACCCATTAATAGATCAGGGATACTGAAATGACTGTGCCCAGGGAGCAAAATTTGCCTCTTCCTCAGCACGGGAGGAGAGTCACTTGAACCTCCAAGAGAAATAATTTATTACGTGTCTACAGACCAGTGCTATTTCGCAACCTTATCAGTTGTCTGTAACTTCCTGACTTGTACAACCACTCGAAGGCAATAAAAGGCACAGGGTCCCCAGAGGATCAGAATCAAATGACCTGGGAGGGTGTGCTTTAAACTAGGAGTTCTCATCTCCAGCACTATTGACATTATGGGCTAGATAATTCTTGGCTGGGGTAGGTGGGCCCGTCCTGCACACTGTGAGATGTTGAATAGCATGCCTGGCCTCTACTCGCAAGATGCTAACGGCACCCTCCCCCTAAAGTCGTGACAACGAAAATGCCTCCAGGTACTACCAGATGTCATGAGATGTCATGGCGGGGGCGGGGGGGGGGGGTGCAAACCACCCCCAGCTGAAAATCATTACTTTAAACAGCATACGGGTTTCCAGTGACACACACATTTCCCCCTACTCTTGTTTTTCTAACCGGAACGTTTCTTTCCCATATCCTTTCTTGGCGCTCTCTCTGTCACTTTATTCGAGTCTTTGCTTAAATGGCGCCTCTTCCTGGAGGTCTCTCTTGCCACCCTGTCTGAAACAGAGCCCATCTTCCGTTTGTCCTCTGCTTTATTCTTCTATCTCACACAGTTCTTTCTCCTCAAGTGTTCTTGTTCAGTGCTTGGCTTCCTCACTCTAGCACATAAGTTCTGTGAGGACAGAAACTTCGTCTGGTTTGTTCATTGATGTTTTCCAAGTTCTCAGTACAGTGCCTGGCACAGAGGAGACTCTCTGGAAATGTTTGTTGGATTAAGGAATCGATCAATGCGTGATCGAACCAAGGCAAATGTACGTACCCCCCAAATCTCCTACAAACAATAAATTAAAAATATAAAACAGAAAGAGACGTATGGAATTTTATTTTGCTGAAATAAAACAGCCACCCGAAACATGAATAAAGAGTGAACGTCCAGGGTGCCAATTCTTTTGAGTTGGGCCCTCTTCTCCTTCCATGTGACTTTGTGAAGATTGTTAAAGCAAACTTCCTTAAACAAATTAACGGGAGTACGTCAAAGTTCGTTACTCTTTAACAGGGGAACTAGCAGATGGAGAGCGGCAGTTTGGGAAAAAGTTTGGGGTGCACGGACATAGGTTCTACGTGAGGGACTGATTTCACACACAACTCGGTCGCTAAGTGATGACACTACCTTCTTTCATAGAGTGCTCATTTTATCACCACCCCAAACTGGTCATTTTTTTTACCAAGTGGCATAGGTTAATATTTACGGCATAGGGTCATCAGGACCATCTTTCCATAATTGCTAGACATGAGTGATTAGTCAGAAATAACAGGTAGTATGTACAAGACCTAAGCAATAAGCCAACTCTCCGTGGCTAGATGTACCAAGTTAACAAGGTCGTGCCCCCTGACAAAGGGGCAAATTAACAAAATGGCACCAAAAGGTACCAAGTAAAAGTCAACCAATGTGGACAAAGGTCCCGCTTTTTTCTTCCACACAATTAGCAGATTTCTTCAGCAACCAAAGACATGCGCACTCAGTTTGCTTAATTCTCAATCTGAGGATAAACCTTTTCTGTTAGGATTCACTAAATTTTCTACTGTGCGTCAGTTCACCCTGGGATGTCATGAGCCTTCATTCAAGTCTAATTGATTGATGTTAAGTCCCCGTTTTGGTTCATTAGTCTAGGACAATTGAAATTGGCATCAAAACATTGTCAAGATTAGGTTACTAATGGTGCCTCCTTTCACTAACTCAAAGCAGATTAGTTCACCTCTCTGTGCAAAGCTTATTTATTTTCCAAATGGCGATAACAACAAATGTGCCTCATTGGATTCCCTCAGCTAGCAAAAGAACACGATAACTCTAAAGAGTTAAGAACTCAACACATTCCTTAAAGGTGACCGTCCCGATCACCCACATTGTGCCGAAATTAATGTTAAGATTATCACCAACAGGAAGCCCAAAGTTTAATAAGTTATTACCGAGAACTTAATTCCCCTGAGAGGCCATTATCAGAACCCCAGACACCTAAAAACCCCAACTTGAGAAATACTGCTCCTTACCAAAAGGCGATGCCGTGGACGTAGTGCCGACCGGTAAACACTAAAAGAAAAAGGCTGTAATGACAGTAACTTTAATGCAAAGACAGAACTAGAAATTTAAAAGCACATTCTCAAGACACCTTTAACGAGGGTAATCACTGCCCCCGAATGGCGCTACTCAGACATTTCCACATACATTTCTCACGTACTCCAAGTGGATAAAGCAGCGACCTTTCTCTCAGAACAGGCCACAGATCTCTGCAGGTGTGTTCCCAGAAGACCTTTCTCGGAAAACGCAGAAGACTCTTTTGCCTGGCAACGGGGGCCCGAGGGCCTGAGGCTGCCAGGAACGACAGGTGCCTCCAGCTGAGGCAGACTTGGGTCTGAGCCCCACCCATCTCTGCTTCACCTTCCTTTAGCGCCCCACTCACCCCTGCTCCCACAGCCTCACCATCTGCCCCCGAGTGGCCCTCCACCATCAGCTGGCCGTGACAACAAAATCACACAGAGAGACGACGTTTGCCCTTTATTCTCCTCTGCTGCCTCCCAGCCTCAGGCCTCCATCACACGCGATGCCGGCTCAGTCCCAGAAATGTTGGCAGCTAATGGTTTAAAGACTGAGTCTAACTCCGGGCAGGTGCATTTGCACTGGTCACGTTCGAAGGCAGATCAGGGTGTGACAGGCCCGAGGCTCAGGAGCCAAGAGATGTCTCTTTAGAAATGACCCTTCCTGACCCTCCGTTCTAGTCGTCCATGAAAAAGAATGCTGATGCACCTTTATCATGGGCTCAATGAGAAAAAGTAATGGGTTTAAAGGTGATCAAATAAATAAAACCATACGAAAACACACGGACCGTGCAACACTAGCTGAGGAGTGTGATGAATGCAAACATTCGCACCTGAGAAGCAGGGAGACTAGAAAAAAATTAAAGAACACGGAACTAGAAATCTCTAAACCAGGAGTTCCCAAACTTGAACCCCCCCATGTGTTGGAGGACTTGCTAAAACACGGATTGTCAGGCCTTGCCCTGGAGTTTCTGAGCCAGCAGGTCTGAGGTGAGACCTGAGAATGGGCACTTGTCACACATTCCATGTGACGCGGAGGCCACTGGTTCGGGAACCACTCTCTGAAAAGCCTAGCTGTAAACTAGTGATTCTCCATCATGGCCGTACGTATCACTGGAATCATTTGGACGTGGGAAAGTCACTTCGGCTCAAGCTTCCCTCCTCAAAATTTTTGATTTAAGTGGTGTGGGGTGCAGCCTGGGCATCAGGACTATTACAGTGCCTAGGTATAGTCAGAGCTTCAAATGGCGCTGAGCAAATTTTAAGTCTTGGCTATATAGGTTTTCAACCCCAGTTACGTACTGAAACCACCTGGGCGACTTTTAAGCAAGCCTGACACATAGCCACATCCAAACTAAGATTCTTAACCTTTGACCACCCACTGGAACCCCCCCCCCCCGGGAACTTGAAAAAATACTGGGGTGCCAACTCCAGAGCTTCTGGTCTGGGTGTGGTCGGGATATAAAACCTCCCCGGGAGATTCTAACGTCCACCCAAGGTTGAGAAAGTCTGGCTCGAACCGAGCGTCTTCCTGATGCATCTATAATCCTCACCCACCAGACGGTGACAGAACTCATCGTGGTGAGCAGAGTGTGATGTGTAGAATCGTTGAGCCACTATGTTGCCTGCTGTGTTGAAACTGACATCACATTGTACGTCAACGATATTTCAATTTAGAACATGAAAGTTAAAAATAAGTTTTTTAAAGAGTAAAAAAGACCAAACCAAACCCATCAACTCCCCAGGGATTCTCGTGTACACGGACAGCTGAAACCCACTGCTTCAAGTGACAAAACAAACAAAACACAGGTAACTAACTCACTGGCAGTTACAATATTATGGTCTTTTTAAAAGCATGCATTTGCATGGGCGGGGGAGACTGAAATGACACGCTCCAAAATGTTAATAAATTCTTTTTGAAAGATGCGATTACATGTCATCTTCCATTTCTGCTTTTCACAATTTTCTACAAATTTCCGTAATGATTAGTCTTGAAATCAGTGAGGAAAACATCTCACCAAAATTGCTTCGTATTCAATACTAGAAGAGCCAAGTGGAAAAACAGGGTCCCTTATTTTGCCCAAAGTAGTGAATCTCCAAGTGTACAACTTCACCAGTATATCAAATTAAACCCTATAAACTCTTACTATTTCATACGTGAGGCCGGTCAGGCGCGATCTCTGACTTCTTTATGAGACTATACATACAACATTATGTTCATTGTGTCCTCCGTGGAGATTCTTTAGAGACTAGCCCTTCCAGGCGTCCTCAGTCACTTACTGTTAAGGGACTTTATGACATGACATAAATGTCCATTTCCCTGCAAAGATAGACATTTACCTCTAAAATTCAAGCGTGAGTCACTTCCCAGAAGTGCCCAGCTAATGCGGGGATTTCACAAATGACATTCTCTTTATGTCAATACAACCTCTGGCTTCCTTTTCTGAAAGATAATCTAAGCTCCAAGCTGAAAGCGGGCAGTGCTCCGAGACGGACTTCAATAATGGTTTTCACAGTTTCGTGATAAAGGATTTTGACGGGATAGATGGAAATCATAGCATTTCTTCCCTCGAGGTTACAAAAAACTACTCAATAGAGCTCAAAGAAAAAAATAAATGACGACAGACCATACAACGTTTCGGGTGCTTGGTTCTAGATAAGTGAGAAATTTATTTAATTAACACTGTCCAGTTTTTTTTTTTCCTTTTTATTGAAATAGACAGTATCTTCTTTGATTAAAAGGAATTGGTCATGGACAGTTGGATACCTTCCATTTTGTACTTACACTGCATTTAAAAGGATTAAAATTTGCTTTGTTCTCATTCCAAAGCTCAGAAACATGCTTTTAGTGAGATGATTTTGTTATTGTTTTCGTTCTTTTTTTATTTTAATTTCTTAAATGTTTATTCATTTTTGAGAGAGACAGAGTATGACCAGGGGAAGGGCAGAGAGAGGGAGACACAGAATCCGAAGCAGGCTCCAGGCTCTGAGCTGTCAGCACAGAGCCCGATGCGGGGCTCGAACTCATGAACCACGAGATCATGACCTGGGCCGGAGTCAGCCACTTAACCGACTGAGCCCCCCAGGCGCCCTGTTTTAGTTCTTAATGCGTAACACGGGGAACAGCTACATCACGCCAAGCTATTTCAAAGGTATGTGTTAGAATTGAATTCAATAACCTAACATGTTCCCAGGGCCGTGCTGGTCTGAGAGGACGTAGGGATCGGTCAGCTGCATCCCTGCTTTCAAGAAATGTGCAGATTGCAGGGAGAGATGCAGACGTTGACCCATCGCTGCATGCAAATCATTACATTAGAAACCCAAACAGGCCACAGTATACAAAATGCTCTGCAAACCCAGAACACAATGGATAACAAACTAAGGTGAGCCTCAGAATGATGCTGAGTTGCGTGGATAAGGCCAGGCAGCGCAGGGGCTATCTCTAAGGGAAAGTGGATTTCAGCAAGCATAAAGGGCAAGAAGACGTCCCGCTTAGGCAGAATAGGGGGCGCAATGGCTTATGGGTAGAAAAGTTCACACGCTCAGAATCAAGGAGGCAGTCACCCGGAGCTGGTAGCCTAAGACACGGCCACCTTGTGCCAACTGCAGCACCCCCTGGTGACACCTCAGTCTCTTTGTCTTTTCTCATTTCCTGCTTCACATACTTTTCCCTTCACTCTTGCTGCCCTGGACTTGCGCCCCAGACAGGCTGTATACAGTCTATGGGCATCTAGCTCATAGACTCTGTTTTCCGGAGAATGTGAATTAAAATGAGTTGCTTGGAATTGCTATTTCTGCATTACATCTCCAGCCACGACCCCAACTCTCGGCTCTTCATTGCAAAAAAAAAAAAAAAATCCAGGTTGAATATTTGGCCCAAAGAGACACCAAAATGTCTCCTTTAGGATCAAGGGCAAATAACATGGCTTTTTTACATTGTTGCAATTTCAGTGACAGTGGACCTGTGAGCCGAAAGGGACAAAAGGCATGAGCCTCCTCATGACGTCTGTCCCACAGAATGTGAACCCCCCCAGCCCCCGCCTCCCAGGCACAGCCCTTCAACTGACTTCCAAAGTGGTAGGAGGAGTCAGAGCCTCTCTCGGGCCAGTCCCATTGGGCCCTGAAGTGACTCAGCGTGTCCTGACCTCCCCGCCAGTGCATTGTTGGGAGATGAGGCCAATACTGATGACAAGGGCCTCTCCATCAAGCGTGTAGCCAAGCATCAGCAAGGCAGAAGGAATCAAGAGAAAGTGGGGAGGTGTATACCCTACCAAACTTCAGGCTGCCTTCCAATCATGCAAACAACACACGATCAAAATTGAGCTTGGCCAGAGAAAAAGAAGTAGTAAGAGATTCTAAATCTTGAACAACCTTGTGAGAATTGAATACATCATGTACCACTTCCGACGCCCCATCAATTTTTTTTCTTTGACTCGCACCTAATTGTGCTTACATTTTAACATTAGCATATCCTAATTAATTGTCAAATACCCACAACTGTAATTCATGGAAGGCCAAACAATGCAGAGAAATTACTTATTCATTTGGAAAGGTCAGCCCAATTATAGTAGACAAAGGCTTGTACTGTCTAATGTTTCTAGTTAATGTCAGGAATCTGTCACTCGGCGCATTCGATAAAAATGTGTTGACTGTCTACCATTACCAGGCGTGCAAGAAATACTAAGAAAATTAATCCGAGCCTTTGACCTTGAGGAATTCATAGAAAGACATGTAAATAAAGAGTCCTAATGCATAGAGATAAGGAGAAGGCATATGCTAATTTGATGGCGTATTTTCTCCAATGGGAAGGCAAAGCAGTGTTTAGTGTGTCACGCAGTAGGTGGAAGCTATTCTGCAGGGAGGTAATAGGAATGCCTGGCGATTTTAGAAGTGTTCTTTTCATCCTGTGCTTGCGGTGCCCGGGCTGCATGGTTAAAAGTCAGGACGGAGCAGCGAAAGTACGCTCGATCGCATCCTATTTCCTAGATTCTGGCCTGCAGACACACACGACCGCTGAGTTCATGGAACGCGCACTTTGCAAGTTCCGAATCAATTCCTCACGGGCCCCCATGCGGTGAGCGCTGCTCTCATTCCTGCTGTTCTCGCTCCTGCTTTACAGATGAGGAAACTGAGGATTAAGGTGGTTACAAACATAGGCAACAGCAACGTCATGTCTAAGTGCCACGGCGGCCATTTGATCGCCGATCGTGTGCCTCAAAGTCCGAGCGGCCTCTCTGCAGACCGGCTGCCTATTAGGAGACTGTTACTGATCTCTGATGAGATAGGGAGCTTGTGCCGGAATATGTCAGCTGCGTCAGTAAGGACACTTTTTAATTCATTTAATTTTTTTTTTTTTTTTGGGAATCAAAATTTTCTCACTAGAGTAAGCAGTGCCTGCGCAGCCTCTTATCTTGTCATGAATCAGCACTCAGTGTAATACTGCACCTGAACGACATTGACCCCTAGAGAGACGCTACCTTAGATCACTGGTCTATGGAGGAAGATTGCTAAAGGGGACTTAGCTGGTCTTGAGACAGAAGTAACTCAGAGACTCCTGGCTACTACTCTAGGAAGTCTGTTCCCAAATTTCCAAATGAAAGGTCGTTTCGAAAGTCCTTCTTTCTGCTTCTCAAAGAAACATACACTTTAGAGGGAACTGGCAGTCTTAAAACTGGCTGGGGGAATTTTTTGTAATGATATTACTGACCAAGCTCTTTGGCTCCTTGTGAATGCCCTGTTGCCGGGACACATCTAGGGGCCCCAGTGCCCAGGACAACAGAGGTGATCGGGACCAGCTCTCCCTCTCTGCTGGCACCTATCAGCACACGCTCCTGAGTTCAAGGGCTTAACCAATTGTTTCCTTTACTCATGTGATTTCCTACCATCATCTATGAAGATGTATTTCTAAATATGTATCTACTCTATGATCCAGCAATTCCAAGAGAAATGACTACATCAGGGAAAAGGTATGTCTGAGAGTGTTCCTAGCGACCTTATTTGAGATAGCCCTGAACTGGAAACCCAGTGCCCATCAACACGAGAGTGGATATATCAATGGTATATAAATTCACATCAAGGACATATACGGCAGCTATAAAGAATAAAGTACTTTTCTATACACAGCATGGATGAATCTCACAAACGTAACGACGAATGCAAGTAGCCATACACAGAATAGTACCGTATGAATCTGTTTATGGGAAGTTTAAGAACAGGCAAACTGCTCCATAGTGATAGAAGTCAGAATAGAAGTTACCTCTGGGATGTGTGGGGAGTGGGTGAAGATTGGTAGGAGGTGTGAAGGAGCCTTCTGGAAGGCTGGAAATGTTCAGTTCAGTCTCTTGTTCGGGAGGGACGCCTGGGTGGTTCAGTCGGTTAAGGATCTGACTTCGGCTCAGGTTGTGATCTCACGGTTCATGAGTTCGAGCCCTGCGTTGGGCTCTGTGCTGACAGCTCGGAGCCTGGAGGCTACTTTGGATTCTATGTCTCCCTCTCTCTCTGCCCCTCCTCCACTCATGCTCTGTCATTCTCTCTCTCAAAAATAAATAAAGCATTTACTAAAAAAACACTAAATACCTTGTTCTGGAAACCTCAATTTTAAGAAACCTTTAAAAAAATACTCCAAAGAGAAGCAATATTTAAAGGATTTTGGTGGTTCGGTTCAACTCAAAATGTACACATCTATTGACCCTTGATCCCACTTCTCGAAATTTCTCTTAAAGAAATAACCATGATTACACAGAAAGGTTTAGCATCAACATATTTTCAGAGTCCTGTCTATAATTGGAAAAAATTGGAAACTACCTAAATTTTTCACAATAGGGACTTGGTTAAAGAAATAACGATTAAAAAAGGAAATGATGATATAGTCATATAATGAACCGCTAGGAGCAAATAAAAGAGGAGGTTGTAGAGAATATTCGATGTCATGAAAAGTGTTAACATTTTAATATTGTATTAAGTGAAAAATGGTAGGTTACAAAGTATGTAAAATATATATATTTGTGTTTTTAAAATTTGTATTCATATACTGTACACATATAAACTAAATATATGTGTATTATGAAACATATATGATATTGTATATAAAACATTGATTCACCCGTATGTTAAACTCAGGGCTTTTATTATGGATAAGAGTTTACTTTTATCTTTGGGCTTTTAAATTTTGTTTCACATACTTTCAACAACGAACATTTATTACTCATGTCATCAGAAAAATATTAAAAGTAAAGCCTGTACGCTTTGTGCCTATTAAATAAAATCTGTAGGTCTCTAGCAATATGAAATGCAAATGAGGTAATTAGACAAAGTTACATCATTATTTGTGAAAAAATGTAAATCCGTCAGCCAAATATCAAATGGGTACATTAAAGCGCTCTGAAACCAGTGATTACACCCTGAGTGACCTCACCGTACGGAATCTTCACTGGTTTTGAATAATAATAAATATTTAGCCTGGTGTCAGTAATTCTCTGGTAAAGGAACCTCGAGCGGAACTCACTAATTTGAAAAACCTCCACGGTCCTCCAACTGCCATCATGTCCCGAACGTGTTGATGGAGACGGAAACTGATCCCAACTCAATTTTAAACCCATTGTTTTTTTCCCTTTGTCACTCTTACCTCGAAGAAGTTGTCAATTAAACCAAAGGGAAATTTCACTGCTCTGAAGTTTCACCAAGTAAAAGGTTTCACCAGTATCGGGAGTTGGAATTCTGTGTTGTCGGTTCCTTCATTCAACACTGAATGCTCACAGACCTGAAGAGAGAGATTTTTGTTCTTTTAAGAAAACGATGGAGCAACCTCACCAAGAGTGTATTTTGACAACCCCGAGCTAATTTTCACTGATGCTTCAGCGTTCTGAAGTTACCAGATAAAACCATGTCTCTGTGCTTTGTTACAAAACCCCTACGAGGGATGGCTGAAGGCAGCTGAATTTTTTCCAGTGGGAGAAAGGTAGCTATGGTAACTATTTTAATCTACTAACATTATAATTTCATGTTGGCAAAGCTGCCTATAGCTTTATTTGTAATAGTCAGCTATTAAGGGACTCCTTGAGAAGATGCTTCTGGAAGCACTAGTCTTTCTGTTCTTCCTTTACCTGCTAAGTAGTCATTAAAAGAAAATTATACGGGCAAGATAACCCAGTTAGCACTTTCGGGAGTTTCTGAACCATTGCTTTAGCTGTTGGGGAGTGATTTGTTTTAATGTAGCTTACCTTTTTTTTTTTTTTTTTTTGTTATTCCAAAACAGACTTTTCCTAGACTGTAAATACACACAAAAACCACATAATATTGTGCTGTTTATACTATACTGTGGACTCTATTTTAAAAAATACATTGGGGGTCCCCTGGCTAGCTGCTGGGTGGTTTTCCCCCTCAAAGGTTGGGTGCTGGGGTGATGAGTAGAGGGATCGAAGTCGCTAATCTATTTAGGCTGGAGGTAAGGGGAAGGAAGGAGTAGCGACCACCAGCTGTTCTTCCCGCCCCACAGAGGGGTCTGTGGAGGGCAGCACGTGAGGGCATACCCATGCATATCACGTGTGTTTGTGTTTTGTGTATTGGTGGGAGTAGGATAAAGGTTAATGAGAAAAGGCTTTAAGATCAATTGGCAAGGTGTGATTCATTTACTAGAAACTCTGGTCCGCTATAAAATATCCAACCCAGGGGGCAGCAAACATTTTCTACAACGGGCCGTGTCTTAGTTTCCTACGGCTGCCTTAACAAATTATCCCTAAGTTGCTGGCTTGAGGCAACAGAAACTTATTCTCTCCCAGTTCTGGAAATCACAAGTTCAGAATCAAGCCGTGGGCAGGGCCGCATTCCCTCGCATGCTGGAGGAGAACCTTCCCTTTTCCAGCTCCTGGGAGCTGCCGGAGTGCCTTGGCTCGTGGCCACACCATTCCCATCTCTGTCCCCAATCTTCGCATGGCCTTCTCCTCTCTGTTGGGGCCGCCTTCTCTTCTGTCTCTTATGAAGCGTGGTGGGGAATAAGCTTGGGAATTCCCCGTGCTTGCACCAGTGAGTTAATGAGGCAGAAAGAAATAGAAGGCCACAGGATGAAAACATCATCCAACATTAGGTAAACAAGATCAGGTATTCGGGCCGAAACACCCCCGCCCCTCAACTTAGTACAATAGCAGAAAGCTGCTTTCACAGGAAGTAAGGGCCAAAATAGGTAAACAGGCAAACAGGCCTATAGACTGCAGCAGAGCAACAGTGCCCGGAGCGGAGCTAATTAGCAAAACAAGGGTGCCTTGTTGACCCTGAGGTTGCATGCTCTATGGGTCTCATCCCCTAGGCAAGCTAAGATAAACAGATATGCCTGCCATAAACAACCATCTGTCCACTGCCAGGATTTTGTTTTGTATTGACCCACACCCCTAACGCCGCATACCTTCAAAACCCCCTTTCCCTCGCACCCATGAGTTAATGTTCGCGGATTCACTGTCTCTGTGTGCACGCCCACCATGCCTGTAAGCCTCTGAGCCTAATAAAAATGAGCAAGGACCCTTCCTCGGGGCTCTTGTCTCCTCCCGGACATTAGCCTCTCTCACATTTTTAATCCTGAGTCTGCTCTCTTGCTGGACAAGAGAGAACTCCAGACCCAGAGTCTGTGACAAAGACTCTTGTCATCGGATTTAGGGTCCACCTAGATAATCCAGTTCTGGGTGTTAGGATGCAGACATATCCTTTTGGGGGCCAACATCCAACCCACTACGGGCCAGATAGTAAATATTTTAGACTTTTTAGGCTATACGGTCTCTGTTACGTCTATTCAACGCTCCCACTGTAGAGCAAAAGCAGCCCCGTGCACAAGTCCGCACACAAACGGATGCGATTGCATTCTGATAACCTCATTTCCGAAAACAGATAGTGGGCCAGATTTGGCCCGTGGGTCATAGTTTACAGACTCCTTGTCTAAAACCCTTTCCTGGAACTCAGGGACCTTAATAGCCTGGTAACCACCAGAAATCTCTGACATGAGCTCATCCATTCCTGGGCACGGAGCCTTAGTCAAACATCCCCAATGTGCTCTGAACAGTCTTTTCTGGTTTCCCACTTCTTTGCTTACTAAATGTTTAGCTTCTTGCAAGCGTTGCCTGGTACAGCGAGTGCTTAATGTGAGTAGTTGTTACCAAGTACTTCAAAAGTTAGGCATGCAGACAACTAATAATCATTTTTAGGGGATGGGATGGAGATGCTTTTCACTTTCCTTTATATACTGAGCAAGGATGTCAGATAAATATAGGATTGCCGGTTAAATTGAATCTTGTATAAACAATGAATACTTCATTATAAGTAGGTCCCAAATATTCTATGGGGTATACGTATACTAAAAATTGTGTTTTTGTCTGAAATTCAAATTTATTTGAGCATTCTGTATTTTTACTTGCTACATCTGGCAACCTTAACTGTGAGCATTTGTTACTTTGATAAGCAGAGACAAAGTGACCATTAGAAAAAAATAATAAAATATAAAGCGTTGCCATTGTTACTCTCTTTTCTTTCTCCTTTTTCTTTGTTTTAGTTGCACGTGTAACGCATGGCTGGACTTCCCCCAACAAGGTAGGAGTGTCTGCTTTTCTACACTTTCGTCACCCCTGTATATCATGATTTTAAAAAGTTTTGCTAATCAATGGCATAACAGTAGTACCTTTATCTTTTGCCCATTTGCTTTTAAACTAAAAATTTTTTTGTTTATTTGTTTTTAATTTTTTTAAGGTTTATTTTTGGAGAGAGAGACAGAACACAAGTAAGGGAGGGGCAGAGAGAGAGGGAGACGCAGAATCCGAAGCAGGCTCCAGGCTCTGAGCTGTCAGCACAGAGCCTGACGCGGGGCTCGAACCCACGAACCATGAGATCATGACCTGAGCTGAAGTCAGACACTTAACCAACTGAGCCACCCAGGGTACCCCTAAAATGTTTTTTATTATGAAAGTAACATGTACCAGTAGAAGAAAGTCTGAGTGTTCTAGAATGATGTAAAAGGTATTAAAAGTCTCCCTCGACATATCTTTGCCTCCCTAGTTTATTCAACTAAGAAGAAACGGCTTTTAAGATTTTCTTGTATATTTTTATACACAGGGGATTATACATTATTCTTTACCCTGCTTTATTTTACTAATAATATATCTTAGACACTCTCTACATCTGAACATATAGCTTTACCTTAGCATTTAAAAAAGTAGCCTCTCATGGGATGAGAATAAAATACACAGCACAGGGAATACAGTCAAAGATATTGTGACAGCGATGTTTGTGGCAGACGGTAGCTGTATTTGTGGTGAACACAGCACAATGTATAAACCTGTCAATCACTAAGTTGTCTATCTAAAACTAGTGTAAGATTGTGTGTCAACTATACTCAAATTAAAAAAAGAAAAAGAAAAGTTATT
Organism: Paguma larvata; assembly: GCA_030068075.1. Taxonomy (NCBI): domain Eukaryota; kingdom Metazoa; phylum Chordata; class Mammalia; order Carnivora; family Viverridae; genus Paguma; species Paguma larvata. The sequence goes on from CM057830.1 coordinate 10,061,810, forward strand.
AGCAATGCCCTTAGTACTGACTTTAATTATATCTAGTTTTATGTTTGAATATAATTAAGTAACATTATGATAGAAGTAAATTTTTTATGCAAATGGGCTTTCTTTAATTATAAGACCAAAACAGACTTACAAATTAAATTCAAGCTGCTAGAAAAGTTTAATTGAACAACATTAATAATGATGTAACTTTGCTGAAACCTACATGTTCTGGCGGAGAGATGTACTCATATGTTTTATGGTATACTGGCGGTCAACATGATTTATTTTATTTTATTTTATTTATTTTGAAGATGGTGGGCCATGACTTTAGTCCTTGTCACTGTCCTTAATGCTCGTTTTCCTTTTTCACAACAAACGTGTTTAGAATTATTAATTCTGTATCCTTTTAGAGAAATTAATCAAATAGCACAAGTCAAAATACAATTATTTTGAAAGGCTTCTTAAATATTTGTTTATTGTATATTCGATGTTATAGTTACTGGAAATAAACCTGTTGGTCAGTATAAAAAATGTAATATTCACATCCCGTCTAGTCATATGACAGCAAAGGTGCTTACCATTAGGATAAGGTTGCTTTCCAGTGTGTTCTGCCTGAGCTAGAGAGAGCCACGCAAGGACGCAGGTCTCCCCCAGTATTCTTTAATAACCCTACTGCAAGATATTTGCATGGACACACATTGTGACATTTGGGCAAAAACATATCATTTTTGTCTTAAGTCTTTTGTATATTTCTCTTTAGCCTATGACAATTAAAGCAGTAGGATACTGATATCTACTGTGTTGATTTGATTATACCAAACTACTTTCAATGTACTAAGTAAGTTATACAACAAGTCATATTCTATGGAAGCGTTATAAATGTAAATTACAACTGCGAGAGAGAAGTTTTGCCCGTCACTATCAATAGAATTCAACAAGGGCACAGTGGTGGTCAGAAGATGGTTGTTCCTATTTTGAGCAAAGAACATTCCAAACTGGCAGTAATTAGTTCTGCTTATCAGACAGCATATTAAGAGTTAAATATAGTCACATTAGGCACGGATGTGATTAGACACACAAATGCAAACATGGACTGGGCTCATGTATAATGTAACCAAACAAAGGACGGGTCAACAAATAAATAAATAAATAAACAAATATTTAATATTTAATATATCAATATATTAATATTAATATTTAATATTTCCCACTCCGGGGGCCACTGAGTCTTTGTTGCAAATTCAGAACTCTATCGTTGTACAAAAATAGCTATACGCGACGCACATACGCGATGCACGTATGAATGTATGTGTGGCTGCGTTCTAATAAAACTTCTTTTACAAGATGAATAACATCTTGGATTTGGCCCATGGCCTGTAGTTTGTCAACCACTGATCTAGATGATCCAAAAGGTACTTATATTTTTACGGATCTCATGGAATTTGAAATACAAAATTAAAAAATTCTTAAGGAGCCCAGACCATATATTTCTCCCAAAGCATATTTTTTCATTCTACTTACTTCATCCTGAATAGTATTTCTTTTCTAATAGTGCTGTGAATAAACTCCTTAAATTCTGTTCGTTATTGTATTTTCTCGTTGGTCGTAGCTGGTTTGACGGGTATTGATTTGTACGTGTTGATCTTACATTTGGCTTCTTTATTAAACCCATATGTGCTGTCAGGGTTTGGGCTGATTGCGTAGGCTTTTCTAGGTGGATAATGATAAAAAAAAGCTCTAAACCATGACAATTTCTACCATTCAGATATCTTATTTATTTTTCTTGTCTAAATGCACTGGCTACGAATCCCAGAATAAGGCTGACCGAGCAAGTGAAAGCAGCCAAACTTCTCGTGCTCTTTTTCAGCGTTTTTTTCTCCATTTAAGTGACTTTGTTAAAGTCTTGAAAAATTCTTCTAGATCTCTGATGTGAAGCAGACAACGGGGGGCCAAATTGGTCGCATCTCTCTGGATCTAAGCCCTCACGCCAGTGACTGTGGCTTATTAAAAATACGGGTGCTTGATCAACATAGTTCAGTTGCTGAAGGGCATATAAAACTCTTAGGTTACACGTAAGATATGAGAAACTCATTTCTCTGTCAGTCATTAGCAAGGGGTATGGGGCTGGGCTCAGACGAATCATCAGGGACCATTGGGTGATATTGAATCCATTGGCACGGCCATCAGAGTGGTCAGCAAGAACTACTTACTACCGCGGATGGGGTTACTTCTGCAAACTTAAGTGCCAGGCATTAAACTACTGTCACTCGGCGCCTAGCCTCCCCTTCTCGGTTCTAGGATGCCGGACCTGGGCCTTTACGAAACACATTTTATGTTGCCAGGCGACCCCGGTTTGGCTTTCACTAGGAGCACCAGTAAGACACTGTAAGGCCAGAGAAGGAAGAGGGCCTTGAAGTTTCCCCTTTCCTGTTTGCTTTCTACGGGCTCCTCGTTGAATTCTTATTTCTGTCATCACCCCAGCGTCACTTATTTGCCCTGGTGGTGGCAGCACCTTTCTGTAGCAGCAGTTAAGTTCGGTTTTCACTTTCTTTCCACACATGCAAAGCCAGAGCCGCACCCCGCCACCACCTTGAGAGAGCCTGCCCGCCAAGCAGCGTGGCTTTTTCAGAGTTTTAACTCCCGGGGCCCCTCCTCCTCCAATCTTTAAAATGTTTACTATCCCAAACCTCTTCTCTGCTCCCTGCAGTTGCTATCTCTACACCCTTTTTCTTTTTTTTTTTTAATTTTTTTTTAATGTTTATTTATTTTTGAGACAGAGAGAGACAGAGCATGAGTGAGGAAGGGGCAGAGAGAGAGGGAGACACAGAATCTGAAGCAGGCTCCAGGCTCTGAGCCGTCAGCACAGAGCCCAACGTGGGGCTCGAACTCACGGACCGCGAGATCGTGACCTGAGCCAAAGTCGGACGCTCAACCGACTGAGCCACCCAGGCACCCCCCTTTTTCATTACTTAGTTAACACTTGATACCTAGCTAACAATTCCTTATATTAAATTCTATTAAAATTACTTCCGTGAGCTCTGTCTCTTGACTGGGCCCTGGCTGACACTTACCTACAGAAAAAGACTTCCTTATTTATTTATTTAAATTAGTTTCACTTATACCGAGTCCCTCCCGTTACGTTTAAGACTTTTCTGCCCTCTAAGGATCGGAGAGTCAAATGATATTTTGTGAAATGCCCCTTTTATCGGCAATTAGAAAGCGAAAACCAGGTTAAGAGCCAATAACTATCAACGTTTTCAGAGTATAAAAACTCACAGACTGCTGTCACCAGAGTAATTAAGTTCTGTCCACCAGAGACTGTAATTTGAAGAGAAAGAAAAATGAAGCACATTATATCAGCAGCGACGAAGACAAAATGTGGGAAGTCAAATAATTTTTTTTACCCTGTGGAAGTAAAAGATCTTATAGTGATGTATATCACTGTCAATATATCTAATAAATTAGTATGTTGAGCAAAATTACTTTGGGGTGAAAAGGAAATTATTTTGTTCCCATGGGGTCAGGAGTGTACAGAAGTCACTGAAAAATAGCTCCATTAAGTTGGATGAGAGAGAAACATCGGCGTCTTGGTGGGTGTTCCCAATTTGCCTCAGGCGACAAGACGAAGGATGAAATTTGAAAGTAATAAACTTAACAGTTAGAAATACTTGGAATTGAGATGAGTCACTACCTATAAAAAGTTTAGGTTCCTGTAAGGAAACCCAGCACACATTGAAGCTGACGGGGGAGGGGAATTTCTTTCCCCCTGTACACTGATATAATAATGCCTGAGCCTGTAGCCCTAGTGGCTCCTAATTCTCAATCTCATAAAGCATCCAAATTGGATGAGAGGGCCTAGACAACTGAGCAATTTCTATGTTAGCTCTATGCACTGAGGTAAATAACAATTTAGTTTGTGCTTGTTAGCCAGTGGTTCAATTCAATTCACCAAGCTTTCCAAATAGATTACATATAGATGTGTGTGTGTGTGTTTGAACAAAGCTTCTGTGTTCTGTATCTTTCCTTCCATCCATCCGTCCACCCATCCGTCCATCCTCTATCCCAGTTCACCCATCCCAATCAGGTGGCACTAAAGAGCCAAAGAAATTGTGTCTTCTCTCATCCTCTCGTCTTGTTCCTTATAATTTGGTTGTGGTGCCAGGAATAAGGGGCAACAGAGATGTTTTACAAAAAGTGTTTTTCAAGCATTCTATTTCCCTTTGATGAACCACTGTTTAAAATTTAGGTGAAACGGGGCACCTGGGTGGCTCAGTCAGTTAAGCGTCCGACTGCGGCTCAGGTCATGATCTCACAGTTCATGGGTTCGAGCCCCGCATCGGGCTCTGTGCTGACGGCTCAGAGCCTGGAGCCTGCTTCGGATTCTGTGTCTCCCTCTCTCTCTGCCCCACCCCTGCTAATGCTCTGCTCTGTCTCTCTCTCTCTCAAAAATGAATAAACATTAAAAAAATTAAAATTTAGGTGAAAAAAAAAAAAAGGACTTCTTTTTCAAACTCCACGAAGCTCCCCTCATCAGAACCTTTGACTCATGCTTTTAATTGTGCCTAGAAGAAACTTCTTTGCCTGGCTATCGATGGCGTATGTCTCAAGATCCCATTCATCCTGTTTCCTCTTCCGCCCCAACAGGTCTCTCTGAGAGCACATTTCGCATTATCTTAGAATAATTCATTTCCATGCCGTCTCCACCAACAGACGAGGGCAAGGACTTTGTCTTTGATGTACATCTCTTGCGCTTCTCTCAGTGCCTGGCCCACAAGGGGTATATAGCAAATATTTACTGTTCTGACCAAGTACACTGACAAGCTGGATATTAAGACATATAAACATGAGGATGACATCAGAGCTTTCTGCTCGCTCTTCTGTTCGACACACCTGCGTCCTCTTTCCTCAACCGGATTTAAAAGTACTTGATGGCAGGGAGCCCATATCTAGCCATTGCTTTATTCGACTTTTTTCTTCCCTATTTCTCGCCGGTGCTAGTACAGTGTCTTTCTAGAAACTGAACAAACGTGTGGGTTGCAATTTTTCATTTGGACAATGTGGTTGTTAACTTTTCTTTCAATCACACGAGACGAATACTTTTATTTCCCTAAAGCCAATATGTTGTAGTATATAATGAAATCTACTGTTCGAGGCTCTCTCTTACCCACCGGTCCAAGTCTCTAGTCATAGTCATTTTTGAATTTCAACAGGTTCCCAGAAACAACTGCCAACCTTCCCTTCTGGGATGTAGCGAATTCTTCAAGGCAGTCTGAAACTGCCAGCGTGTGCGTGGAGCGGGCTGTTTAGTGGAGAGAAAGTTGGAAAAAGAAATTCAATGAGCTGAGTTCAATCAACATTTCTAACTTTTATGTACTCGGAGGAGTTCTTTAGAACCCACATATTGGTTGCAGGTGGATTTCCTCCCACACTTCCTTCTCTCGACGTTAGCATCGCTAGCCAGTATTTTAATAGGAGAGGAAAGGGTTGGAAACCCAGCAGCCAGAATACAGAGCAGTAAAGAGTATCTCAGGGGGAGAAGTGAAAACATGATAATTCTGTGGCCTCCTTGAAGCTTGTTAACAGGCTATACAGTAAGCAGTTGGCATAGTCTCACAGGAAACATTTATTGTCAGATGTTCATCCTCGAATTCAAAGCTAATCATTTCCATCCCTCCTTATATCCCAGAGGGCAAGAAGCAGGCTTAAAATATCCTTGAATATCAGCGTATGTGATATACATTTTAAGCATGGTAAAATTGTTTAGAAATGGATTTGGCTAACTTACGTCTCTGCTACAGATGTAAGGAAAATAATAGGAATGTAATCCCAAGGAAAAATATTTCGGTGATTTATAAGAACGTACTGGTATTATCTTGTCTGGAAGTATAAAGCATTTTCAAATGAACAAAGTATAGAAAATCATATAATATACTTTTGTTCGCATGCCATGATTAAATATGGATTTACGTTTTTTCATCCCTTTTTTTATAGTGTTACCAACACAGCTATAATCAGTCCATTCCTCCTCCTCTGCTTGAACTTGATGTGTATTCTCCTGTATATTTAAATTTTTAATAACATAAATATATGTCCATAAGTAAATTACATTGTTTCCTTCTGTTTTGAATTTTTGCATAATAATATAGTGATGCATATTGTGTGCCTCGATCCTTTCACTCAACATTTTATTTCGAGAGAGAGAGAGTGAGCACGGAGGAGGGGCGGAGAGACGGGAGAAAGAAAGAATCCCAAGCAGGCCCCACACGTTCAGTGCAGAGCCTGACATGGAGCTTAAATCCATGAACCATGAGATCATGACTTGAGCCAAAATCAAGAGCTGGACACCCAACTGACTGAGCCACCCAGGCACCCCCTGCCTTGTCTACTGAGGGATAAAGTTAGACTATCTCCAATGTTCCGCTAAATTATCTTGTACTTCTCTTCCTGTGCATAGGGGTAAAAGTTTCTAGAAATAGAATTGCCCAGTTAATGTGTATGTTTATTGAACACTGCAAAAATGCTTCCCGAACTAAGTAAACTAATTTGTAGTCTACAACCAATGCCTTTGAGTTCCTGTTCTTCTATGTTCAACTCTTACCAACATTTTTTGTTGTTTTCAGACTTGAATAAAAATTTGGTGGAATGATATTTCATTATTATTTGAATTTTCATTCCCCTGATTATAAATGAAGCTGAGGAGTTTTCCATATGGCTTATTAACTATTGAGAATTTCTCTTCTCTGAATTACCTGTTCATCCTTTGCCCATGTCTCTTTTGGGCTGTTTTCCTTGTAAAATTTGCCTATAAAGTCATCGGGGCCTAGTGCTCATTTTATAAATCGATTTTAGATTATTGACTCAATTTCTTTAGTGGGTATGTTTTCTATTTCTTAAGTCAATTTTATAACCTAAATGTTTTAGTAAGAAATGAATAATTTCCCAATTGTCCCAATTTCATTTCATCCTTAATTTTGAATGCTATTTTAGCTAGGTGTAAAACTGTAGGTGAAAGTTAATTTCTCTCTCATTATTTTGAAAATACTATTCCAACATTACTCGGTCCATATTATTGCTGTTGCAAAGTCCATTGTCTGTCTCACTGTTAGTATTGTGATAATCTGGCCTTTTTTTTTTTTTTTTACGACTTTTTAAATGTTTTCTTTGTTTCTTTGCCTGCAGTTTCACTACGTATGTCTGGATGTGGGCTTATTTTTGCTTATCCTACTCAGGACATGTTGAACTTTTTAAATTTAGTAATAATTTCTTTAATTCATTATGAAAAGTTCTATTATCCTGCAAATATTGCCTCTCTGCCAATCTCTCAATGTCTCCTAACCCCTCTTTCATACTTTCCACCTCTTTATCTCTTTCATGCTTCATTCTAATCAATATACACAGATTTACTGTCTTTGTCAGTGAACCTCCCTTTGGCTATATATAACTTACTGCTTAATTTGTCCAATGAGTTTTTAATTTCAACCACCATTTTTTTCTTTCTAGAAATTCTATTTGGCCATTTTTCAAATGCCTGTTCTTCTTTCAAAGTATCTTGTTCTGTGTCTGATTTTGATCACTTCTTTTGTCTTTAATTATGTTTAACATATTTTTATAGTCCTCCATTAATTGTTCTATTATTTGAAGTCCTTTGGGTTTTAATAATCCTATTTGTTAGGTCTGTGGACTCTTGGCTCATGGTGGATTTTTGTCCTCCATCGTTATCATTAATTTTCAAAACTATTAATAATACATCAATCAAATTCCTGGCAGGAAACATAGGACATATTGAATAGAGTAATTGTGGAGGTTCATTAAAGGACTATTTCCAAATGTGTGAGCTGGGCTAAGAGCAGCCAAACGATAGTGAAACATAAAGTTGTTGCTGTCCCACCAGGCATGGCAAAAGGAGGAAGTGATTGCCAGACCTGTAGTTAGAGGACAAGGCTGCCAACCAGGGACCCAGAACGGGTGTGGCTGGAGAAACACATAACACAACCTTGCTAATCGGTTGTCCTTCAATCTCTTGCCATTACCTCTCACTGGCTGAACCCAATGAAAAGCCAGGAAGCCTCGGCAATGCAATACATAGAGGTCAATCTGCTGGGGAACACAGGAGGGTGGAGAAGGATGGAGCGTAGATCTAGAGGGGCAACTAGAGGACATTTGGCACAGTTGTAAGCTCATGTTTAGTGTTGTCTTATCCGTTAGAAGCCCCTGTGGCTTGTGGGGTGGGCATACCCATCCAGAGCAGCTTTACATACGCTTCCTGCATGTGCCTTAACGCATCACTGGTTTGGACTCCCGTTCTGTGCTAGTTTGCAGCTCCAGAAATCTTGATCCAGAAGAAAAGTTTAAATTCTAACCCTAATGAGACACATCGTTAAAGGATCTAAAGGGAGACAATTTTTATTTTTACCCAAAGCACTTTCACGAGCAGAACTGTTTCTCTGCTGCCTCGTTATGATAATGAATGGAACATTTCCACCTTTTCCACCTTTTCCCTATATACGCAGCCCTTTAAGAATCTTGGCTTTATGCAGGGATGGTGATTCCTACTGTCTGCACTGCAGAAATTGAAGACCTTGTCTTCGGTGCCTGCATGGGTGGTCAAAGTCAAACCCCCAGCTTACCCAGACTGAAAACCTCCTCACCCCCCAACCAGTTAGAGGCTTACCACTCTGGCTGTAATTTTCATCCTGGCAACATAGGAGGAAGTATAGCAATTTATGTTATTTTCATCTATATAAGAAATTAAACATCACTAACATCCTATATAAATATTGACACTGGAATGTTCATTCCATTATATGTCAGATGGTTACAGTCAGCCCGTAATATGTCCTGAAGGGAGAAGAGGACATAAAAATGTTGAGGGACTGACACTCTTATTATTAAGTCCCTTATGAGGGACTTACTCAGCATTTACACTTTGTGACATTTCAGTTTATATACTACAGGGTATCGTCAAGTTTTTTTTATAAAAACAAGACCTTTAAGGGGCGCCTGGGTGGCTCAGTCGGTTGAGCGGCCGACTTCGGCTCAGGTCACGATCTCACGGTCTGTGAGTTCGAGCCCCGCGTCGGGCTCTGTGCTGACGGCTCAGAGCCTGGAGCCTGCTTCGGATTCTGTGTCTGCCTCTCTCTCTGCCTCTCCCCTGCTCACACTCTGTCTCTCTGTCTCTCAAAAATAAATAAACATTTAAAAAGAAAAGACCTTTAAACAGTAGACTCTTTATAAAGCTTTGTAAACAAGATAATTCACATTCCACTGTGTTTGTTATAGAATTTTCTGGTCATCTCATGGCAAAGTACTTGAAATAGTTACCAACTTAAAGATATTTATTTTTTCTCTCATAAGAAGGCTGTTGTCCTCATTTTCTGGCAAAGAATAGAAGCTTTGCAGGGTGACAAGTGGCTGTCATTAGTCGGCTACTTAGCAGACTTAAAATTAATGCACTAATGTGTCTCTTCAAGGTGCATATTAACATTTTAGCAAAGTGTGCAAAAATAGCTGATTTTTTCAGAGATATTTTATGGAGAGAGCATTCTCAAAATAAATGCTTGGAAAATTTTCCAGCTTTAAGTAATTTTGTCACCAAAAATGATATATCACTTACAAAAATATTATCATAAATAAACACAGAAAGCTTTGAAATGGACTCTTCTAAACTGAAAAAATACCTTTATTTTCTCTAACTGTTTATTTATTTTTGAGAGACATAGAGACAGAGCGTGAGCAGGGGAAGGGCAGAGAGAGAGAGAGGGAGACACAGAATCTGAAGCAGGCTCCAGGCTCTGAGCTGTCAGCACAGAGCCCGGTGCGGGGCTCGAACTCACAGACCTGTGAGATCATGACCTGAGCCGAAGACAGCCGCTTAACCAACTGAGCCACTCAGGTGCCCCTGAAAAAATATCTTTAAAATGCAAAGGCATACTGGCCTTTAAGCCCATTGAAATACGCTTAAATGCAAAATTTTCATAAATTGGCAAGAACTGATCTGTATCACGGAAAATGGAAATTAATAACCAAATTACAACAAAAACTGCGGCCTAAATGGTGAATGGAATTTTAAAAGATGAGCGCCATGAATCAGAAGCAGTAGGCAACGACGCTCTGATAAAACGCAGGGACGGATTTCAGAGAGCAGAAGCGGAGGCCATCGCTCCGCAGTTGGAGATCCGAGGGGCACGTTTTCAGGGTCGCTACAGCCACACAACAGACCCAGCCGCCAGGTGCTGCCGGGTTCTGTGTGAGGCTCAGGGCCGCCAGGATAAGTGAAGTCATCCCCGCCTTTAACTCAGTTGTAAACAAATTTGCTGGCACGGGCCTGCATCGGCATCGTCACGGCCTACACAGCGGCCCACCTGCCCGTTGGCTGAGTATGGAGGGGTATCTGCACAGCACACAGCCCAGAAACAGTGAAGCCGGAGAGCATAAGTCCTGAGCCCACTGCGGGGATAAGCGGAAGGCCACACGGAAGGAACACCCAGCTCCATACACGCTTCCCTCAAGTTTTCAAATGCTCTTTTCTTCCTTGTACCTCATCGAGTACTTGGTCTACGGCCAAATATTATTCGGAAAATGAAAGGCCCTTGTGTTTAAACAGGTTAAGTTCGGCTTAAGAAAGGTTCTTTTATAGTATCTTGGGCTCTTTTCCAAAACCTTGACCAAACATGTGGCTGGAAATGATGAGGTCACGTCTCCGAGGTGTTTCTCCCGGGAAAATGTTGTGTTTGGTGCTACATCCACAGTTGAATTTTTATTATTAAATGTTATCCTCCAGGCTAGGGTCTAACTGGCCCCCATACAAATTTCCTAGGTCTAGCTTCATTTTGTTGATTCATGATTCTAATGTCTGATTTAGTTATCAAATTTGTTGATAGGAGCCTTAAAAAAAACAGATAGGGGCGCCTGGGTAGCTCAGTCGGTTGGGCATCCAACTTCAGCTCAGGTCATAATCTCGCGGTTTGTGAGTTCGGGCCCCGCGTCAGGCTCTGTGCTGACAGCTCAGAGCCTGGAGCCTGCTTCGGATTCTGTGTCTCCCCCTTTCTCTGCCCCTCCCATGCTCATGCTCTGTCTCTCTCTGTCGGTCAATAATAAATAAATCTTTAAAAAAATTAAAAAAAAAAAACCATATAGTAGAAAGTCTAAAACTCTTTGGCATCAGCCGTATGCTAAGAGTAGAGATTCCCAACCTTTATGAAATAAGAGAGTCCCTAATACTCTAAGGATATTGGATTTCCTAATACACAACCTCTACCCCACCCTGTCCACCATTTAAAAAAAGCACTTGTAACATCTCTTTACTTTGACAAGTAAATTTGAATTGTACTCTTAACACAGATTCGTCCTTAAAATAGTCAAAGATACAGGAAAGCATATAAAAAAACAAAGGCCTAGATTACAGGACAGGTATGCTTATGTTGCTTTCTTGTGTTAAGTACAGTAGAGTACTAGGCTAGTCCTACCCTGTACTGTTAACCTACTAGGATAACTCTATGCTACTATTCTCTGCTGTATATATTAGTTAATATAATGCCGGCTACTGAAACAAAGATTTAAACTGTTAAAGGCATAGAAATTAGACAACTTTTATTCACGGACAGCCCAGTCAATGGCCAAAAGGAAACCTAGGATAATAGTATTACGATTAAGAAAGTGGGTTTTATAGGGAGACATCCGGGTTCAAAACCTAGACGCTCCCACTTCATCATGGTGAAAGTTTTGGCACTTTTACTTAACCATTCTGTCTCGCGGATAGGCAGAGACTAAGGAGACACAACTAAATTTGATGTGAGATCCACGACCAGAAAAAGGGTATTAGTGGGGAAACCGGGGAAAGTCAGAAAAGAGCTGTAGGTTAGTTAATAGTGCTGTGTCATCGTCGATTTCCTGGTGGTAAGTGTTGTGCAATGGCCATGCAGAATGTAGTCATTAGGGGAAGCTACGTGACAGCTTTATCCGGGAACTCTGTATACTATTCCAGGAGCTCTTCTGTAGCTCGAACACTCTTAAAAAGTAAAAAGTTTCAAAGAATAAACATTTAAAAGACCTTTTTGTGTAGGGGCATTTTGTCCGACACCGTAACTGGGTAGCAACGTTGTGAGCATGGTACCTAACCTATAACTGTCGCTTCCGTTTAGTTATTGGTTAGTTCGCAAGTGGCCTCAGTTAATCTGGACTGTCTGAGCTTTGCAACTCTTGTCCTTGAGCAGGGAAAGTTCTTCGGAATATACGAAAAAAAGAAGGGGACGGCAGAAAATTTGCGAAGAAAGAAATGATGGGTCACGGCTGTCCCCTCAAAGTCCCCTCATTGAAAGAGGATCCAGATGATTTAGACATTTGATGTCATCATTATAAAAACAAGGAAAAGCCCATATGTGCCATGAAGACATTGTGAATATGTACCTCCATGTTCAAAGCCGAAGCTACTTGACGCGGTTGGTGACTTGTATAGTTCTTTTCCCTTTCTCCTTTTGTGCCATCTGCTTTACATGTCCGGGATACCTGGACTCCGAAATGCTCCATGAGCTGCTCGGGAGTCGCTGTTGTGTGGCTTGCTGCAAAGCCATGGAAAGTGAGAGGCACAAGGCAGTAATTGGCTTATCTCACGTTTTGACAGAAAGACAAATCTATTCTCTGCTCTTGTCCACGTGAGGCCTCTCCAAAACGTGTGGCTTTGAAGTGAGATTCGTCCGGCAGCTAGTAAAGACTCCAGGGAGGCTGGAAGTTATCAGCACAAAATGAACTGACATGAAAGGGTGAGTAGAGAGACGAGGGATGCCGTTAGAATACAAAAGCCAGGCTGGGACTCAACTGCTTCTCTAGACCTCGGGGGGCGGGGGGGTTTCTTCCTCTTCCGAGATTGGGAAATGAAGGAAGCGTTTCCTGCCTAGGCCATTTCCACTTGGAGTGAGTGACGCTTTCCACCTCTAGGAATTGCTTTGAGATCAGTTACTCGGGTCATTACCTATGCCTCAGTTTCTTAATTCAGAAACCGGGGGTGGCAGGTGGATACAGACCTGTCAGGAGAGATAAATGAGTTCGCACCTATAAAAAATTTAAAACAGTGCCAGGCACCTCGTAAGCTCAGTCACTGTTAGCTGCGGTTGTTCATGAGGATACTATTATTGCTACCGGAGCACTATATGGGGAGCGGGCTTTTGAAGTAAACGGAACATCGGCTTTGCGGTCAGAATGCATGGGGCGGGGTACCAATTCTACCACTCACTAGTTGAGAGATTTGAAGGAAACTCTCAGTGGCCTGAACAGTAAAGGGAGTAGAGGTATCAATGAGGTTTACAAGAGAAAAATGACAGATTGCTCCATGTAAAGTAACTATTATTTTTATGAGCATTAATTTAGTGACCGGCAGAACTTAGTGATGGCCTGAGCACTGTCACGTGACAGGCTGCATTTGTGGCCTTTGGTCCTTTTCCGTAATGGATGAGTGGACGGCCTTAGACACACCCTGAAAAGCCAGAGGTGGAAGAATCTTGAAAATCGCCTGGCTTCCTTGTTTTCCACATTCTAAGCATCTTGCCGTTGGGAAGTCAGCTACACCCTCACCTCAGTTGGGTCAAGTTTCTAGCCCAACCTTCTCGCGGTTTCTGAGATTAGGCTGAATCCAAGTAAACAAAGACCGGCAAGGTGGTTGAACTCATTTGAGTTAAAACTGATAGAATTTTCCCAGCTGTGTTTGTTTTGTTTGCTCAGTCTAAGCATTCTTACATAGAGCTGGCTACCTGACAGCACACACAAGTGAAGAGTGGGATTAGGACGCAGAAACCGTGAGGCCCAGGATTATAGCCTTTCTTGTCTGATTTTATGCCGGGGCTCAGCAAACGACAGACCCGCAGCCTAAATTCAGACCACCTTCTATTTTGGGGAATAAAGATCTGTCGGAACACGCGCAGGCGCGCTCGTTCAGGTACTGTCCATGGCTGCTTTCACGCTATAACCGAGCTGTTGGGTAGTTACAGCCAACACTGGACGGCCCCATAAAGCCTAAAATATTTCCTATCTGGCCCCTTCAAGAAAAGGTTTGTTGACCCCTGGCCTTTGTAGTCTCACTCCGCCAACTAATGCAGTAGACAAGAGCGTTAAACACCACTTACTTAATTGGGTGTCTTTTTAAAATGTGGACGCCGGGCTTAGAAAGTTTCGCATAAAATCCATAATTCTCAATACTTCTTAAGGAATGAATGCCACTTGGTAAATGTGTTCTCTAACATCAGCGCAATAAAAAGAAAATACGAAACTCGAATATGCTTGTCCATTCGGAACATCACAGAAATGCAATACATAGTTGGGAGGTATTTCGCACTCCTTACAAAAAGGATACTATGAAAAAGCACAGAGAAATAGGTAAACAGGCCAGGTGTGATATGCTTCCAAGTGTCTAATGCCCGTCGAGTTATTCTCTCATAATTCTCTTTAAAACTGGACCCCGAAACCCAATGGAAGCTTCCAAGCATACTGGGACAGAGCAGACGCTTGGAAACTACCATGGCAGAGAAACAGGGTAGATGTTACCTTGATTATTAGCATTCCTCTCCTCAAATTCACCCAGAACTTTTAACAAACAAGTGATTACCATCATGAGTTTATCTGCTGAAAAGCAAGTTAAGTAAAACAACATAACCTCAAAAAGCTTTCTAAAACTCTATCCAAACCATCAGTCTCCCTCAGATAAGCTCTCAAGTGCTTCACTTTGAATGTAAGAGAGCAGAAACATACCTTGAGCCCTGGGAAGATCACTGTCATTTTCTATCCTTGATCAGGTCAAATCCTTCTGATTTGTGTGACCCATAGAAAAGCATCTGGTTGCTACTTAGATTTAAAAGTCTTTATTTATTTATTTATTTATTTATTTATTTATTTATTTGGGGGAGAGAGAGAGAGAATAAGCGGTTGGGGGGCAGAAAGAGAAGGGGACAGAGGATCCAAAGCGGGCTCTGTGGTAACAGCAGAGAGCCCGATGTGGGGCTTGAACCCATGAACTGTGAGATCGGGACCTGAGCCGAAGTGGGACGCTCAACCGATTGAGCCAGCTAGGCGCCATGCCACTTAGATTTTAAAATACTGCATTTTCTCCCGCAAAATTTCTCATTCACATATTAACTGCATTGCCTAATAAGCTGAGAGGCTTGGACAGAATGAGGAAATTGGACTGACCGTCTAGTGTCACGACCGAGAAGTTAGGCTCTGGAGTCCGAAGGCCCTAGTGCCGCATGTAAGATTTTATGCCAGGTACTTAGTTCCCTAAGTACACAGTTAACTGTGTGATTAAACATTCTCTTCAGCATCATTTTAATAAAGTTAAAATTAATAGCATTGCCATTTTGTAGTCGGAAAATATAAGATGAAACGTGGAGGGGTGTGTATGTGTTTGTGCATGCACGCGTGAGAGAAATCCTCTCACCAAACAACGCTTCTCATCTTGTTACATTTTACTGAATTTTTTACTACACGTTGCAATCACCGGGATAGATTGAAATATCCTGAGGCCAAGGCCACTTTGCAGACCGATTCAATCAAAATCTCTGAGTGTCGGGTCTGAGGCATCAGGGTCTTTCAAAATTCTCAAGCGATTTCAGCGGGCAACCAAGATGCAAAACCAACCGAAAGTGACCTTTCTCCTGGGAAGTTAGGGAGATGTGGACATTACAGTATGGCTCCTAGCTGAGATACAAAAGAGAACCCAATGTCAGTATCTTCCCGCAAATCCCCTAAAAACAGATTTAATTTTACTTCTGGATTTCCTCTTCTTCTTCCTCGCTCCTTATTTCTCGTATACACTAAGGCTCCAAGTTCCATCAGTTGGTATCCATCTTGGTATCGTGTAACCTCCACTCCTTCTCTACTACCTCGGCCTCATGTGAAGTTCAGATCATCACCTTCTCTGTCTCAGACGGACACAACGATCTCACGGATGGTCTCTATATCCCTGGTATGTTTCTATTCAACTTCTCTTAGCTTAACTTCCCCAGAAGCAGATCCAAAGACAAGGATTCAAGGACAGTTGTTTGTTTGGGAGGTGAACCCAGAAAACATCGGTAGGGCAGTAGTTTTAACCCACAGGGGGTAATAATTTATGCTTCCAGGGACATCTGGCAATATCTAGAGATATTTTTTGTTGTGACAATTGGGGGAGGATGCTACTGGACTGTAGTGGGGAGAGATTGGGAATGTTGCTACACTTCCTACAATGTACAGGACATTTCCCCCTACCACCACCAAAAAAGTATTAGCCAACTTCAAATGTCAGTAGTGCCTATGTTGAGACACCCTACCATTGAGAAGTTAGGAAGTGAAATAACGAAGAGAAAGAAATCAAATAAAGGTATATTATCCAAGTAGTCAGCACTGTGGACAACCATAGCTCAGTCCTGCTGCTCTCGGAGATGGTATAGACCACATGCCTCAAAGTTATCCCACACAAGCGATGTGAGAGCAAGGGTATTTTTACACTAGCTCCTGGGGCGCCTGGGTGGCTCAGTCGGTTGAGCGTCCGACTTCCGCTCAGGTCATGATCTCACGGTTCGTGAGTCCGAGCCCCGCGTCGGGCTCTGTGCTGCCGGCTCAGAGCCTGGAGCCTGCTTCGGATTCTGTGTCTCCCTCTCTCTCTCTGACCCTCCCCCACTCATGCTCTGTCTCTCTCTCTCTAAAAAATAAATAAACATTAAAAAAAATTTTACACTAACTCCTGTAAGTTACCAGTGAGTACTGCAGCAGTGGAAGCATGAGTTACCGAATTCTCTCATATTTCTAGTCTGCGGGGCACACGAGCAGAGAAAGAAAGGGGTTTTTTCAGTTAGAGAAGCCCACTGCACGGCTGGTCACAAGTCCACGGTGGTACATTCCAAGGTACATGAGTGGGGCAGCATCTGCTAAACAGCCTTCGCAAAAATGCCAGAAGAGTCATTCTAGAGCTTTGTCAACAGCATTCTTTCATTGATTTTACATTGTCCTTAAGATACAAGCCGAGTTCTATAAGGTGGTATACCAGGCACTCTATGACTGACCACTATCCATCCCGGTGGTCTTGAGTCCTCTGTATCCAACAGAATCGGGCATTACGACTCTAGGTGTCGCATTATCTCTAGAACAGTGATTATCGACTTGGATGCACATTGGAATTACCTAGGGTGCTTTCAAGAAATACTCTTTCTGGAGACTTCCAGGGAAGATGGTAGAGTAGGAAGAGCCTAAGTTCACCTTGTACCGTGAATACAACATTTAGGATAAGTGGCTATTTGCAATAAGTAACCCCGGAAAGGGTCCGAAGACTGGCAGAACAGACCCTCCACAGCTGAAGGGAGAGAAGAGGCTACACTGAAGAGGGCAGGAAGGATGGAGCCATGATGGGGACCGGCTTACTGTCTGAGGGAGGAACACTGTGGGCACAAAAAGGGGAGAGAAAACAGACCTTCACACGAAGCACCACAAGGCACAGGGAATCCCCATGGGGACCATGAATCCCCATAACATTTGGCTTTGAAGACCAGAGTGGCCGGATTTCACCAGTTCTTCCAACCGGTGGTGCTTAACACCTGGAACTTTTAAAATCAGTGACCTTGGCTATGGGAGAGCCAGGAGGGCGAGAGGAAACTGAGTCCCCACCCTTTGAAAGTAGTTGGAAAAACACCTGGGGTATACGGGCAGGAGATTTCTTTCCTGATTTCCGAGCATGTGCTGGAGGGGCAGGGATCTTGAAGGGACTTCTCCAGGAACAAAGGAACTGGCAGGTGACACTGCCCTCTCCACTAGCCTAGACACTCGGACATCTGCCGGAGCCAACAGAGCACGGCACTCTCCACCAAGCTTGCTGACAGTGTGGCCTGCCCCTTAATGCCTCTGTGGACACACCTCCTCCAGCCAGGGCTGGACCCCAGGTTTCCTCCTATACCGGCCCATTGAAAACCTTGTTAATACCACATACCCTGGCCCCATGATCCTCTGCAAATTTACCTCCTCCAGTGCCAGCCTCTTCCCAAGGAGCCGCAGATCCGGTCCTGCAGCAAACTCGTGCAGGCCTTGCTAGCACCAGGCACTCTGCCCCCAACGCTCTCCTGCGGACTCGCCCTCTCCAGCCCGGCGGCAGGAAATTTCTAAAGCAGCTTCAGGTCCCCTCCACAACAGACCTGTGCGAACCTTGCCGACACCATGTGCCCCGCCCCTACATTCTCCCGCAGTCATGCCCCCTCCAGTATGACCTTGGCCAGAGTCCACTGAAAGCAGTGCCACAAGCTTGGCAGCGTGCAAGCAGCCCTGAAGGGGCAGCACCACTCCAAAGTGACTTCTGCCCTGGAGACAGGGGAAGGCAACCACAGACACCGATCTGACTATGCCCCCAGTGGTAGACTGGGAGCAGACACCTGGTCTGACCGTAGGTCCCACCCAACAAGTAAAGCTTCTTAGGGGACAATACGAGGAAGGCACACTGCAGGTTCTATTCTATTGCGTCTCTGACAAACACCTGGTTTGACTCAACTCAAGCCCAAGGTGGCCCCAGATTGGCCCACTAACACAGGGACCAAACCCTGTCCACACAGGCAAAGAAAGTCACTGCAGATAACTGGACTAAAGGCAAAAGTGGCTCAGTTACAACAGTGCAATCCCTGTGTAAATACCAAAAACGCTTTTCACAGAACTAGAAAGAAGAATATTAGATTTGTACAGAACCACGAAAGACCCCAAACAGCTAAAGTAACCTTGAAAAAGAAGAATAGAAGTGGCGGTATCACAATCCCAGGTTGCGAGATACACTACCAAGGTGTGGTAATCAAAACAATATGGTACTGGCACAAGAAGAGACACTTCGATCAATAGAACAGAATAGAGAGCCCGGAAGTAAAGCCACAATTATACGGTCAATTAACCTATGACAAAGCACAAAAGAATAATCAATGGGAAGAAAGACAGTCTCTTCAACCAATGGTATTGGGAAAAGTGGACAGCTACATGCAAAAACAATGAAACTGGACCACTTTCTTACACCGCAAAAATAAACTCAAAATGGATTAAGTACCTAAATGTGAGGTCTGAAACCATTACTGCCTGTCGCTCTCTGGAAGAGACTGGGGTCTGCTCTCTGGAAGAGAGCGACAGGCAGGAATTTCTCTGACATTGCTCATAGCAACATTTTTCTAGACATATCTCCTGAGACAAGGGAAAGAAGAGCAAAAATAAACTACTGGGACTGCATCAAAATAAAACTTCTGCACAGCAAAGGAAGCCATCAACAAAACTAAAAGGCAACCTACTGATAAGAGAAGATATTTGCAAATGACATATCCAATAAAGAGTTAATACCTGTGGCACCTGGGTAGCTCAGTCGGTTAAGCATCCAACTTCGGCTCAGGTCAGGATCGCGCAGTCAGTGAGTTCAAACCCCATATGGGGATCTGTGCTGACAGCTCAGAGCCTGGAGCCTGCTTCAGATTCTGTGTCTCCCTCTCTCTGCCCCTCCCCCACTCGCACTCTGTCTCTCTCAAAAATGAATGTTAAAAAAAATTTTTTTAAAGAGTTAATACCTAAAATAGAGAACTTAGACAACTCAACACCAAAAAACACAAATAATCCAATTAAAAGTGGGCAGAAGACATGAACAGACATGTCCCCCAAGAAAACATCCAGATGGCCAAGAGACACATGAAAAGATGCTCACCATCACTCATCATCAGAGAAATATGAATCAAAACCACAGTGAAATATCTCCTCCGGCCTGTCAGGATGTCTAAAATCAACAACACAAGAAACAAATATTGGAGAGAATGTGGAGAAAAAGGAAGCCTTATGAACTACTGGCAGGAATGCAAACTGGAGCAGCCACTGAGGAAAACAGTATGGAGGTTCTTGAAAAAATTAAAAATAGAATTACCATACAATCCATAACTCTGCTATTGGGTATTTACCCAAAGAAAATGAAAACACTAATTTGAAAATATATAGGTGCCTTTATGTTCGTGGTGGCATTACTTACAATACCCGAATTATGGAGGCAACCTAAATGTCCATCCATAGATGGATAAAGAAGTGCTATAGATAGGTAGGTAGGTAGGCATGTAGGTAGGCAGGTAGGCAGGTAGGTAGGCAGGTAGGCAGGTAGGCAGGTAGGTAGGTAGGCAGGTAGGTAGGCAGGTAGGCAGGCAGGTAGGCAGGTAGGTAGGTAGGTAGGCAGGTAGGCAGGTAGGCAGGCAGGTAGGCAGGTAGGCAGGTAGGTAGGTAGGCAGGTAGGTAGGCAGGTAGGCAGGCAGGTAGGCAGGTAGGCAGGTAGGTAGGCAGGTAGGTAGGTAGGCAGGTAGGTAGGCAGGTAGGCAGGTAGGTAGGCAGGTAGGTAGGTAGGCAGGTAGGTAGGCAGGTAGGTAGGTAGGTAGATAGATAGAAAATGTAATATTACTTGGCCACAAAAAAGAATGAATTCTTGCCACTTGCAACAACATGGATGGATCTAGAGAGTATTATGCTAAGTGAAATAAGTCAGAGAAAAACAAATACCATATGATTTCACTCATATGTGGAATTTAAGAAACAAAATGAATGAACAAAGAAAAGAAAGACTAACCAAAAACCAAACCCTTAGGCATAGAGAACTGATGATTACCAGAGGGGAGGGGGTGGGGAATGGGTGAAATAGGCGAAGGGGATTAAGAGGACACTTATGATGAGCACCGAGTAACGTATAGAACTGTTGAATCACTGTATTGTACACCTGAAACTAATAAACCACTCTGTTATCTACATTGGAATTAAAATTAAAAAATCAAATAAAGTAGGCAAGGGGGTTTACAACCTGTATCACTAGCCTGTTAACAAAATAAAAGAAATACTTTTCCCGGGGGTCACACTCCCGAGATTTTGATTTAACAGGCCTGAGACGTGGTCTGGACACTGGCATTTCCTATAGCTCCTGTGGCGATTCTAAGGTATAGCCAGGGTTGGGAAGGAACATGCTAGAATTTGGTTTCCTGGGGGCAGGACGGTCTTATATTCATCTGGGCGTTCTCCCTATGACATTCCCCAGAGTGATCCCGTAATAGACACTCCACTGAGGTTTGTTGAATTAATGCAATAAAACGAGTGAGAGAAGCAAAGCTTGAGTGAAGACGGGCAAAGCTTAGAATCACAGCAGTTGAGCATGTCCTGGGATTCTTAGCATTTTACACGTGTTAGTATATGGGGTCATTGCAGCAGTCTTGCATGGGCAGATCTCTTTCTGCTTTGTTTTTTCTGAGGAAGATGTCGATATTCAGAAAAGTTAGACTGACTCGTTCAAGATCAGCGAGCAGAGCCATGACTCAACGGTTAACTGCCCTGACTCCAAAGAGCAGGTCCTTTTCAACACACAGTCCTGTCTCCGATAACGCCAAGTGCGCATTCATGAGAGTGTGACTCCTTTCCTCTTACAAGGACCTGAAAGGGGTGCCCAGGAGACTCCTAGAAGCAGAAGAGAAGCAGCAGTAGCCCTCACGGTCCTGGTGATACTCTCTATACTCAGGGGTGGAGATTATACCCCGAACGTTAGTGCCATGGCGGGCAGTGGAAAATCAGAAACCACCATCTCCAACAGGAGCTAATTCAGCATTGCTGAGATGTGACCAGAGGACCTGCTTTAATGAAATCCAAGTCTTTGTGTGCCAGCTTTTTTACGGTTTGAGCCATGGCAAATGCTGGGATGGCCCAGGAAGCAAGAGGGAGGGCAAATCACTCTATGGCTTTAAGCCTATGAATCAGAGATAATACAAATATCAGCATCACTAACCAGAAATAAATTTGCAATGATTGATAGGTAGGCTGTAGGGAGCAAGGTTTCCTTGTCTGAACATCCACTGTTTATAAAAAACAAAATATGGGGGCGCCTGGGTGGCTCAGTCGGTTGGGCGGCCAACTTCGGTTCAGGTCATGATCTCGCGGTCTGTGAGTTCGAGCCCCGCATCGGGCTCTGTGCTGATGGCTCAGAGCCTGGAGCCTGTTTCAGATTCTGTGTCTGCCTCTCTCTCTGCCCTTCCCCTTCTCATGCGCTGTCTCTCTGTCTCTCAAAAATAAATAAAAATGTTAAAAAAATTAAAAAAAAGCAAAATATGACAGAGACTGCTAGGCCTTTAGTTCTTCTCATTCTAGAAAAGATGGTGAGGGGAAGGAAAAGACTCCTAGCCCATATACATGCAATTAAACCACAGAAGGTTTCCATCCATCTTGGCATTAAATACCCCCCCACACCACATCCACAAAAGAGTTTATATCAATGGGTATGGCTTGAGTAGAATGGTGCACATCATTGGGTTAGAAATTTCCACCTACTGTCCCATACACTTCGCGACAGGGCGAACGACAGTAACAGCAAGCTGCCTTTGGTTTCATAGACTTAAATATTGTGACATACAAATGGAGACACTTTGTACAATATAAATACAACCTGACTATTAACGGTAAGACGAGAAAACACGGCTATACTTTTTAAACACAGAGATGTCTCCCCATCATGCTGCGAAGTTTTCTTCCTACAAAGTCTGGGAAACGAAAAGTCGACAAGTCTGACAGGGACTCAGAAATGCTATCCTCCATCTCTCAAATTCTGTGTCTCCTGACTTGCTAACAACCTTTTAATGATGTGTGAAGTATCAAGTCTGAACTGCATGGTGGATTTCACAAATGCAATGATGCTCTCAATTTGGCCCGTTTTCAGTAGAATATATCTATGCCTGAGAGCTTGCAAGAGCAAGTCGGTTTGTATGTGTAATTCAATAACGTTGTGCTTCAGAATGAAGACAGATTTAAAGCTCCGTGTTACGACACTGTCATTATCTCAGTGAAATGAGAAATGGCAAGTTGAAAGAAAGTTAACATAGGGCCGAGAAAATGGTAACTTTTAGGTCAAAGCATAACCCTGTCTCCCGTTGCAGCAGTAATTTGTCCATCAGAAAATCCTCACGTCTAAGGTTAACTGCCCTGTGCTTGCTGGCCCCTATGTATTCTCAAATCCAAAGCCTTTCAGGCACAGTAATCAATAAATGTTGGCCTCCCTAACCAGGCTTTCAGTGGAGACCGAGTTCTACCCATGTCTCTAGTTATGTCTATTTATGGTGCCAAAATCAAAAGACAAAAATGCTGTAAACAAGCTGCTAAGTTCCTCCCAGCACAAATGGAACGCAGAGGACATTTATCATAGCCGAGATGAATAAATCACTCTCCCAACTGTCTCAGATAGGCAAGCCAAAAATTGTTTTACTTTCCAGCACTAAAATATCTGTTAGTAAATTTTTTTTATTTTCGCCATCTGTATTTTTAATTAATTCTTTCGCTGAAAGAAAATATATATTTGAGGTAATAACAGCAATCGGCCGTGAAGTTTAAAGGAATACTTATGCCAGAAAATCCTTGGTGTTAGAATCCTTAGTAGGACTTTGAGCCAAAGTTTTGAAAATTAAATTTCATAAGGAGAAAGTGAGTACGAAACATTAAAGTCACTGTGTTCATTTGTGATACTCATGAAATGAACTTATATTTCGGGCCCAGTGGATTCTAGAGAAAGGAAAACAGAAGACTCCAGATTGATCGCTTGAGAACGCTCATGACCTATAAGGAAGGGAAAATTTGGAATCGGCAAAGCGTTCAGAAAAAGAGGCTGGGAAGCAAGGCGGGATGCCCTTTGGATCCTACTACTCTACTCTACGCGGGAGTTCCGGGGAGAAGATCGGTTCCCGGCCCCCACTTTCCCAAGTACCCACATCTACTCGCTCCTTGCTTTCCCTCCATCCCTTGTACTCTCCCTTATCTGGCAAGTCTTTATCTAGTCTTCTTGGCAGGAAGCATAGTCCTGTCTTATCACAACTTAATCTCTGTCTGTTCTCCAAGTCCCCTCAGGACCTAAGCTTAGGAAACTAAATCCTGTTCCCATCCTCCTACCCGCCCTGTTGCAACATCCCTTTCCACACAGGATGTAGCTGCCCAAAAGATCGAGAGGGCCCAAGAGGATAAGGGATATACATTAAAAACCGGGGGGGGGGGGGGGGGAGGAGGGATGGGATCTCTGGGCACAGTTGCCTCTGTTTACTCCTAACCATGGACATGTGGCCCCACCTTCATCCAGGAGTCACAAGACACCAATGGTCTTTCTCCAGATATGTGCTTGGTAGGAGGAGAAAGGCTTCCCTTGTAAGCTTTCATCTACGGGTTTATTTATTTAGTGCTTTTTACTGAGGTCTAACGCACACAGAGTAAACTATGGAAAGTACACAAAAAAGTACCCTTCGAAGGAGTTTTACCAACGTGTACACCCAGATCAAGAACACTTTTGACACCCCCAAGAGGCTCCTTCGGGCCCTTCCCCTGTCAATAGCCCCCTCGCTCCCCACATTCCGTTGTATGAATACGCCATGATTTATTTTTCATTCTACTCTTGGACACATATGTCACGTCCCAGTTGGTGCTATTATGAATGAAGCTGCTGTGAACTTCCGTGGCCATGTTTTTTTGAATGGACACAAGCTGGGTAGAAGATAGACATTTGTTTAGGGTTCGTGGACACGCAAGGGCTCCCTGTGGAGAAGTTGAGATACCCTCTTTAGCAGCGAGTTAAATCTCTTTATAAACCGCTGAGTCATTTGACTTCATAATGCTATTTCCAACAGTAAAGCCTTAGTTACAGAGAAAGCTATGGAACAGAAGCCAGGCAAGAGTGTCACGTGTGTTTCTCCCAGAAAGTAAACTCTGTTTATTTTCCGCCAATGGTATGCATCTACCGGTTTTTCCCCAAGGAGAGAAATTAGAGTCTTAAGCGTTGGAGATTTTATCTTCCCCAAAGTGCAATCTCATTATGCAGTGTCCCAAGTTTGTAAACAAGTTTCGGCTACTTGCCATTTCGCCAAGACATTCAATTAGTTGTTTCTGTTCTCACTGCCCTATTCCCTCTGGAAATACATGGGTAATAAAAGAAATGAATTAAACATTCTTTAATATTCACTTGGCAAAATGTGTCATGTAGCCTGCAATTAAGAGAGCAGTTATATATGAGACTGGTTGGTTTATACATATTTAAAAATTTCCCCAAATCAATTGTGCGGTTGCCCCGTGGACTACAGATTGCTCAGGAAACTTACACTGGCCTCACGGTTACTTCTTTTACGTCTCTGTAATTAATTCTGTGTGGGATTGTGGGAGGAAGGGAGGAAGGGAGGGAGGACCCATTTTTCATGTGGCAATTTTATTTATTTATTTATTTATTTATTTATTTATTTATTTATTTATTTTTCATGTCGCAATTTTACACTCACATTCCATGTCAGGTGGCCTTCACCCCATCCTCACTCCATCAGTGGAAGGACCTACAATACCACAAAGGTTGAAAGGACCAGGTTTGTCGTTACCAGTTTGGCCCTCGGAAATCTCACTGCCTTTGGCAAACTGTGAGCAGAATTGCCTCCCCATGAAGTCTAAAGACCGCTAGATGGATATTGGTTATCTCAAAATATAGGAGCAATAGATCGATAGATTAGACAAACACCCAACTGACTTTAGCGCTACATGTGCGCTCAGGGAGAAGTACAGCACTTCTGGGGAGTGGCAGTAGAGATTTTCGCTGGCTCGCACTATTCGATCGGTGCAGAAATGTAGAAAGTTGAGAGAGATCGGAGTTGCAAATCATAGACAAGAGACATCCTGTAGGATGTGTCAATTTCATAAACCCAACAACAAGAAATATCATAAGCCAGGTTATTAGAGTTGAATTTCCGTAAGGTGGGATACAGGAAACATCCTGTCAAATCACAGAGTTCAGAGAAACTTCAGACATCACCATAAAGAAGGAAATTCTTGGTCACAAGGTGAAGTAATTTGCCTATGAGAACAAAGAGAAGAAAATGAATAGAATTCCTGAAAAAATTAATAAGAATAAGTTCCTGAGCATTGTATATTATGCATAATATATTACGTGTTAAATATTTCTGCAGATAAGTGCTGTGTGTATGTGTGTATCTTGCTATATAGGTACAGGATTATTCCTAATTTACAAACTAGGAAGCAGTTGACAATAGTTACTCCTGAGGATGGGGGATAAGAGCGGGAAGTATGGCATTATTTAATTTTTTACTTTATAAATCTATTTAGGTTTGAATTGGCTTTTTTAATTGGTTGCCTGAGGACAACAGTAATGTATTATTTCTAATTTAAAAACATATTGACTCTGAAAGAAAGATACAAAATCCAGATTCCACAAAGGTCATTAAATTTGACTATTTAAAAAAATGTCTGCATGGGGAAAATTCCAACAAAAGAATTTTAAAATATATGTGCATCGTTTACATTATGGCGTTAATTTCAATTTTTTTTAATTTTTTTTAACATTTATTTATTCTTAACAGACATAGAGACAGAGCGTGAACAGGAGAGGGGCAGAGAGAGAAGGGAGATACAGAATCTGAAGCAGGCTCCAGGCTCTGATGAGCCGTCAGCACAAAGCCCGATGTGGGGCTCGAACCCACAGACCGTAAGATCATGACCTGAGTCGAAGTCGGCCGCTCAACCGACTGAGCCACCCAGGCGCCCCTCAAATTTTTTAAAAAATTTTTTTAACGTTTTTATTTTATTTTTGAGAGACAGAGACAGAGCGTAAGCAGGGGAAGGGCAGAGAGAGAGGGAGACACAGAATCCGAAGCAGGCTCCAGGCTCCGAGCCGTCAGCTCAGAGCCCGACGCGGGGCTCGAACTCACAGACAGTGAGATCATAACCTGAGCTGAAGCCGGCCGCTTAACCGACTGAGTATGGCATTCATTTCAAAGGGTTCCTTCTAATTCCAAAGAAAAAGCAGAACAGGCCATAGAAAAATAGAAAAAGAATATAAATGAGCAGTTTCCAGAAAAAAAAAGTTATAAATAGCCAATAAAAATGTAAAAACATGCTGAAACTCCTTGGTAATTTTAACAATGCAAGTCAAGAGACCATTTTTTCATGCGTGAAGCCAGCCCAAATTTCGTAAGTTTGTTAATACCCAGTATTTTTGAGAGTGTAGGGGAAACATGCATTTTCACGCATTGTTAGAGGGGGTATAAAGAGTTTTGGGGGAGTGACTCGGGAGTATCTATCTAAGATAGAATTATGCAGCTCTTTAATCTAGCGATTTTTCTCTTGGAATTTGTCCTATGCATCTACTCCATCACGAAGGATGTTTATGACACCAGTGCTTTGAGTGACAAAGAGCTTGAAGCACTCCAAAGTCCATCAACAGGGTGCTGATTAAAGAACGTATCACTCCTGTGGAACTTTATGGAGCTTTAAAAGAATGAGGTAGATTTGTGTGCTTAAGTGAAAGGTGGAGAAAATATATTACGAAGTGAAAAAGTAAGGTACAGAACAGCTTCTGTAATGAATTCCTCTGGTGTCACGGAAGAAAAGTATGTGTCTATATCTCTCGATATTGCTATCAAGATATATGCACAGACATAGAAACTATATATTCTAAATACAGACAGATGATAGAAAGACAGAAAAAAAATTTTGTGCAGGGCTGGGATTCGGGTGAGGAAGGTGAGGCTCTTCAAACGGACACCAAAAAATGTCATCATCAAAATATATATTTTAATGTAATCTTTTAAAAATCAAAATGCAAAAACTACATGATGAAAAAATATCCAAAGTTTAAATACAGACAGGCTGCTATTTGTTTGTTTTATGACCTATGGTATCAGGCAAGGCTGTTTTCACAGCCCTGGAAGACAGAGGAAGTGTCTCCCTCCAGGACAGGCAGGTTTGCTTGCAGCCTATTATAGAAGATTTTATTTTCCTAAGATTGGGGCTCCCCAATTGTGACATGAACCCGCTCTGTACGCGGCATTCTCCTGGGCCACTCCATGCTGCCTTTGTGGGACCCAGTGGGCAGGGGAAACCGGCACGAACATGAAGTTCATGCTTCTTGAGGTACTGTAAGTAATAAAGATCTTTGTCTCTGACTCCGGGATTTCGTGTCTCCTCACTGTACGCATGAAATCCATGCTAACTTGTACGGTTGCTAGTAGGGCAAAAATCACAGCGCCTTCACAATTCTTGACGAGAAGGTTTCTTTTCTTCCATTTTGGGAAAAAGGGATAGTTTATGTCAAGATTTGGGGTTCCAAGAGAAGGAAGGCTTGGGTAAACTTAGAAGGTAGAATGAACAAAGGGAAAGAGCTGGAGATCGAGACAGAGAATGGGTCTGAGGCCGGATCTTGAAGAATCTTTTGGGCCATGCAAATGATTTGAACCGTGGTCCCTAGGCTTCATGCAGTCGATCAATATTTTAAGCCAAAACAGAAGTTTCACATTTGTTTATTAGAAAGATCACTCGGTGGCGAAGTGGAAAGTTGACAGGAACCAGGAGGAACCATTAGGAGGCTGGCGAAATAATAAAATAATAATCAAAATTGCCAGCATGTATTGGTACCCGGGTGCCAGACACTGTGCTAGACTCCTCAGCTAGGATTATATCCTTTATTCGTGTGAGAAAAGAAATGATTATCTGCATTTTATACATGAGGCAAACGAAGCTTAAAGCTCAAAGTAAATGAACTCGTTTAAGTCAACGGCAGAAATGAGATTGAGACTCAAGCTGACTGCGGATTCCAAGTTCTTAACCACTATCTGAGTGGAGTTTTGATTAAATGTATTCGCTTTCTGTTGTTTAAATTCCTATATTGCGATCTTCTCTCCAACATGGAGTACAGGCTCTTTATATTACACTGAATGTTTACTTCTATTTATATTTATTCTGTAATTCTAGCTATCTTTGGCCATACTGCCTTCCAAATATATCACTATCACAGTTATTTTCTCTCCTCCAAATATATTACTTTGTCATGGAACAGGTTAAATCCCCATAGCTGGATTCTTATCCACATCAACTCAAACTCTCTAGATCTATTTTTGTAACTTTATTGGCCTCCCCGGTGTGAGAAAGCTTTCTAATTGGGTATCGGTGGAAAATTTAATGAGCCTGCTATTTATTCTCTCTTCCAGACCAGTAAGGAAGACTTAAAATTTCCTTTCTTTTTGTGCCATCATGTGTTACAAATTAATGCCATCCTCGGAATGTTAGGAGATTCTATTTTTATTAAGAAATGTAAGTAGAAAGTGCTAATTAGGCATGCCTGTAAAAGATTACCAAACCTAATACATATTGACTGTTTATATGGATTATTCTATTAATGACAGCAAGCACTATTACATAATCTGTAATTCCTAACATAATGTAGATGTAAATTGAAAAGTAATTCCCAAATCAGTCCATTTTTTTGTCAATTTGTTGTGATTCATCATGATTTATTATAATTTTTCATTCAAGGGGAAGTTTTCATGACACAGAACAACATAGTTTAGTAAGAAATAAAATGGGGGGGGTAAGGAAAATTAGATGGAGATACTCAAATATTTATGAAGGAAAATATCAAATAAACTATCTTATAAATACATAACTCCATTTTCTACTTCGCGGTTGGGATCAAAACTATTAGTTTGAGGAAACTGGACTATTTCACGTTGAGAGATATCTACTCTTCTTCTGTAACAGATTTACTTACATACAACTCACACACCATAAAATTAAAACATACGATTCAATGGGTTTTAGGACATTCACAGACTTGTGTGATCATTGCCCAATTTGAAAACGTTTTCATCGCTCGAAAGAGAAACTCCATGCCTTTCAATGATCACCTCCCAATTCGCACATCCCCCACAGCCCTCGGTTACCACCGACTACTTTCTGCCTCTATGGGTTTGTCTATGCTGGGAATTTTATATCCTTGGGGTCATATAATATGTGATCTGTTGTGACCGGCTTAGCATAATGTTTTCGAGGTTCATCCATGTTGTAGCTTGTATCACTGTTTCATTTCTTTTTTGTGGTCAAATATCATTCCATTGTATCGATGTGACATATTTTGTTTATCCATTTGTTACTTGATAGACAAGTACTACTGATAGATTGCACTTCTTGGCTATGACGAATATGGCGCTATCGACAGTTGCATACAAACTTTTGTGTGGACGCGTTTTCATTTCTCTGGGCTATAGGCGTAGGAGTGAGGAACTAGCACATTCTTTTCCCTAGTGGCTGCACCACCTTACATTCCTACCAATCTGTGGGTAAAGTGTGTGTCAAGGTTCCAATTTCCCACACACTTGCCAACACTTACTGTCTTACTTTGTTTTATTATCATTATACCCATGCTAGTGAGTGTGAAGTGATATCTAATTGTGGATTTGATTTCTATTTCTCTCGTGACTACTGACGTTGAGCTTCTTTCCATGTGCTTATGGGCCATTTGTGTATCTTCTTTGTTTGTTTTTTGAGAGAGAGAGAGAGAGAGAGAGAGAGAGAGAGAGGGAGAGAATCCTAAGCAGGCTCCATGTGCACCAGAGAGTCTGATGCAGGGATTAATCTCACAGCTGTGGTCATGACCTGAGCTGAAATCAAGAGTCAGACACGGGGCACCTGGATGGCTCAGTCAGTTAAGCACTGGACTCTTGATTTCAACTCAGGCCATGATCTCACGGTTCATGAGTTTGAGCCCCATGTTGGGCTCCTTGCTGAGAGTACAGCTGGCTTGGGATTTGGGATTCTCCCTCCCAGTCCCTCCCCGACTTGCTCTCTCTGAAAATAAATAAATAAAATGTAATATATGTATATATAAATAAAATCTAATATATGTACACATGTGTGTGTATATATGTATATATATGTGTGTATATGTATGTGTATATATACATATATATATATATATATATATATATATATATATGTCAGATGCTTAACCAACTGGACCACCACCCAGGCGCCCCCTTGTGTATCTTCTTTCGAGAAATGTCTATTCAGATCCATAGCCCATTTTTTAATGGGGTTATGTCTTTTTCTTACTGAGTTGCAAGAGTTCTTTATATATTCTAGCTGTAAGTCCTTTATCAGACACATGATTTGAAAATCTTTTCTCCCATTCTGTAGGTTGTCTTTTGGCTTTCTTGATAATCTTCTTTGAAGTGCAGACCCTTTTTAACTTTAATGAAGTCTAACTTAATCTAGTTATTCTTCTATTGCTTGTGCTTTTGGTGTCTTAACCTAAGAATCCACTATCAAATTCAAGACCACAAAGATTTAGTCCCAATGTATTTCTATATTAGTGTTCAAGTTTTTGCTCTTACATTTAGGTCTTTGGTCAATTTCATGTTAATTTTGTTTTACCTTATTTCTGGTAACATCACTCCCATTTTCTCTTTTCTTTCTTTGCTTGTGACTCTTTAAGGGAGAAATACATGCTCACAATACACAATTCATCCCTGGCCATTTCATTCCCTCAACCATGACGATTGGTTTAGGGACATGCTTGCGACTCAAGTGAAGCCAATACTTTCAATAAGAGTCAATCCCTGGTCTTGGTGAGAACTCCAGAAAAAAGAAATCTTTCCGTTTGGATTTGAACCTGGGATGATGAGGATCTGGAGTTTGTGGCCGCCATCTTTTTGCCACAAGGACTATGGGAAGAAAGCTAACATAGCAAACAGTAGAGCCGAGGGACAGAGAGTAAACTAATCCTAATGATATAACTTGAATGAACCCCTAGGTCCATCTTTTATTGATGCCAGTTCTCTGGACTTTTCAGTTAGGTGACTAGGAGGTTACTTCTCAGGCTTAACCCACTTTGAGCAAGGTTTCCATCTCTCGCAGCAAAGAGAGTCCTAACGGATGCACAACCCAAGTGGCTTTTTAAACGAAGAGAGGAAAAGAGTTTCTTTCCAACCCTTCCTCTCTAAAAATATGCCAGTAGGAAATTTCAAGGGATTCATATTTCCCTTAATGGAGAGAATGCAGGCAGGGACCACATCCATTCAGAATAACCATGACCCAAGCTTCTTATGCGAAACTGTAGCACTGGTCCTCTGAATTCGAGAGTGGGATTTGGGTTTTCAATGTCATGTTGTACTTGTGCACCTGGCAGAGTATCCGACCCATGATAGGCTCTTGATAAAGATAATGGATGGGTGATTAATGGAAAAAGTGTTCCATCTGCCTGTAAGCTCTTGACACAAAGGTATTAATCCCATACAATTCTTACCAGGACCATTACTCACTGTATGGCCCTGAAGAATTTGGTTGAAAGGTCTACTTCTGGTTGTGTTAGTCAGTTATTGCTACATAACAAATAACTATACTTATGTGTCTGTGAGTTGGCTAAGTCTGGATGTTCTAGGTTGGCCTCCCACAGGCTGTTCTGCTTCAAGCTGTGGGCCCAGCAGGGACGTGGCTCTCTTCTGTTCAAATGTATTTCATCCTTTAGTCCAGGCTGAAGATGTACCAACTCCCCAGGGGAAGTGCTTCTCACGGTGATAGCAGAGACACAAGTGTGCATGCCCGACCTTCACGTATGCTTAAAACCTTTGCATCATGCCTGCTAACACCTCATTAGCCAAAGTAAGTCACATACTAAGCCCAACATCAATGGAGCTGCAAAATGTATTCCTCTAGTGGAGGTGAAAAAAAGGAAGAGTATGTTATGAATGACGATTCTATCACAGTGTTGTAGAACTGTTTCCACATCAAGGGTTAGATCTTTTTCTTGGAAAAAAATATCATCTTGGATTGCTCTAAGTCAAATAGTTCCATTCATTTATTCATTCAAAAAACATCTACTACTGAACATCTACTAATGCCGTGTGTGTGTGTGTGTGTGTGTGTGTGTGTGTGTGTGTGTAGGAGGGAAATGGGAAGGTTGAAAGTACTTCTCAGAATAAATCTACAACTATTCAGAGGCTGACCTTTTTCCTCAAGGATGGCTGTAACACATCTTGTACCATGGTCTCCGGGACAATGATTCAACATCCTGATAAGCCTCAAGGAAGAATACAAGGAAGGCAGGGGCAAACGCGGATGGGATGACAACATGCTTTGTTCTCCTGTCATTATACATTTGAATTATCCCAGGGTTAACAAAGCACTACCCAAATTCCCAAACTAAGCCCTCATTGTGTTCAGTTGTGCTGCCAACATAATCCAGCATGGCTCCTTTGTGTTCCACAAGAAAGAGAGGCTTCCACAAATCCGCCCTCTTTCAAGGGCGAACCACAAGAGCAGATGTGTGGTCTGGGATGGTTTCCAGAAGTTGACAGTGCTGAGCTGGAAGCAGCTCCTGCTTCTACCAGGAGAGGTCTACCTGTGAAGATGCAGTCACGTATACCCCACGTTCATGGCCACTGGAGCACCGAGGCTTGGCTCTTCCACACAGCAACTCACTCTACAGACCTCTCCTTTGCCACAGACTACAGCCTCCAAACTACATGCCATTCAGTACAGCCATGTTGAATTTGCCCTGTACCTGCTGGTGAGGGCCAACTGTTAAGATATCAGGACTTGAGAGTCCATTGTTAAACAAAGTCTATATTAAAAATTAAATTACATAAACTTTAAATTATTTTTTAAAAATTTTAACATTTATTTATTTTTGAGAGACAGAGCATGAGCAGGGGAGGGGCAGAGAGACAGGGAGACCCAGAATCCGAAGCAGGCTCCAGGTTCCGAGCTGTCAGCAGAGAGCCCGAGGCGGGGCTCGAACTCACGAACCATGAGATCATGACCTGAGCCAAAGTAGGATGCTTAATCGACTCGGTAGGAGTGTTCATACCATGGGAATCAACCAATGCTACAAATCAGACATTTTTAAATAATTTTTCTGAGAACTGGCTGCTCAGTGTTTACAAGCACATTACTAATGCTCTCCATTATCTAGTTTACATAATAAAGGCAGATTTACGCTTTATAAATATTAACCCGTTTTAACCTTCACAGCAACCCTATGGGCTAGGTACTACTGTTGGCCTCACTGTGCCGTGGCATGGAGGACTTCAGTGACTTCCCCAAGCTCGGAGAGCGAGTACGTGGGAAGTCTGATTTCCAGCCTCCAGGCTCTTACCCACTGGCTGCACAGTCTCTCCTTACCTGAAATCACAGCACATTCTAGGAAACATTCTACCTTCACTCATAATTAGAGCCCGAGTGGTTTTCATCATCTCCAACCTCCTTAATATGCTCACCCTGGTCCTGGGCCCCGCTCCAGTCACTGGTCTCAGTCTACAGAGTTCGAAGCCCAAATCCAGGACTGGCCGCCTGGGTCCCTACGTGCCGGATTCCCTCACCACCTTCCTCCTCCCCTTCTCACTCCATGATGCCTGCCCAGTTTGCCAACACTGCCATTTTCAGCTAATTTCTCTTACTAGCATTGTGATCCTGCAAAAAAAAATAACTCAAAAACTGTTGGAGTCTTAGTTTTTCCGTCCGTAAGTCGGGACTCATCATGGATGGGTAACACAGGCAAAAACTTTGCTCTGCATCGAGCGAGCGTGAGTCAAAGCTGAACGGGCCCCTGCTCACCTTCCCCCGCGCGCCCCTCTTTCGTTCAGTTTGCAGGGCTCCGTGCCCCTGACTTCACCCTGTCTAGAGTGCTTTCTCAAGTCATCAGGAAAGTGATGGAGGATCCTGCTTCTAGGCAGGATTTCTGAGAGGGTAAGAATTTCCGTGAAGATGTGGGATTGGGGGATGGGTCCGCAGGATCGAGAGCCAGCCGCGTCCTCAACAGAAATTCAATCCATTTTGGCTGCTTTGGTGGGGCTCGTGGGGCTCAGGCAGTATGCGAACACAGTTCCTGATTTCCACTGATCGCAGCTCTGTGGGTTCCCTGCTGGCCCTCGCCATTGGCCCCATCCCTCCAAGTCTCTCCTGCCATCAGCCAGCCTCTCTGTTCCTCTTAGTGACAAAAACTGCCTGTGGGTCTCCCCTCAAGGCTGCCTCTGACTCAGTGCTCCTCCATCGGCCAAATACTCTACCCACTCGTGCTCTGCTCCAACTTACTGGAAAAAAAAAATCCTAACAGCTGGAATGAGCTCTTCAGAGCAAACGCCGTCAAACAGAGCAGGACTCAAGCCCCTCAGTCCTCTACGGCCCGAGTCGGCAAACCTCCCCTGTAAAAGCGGACAGTAAATATTTTAGGCTTTGCTGGCCATACAGTCTCTGCTTCACCTACTCCATTCTGTGGCTGCAGTGGGAAAGCAGCCCCAGAAAATAAGCAAGCAAGTGGGTGTGGCCAGGAGACAGTAAAACTGTCTTGGCGGACACTACAATTTCAATTACTTATGATTTCGCACCCTGCAAATCCTATAATTCTTTTGATGGGGGGGCATTTAAAAGCATAAAACTGTTCTTAGCTTCCGGGTTATACAAAAACGGGCTGCGTGCCGTATTTGCTCCATTGGGTCACAGTTTTCCGATCCGTGCTCTGTAGGAAATCTCCGGTGGAAAACCAGTCTAGGGGGTTTAATGTCATCTTCCCAGGCACTGAGATTTAACACCTGTGCCTGAGCCAAGCTGTCCAGGTGTGCTTATTCAGTAGATTATGCCGGTTTGGGGCAAGCACCTCTTAACGGCCCTTTGAAGCGTCTGAAAGGCAGAGAGGGTATTTTTTTTTACCAGGCTTCTGTTAATCAGTGAATTACTCTTAAAAGAAATTTTAAGAAACTGTTTGGTCACCGCCAAGCCCCTGATTTAGAATCAGGTCCCTAGAAGGCAGACCTGAGACCGTTTTGAAAGGATGTTGTTTATTGAAAGGAGAGCCCTCGAGAGAAAGGGAGGGACAGAAGCAGGAGAGGGTGGGGTTGGGGGAGTGGGCTTGGCTGGAGACCAACTTCGGTCTGATCCCATGGGAAGCTCTGGAACATGGACGGCACCTGCGGAGTTATGCATTCCTTCAGGCCCCCATGCCAGTAAGTCATTGGCTGTGGACTCTGGGAGTGACAGCCGTGGCCTTCATTTCCGGGTGAGTCACCCCTCACCCAAATGAGGACAAATCTTCACGGAAAGGGCCTGCTATGAGCTATTAGGGGCCAACGCTCACAGCAGCTGGGGGCTGGGGGCCCTAGCCCAGTAAAGGGGATCCGGCTGGGCCACCGACAGAGTTAGAGCCGGCTTACAGCAACGAGAACGCATGGGTGGCCTTTCCATCCGGGCTCCTTCCTCACCACAGACTCCCCTCCTGAAGACTTCCTCCTGAGCCTTCCAGGAGTGAGAATGGATGGAAGTGTGATACTGCCCCAACGCCTGAGAGGTGCTGACCACCTCGGGTGCGGGAGAGCTTCTCTCATTCTGAAGTAGGGGGCTCATAAACCAAGGGGAGGGAAATTATTTATTTTCCATCCCAGCTGCCACCTTCCCACAGCCGACGCTATCTTACCACTAACCTCCTGCTCCAGCGGCTGGTCCCTCCGGCATTTCCTGGGAACTATTTCTAGCCACTCAGTCTGATGTCTGTCAGGCCCTTCCTCATGCCTTTTCTTTCGGGATGAGTGCCTCTTCTATTTATCCTCTTAGTGGGGACATACCCAGTTATTCTCTTGGGAGTAGTACATGGTTCGGCCGCCATGCCTGCCAGATGCTTAAACCTTCATTCCGAGCAGAAAAATGAGTTGAGATGCCACAGAGGGTTCCGAAACTTGAGGACATAACAACTGACTTAGAATCACAGCTGCCATCTCATTTCTCTAACCTTTGCTAAATGAAAAAAAATCACAACCCTAATAGGTTTATCTTAAGAAGAAAATCTTGTCATGCATGTAAAAGCAAATTCAAAGTATAGAACGCAATCCCTGACCCTCCCCTGGGGGAACCCCAGTGTGTGTCCTTTCCTCAAGTCTAAGGGCACAGTCTGAATATCCCCAGAATGTGAATGCTGCAACTCTGTACCCTTGATTCTAGAGCAATAGTTACCAAAAACATGTTTAAAGTATACCGGCAAACCTATGTTTGCTACAGAATTTCTCTAATCGTGCGCTAAGGGATGTTTCCAGAACTCAGAAGAAATGAAAATAAAAGCATTTTGACTGGCTTTCCCTTCTTCCCTCTCATCCCCCCACCTCTGCACTGTAGTCACAAAGAACCTCTTAATACACGAAATTGATCTTGTCACCCGTTTATTTAGCGTCATTGAGTGGCTTCCTATGCCTCTTCAAATGAAGCCTTGAATCTGCCCCAAGGACCCTCAGGCTCTATTTGGCTCAGCCCAGCCCTCCTTTTTGGTTTTACCTCCCAATTCTCTTCTATCTACACTCCAGCCACAATGACTATAAATGAGCCACAGGTCTCTGCACACGCTTCGTACTGCTTGGGACACAGCTGCCATCATGCTTCTCCTGACTAATGTTCACTCCTCTTTCAGACATCAGCCCCAATGTCACATGTGTTGGGACACCTTCCGACACCAACTCCACTCCCTTGGACGAGCTCAAATCTCTATTTTATAAGCGCATAGAGTCTTGTGTATCTTTCTTTCAGAGAGTACTTACTAGGCCTGTATTTATATTTTGTTTCTGTGATAATGGGATTCTCTGCCTCCCTCACTGGATGGTTGGGATTCTGTCTGCTTTGATTATCCTTATTCCCAGTACCTAGCGCAATGAAATGATTTGGGGAAACACACAGTTAAAGAGAAGAATGTGAGTCACATGGAACAGAAGCAAATCATCTTGGCCAAGACTGCCCTAGATCAGCGGAGCCCCAGCCACTCAGCTAAATATTTATTTTTTATGTCATTGAGATTCTGTGGATGTTTGTAACCCAGTATGATCGTGGTCATGTATGACTAATACGCAGAAATTTTCAGAACTTTTATTATCCTAACTCATAAGCAGAGTAAACTCCAGGAGGGGATTTAAAATATACGGCATCCTAGGAGCGCCCGGGTGGCTCATCGGTTAAGCGTCCCACTTGAGCTCAGGTCATGATCTCACAGTTCGTGGGTTCGAGCCCCATGTCGGGCTCTGTGCTGACAGCTCAGAGCCTGGAGCCTACTTTGGATTCTGTGTCCGCCTCTCTCTCTGCCCCTCTCTGGCTTGCGCTCTCTCTCTCAGAACTAAACATTTAAAAAAAATAACAAAAAATAAAATATACAGCATCCTACACTTATTTGACCATAAACTCGCTTTGTTTTTCACGGACTATGTTATGGGAGTACTTTTCTGAGAACATGATGTGAGAAATGCTGTTTTAAGGACGTTACCAGCTCTAACATGAATTCTGTGATCCCAAACACATCGCTCAGTTCTTAGGCTTAACCTGTAGTCCTTTTTTAGTTAGATAATTATAGGTAGTCATATGAAATTAGAAGAAATAACACTGAGAGATCCCATGTACACCTTCCCCACTTCCCCCAATGGCAGTATTTTGCAAAACTATAACGTAATATGACAGCCAGAATATTTATGATGATATAATCTACCAATCTTATTCAGAATTCCTCAGTTTTACTTATACTTGTGTGAGTAATAATTCCATACAATGTATCACAAGCGTAGATTTGTCGATCTACCACCAGAGTCGAGAGGCAGAACACTACCAATATCACAAGTTCAAGGACCCCTCGTGTTTTTTAACTACGTCCAAAATTAACTGAAAGTGAATCACAGACCTGAATATAAACCACAACACAACAAAACTCTTAGAAGAGAACATAGGAGAAAACCTTTGGTTTGGTGTTGGGGGAGGTCATTGAGAGGACACGATCACCAGTTGGATCACGGGCTGGACTCCAGTAATCAGAGGCTCCTTCCCTCTTCCCCTATCCTTGGAATGTGGGTTTCACTTGCCTTCCCCGCTCCCAGAGGCTGTTCCAAGAACACAGCTTTGATTTAGTGATGTGGTGTCAAGACCAAGACCATCCAGATAGGATACATGACTGAACCCAGTTAATTCCTCTCTATAAACTTTCTAGAGTTGACGGGCAGGTGTAGAGACCTACCTCTCTTACTGTTGCTCAAGACAAGCACCTGGGATGCTCCTACCGAGCTTGAGCACCAACAGTTGACAATGACCTTTTAAAGAGAACACCAAAGACAAGATCCATGAAAGAAATAATTGACAAGCTGTACTGCACTAAGATTAAATTTTTCGGCTGCGCAAATGACACTGTCAAGAGAATGAGAAGATAGGCTACAGAATGCGAGAAGACAGTTGCAAAGGACACATCCGATAAAGGACTATTATCCAAAATATACATAGAACACTTAAAACTCCACAATAAGAAAACAAAACAACCCAAGTAAAAATGGGCCAAAGCCCTTGACAGACAACTGACCAAAGGAGCTATCCAAATGTCAAATAAGCATATGGAAAGACGCTCCACATAATATGTCATCACGGAAATGCAAATTAAAACAATGAGATGCCTCTATGTGCCCGTTAGTATGCCCCAAATCTGGAGCGCTGGCGATACCGAACGCTGGCAAGGATGTGGAGCAACAGGAACTCTCACTGCTGGTGGGAGAGCAAAATGGCTTCGCCCCTCTGGAAGACAGTTTGGCAGTTTCGTACAAAACTAATCACACTCTTACCATACAATCCAGCAATCACGCCTTTTGGTATTTACCCAAAGGAGTTGAAAACTTCTATCCCCACAAAAACCTGTACATGGATGTCTATAGCAGCTTTATTTATAATTGCCAAAACTTGGAAGCAGGCAAGATGTCCTTCAACAGACGAATGGATACATCAACTGTGATCCATCCCAACAACGGGATATTATTCAGTACTAAAATGAAAGGAGCTATCGAGCCATGAAGAGACACGGCGGAAACCGGAATGCGTATTAACTAGTGAAAGAAACCAATCGAAAAAGGCCATATACTGTTTGATTCCAACCATATGACGTTCCGGAAAATGCAAAGTTAAGGAGACTGTAAAAAGATCAATGGTTACCGGAAGCTGGGTAGAGGCAAGGAAGAATAAGTAAAGCAGAGAGATCTTTAGGGCAGTGAAACTCTTCTGCGTGATACTATAATGGTGGGCACATATCATTATATATCTGTCCAAATCCACAGAAAGGCAATCTCTCCCTCTTTCCTGCCATATTATACCATGTGGTTTCTCAGCACTGCTTTTCCCTGCTAATGTATTTTATTCTTCTCTTTATTTCCTCAGTTATCTTTGTATCTCTGTGCTCAGGGCCGTCTCTCCACAGACCCTAAATTACCAATTACAAGCCAGACACAGAGGATTCCTATCCTTCTCTGAATCTTTTTTTTTTTAATGTTAATTTTGAGACAGAGAAAGACACAGCATGAGTGGGGGAGGGACAGAGAGAGAGGGAGACACAGAATTCGAAGCAGGCTCCAGGCTCTGAGCTGTCAGCACAGAGCCCGACGCGGGGCTCGAACTCACGGACCGCGAGATCATGACCTGAGCCGAAGTCGGACGCTCAACCAACTGAGCCACCCAGGTGCCCCCCCTTCTCTGAATCTTGATTCTTAATTCTTAGGACAGAGAATCTGGTTGCCCTAGCTTGGAACATATATTGTTCTCTAACAGTTAGCCGTGGCAGGTAGCTGGGAATGACAATAAGGCACCTGTCACGGAGAACTGATATGACTGTCACCCTTGCGGGGTGGATCTTCATGGGCAGGTCAAATCTATCATCGGCAGTCTACTCAAAGCCCTACTCTAATTTGGTGGTTAGATGGCATTTTGTTACAACATGATACCGTCTCCTCTAAAGTATTTAGATGTTGAATTTCGAGTTGAAATAAAGGCGTGTTTGTGCTACATCTTTAAATTATGAAATCCACATAGATAAAAATCTACCTACATTACTCTTAAAATCTACCTATACCCAATTTGGGCCTTTGGGAAGGTGGCAAAAATAAAGCAAAACAAGGTTACGATAGTCCCATATGCAATCCCACCCCTGTACTGGATAACTGCCAATCCACCTTTGGCCCACAACTTACAGGACATCTGTGGATGAGTACAAGGTACTTTAGGGGTTTTTTTTGGTTGTTTATTTATTTTTGTTTTGTTTTTAAATTTTTTTTAATGTTTATTATTATTTTTTTAACGTTTATTTTTGAGAGACAGAGCATGAGCAGGGGAAGGGCAGAGAGAAAGAGAGGCAGACGCAGAATCTGAAGCAGGCTCCAGGCTCTGAGCCATCAGCACAGAGCCCGACGCGGGGCTCGAACTCAAAGACCATGAGATCATGACCTGAGCTAAAATCGGCCGCTTAACCGACTGAGCCACCAAAGTGCCCCATAATGTTTATTTATTTTTGAGAGAGATACACAGAGCATGGTTGGGGCAGGGGCAGGGGCAGAGACAGAGAGGGAGACACAGAATCTGAAGCAGGCTCCAGGCTCTGAGCTGTCGGCACAGAGCCCAATGCGGGCTCGAACCATGAACTGCGAGATCATGACCTGAGCCTAACTGACTGAGCCACGCAGGTGCCTCTTGTTTATTTTTTTTGAAAGAGCACAAACAGGGGAGAGGCAGAGAGAGGGGAACTGAGGATCTGAAGAGGTCTCTTCCTGACAGCAGTGAGCCTGATGTGGGGCTTGAACTCACATACCACGAGATCATGACCTGAGCCGAAGTCTGACACTCAACCGACTGAGCCACCCAGGTGCCCTGGTGGTTTAGAGCACCCATTTCTTACAATCTGTAAGGACAAGAACGCATGGCACTGAGTAAGAGCTTGATAAATGTTAATTAGCATGTGGCAACTTAGCACCATCCACCATCAGTCACCGACCAAGTGTAACAGTCGAGGTTCTCAAGGAACAAACCGGACTGAACTTCAGTCAGTAATGAACCACACTGATGAGTATAGCTACGCACTGTGGTTTGGTCTGGGCAGAAATGGCCTCATTGATGGGCCTCCTTTCATATGGGTACGTTAAGCAGAGGTACTTAAGGACTGGTCATCGGCACCCTTTGTATCATTCAAAGTAAGACACAGACATTTAGAATTGACCATGAATTCAAATTCCAAAATAACATGAATTTCAGTAAAAATTCCTTTTTCTTGGGCCTTTTCATTTTCCTGCATAATAGGGGGACGAAAACACTTGTAGAGAGAGAGCTTCCAATTTTTAGAACTTGGTCTACTGGCATGTGGGCAGGAGTGTTATTATGCACTCTAATTTTCAGGTTGTATTTTTGGCCGTAATTTATATGTTCTGACAAGAGAAATTTGTGTGTGCACTGGGGGAGTTGAGTAATTTTAATTTGATGGGACCCTGGGGAATAAGACACTGCATGTGGAAGGCATTTTTTCAGGGTGTAGTTATCAGTGTTTATTAGGGAATAAATGAGAAAATCAATCTTTTCTCCACAAGTAAATGGAAATAGATTTTAGTTGTATTAATGAGGGTCAGGCGAAAGGCTTTTGTGTACAGATGTGTTATTAGTTAAAACTGAGTCGTTCTTTTCAGTGTTTGCTACTGGGGGAGCTCGGTAATAGCCCGGTTATATTTTAAAGGTAGAGGCACAGTAAATGCTATTCCAATTGGATATTCTAAGTTCATTGCTGGCTTTTAAAAATAAAGGCTACTACTTCCTTAAATTCTTACTTGGTACTGACATTGCACCCTATAGCTCCTGTCCAAAACTACACAACAGGATGACAGAGAAATCCCTCTAGCAGATGATCGAAAATTATAATAATAAATAAAGTCTCTGGAAGACTTTCTTGTCTGTTTCAGTTATTCGAAATAATTATATGTAATGTCCTCATTGTCGTGGTTATACTATAGTTCCTGGGATAATAAACAAACACCAAAGCAAACAAAATAAAAAATAAAATCCACAAGTGGGGAGAAAAGTCTACGCAAGTCATAAGCTCACAGGAGTTCTCAAGGAGGACTTTTCTGAGAGAAGGAATTAATCCCTTCTGTCTTTCAAGGCATCTGGGAATCCGGAAAACTGTTAAGAGAGTCTAAAGTTAGGGTTCCGCAGACCTGGAACAACGTTCCAGAACAGTGATTAAAGTGTGGCAGATGGGGTCAATTGGAACACGATAGCCATCCCAACCCTCTTCTCCCTTGCCGCTTTCTATTAAAGAGGTAAAGAAAAAAAAAAAAGCTTACATTCCTGGTCTTTCCTATAGATACAGATGGCCATGTGACACCGATCTGATCAGCTAGATCAAAGCAGCAGCCTGCT
Source organism: Paguma larvata (assembly GCA_030068075.1). Lineage (NCBI taxonomy): Eukaryota > Metazoa > Chordata > Mammalia > Carnivora > Viverridae > Paguma > Paguma larvata. The sequence continues at coordinate 10,104,779 of CM057830.1, forward strand.
GGGAACTTCTGGAAAAGATCTTTTCTCCTTGTAAAAGAACAAATGTGCCAACAGTACTCTCTGGTACAGCTCCTTCACCCTTTTTCCTGCCTTGACTGCGGACATGGGATGCTCTGATGCAGAGAACTGCAGCAGCCACCTCGACTGAGATCACTACCTTAAAGAAAAAACACCACCTATGTCTCTATTCTTCTATAATTTGTATTTACCACATAGTATTCAGTTGATGTATTTGGCAGTTACTTCATCCACCCTATTGGCTACTTACGGTTGCTGCGGTTCTAGATAGAATTTTTAAAACCCTGTATAGAACACCTTGAGCACTGTATAGCTAAATCTTTGTGCATATTAATAATTGTTTTCTTAGGCTTTTCCTCTATGATCAGGACCAAGACAAGGATGTCCGCTCTCACTGCTTTTATTCAACATAGTACTGAAAGTCACAGCCACATCAATCAGACAAGAAAAAGAAATAAAAGGCATACAAGTTGGTAAAGAAGAAATAAAATTCTCATTATTTGCAGATGACATAATACTACATATAGAAAATCCTAGGGGCGCCTGGGTGGCTCAGTCAGTTGAGCATTGGACTTCCGCTCAGGTCATGATCTCGTGGTTTGCGAGTGCGAGTCCCACGTAAGGCTCTGTGCTGACGGCTCAGAGCCTGGAGCCTGCTTTGAATGCTGTGTCTCCCTCTCTCTCTGCCCTTCCCCTGCTCATGCTCTGTCTCTCTCTCTCTTTCTCAAAAATAAAAAAAAAATTTAAAAAAATTTAAAAGAAAATCCTAAAGACTCCACCAAAAAAACCACTAGAACTGATAAATGAATTCTGTAAGGTCATAAGATGCAAAATCAATATACAGAAATCTGTTGCATTTCTATACACTAATAACTAAGTAGCAGAAAGAGAAATTAAGAAAACAATCCTATCTGCAATTGCAATAAAAAAAAAAAAAAATACCTAGGAATAAATTTAACCAAGGAAGTCAAAGACCTGTACTCTGAAAACCATAAAACATTGATGAAAGAAATTGAAGACGACACAAACACATGGAAAGATATTCCATGCTCATGGATTGAGAGAATATTGTTAAAATGTCCATACTACCCAAAGCAATCTGCAAATTTAAGGCAATACCTATGTAAATACCAATAGAATTTTTCATAGAAATAGGACAGATAATTCTACAATTTATATGGAACCACAAAAAAACCCAAATAGCCAAAGCAATCTTGAAAAAGAAGAACGAAGCTGGAGGTATCACAATCCCAGATTTCAAGATATACTACAAAGCTATATGTATATAATCAAAACAATATGGTACTAGCATAAAAACAGACACACAGACCAATGGAACATAATAGAGAGCCTAGAAATAAATGCACGATTACATGGTCAACTAATCTTTGACAAAGGAGGCAAGAATATGGAGTGGGAAAAAAGTCGCTTCAACAACTGGTGCCGGCAAAACTGGACAGCTACATGTAAAAGAATGAAACTCGACCACTTTCTTACACCATATACAAAAATAAGCTCAGAATGGATTGAAGACCTAAATATGAGACTTGAAACCATAAAATTCCCAGAAGAAAACACAGGCAGTAATCTCTTCGACAACAGACAGAAACATTTTTCTAGATATGTCTGCTGAGATAAAGGAACAAAAGTAAAGATAAACTTTAGGACTACACCAAAATAAAAAGCTTTTGCACACCAAAGGAAACTATCAACAAAAGACAACCAACCAAATGGGAGAAGATATTTGCAAATGATACATCTGATAAGGAGTTAATATCCCAAATATATAAAGAACTTATACAACTCAACACCAACCCCCCCACCCCGAATAATCCAATTAAAAATGGGCAGAAGACATGAACAGGTATTTCTCCAAAGAAGACACATAGATGGCCGACAGCATATGAAAAGACACTCCACATCACTAAAGATCAGGGGAAGGCAAATCAAAACCACGATGAGGTATTGCCTCACATCTGTCCGAATGGCTAAACTAAAAAGCAGAAGAAGCAACAAGTGTTGGGGAGGATGTGGAAAAAAAGGAACTCCCACGCACTACTGGGAATCCAAACTGGTACAACCACTGTGGAAAACAGTATGGGGATTCCTCAAAACATTAAAAATAGAACTACCACATGATCCAGTAATTCTACCACTGAGTTTTTACCCAAAGGAAATTAAAACACTAATTCGAAAAGATATATGCACCCCTATGTTAATAGCAGCATTACTTACAATAGCCGAATTATGGCAGCAGCTCAAGTGTCCATCTATAATGAATGCATAAAGAAGTGGTTTGTACGCACACACACACACACACACAGAAGAATATTACTTGGCCATAAGAAAGAATGAAATCTTGCCATTTGCAACAACCTGGATGGATCTAGAGGATATAACGTTAAGTGAAATAAGTGAGAGAAAGACAAATACCACTCATATGTGGAATTTAAGAAACAAAGGATAAAAGAGACAAACAAACAAACAAAAAAACCCAGACTCTTAAATATAGAGAACAGACTGGTGGTTGCCCAAGGGGAGGTGGGAAGACAAGGATGGGTGAAATAGATGAAGGGGATTAAGAGTATATTTATTGAATAAAAAAATTATAGAAAAAGAGTATACTTATTGTCATGAGCACTGAGTAATGTATAGGATTGTTGAATCACTATGTTGTACACCTGACACTAGCATAACACTGTATGTTAATTATAATGGAATTTAAAAAATTTTTTAATAAAATAAAATAGTAAGAAATAACAATTTTCTTAGGAAAAAGTCTTAGAAATTCAGCAAGGTCAACAGATATGAATGTGTTTAACAAATTCCCCATACACAGAGGTTCGGTTAATTTTCACTCCCACCAGCAGTCGTATGAGTGTGTCTGTTTTGCACACTGATCTTACCCCTTTCAATCTTTTACAGTCTTGTGGGTGAAAAATGGTATCTTCCCGCAGATGCAATTTGCATTTTTAAAAATTTGGCAAGGGTGAACTTTAAAAATATGTTTATAGGCACACCTTTGTGGTGAAATTCTGATTTATACTTTTTGTTCTACTGTTCTTTGAAATTGTTTTGTTAGTATTCTTTATATATTAATACCCTTCATTTCTCTATTATGTATGTTGCAAATGTGTTACCTAATCAAATGCTTTAAAAATTCTGCTTTTTGGTGTCAACAGGACTTGACAGAAGTTTTTTGTTTTATTTTATCAAGTCATACTAATCCATTTCTTAAAAATTTATAACATCTATCTTTGCTGTCGTAGATAGAAATGCAACAGAACTTGTAATTCTTTATGTCTTATGTAGATTAGCAGAGTAGTATTTTTCATTTAATCAATGTAAACAAGTCAAAAAAGGGGAACTAGGATGCGTTACACGTATCTTAATTCTTGTGCCCAATTCTAGATACTTTCTTCTTTTTTAACAAATTCAGCCCTTACACTTTAGAGTGTGCTGTGATCGGGCCTATTTTTACAGATGAGTAAACTGAGGCTCAGGGAAAATCTTATATTCATTTATAGGATTTGGATATGAATGAATTGGCTATTTCCTAGTATCCCGGAGATTGAAATTGGTTTTCTTAATTTTGATGGCTATGACTTTTCTAGTCACAGCTTTTTGAAACTATGGATCTGATCACGGATCTGACCCAACTTCAGCGATCTCTCGGAACAAAACTGCATTCCTGGCCTTATAACAGCTCGAGAACACTAATAACACGACCTTCCCAGCTCTAGAGAGGTTAACCCACAAGTACATTCATAGGGATGGGTAGCAAAACTCCGGGTGTCAATTTCTACCACTAGGATGGAGACAACTGGGTTTAAATGTGCTTCTTTTATGAAATCAGAACAAGACGGCATTCTAAGGAAAGCCCAGAAGAAAACATCTCATACTTCCAAGTGTTAAGAGATTTCTCTACTGTTGAGTTCATCCATTAAGAACAAACTGGAAGCAAAGTGCCTACATAAACAAATAAGCTGATGTGTACAACACGCACCAGAGCCCCTCTGCTCTCAGTATTCCTAGGATGCCAGAGTCTTAGTTAACAGTGACACAACCAACAGATGTCTTCGAAGCTGCTTAGTGCGAAAGGTTGTACTAATGAGGAAAGCTATGAAAGGTCGAAATGGCAAGTGCACAGAGGGATGTGTTCTCAGAGAAGCAAATGCCTTTGGAATTCCCTGGAGTGAGCTCGCACTTCATGCAGGGCTTCTGTGCCCAAGACTCAGAATTCTAGTTTCATTGAATCTTAGGGGTGACGGATCCCTTAAAAGTAATTCGGGCAGATTAATGGTCATTTGGCACTTGGGCCGGGTAACGGGGAGGGACTGCAAAAGGGCATGGGGGTATTTTGAGGGTGATAAAAACGTTCTCCAACCAAATTGCGGTGAGAGTTGCTCAACTCTATAAATTGACTAAAAATCATTAAATTGTACATTTTAAATGGTGGAAATTTATGGTGTTTCAAATATGCCTCAATAAGGTGATTTCTTAAAAGTAATTTGGTCCAACCCTTTCCCCAATTTTTTTCCCCTTTCCTCTTTTAGCCGTTGCCATGTCTCCTCTGGCTTTCTCTAATAGAGCTGGCTTTGCCCATGCTGTCCACACAAGCGGAAGTCAGATCATTAGCTCTATATATAGTCTCTGATAATGAGGAATGGGAGTTTGTGTACAACGGTGTTTCCAAATTCTTTGACATTTGAAACAATAAACTGAAATACTCGGGAATTCTCAGGGGTTCCCCAAATTATAAATTCTTTAAATACATCGATTTTCTTCATACTCTGTACCCATTATTATGGATATCTAAAAACCTTTAATGAATGATATTAAGTACTATTTCCAAAGAACAGTAGCCTACAGTGAATAGCTGAAAACCAGAAATATGAAAATTATTGCCTATTTCTTGAACATTACTCGAATATTCCGATTGCTTAACAAAGAGCACTACCCAGAATCACATATCTTATTGATGATTTAAGGACTTACTTTGCTTCTAAAACATGTTATTCGAATGTACAAACCCATGTGCTCCTGTTTTTGTTTCTGGAAATGTTGACCTTAAACTTTCGTTCCATGAGTAAGCTTTGGGTCCTGCTTTTGCTCTTGCTTTTGACTTAACATCAGTCGGTTCCTTGAAGTCGTCAAGTCTCCGGATTGAAAGTTAACTTTTCATTCTTGCGGGAGAATTATAACACTTACCCCATTTTCCCAATGGGTTTATCTTAGAGTTTGGAATTCAGAAAAACAGGTATGTGTCCTAGGGAGATTCTGGGGAAGAAACTCCACATGGAAACAGGAATACCAGTGGTTCTCCAAGTGTGTTCCCTGGACCAGCATCATCAGTATCACCTGGAAATCTGTGAGAAATGCGCATGATCAAGTTCCGCCTCAGATGCACTGAACCAGAAAGCTAGGAGTAGGACCCAGCGGTCTGTTTTCACGAGCCCTGTGGTGATGCCGACCTCAACTACAGTTTGAGAAATAGCGTTGTCGAAATATCCTCGCTCTCTCACCTCTAAGGAGAAATGACCAGAGGAACGTGTTCTACACTCGTTCCCAGAGCTTCCCTCACCAACTGAGACCTAGTTGCCTCTAGTGGTAACTGGCTTGATAACATACCCTTCGTTGACTAAGGGCCTTCTCTTTCCTTTTCCTTCTCCACAGCTACTTCCTTGGGTCTCCTCCCAAATAAACCACTTGTACCAGAGTCCTTGTCTCGGAGGAAACCCACACAAAGACACTTTTTTAAAGCTCAGAAAGGCAGGCGAAGAAACAAGGAAAAAGGGGGTCTGGTGCTGGACAACCCCGGCTCAGACTTCAGCCTGCCACTTAAGTTCAGACTTGGTCTGAGCCTGAGTTTCCTCATGTTACCTGACGATTCTGCGGAGCTGGTAGGAAGACAGATGATAAGAAAGGCCTGTAGGGGCTCAGCGAGTGGTAACTATTATACACAGACATGGTCAAAGGCGATCTAGGCATAGTTTGAATACTTCCAGGTGTTGGATAGCTTGACGTTATGAAATTTCTCTATAGCCTCTCTTATTGCCTACAATTAAAATCATAGGTTAAGCTATACAACAGTAACAAAATACCCCTAAAATCTCAGTGGTCTGTTACAACAAAGGTTCATCTTTTGCCGTCGGCACAGTCTAACGATGGTTGAGAGGGACTCTTTTTATTGGCTCTAGTCAGAGGAAATGAGACTGAGTGTTAGATTACACATCGAGTTTTATATCCGAGTCAGTAAGTAATATGCATGCTTAAGCCTACATCCAATTGGCCAGAACCCAGTCATCTGGTCTCAGATAGCTGTAAGGGAGGCTGGAAAATCTAGTTTCCCTGTGTACCTAGAAAGTGAAACAGTATTCGGTCAAGAAAAGATTTTCTCGGTCACAGTTCATACACCTACTACCAGAAACTGATGGGTTTGAAGTTTGGCTCAGTAAGGTTGCTTTTCCTCCCTTGTTGGTATATGTTCCACCCAAATGTCACATTCACAGGTATGTCTCAATGGCCTTCGGTATGGAGAATGTTCTTTGAATCACTATGTATCTGTCCCTGTAAGCTTAGCGTGTGGTCTCCATTCTTTCCATGCTGGAAGGGATAGTCTGCTCCATTCAGTTCAGTCACTATTGACTGATTCTTCAGGTGCTGGTGCAGGAGGCACAACCCCCCACGTTTTCTGCCCAGCTGCAGACGTGCTGTCGCATGTCCCAGTCTTCTCTCACCCCGAGGCATCTTACCTGATTCCACTTCTGTGTATATTTCCAACAGAGATGTGTATACAGTCGCTAAGGAAGGTCTTTTAGCATGTTTGTAGAACGATATTTGTAATCAGCAAAAACTGCGAATTATGTAGAATGGATAAACTGTGGAACACCACATAATGGAATATTATATGGCAACGAGAATAAATGATCTACAAATATGGGCAACAATACGGATGGATCTTACCAACGCACTGTTGAACAAAAGAAGCCAGACGAAAAAGAGAGCCTATTACGGGACTTCCTTTATATGAAGTTCAAAACATACGAAGGCAGTCTACGGTATGAGAACTCAGACGGAGGACTGCATTTGGGGAATCGCTCGATCGAGGAGCAAGGTGGGACTGTCAGATGTTGGTAAAGTTATGTTTTCTTCCTCTGGGTGCCACTTACATGAAAGTTTATTCAAATTTGTGTTCAGGCTCAGGTCATGATCTCCTGGTTCGTGAGTTTGAGCCCCGCATGGGCCGCCACAATGTCAGAGTGGAGCCTACTTGGGATTCTCTCTCTCTGCTCCTCCCCTGCTTGTGCTCGCTCTCTCTCTCTCTCTCTTTCAAAATAAATAAAATTTTTTCAGCTCTGTGCTTAGTATTTGTGCAGTTTTATGCATGTCTGCTATGTTTTCGTAAGTAATTAAAAGCTACCCTGCTTAAACTTTTTCTTCAATAAGTCCTCCCCATATGTTTCTTAAGTGTAAGCATTTAGTTTTTACTCATTTTTCCTCTCCCAAGCACATAGTAGATGCCTAATTAATTTCCATAAAACTGAACACGAAATGATTCTCTTCTGCTTGGGTCAGTCTGTTACAGCTCATTGCTGAAAAAAAAAATCAATTAGATTCCGTTTCATTTAATCCACTATCTCACTGTTGAACTGTCAGATAACCTACAACCTAGCAAGACATTAGATCATAAAAATAATGTCATCATCATATCATAATAATAACTGAGTCAAGGGCTGGCTTCACGCCAGGCACTGGATTTAATACTGACAAAAACTGCGTTAGAAGTTGTAGATTTCTTCTCATTTTACAGATGAGGCCACTAAGATACACAAAGCCTCAGCCCAAGGCCCCTGATTTACACAGAGTGGGTCAAATTCCAGAACTCCTTCTTTTAATTACTCACTATATTAGTTTTTTATTGTTATGGTAATACATCGCCACAAATTCAGTGGCTTCCAACAACAGTTACTTATTATCTCACAGTTTCCAGAGGTCAGGAGTCAGGCACAGCCACGCTAGGGCCTCTGCCGGGCGCCTACAAGGGCTTCCAGCAAGGTGTTAACCAGGCTCCCTTCCTAGCCGGAGGCTTGGCTAGGGAAGCATCGATTCCAAGCTCTTACACATTTTTATTTTTTATTTTTTCAGAAGTCATTTTCATTTTATTTATTTATTTTGAGAGAGAGAGCGAGAGCGAGAGCAAGCAGGGGTGAGGGGGGAGAGGGAGAGAGGGAGTCGTGGAGCTTGATCTCATGACCGTGAGATCACGACCTGGGCTGCAATTGAGAGCCGGATGTTGAACTGACTGAGACACCCAGGTGTCCCTAATGTATTCATATTTTTTACTTTAAGTAGGTTTCATGCCCAGGGTGGAGCCCAACGTGGGGCTTGAACTCACGACCCTGAGATCAAGACCTGAGCTGAGACCAAGAGTCAGATGCTCAACCAGCTGAGCCACCCGGGCGCCCCTAAGCTCTACCATGTTTTAAAAAAATTTTTTTTAATGTTTATTTATTTTTGAGACAGAGAGAGACAGAGCATGAGTGGGGAGAGGGGCAGAGAGAGAGGGAGACACAGAATGTGAAGCAGGCTCCAGGCTCTGAGCTGTCAGCACAGAGCCCGACGCGGGGCTCAAACTCACAGACCTGAGTCTGCGAGATCATGACCTGAGCCGAAGTCGGACGCTCAACCGACTGAGCCACCCAGGCGCCCCTACCATGTTTTTAGAAGAATTCATTTTCTTGCCCTTCAATGACTGAGACCCCCGTTTTCTTGCTAGCCATCAAGTGAGGCCCACTCTCAGCTCAAGGCCACCCTAACGTCCTTGCCACACGGCCACCTCCAGAAGCCCTCTCACGACGTGCTAGTTTACATCTTCCAGGCGAGCAGGAGAACCGCTCTAACCTCGAGAGCCTCTTTGAGAAGCCTCTCTGATTAGTTCAGGCCCACCCATGATCATCCGAATTTGAATTTCTATTAATTCAAAGTTAACCGATCAGGGATCTTGAGGTACCTCTGCACACTCTCTTTACCTCTGTCATACAATTGAAGCTAATTGCAGGAGTGATATTCCATCATAGTCATAGGTTCTGCCCCCACTCAAAAGGTGGGGGGAGGTACACAGGACCTGAAACCGGGAGGTGGGAATCTCAGGGACCATTTTAGAATTCTATGTACCATATCTTCCTATTTAAATACAAGGCACGCTGGAGGTTAGGAGAGATGATGTGGACATACCCCACACTAATTCATCTTGAAATCACCTTCCATAGGGGGGGTCTGGATGACGGGGCCAGATGAGGCCATTGTGCCCGCCCAGCCAGGCCACATCCGCTGTGAAGCAGGGGAGACACGGGTGAAAATTCGAAAGAAGTGGGGCCCGGCACCTGCTCGTAACTTCTCCCCGTCTTCTTTAATATCTCCCCCAGCTCAGGAGGAGGACGCCATTCCAGAAGCCGGCAAGTACCTTCAGAACCATCTGGGACACATGCAGGCGGGGTCCTGCTCGGTGTCCCTCAGTGCTGCCACATGGGCACGGTTCCTGCTGGCTGACGACTTCCCTCCTCGGGTCCTCGCGTCTTGTCCGTCTGAACACTTTCTTCTCACAGTGGAGGAGCCCTCTCGGCCACCGGCGCCTAACACAGATGCGCTGGGGAAGGCACGGCCTCAGGGATAACCCTCCATGAGGGATGAGAGTAAACGCCCCTTCCTTCTCATCACCTAAGGACACACGTCTCAGAAGGTGCCAGGGGCACTGAGTCCCAGCTGTCCCCCAGCCGCAGCCCGATCATTAGTTCACCCCTTATCGGCTCTTCTTTCTTCTCAGTCTCAAGTCTCCCTTTCGTCGCTTGTACTTTCTGGAGCCACCGCCCGCATAACTGCTCACACCTGAGCCTTTGTTTGCTTTAGGGGATGAGGAGATAAACAGAGACTCCCTTTCCCTTCCTTATGCCCCATCTTCAATGAATACCCAAGTTCCTAAGTATTTCTTGCATCCCCAATAACATTTCCATGATTTACGTCTGCGCCATTTATCGTTAGGATGAACGCACTGATGATCTGATCTCCTCTCTCAGCCACTAGCATCCAGGCTTCCCTCGGCTGTCGGCATGCTCTTGCTAAAACGCAAAGCTTACCTTGTCAGCCTCCTTGCTCGCAACCTTGAAAGGGCTCTTCTCTCCTTAACAGTTAGAATCTAAAATTCCCGAGAGCGATATACAAAATGATTCACTCATTTGTTCGATGAGTAGTGATCGAGCGTCTCTTTGGTGCCAGGCGCTCCGCTAAATGCCAGGGATGAAAGAGGCAAACATGATCCTCCCTTCATGGGGTTGAGAGTTTAAGGAGACAGACATTCAAGCAACCACCCACCCAGGCGAACATGCAGGTACCACAGAAAAGTGGTTTGAAGGAAAAACCCAAGACTCTAGAGCTCCGTTGTCCAATATGGTAGCCACCAGCCACAGGGGACTATTTAAAATTAAATCGATCGACTTCAGGGGGCACCCGGGGTGGCTCAGGCAGTTGAGCGTCCCACTTAAGCTCAAGTCACAATCTCGCGGTCCTGGAGTCTGAGCCCCCCGCATTGGGCTCTGTGCTGACGGCTCAGAGACCAGAGCCTGCTTCAGATTCTGTGTCTCCCTCTCTCTCTGCCCCACCCCCTCTCACGTTCTCTCTCTCTCTCTCTCTCTCTCTCTCTCTCTCAAAAGTAAAGCCTGGAGAATCCACAGAACAGGTGGAACCTGATGACTGAGAGACAAGGCCGAAATAGATACAAAAACTGGAAAACAAGGTAAAGCCAAGTAGGGAGGGGTCTGTGCAACTCGTGCCAAGGATTTTGAAATCTTTCCGAAGAACAACGTGAGGACATTTCCCTCATTTTAAAGCATGGCCACGTTTCTGGTTTTTAAAGGGCCACTTGTCCTATGTGCATTTATGCAGGAATTCTAGACTTGAAAGGTTCTCTTTTAACCTATTTTCTTTAGGTGATATGTTTTTCAAATATATTTCAAAGAAATATTAAATGTGTTCATTTTAACTGCAATAAAGGACTTCATTGTATAAAGAAACCACAGTTCAGTGTACATTTAAAACATTCAAAGCAATGCATTATGTTAAGTATCTATTCCTTGGAAGTAAAAGCACACAATCATTTATAGGAATCAAATACACCATCTTCAGGGAAAAGGAGGAGGCTAAAAGGATGAGAGAGAGAGAGAGAGAGCATAACCAGGAGCGCAGCAGGGAGAGAGGGAGAGAATTCCAAGTAGGTTCCACACTGTCAGCACAGAGCCCGATGCGGGGCTCGAACTCATGAACCACGAGCTCACAACCTGAGCCAAAACCAAGAGTCAGACGCCCAACCGACTGAGCCATCCAGGTGCCCCTAAGAGATTTCCTTCTATTTTTACTGTTTTCCTTCTTTTAAAAGAGATCCAAATCCACAAAAGGAAAATCATTATCTCTATAAAAAAAATATAATATTTGTCACTGTAAGAGTGATATTTTTCTAAATTATTGACATAAATGTACATTTTCTCTATAGTGAATATTAAAATAACTTCTATTGAGAGAGTTCTCATTATTAGCTTCTAAGTCCTAAAAGCGACCTGTAGAAAAAGGTTCTCAAATATTTAAATCAGCCATTTAAAACAAGTATTCTTTTATCGGGGAGGGGATTTGAATACTGGCTTTGCCAGCGGCGCTGCATGACTTATGATGAATTACTTCACTATCGTGATGCTCAGCGTCTTTGGTTAGGTGAGCTAATGCACACAAATTAGTGTCTTAGCAATAACGTGACAGAATAACAATAGCAGTAATGATATTACCTTCATTGCGTTGCAGAATTGCATCAGTAAAAAAATATCTACTGTTCCTATATACAAGAGATAGTTCTAGACGGTCTGTCAAGTGCAATAATAGAAATATTACTTTCTTAGGCTTAAAAATGATCGGGTCTTGGCCATCCCATATTTAAACGGCAAACTACTGACATTTTGTAGCTGAAGTATTCTAACCTTGAAGTAAGCAGTGGGCCTCATTCTGAAATGTTAAGAAACAGCGATAGCAATTCTACGGCGAAGAGCAAAGTTGCCAACCGATTTTGCGGAGACGACGAAGTCGCAGAAAGAACGGTGGTTAAGGTGGTTTTCTCTGAGTGATGCCGGAAGGTTCCTCAGCCCGTGCTCTGGAGCACTAGCAGTGCCGTGTCCCGGTCGCACAATAGGAATTGTCCTTTTGAAATGTAGTGCTTGGACTGCCTGAGGTAAGAGCTGGAAATGGCCATAAATCCTAAGTGGTTATTATTATTTCGTGACAGTCACAAAAGCCAGAACATGACCGTTATTTTGTCTACTTATTTCACTCCGCGTGCAACTCTCTTTTGTCTTTCCATTGACCTCTGAAGAAAACAATACCTAGGCGTGGTGTTTTGATTTTTCAAGGCCCACAGAAAATCTTATGGGATGAGTTATGATCATGAGATGAACGAGCACACTTTAAAATAAGTGAGCGATTTCCTTTTTGAGCACGCCGATTAGTCTTGTATTGTCGTTCTATGGCTTCCTAGTTCTTAACATTTTTACAGATTAAAAACTTGCTCTGTCTTCTCCTAAAAATACCAGGAAGATTTTTTTTTTTTTTTTTTTTTTTTTTACGAAACCCCTTCATCCCTACGAGAGAGGGCCCCGACTGTACCACGCTCTGGGTTCTCAGAGCTGTCGCAGCGAGCTTTCTCCCAGCCAGGCTTTCCTCCCCACCCAGTGACTCTCCAGGCAAGTGGGTGTCTTGGGCCGTGAACCCCAGGAAGCTGGCCCTGAGACACAGACTACATAAGGGAAGCGATCCCTGGCAGCGCCAGTGAGGGGGTGGAGAGACGAGACAGGAAAGGGGAGGAAGCCGACGTGGTCACTGGGGCATGAGTGCTATGGGCGGTGTCGCCTCCAGCTGGAGAGTGCTGGAAAACCTCTAGAACATGTCCGAGAATTGTCCCACTGGAGGGGTAACGAAGTGTGTACACTTTATGGGTCAATGGTTGAAGGTGTTCTTAGAGGGTCAACTACTTGGCACACGTGGCTGGCCCAGGACATGAACAAATCTGCTTCAGAACCCAAAAAAGTCCTCAGGCTTCTAGAGAATTCAGTATCTGAGGAGAATGCCTTTGGGGGGGGGGGTGGCGGTATATTAGTTTCCTCTTGTCACAAACATAGTAGCTTAAAACGACACAGATCTATCATCTTCTAATTTTGGAGATCCGAAGGCTAACACTTGTTGGCAGGGCTGCAGTCTTTTGGGAAACTCCAGGGAAGAATCCATTTCTTTGCCTTTTCCAGCTTCTAGAAGCCACCTGGATTCCTTGGCTCATGGCCCTTCTTCCATCTTCAAAACCAACAGCATAACATCTTCGCCTCTGTTTCTGTCACTGTATCTCCTACCCTGGTTCCAACCCTCCCTACTCTCTCTAGTAAGGACCTCTGTGATGGCATCAGGCCCATGGGGATAACCTAAGATAATCACCTCACCTTAAGGTCCTTAACCTAACCACGTCCGCAAAGTCCCCCTTTCCGCGTAAGGTAATGCTTTCACAGGTTCTGGGAATCGGGACATGGATGTTTGAGGCCCAGGGTTCTATACCTACCCAGGGGATACAAGAATGCTGAGTGCCCAGGGGATATGTCAGGCACTGACAGAATTTCCTCTCCGACAGAGTTAAGACTCTGCAAGATAAATGTGGTTTATTAGTCTTGGAATGCTTTCCGGAAAGAAAAAGTAGATGCCGCACAATAACCGTGACTTTTATTTGACTGACACCCTTTGTTGCAGAACCCTAATACCCGTAACACCAAGGGGGACATCCAGTTGCTATTTTGGCACTAGAGTTAACACGTTTTGAGGCCCAGGATCACAGAGGAAGACAGAATGCCTGAATTTCAATTTCTCGTCAGTGTCACGGGGGAACAGGAAGCCTCAAGACAATCCCATCTTAGTTTACGGGCCCATCTCATTTTAAGAAGTTTCGGCAAAAGCTAAAAATGTGTTTTCCTGGGGAACACTGCGGCTCTGTTTATGAAAACAAAAACAGCAAGCGTCCACGCAGGTGTTGGGAGATACAGGGAGATGAAAATCAGAGGAAGGGCTTTGCCTGCCTTGATGAGCTTTTGCAAGGGGAGCCAATAGCTTCGAAACCAGGAAAACTTAACATTTGCCAAAAGGAATAAGGATCAATAGAGGAGAGAGAGGAAAAGCCCTGGGCGAGTGGCCAACAGAAAGGGAGAGCTGTTGCTCGCTGTTCTTTCTCTTCTCTCATTTTAAATGGAGCTTTGAGGGAATTCTTTGCATCCTTTTTAATTTTTTGTTGTTCCAGAATAATTGATTGAGCAATTTAGTCCCAGAATAACTTACTCGGTACTTCAGAGAAATGCAAGTCTTATACTAGATGCAGATATTAAGAGGTAAGCACGAATTGGGCTCTGTCTTCAAGTTCATCGATCCACGTTGAATAGATAGAGGCAACCCAACAATTTCGGTATGCGGTGATACGTTCCGTTTGTAGAAGATTGAATTCTTTGTCCCTGACTCTCGCTCAGCTAAGGGGACATTATATATCCACTTTCTCATCAAATCTTCTTGAAGGACAGCGTTACTTCTCTGCCCCCCCCCGAGTTTGGGTTTTGCTGTGCAACTTGCTTCGGCAATAGGACGTGAGCAGACATGATACAACCAGAGGCTTGATGTGTGTTTGTTCTATCGAGCCGTCCTTTTTCAGTCTGGTGCCCTGTCATGAGAAATACATGCCACACATAGATACTGCCTCTTCATCTTGGGTCCCTGAATGAGACACGTTGAGTTCATTACATGCCCTGGGTAACCGCGAGTCCACGGAAGATGAGAGGCATGCCAGACAGAACTGGACTCAACCTGGAGCCTAGAACCTGAAGCCTGGAACCCAGAGCTCAGAACCGGGAGCCCAGACACCAGCCTAGACCAGGCTAGATGCACCCAAACCACAGACCTGTGAGCATTAGAATGATTACGACTTAAAGTCACTGAGTTTTGGGATGGTTTGTTACTAAGCACTATCGTGGCAATATCTGACTGATACACTGTAATAGACACTGGAGATAAAGGATCCCAGAAGGTGGAGGGAGGAAAACTAATGCTCAATACTTAGGGAGTCAAAGAAGCAGTTGAGAAACAAAAAGGTGGCCTCCACAGAAACATAGAACAGAAAAGAAGTAATCTTCCCATGGTAATGCCCTCCCTTCTTTAATTAACAGAGGGCCAGATGAGGAAGTCTTCCGGGCGCCAGGTCGTTTTGGGCTCTGCCAATGTGAAAGTCAAGATACGGTCATGACTCCTGCTCCCCGGGGCCTCAGGACCTCCTCCCTCCCACCTGAGCTCCCGGTCCACCGGCCTTTTAAAGAAATGAACTGGAAAGAATTACAGTCAACAAAGCTACATTAAAGCCAAATGACGTAGCTTTTTTTTTTTAATCCTTTAGCATCCTATGTGGTAATCTTCTCCTGAAATCTGAAAAAAAAAATCCCTCTGAGAAAACCAGTTCGCTATAGCGATGTGAGTCCCACAGTTAGTGACAGGCAGGGGATCATATATTTTTGCTGCAATGGAAGATTCTCCGTCTCTCTGGACTCACTGGCTTCATTTTAAAATGTGGCAACTAAGACGGCAACCACTAACAGAAAATGTTGATAGTCCTAGGACTGGATATAATTTTGAAAAAAAAAATTGGAAATCTTTTCCAAAGGCTCCTCACAACAGTACAGAGGCACCTATCAACCTTTTATAGGTTTTCTGTTGCTCGGACTTGTACGTTTCAGTGAGACAAATCTAGAAACATTCTTCTCAGGTAATCCTTCTGAAATACTCGCCTTCCTCAAACCCGCATCGCAGGTACGTGAACAACTAAGTCGAGAGGGGCACGCTAAGGTCTGCATACGGACATCCATGGATATTACAGTAAATCCAAGTGTGAGGGCCCCTGAGACATTTTCTTACCCTAAGAGTTGAGTCCTTTTAAGGTGAAATTATAGTTTGTGGGTCTGATAGCTCTGGACTACCAGCTTTTATCGCTTGGTAAGGCAGAGATTACGAAAGCCTCCTCCATGCACCCCAAGCGCACACGCGCGCAGAGCCCAGTCAGCCCTTGGGATTTGGAGTTGTTGCAATCTGCCCTCCCACCACCCCCGCCACCCCCGTGCCTTCCAAGTCCCGCATCAGGAGTTTGCATGCTTCTCCAGTTAATCACTCTCCCAAAGAGCTGTCGAGGCTTGCCATTTCCTAGCAGGCCCTCTAGTTCAGGTTCAGAAAGCTGCGCAGCACAAGGGAGTGGGGGGAAAGGTCATTTCAGAGCCGGTTTTCACCAAATACGCCACACCATTTGCCTAAGAGTCATGTTGTTTCATGTGGGTGGATTACACAACCCCATCTCGGTTCTCTCTGTTCCTTCTTCCCACAACCTCTCTGTAGCCATGAGATCTAGCATCTGACCACAAACCGTATCAGAGGGCAGAAAAATAGAAGCAGCAGAACTTTCTCAACCTGAAGCTGGCCACATTTTGACTAAAACTCTGGGAGGAAGGGGGTTTGGGTTTGGTTCGGTTTGGTTTTTGTTTTGTTTTGTTTTTGTCTTTTGAGAAAAATACAACTTGAAAACCAAAAACTGTTCTGGGGGGGGGGGGTGGTGAAGGCAGCCCCAGGAAAGTTCAGGAGACGAGCCGAACTTGTTTTTGACAATTCAATATAAAGGGTGACTCCTTTCTGCCCTTTCTCACTTGGATTCTTTGCTTCTGAATAAAAGCGCTTCTATTCTGAGAGGTGAGACCAGAGCCCCTGGGCTCTGAAAATGGTTTGTGTGACTTTGGACAATTGTCTTTGCAAATATGACACCATCTTTTTGCCCTGGAGTCCACAGAGACCCTTGTCAATATAGGGAAATAGGACCCAGTATGCAGGGAGCAGGTTGGCACGGGTGGTCTCGGGTGCTGTAGGACCAGTCGGAGATCAGGCGGTGAGGGGGGGAGGGGTTAGCCCTCTGCCAACATTCAACCCTGTGAGCGCCGTCTCCGTTCTCTCCAAGAGCCATCCCTCTCCGGAGAGCCAGAACCCCACAGCAACCCCCGCTCCCTGCTCTCAGGGGTTCCTCCTCAGTTGCTTTTTTTTACCCAGTTCTATAAAAGTTGTCCTTAATTGAAATCCACCAGGGTCTTCCTCCCTCCCTCCCGTTAGTCTGCATTTTCTGCTCATCCCTTCCCACCTCAGCCCTCACTCAAAACAACCTTGGGAGTGGCAAGGAGCTGTAGACCCGCAGATCCTAGGCCTCCATCTGAATCCCACGGCGCCACCTAGTGGCCCTGTGGTCACTGGCAACCCGCCTTCGGAACTGCACTTTTTCAGTTGAAATCTCAGGGTCACCAAGTTGGCCTGAGAGGATTATCTGAGGAGAAAGTGAAATAATACGTGTGGTATTGTTTGGTAAACTTTTGACTGTCAATTTCCAGTTATGATAACTAGTAAATCTCCTTGCTCTGCCAGTTTGGGTTGGAATTCTCTCTTGCTTGAAAACGCAAGCACCTCGAACACAACTTCTAAGCGACGTTCTCCGTCCAATCTTCAACCATTTCTACCCGCCCTTCCCGTCTTCTGCCATCCAGGGCTAAGCTCAGGCCAAGATTCGGGATCAGGCTGTAAGTGGCCAAGAGACGCTGGCAAAATGACTAACACTGGCAACTGGGAAGAACCTCCCGGTGGCAATGAATTTAGCAGTAAATCCAAAGAAAAGGCAAATTGGAAAGATTTGAGACTTGAGGATCCAGAAGACAAGAGTGCCGACTGAAACAATGGACATGGGAAAGACAGTCTCCAACGGAGGCTCGTGGTGTGTCTCAAATCAGCCTTGGAGGCCTTGTTTTCCTAAGGACACCAGACTGGAAACTTATTTAGACTCAGCTATCAATGTTCTGTGAAAGTAAGGAGAGAAATGAATTTTTATTGAGGAAGAAGCACAATTCTGTAATTTTGTTCTGAATATGTTTTCTACCCTGAGACTCCTTACCCATCAGGGAAATAGATTCTTGTACTTTGAACAGCTGGCTGAGAGTGTGATGGAAAATTTATATAAAGCTGGGGCTCTGAGGAGACCTCAGGGATAAAGTTATATCCCCAAGGCTGTAGTTTTATCAATTTTTATCTCTTGTCTGGTGGTTATGGATGTAACTAGCCATGAATACAAAAAGGCTTCTGTGTGGAGGTGCTTCTGGTATTTTCTCATGGAACGATTTTCTTCTTTACAAAATGGCCGTTGCACTGACCACTCGCACAGTTAGCGCCTATCCAGTCATGGCCCTAACCATTCGGCCTCAAGTCAAAGGAGCATGCTTCTGAAAATCTCCCCACATTTTGCGGGCAGTGGTGCTTGCTGGTTTGACACGCGATCGTTCTGACCAAGTGAAGAGGATTGTTTTTAAGGATACCGGCACTACCGTCCATTTCCATAGCCATGCACAGTGTAGCCCTGGTCTTGGTTCTTCCAGGGAAAAGCAGCTGTAAGGATTATTAAATAGTCTCCGCACTTCCCCACAGGTGGGCTGGCAGTCAATAAATAATAATTTGCTTTCTGGGAACATGCTCGTTAAGAGGGGTGTTTGGATCAGGGGATCGTACCAAGTCACTTGCAAGTGAACTGAATAGTCTTTCTTGAAGAGAAGTAGACATGTTTTCAGATAAAATTACTAGTATTGTCTATCAGGACAGAAATCCCATTTTCCTTTTCTCTAACCGAGATGTCCTGTTTAGAGCTCTAGCAGTAAATTTTATATTTAAACTCTGTCAAAACACATGAGCTGGAGGGCGCCTGCGTGGCTCAGTCGGTTAAGTGTCCAACTGTGGCTCAGGTCATGATCTCACAGTTCGTGGGTTTGAGCCCTGCATTGGGCGCTGGGCTGACAGCTCGGAGCCTGGAGCCTGCTTCAGATTCCGTCTCCCTCTCTCTCTGCCCCTCCCCTGCTTGCGCTCTGTCTCTCTTGCTCAAAAAATAAACTTCAAAAATAAATAAATAAACAAACAAACAAACTTCAAAAAAAAAAAAGAAAGAAAGAAACATGTGAGCTGACAGACTCTAAATGTCTCAGAAACATTAACTTCTTGGCCCTTAAACATCGACATCGTATGCTCACCTTGATTGGGGGCAATGTCAAATTATTTCTCTTCAATTTATACATAGATACATGGAGAGAAAGGATAGTTAATACACAAATCAACTGGAAGAGAACTAAACCACCTTGTATTTTGCAGACAATTTCTCTTAAGGATGATATTTTGGGGCTAAGTTATGGCGAAATCAAGTTGATATGAGATGTCCCTGGCACTGGAAAGGGAACAACGACAACAACAACAACAAAAACAGTTGACATCCTCAAGAAATGAACCACCAAGCAGAGAGCCTTAACCATGCCTCACCCATAAAGTGGGGATACTACAACCTGCTTTAAAGTTGCCATATGAATTCAAAATGAAAATTAAAATGAATGCGACATACAAACTTCCAGTTATAGGATGAGTAAGTCACGGGGATGAAAAGTACAGCACAGGGAGTCTAATATTGTAATAACTTTCTATCGTAACAGATGGCAACTACACTTATGGTGGTGAGCATTTCCTGATGTATGTAATTGTCCAATCACTATGTTGTACACCTGAAGCTAATACATGTATCAACTCTACTTCAGTTAAGCATTAAACAGAAATATGAAATGTAACTAAATGACATAGCATGAATAAATAAAATCATATGAAATATAAACCTACCATGAAATTTTGTAAGTTCTTTAGCTTAACAAGCTTAACACCTAACAGGCTGGGGTATCCTCATTCCTGCCTGTGGGCGAGGGTATGAAGAAACATGGCTGGTGTTCCAGAGGGGATTACAGATGGCAAGGTTAGGAGTTTGCTCTCTGCGAGGAAAATCTCCACTTGGCTTACCCCTGTGAGGTCGTGATGACTGTATTAGGAGAGTCAGGGCGTTAACATTTACCCTGAAATAAGTTCCGGTTAGATGTAAAGGATTAAATGGAAAACGAACTGACAAACAGACCCAAAAGGAACTGGAAGAGGAGTAGAAGGAAACGCAGGTGTATATTTTCATATTCTTTGGGTGGGGAAAGCATTTCTACACATGACAAATTCCCAGAGGAAATATCTGAATAAGGATAAATGGCCCTTGTAAGAACGTTACATGTTCACATAGCCAAAAATTATTCATGAAAAACTAGGAAAAAATAGTTGTAATCCAGACAAGGGACAAAACTTTGCAAATCAAAAAGATTTTACAGCAAACTCAATAGAAAAATCATTAAGGATGTGAACAGACAATTCACAAATGAAGAAAACTCAAAGCCCAATCACACTTGAAAAGATGGTTAAGTTGCTAACGATAAATTTGAAATAACAATAAAGAAGTATAAAGCTCTGTGTCGAAAGGTTTGGCAGAACCTTAAAAGGTGGATAACACCCACTGGAGGGGAGGGGTGAGGGGAGGGGCCACACAGCTTCAGATACTCCTGGAAGACACATAACTTCATACACCTTTACTACTTCAAGTTAGCAGCATAATCTCTGACGAAGAAATTACCCATCTAGGTATTTATCCAGAAGTAATATCTGGAATGATGCACAAACATTGGAAATCTTGAACAGTCACTGCTACTGTAGTAGATAAAATCGGGAATGCTCCCAATGGCCACCCGTAGAGAATGTATTCAACGAACTGAGGTACATCTATTTCAGGGCTTCTCAACCTCAGCACTGTGGACATCTGAGCCAGATCATTCTTGGTTGGAGGACCTGTTCCGTGCCTCAGAGGATGCCGAGAGGCGTCCCTGGCTTCCACCTCTTAGATGCCACTGGCACCTCGTGCCCAATTATGACAAGCAAAAATTTCTCCACACCTGGCCAGCTGTCACCTGCGGAGCAAAGTCAACCCCCCGCTTTAGGAATCACTGGTGTAAGCGAATATGATACAGTCTTCAAAAGGAATGGATCGGAGCCACACGCGCTGACATGGGAAGACGAGCGTGGTACACTGTTAAATTAGATAAGCAATTGCGCAATATGATGTGCTACGTAATCTGATTTTCATAAATAAAGACGGTTTTGCATAGTTATCTGCGCATGCCGCTAACATGTCCCTAGGAAAAAATGAGGGAGAGTCTTGGTCAACGATGGTGACCGTGAACCTCTAAACCCAGACATGGAAGAAAGTCCGTGTTTAATATGAACGAGTCGCATGACCTCTCTGAGCCTCGGGATCTCTCCTCTCCATACAGTGTCATTCCGATGACAAAAGACTCATGAGGAAGACATTCACAAAGTGCCAGAGAGCGCTTGCGGCGAGCACGGCATAACACGTGGAGTTGTCGCATCACTACGCTGAAACCAGGAACGTTTGTCCATCAACTGTACTTCAATTTTGTAAAATGACAGTCATTTTAGCGAAAACACTCTGCCTCTGAAAGGGATCAAACTTTGGCTCCGAGGCCATCGTTTGTACGCTTTCGCAAGATAGATTCATAATGATTTCTAGAAGAATTTTTTTTTTTTTGAGGGTGAAATTCCTATTTCAGAACCAATCAGCAGATACTCAGCCCACCCCTCTCCGCTGCCTTTTCTGTCAATCCCTGCGCTATTTTTTTTTTTTTTTTAACAAAGAAAACATGAGCTCAGAACTTTGGACAGAGAATTCATTTAAAACATGAAAGTCTCTAGTTTTGTCTTGTTTTGTTTTTAGATGTGCGTCTATCTCTATCTTACGGACTATAAAGAAGAATAATTTTCTTGGCTTTTGTTGTCGAAAAACTGCCGATGATGATCATAGGCCTTGGAATTCACAATGTCTAAAGCTCGGAGAATGATGGAAGTTGGGCAGCAAACACAAACTGTCCTTGCCGACCTGTCGCTAAATGAAAACGGAGAGGGTGACCACGTTAGCCGTCCACTTCTCTCCGCCTTCCGCGGCAAATAAAGGAATCTATTTGATTGAGAGGTTTCCTTAACAGGAGACCCCATCTGTGATAGAAAGAACAAAATTAACTGTTATGCTTCATCTGTTTTCATTATCCACAAAACAGCAGGGCTCAGATCCAACAGATTTCACTCTTCTCTTCCTGCAGCTACGGTACGTGTCAGAAAGGAGAGAAAAATCTACCCTTTCTTGCAGGCTCGAGAGCCTCTAGGAAATAAGGCAGGGGGTGCCTCGGATTCAGGATTTTAACACAAATTAGATCATATTCAAAGGATTTAAAGGAGAAATTGTTCAGGAGACAGCACCCAACGTCATATGTGGAAGAGGCACTCCTGGAAACGATGGGAGACTAGGTTATTGGATGAAGGGAGATTAGACGAAAACCCCAGTTGTGTTCAAACCAGGGCAACTATATTCTGCTGAATTATATGCTCTTTGCATAAGCAACTGGGGATTCATTTCAGAGTGCCTTCCTTCAGTAAGGAAGCACCCGAAGCAATTCTGAATCATTCAAAAGTGAGTTAGAAAGTAACTAGTACACAGTAGGTTTTTCCTAAGAGCAGCTTCCTTGAAAAAACCCAGCACAGGGTCTCATTTGGTACCATGGCTGAAAGGGTGCCTCGATCGTGACAGACTCCAACCTTGTACTTCCATTCCAGTTCTGCCACGGGTCCCCTGTTCTCTTCTCCCACGTCCCAGGGCCTCTGCAGCACGGAGCGTTCCCATTAAACCCCATCTGCTCACTTCTCTGCAGTCCACTCATCGGCCTGCTGGGCTTTGGGGTTTTTCGCCTCCACCCTTTCGATCGGTCCAACTGTATTTTAAAAATTTTTCAGATATTCCTCAAGATGTCTGATCTGCCGGTGGCACCCGAATCTCCACGAGGGGGTCATCGTAATTTTAAAAATTCTCCACCCAGAGCGGCCATGAGTTTATCATCATTTTAAAAATTCTTCGGACACGTCGATGGAATTTTGAGTGCAGGAACAGTGGGGGCTGCTCTCCGGATGCAGAAGCAACAAATCGGTATTTTGCGTCGTGCTCTCTTTCATACAACAGACCCAGTAGGTTGCTCTTTCTTGTGCCTATACAGAACTATGGGAAACATGCCCCGTATGCATTTAAGTATTTAGTAGCTCTTCCTTGTTCATTTATTTCTTGACCATTTTTGTTTTCTTCTATACGAAAATTTCAAAATCTGCTATCATACTTTAATTCTGAAGTCCTTTTTGCTAGAAAGAGATGTCACCTCTTTAGGTTAATAAATAGGGGCGCCTGGGTGGCTCAGTCGGTTGAGCGGCCGACTTCGGCTCAGGTCATGATCTTACCGTCTGTGAGTTCGAGCCCCGCATCGGGCTCTGTGCTGATGGCTCAGAGCCTGGAGCCTGCTTTGGATTCTGTGTCCCCCTTTCTCTCTGCCTTTCCCTTGCTCACACTCTGTCTCTATGTCTCTCAAAAAATAAAATAAAAACGCTAAAAAAAATTTAAAAAAATAATGTATGCAACTCTAATGGTATTTTTCTGTTCATATTTAGCAAAGCATTGAATGGAGTCTCTGTGTGATACATGTAGGGAAGTGACGAGCTCTGATGGTGGGGCCACACGACAAGGCACACGCCTCCATAAGGCATTACCCTGTGCGCAGGGTTTCATATTAATTTCTGAAGTACTTGGGTTAATTATATTTCATTAAGGAGCCCCGAACAAATGCAAAGCGTTCACTTTTACGGAGGGACTTAATGGGAACTTAATGGATTTATTCTATTACTTTGCTCATTTACAAATATTCTTTAATTAGACTCCTTGAAATGTCTCTCCAATTATTCAGAATTTAATCATCAAAATTTATCAAATCAGATGGAGAAAGCATAGACGAAAACCGTTACGTATTCAGATAAGTACCCTTGAATTTAAGACAAGTAACAAATGAACGGCTGAGATCTAATGAGGGGAGTTCTTCGATATTTGAAAAACTGATCGTTCATCCGAATTTTTCTTTTTTACATACAAGAGTTGAGTTACTCAGTCATTTACTAAACATCTATGTGTCTACTACTACTAATGCGTGAGCTACAGTGATTTAGAAAACAGAAGAATTTCAGAATCAAATGAAAGCAGAAACAGACAAATCGGTAACTACATTAGAACACGGCGTGGGCTAAAATAAAGGTGAGAACAGTGTGCCGCGGAGCAAAAAAGGAGAATTCACTGGACTTTCATGCGAAGGGAGGAGAAGACATTAGAGACAAGGTGACATTTGAGTCGAGTCTTAAAAGTCAACTGAGGGCGCCTGGGTGGCTCAGTTGGTTGAGCGGCAGACTTCGGCTCAGGTCAGATCTCACGGTTTGTGAGTTCGAGCCCCGCATCGGGCTCTGTGTTGGCGGCTCAGAGCCTGGAGCCTGCTTCAGATTCTGTATCTCCCTCTCTCTCTGCCCTTCTCCTGCTCATACTCTGTCTCTATGTCTCTCAAAAGTAAATAAACGTTAAAGAAAAAAATTAAAAAAAAAAAAAGTCAACTGAACACTAACCAGGCACACGGGAGGGGAGGGACACCGTAGGCAAAGAAAATACTGAAATGCCAAACAGTGTGTGTTTCAGGAGGTCGCGGTGCACAAGGCGATATTGTGAAAGCTGGAGCTGATGTAGTAGCCGTGAGGATAAAGAGAAATGGATGGATCAGAGAACGATTTCAGAGAGCTCCACGAGCCTTGGGTAACTGATCATACGCAGAATGGGTTGGCAGAGAGGCCTAAGGCATTCACCAGGTTTCGGAGTCGGGTGGCAGTACGCATGGAGGATGCGGCGTCAGGGACTGTGATGAGCGCCCATCTTGGACAGGCTTTGTAGAGAAGCCTCTAGGAAACCCGGATGGGCCAAGCAGCCAGATGTCTGACATGGAGAGAGATCTGGACTGAAGACACAGAGTGGCGACTGGCATTATTTTCCCTCAGGAGATCCTCCGATTTTATCACGAAACCGAGTTGTCAGGAGAGGGGCGCATTTATTTTTGTCGGAGAAAACAACCCCGATGGTTATTTAAAAAAATTAGTGTCTGCTCTCATCACTTGCCACAAAACATGCAGACCTAGGGTGTGGCTGAAGCTTGATCACCTGCACACACCCCTAAATTAGGGACTCCAGCATTCTGAAGACTAGACACTCCCGGGACGTGGGGTAAGGAGTGTGAAAGAGGCCAACAGGTGACCTGAGAACTGGGGGTTAGAAAGTAAATGATACACACAAATGTTCACAGAAGCAATAGTCCCAACAGCCAAAAACTGGAAACAATCCAAATATCCATCAACTGATGAATGGATACAGAGAAGGCAGTCCATCCATACGATGTAATATTATTCAGCAATAAAAAGGAATAAAGTCCGGATACATGCTATAGGATGGATGAACCTTGAAACCGTGCCAAGTGAAGGAAGCCAGTTAAAAAGGAACACATACCGGGGCACCTGGGTGGCTCAGCCGGTTAAGTATCCGACTTCAGCTCAGGTCATGATCTTGCGGTTCATGAGTTTGAGCCCCACATCAGGCTCTGTGCTGACAGCTCACAGCCTGGAGCCTGCTTCGGATTCTGCGTCTCCCTCTCTCTCTGGCCCTCCCCTACTCACACTCTGTTTGTCTCTCTCTCTCTCTCTCTCTCTCTCTCTCTGTCAAAAATGAATAAGCATTAAAAAAAATTTAAAAAAAGGAACACATATTATATGATTCCATGCATAGGATATGTGTACTCTAGAAACAGAAGTCTCTAGAAACAGAAAGTAGATCAGTTGCCTAGGCTGGTGGGGGTAGAGGGGTGGTGGAGAGAAATGGAGGGCCATCGCTAAAGGTATGGTGTTGCTCTGGGGACTGAAAAAATGTTCTCAAATCGACTGCGGTGGTGGTTGTAGAACTCTGGATGTATTAAAAGCCAGTGAATTCTAACCACATTAAATGGGTGAATTGCAGAGTACGTGAATTATATTTCATTAAGGTTGTTACAAGGAAAGAATTTTATAGTCTTATTTAACAGATGAATGTTTTAGTAACTATGTGTTGAGAGCCTACAAAAAAGCAAATAATGTCCATATGATGAATTATTAAGTGAGAAAAACAAGCTGCAGAGTAATACATATCTTAGGCGCCTATTTTATAAAAATAAGCATCAAGGAAAGCCCTATTATGTGCATTTGGGTTTGTGTAGCATGTGTAAGTTACAGAAGGATAAACATATTGCTTTCAAGAAAAGAAGAGGAAAGGCAAGGAGAAAGTGGATAACCAGCTTTTTAAAATACATGACTGGACACAAGAAACGCCAAGGTGGAGAGAGGGGAACCTTCTGGCATTGTTGGTGGGAATGCAAACTGGTGCACCCACTCTGGAGAACGGCATGGAGGTTCCTCAAAAAACCGACAATAGAATTACCCTATGATCCAGCAAGTGCACTATTAGCCATTTACCCAAAGGATACGAAGATACGAATTCAAAGGGGTACATGCACCCCAATGTTTATAGCAGTACTGTCAATAATAGTCCAACTATGGAGACAGCTCAAATGTCCATTGACGGATGAATGGATAAAAAAGATGTGGGTGTATGTATAACACACACACACACACACACACACACACACACACACACACACAATAGAGTATTACTTGGCCATCAAAAAGAATGAAATCTTGCCATTTGCAATGATGTGGACGGAGCTAGAATGTATTATGCTAAGTGAAATAAGTCAATCGGAAAAGACAACTACAAGATGATTTTACTCATGTGGAATTTAAGAAAGAAAACAGATGAACATATGGGAAGGTGGGGAGAGAAAAGAGGGAAACAAACTGCAAAAGACTCTGAATGATAGAGAACAAACTATGGGTTGCTGGAGGGAGGAGGGTGGGGGGTGGGCGTGATGGGTGATGGGCATTAAGGAGGACACTTGGGATGAGCACTGGGGAGAGTATGTAAGGGATGAATCGCTGAATTCTCTTCCTGAAACCAATATTGCACTGTGTGTTAACTAAAATTTAAATTTAAAAAATGAGGGAAAAAAAAGGAAATACCTGACTGGATATTTTTCTATTCTTAAGGTGAACAGGTTATACTTTTTTATTTCTAAAGATTAATACAAAAATTAAAAGAAACAAAAGTAAATGCAGTACCAGGCCTCGGGCCTCCTGACAAGGGTAATAACTCTCTCCTGCTTGTGAGCTTCGTTGAGCGCCCACTCTGACCCTCAGCCCAAGAGAGGTCAACTCAGCTCCATGCAACGCAACCCCAACCGTGTATCCACGTATCAAGATTCATTCACGCCTAAAGACACAGAGTGAGAGAGAAAGAACGTGTATGCAATCAATGAAAGCAATAATGGGGTATCTGGAGATATTTTTGTTAAGCACCTACTCCGTGTCTGGACCGTTATATCCATCCTCTAATTTACAATCCCGTAACAAATCTAGGAAGCAGGTATTCTTACCTCCACTGAACATCCAGACATGCTCAGACTCATGAAGGTCAAGGGATGGACCCAAGGCCACATTTATATGGAATCAGAGGGCATATCTACTGCATCTTTCCAAAATCTCTACCAGCTTTGTGCGTCAAGAAGCTTTGAGTCCATGATTATATTCAGAGTAAAGGGGGCAAAACTAAGTCTCAAGAAAAAAAAAAAACTGGATCCATTTATATGAGGCAGTAGTGTCCTTTAACAGCAAAATGGGGCCCTACCTAGAATCAAGGAAGAAGAAGCTTGGTAGAAACTCAGTCCTTGAGGCTGGGCCAACATAAGGGAATATAGAGCGGAAAGATCAAACACCCAGAGGAACAGCCCAAGTCTGTGAAATAGCCTGGAGTCCATGAGGATCTCGGGAAACAGCACCTTCAAGGGGCTATAACTTGAGGGATCTCTGAGTACTTCAGACTTCTCTCTGAGGATACTGAGGTCTAGTCCCAGTTTGCCGCTGAAGCGACTTCCGTGAAAGACAGGCACAAGAGTTTCATAGTCACGGCCAGAGTATCAGTAAAGTGGTTTCATCCCATGCCTTACCAGGTGGAGGTGAATGGCAACGTGAAGGATGAGGTGAGGCTGCAGCTAGTCCAGGCTCAGATTCATACCACGGCTGTGTCTTCTGGGCCACTGAGCCTCCAAGCAATAGTCCGCTAAAGCCAGCTTGTTGGCTTGCAGGGAGCTGACTGCACACATATCCTCCCAACTCCACGTTCACTGATGTCACATTGGTCATTTGTAATCATCCACGGTGAGAGCATTTATACCATGGAAACTGGCAAATGCTCCAAATCAGGGCGTTTTCCCCTAAAGAGCCAGTTGTTAAACATTTATAAGTGCCTTCAGGTATTAACACAGACGGGCAATGGTCTTCCTCATACGGAACCTATGAGGAAGTTTTGAACATCTGGAAGTGGATAGGAGAGAGATCAAAAGGCAATGAGGATGCTGTTACATCCATTCCGTGAACTGACCTGAACGAGGGGGGTTGACCAAACAGAGGGGCTCTACGCAGCAGGAACACTGGGAAATAAGCAGCACCATTTGGGTATCTAAGTTGTGACAAGGACAGGTGGGGAGTGTTTTGTTAAGTATTTGTCTCGTAGATGGCTTTGAGAGTGCAATGAGGACTGAAAGAGACTCCATCTCTGGGAATACCTTCGTGAGAGGTACCGGTAATAAGGTCAGTGCCTGGCTGCAGTTCTTTTTTTTTTTTTTAATTTTTTTTTTTAACGTTTATTTTTGAGAGACACAGAGACAGAGTATGAGCAAGGGAAGGGCAGAGAGAGAGGGAGACACAGAATCCGAAGCAGGCTCCAGGCTCTGAGCTGTCAGCACAGAGCCTGACATGGGGCACGAACTCACCAATGGTGAGATCATGACCTGAGCCGAAGTTGGCCGCTTAACCAACTGAACCACCCAGGCGCCCCCTGGCTGCAGTTCTTAAAAGCCAGAGCCAAAGACCAGGGTGGGCTGATTCACAAGACCATACACGATACTTTTGTGGACTTTCAGAAATAAAGTTGGGGCACCTGGGTGGCTCAGTTGGTTAAGTGTCCAACTCTTGATTTCAGCTCAGGTCGTGATCTCACGGTTCTTGAGATGGAGCCCTGGGTTGGGTTCTGTGGTGAAAGCCTGGAGCCTGCTTGGGATTCTCTCTCTCTCTCTCTCTCTCTCTCTGTCCCTCCCCCATGCATTCATGCTCATGCATGCTTGCTCACTCTCTTTCTCAAAACAAACTTTCAAAAGTGTTTTTTAAAAAAGAAATAAAGTTGACTTTGAGGGAAAGGTTGAAGACATGGTAGCAGGTGGAGACTACGATCCAGCGATATTTGGGCACTGTAACAATGTTGCCTCATTTCTACCTCTGCTTACGAAGCGTAGGTAGTTTCGGGTTATGGTTATTTTGTCTGCCCTGTCGGATTTGGTTCACGTTTGTCTATGTGATAGGCAGATTTCTGAGATGGTACCTGATGATTCCCATTCTCCGGTATCATACCCCTGCATAATCTCCCTTCCTGTTGAGTGTGAGCAGGACCTAGTGATTTGCGCCTAATGAACAGACTATGGTCAAGTCATGGGGTATCACGTCAGTGATTAAATTATAAAAGATCGCGACTCCGTCTTGCTAGTAGACTGTCTTTATTGTCTTCTTAGCTTACACACTTTGATAAAGCAAAGGTAGAGAGGCTCACGTTGCAAGGAACTGAGGGCAGCCTCTGGTCAATAGCCATCACGGAACTGACCCCTCCAGCCAACAGCCCTTGAGGACTGAATCCTGAAAACCGCCATGTGAGTGATCTTTCCCCAGTGCCGAGTCTGATATGAGACCTTAGCTTTGGTCAATATCTTGATCACAGTGTTGTAAGACTCTCAGAGCCAGAAGACACACACATCTAAGCTATGCCTGAATTCGGGGCCCACATAAACTTTGAGATAATGAATGTGCGTTGTTTTAAGCTGCTAAGTTTTAGGGGAGTGTGTTTTGCAGTAGTAGTTAGCTAATATGGGCTGGGAAAATACGAGCTAGGGGGCCATAGATGTTTGCGCGTTCAGTTGCAGGTTGCCACTAACACTCAATCATAAATCCTGCTGCAGAAAACATTGAAAGGGATAGTTAAGAGATGGCAGGTTATTAACAAAAAATGATACCCAATGGTATAAAGAGCTACAGTGACAAGCAGATACTCTGGAAAGTCACACAAGGCCTGACAGATCACCAGTAAAGAAACACAAACCCTTTGTACACTCAATTTATTACATAGACACCGAAAGAAAGAAGAGTCAAGATGTCAGCTCTCCAAGGTCCTTACTTACGGAAACACTGAAATAAAAGAAACTAGATAACTGTAGCGTTGGTGACAGGATATTTTCACGTGTGTGGACAAGAGATGTTTACGTTACTCTCAGTTACCTGCAAGTTAGAGCTGCAAAATAGTTCCCACGGAGTCAGAAGCAAACAAAGGGGGAAAGGCGTGTAGACCTACGTCGAAACGCAGATGTCCCGCACACCACTATTCCAATGCTGTGAGGGTATCAACTCATTTAAGATTCACAATAACGATTTAAGGGTGGTGATATTATGAACAGCGTTTTGTAAAGAAGAAACCTAAGGCACCCAGAAGTTAAACTGAATCATTCAAAGTCATACAAAATGAATGGTAGAGCCAGGTTTGAACTGGGGCCACACTCGTAGCCACCATGCCCTTCTGACTCTCCGCAGTAAGCCTGTGGTTGGACAAAGGTCCTGAGGAAGGAACTGTTGAATAAAGAAAGTTTCTAACTTTGATGGTCAGGAGCTCTCAAGAACTGAGAGAGCCTAAAATTCATCTGATCAGGTTGTTCTTTACCTTTGAGAAGCTGCTTTGGGTGTTGCTCTCTATGAAGGAAAAAGGAACCGAAAAGCAAAATAAAGTGCAGCTTCTGGGAGGGGCAGTGTTTTCTTCCTTCTTCGGACAGGAAAACCAAGGCACCAAGCATATGGTATTCTTGAGATGCTGGCAACTTGAGGGCAGCCCAACAAACTACTGAGAAGAACCTTTGTTGTGTGATAGCCACGTTTCTTCTTAGGACAATCAGGTGGGCACCCTTAGTGGCAGGTACCAATGAGTTTCTGTCGCTCAGCATGAAGGCTCAGAGACAGGAAATACTAGAAACTCCCGCTTGGCACAGAATGTACTTTCTCCCTCTAAAGCAGTGCTTCTCAATGGGGTCAATCCTCCCCTCCCCCCCTCCACACACACACACTCTTCAACCCAGGAGACATTTGACAATGTCTGGAGATTTTTGGTTTGGTTGTCACAACTGGAGGGGCACAGTACTACTGGCTCGAGTGGGTAGAGGCCAAGGATGCTGCTTTACACCCAACCATGCACAGCACAGCCTCCCCCCGCAACACACACAAAAAACGTTTGGGAAATCTTGCCCTAGATGAAGAAGTAGGCTGAGTCACTGACTCAGACACCACTCTGAACATCTGCAGGAAGAGAAGAGCATGGAGGAGGGGAAACAGATTAATGAGCAAAAAATCAAGCATTGCCTACATCATTCTTGGGTAAAATGGGTTCAACAAAACAGCCAACAAGATGGATCAATGGAGGCCTAAATTGTTTTCTGTCTTAAATTATTGGTGTTACGTACCTCCTAGAAAAATCAGAGATCTGGTTCATTGCTGGAGCCAATAACTGAGAATCATGCCATGAGATGGAGTCTAAGTAATCTTTCTTCCCATGCCTACAACATTCTCGATCAACAATTAGGATCATCCGGTACCTTCTAAAATACCCGGATATCTATTTTTCTGGTTTCTAAGTAGACAAAGAAATATGGAAAACCTGAAGTGCTTCATTATTCCGCAGCAAAACTGATTCACTGAGAGCCCACAAGCATGGCCACTTTAACTTAATAGGTGCATTAGAATAATTTGAACAGCATACTAGCAAAGCCAAAAAGCCACTCGGTAATTGACAGATACAAACAAGCCCAAGAAACTTAAAAAGAACAGCCTTCCCCAAATAAAACCCAAACATACGTCCGACAAATAAAATTAATCCTACCCCTCTGTATCAATATAGAAGAGAGAAGGAGCAAGCATTACCAGATTTACAGGCATGAACTACCAAATTCAGACAGAATTTTACCCAAGTTTCTACAGTGAAGTAGAAGACTCATTCAATCTTCTCTTATTTCCTTGAGAGATAAATGGATTCACTTTGTGACAGTCTCCTATATCCCCCATGAGAAATTTCATTGTGGACGTATGCGTGTACAGTATCAAGGATAAGAAGGTCAGGCCTCTTCTTGACCCTATTCAGCTTTCGAGGAAACGCTCTAAGGAAAGGAGGTTAAAGAAGCAGCTACTTCTGCCCCTTAAAGAATATTCATCATTTTACTCTTACGCGTAGGAGAGAAGTCAAAGGAATAAGTATATGTTTAACTCCAACTAAGTACCAGGCACTTAGAGTATGGCCAATTCTTGCTATTCGTGGTTACGGCCTATAAAATCGCCATGAACGCTAAACTGGCAAAAAGTAAACCCCTGCTCTCAGGGGAGATACAGGGTTAAGGTCCTGTGATTGTCTGGTCGCAACATTTCCATCAACTAATCAATACATAACTTTTTTGTGTGTGTTTCTGGTTACGCTTTACTTAGTATACATTGCTGATTCGTTAACATGGAATTCACAGCCAACAGCACTGTAACTCATGACTCGACAAAGCTCATCCAACACACATATTGACATCACAGCCTTCTTGCACTTAGAAACAATAGAGAGTGCTTTAGCCCTCTGCTTGCAGGCCACTTTAAACCGTGAAATCTCCCCAAAAAGAACAAAGATGGAAAATATGTGCAGTAAATAGATAGAAAAAAAAGTGGGGGGGGGACACTTATTTAGTCTGAGAGCTGAAACTGGAAGGCAGGGGTTTGTCTTATTTGACCTCAGCTGGCCGTATGTGCTTTAAGGGGCTCAAATTGTTTGCCACTCTGCACTTCTGTGAAATGATTCCAAAAGAAATTTAAGTATTGCTTATGGGTTACAAATACACTTTACCAACTAGGCAAATTCACCAACGCAGAACCGCAAATAATGAGGAGCAACTGTCTATCACCCTGTTGAAACTTTACAACGACCTTGCAAAGTAGGCATCATCGTCACTATCGTACATTAAAAGAGTAAGTTCAGAGAGGTTCAATAACTTATCTAATACCGAACTAGGAAGTGAGCGCTTGGGTAAGTAATTCTTAAGTGTCCCTTGTAGGATGCTGGGACTTGAAGCCCAATGAAATCAGCCAACAGCGGCAGTCAGGCACAGTAGAAAGGACCGGTGGACTTAGAAGTCAAGAGATATATTTAGGGGCTGTCCCTCAGCTCCTCCCTCCTAAGTAATACAGTCAGACACACCTTCCAGTAGCCACATTTGTGAGTTCTTCTCTACCAAAAGGAGCAGCTAAGTGGGCACTGTCCTTCCGGAAAAGCAGTGAAACCACCTCAACAAGAAAGTTGAGGCCCAGGCAGAAAAGGACTACTTTAACCAAAGCCGTAACTTGGGGGGCAGAAATCTGTTCCTGTTATCCAATATAGTAACTTGGAAGATTTCGCCGTTACTGGAAAGATCCGCTGGCACAAAGGTGAGCACTGTTCTCCAGCCTGATGCTTCCCTTACCTCATACGAATGCTTCAATCCTCAGCCTGAAAATGGCCTATTGGCTGAGTCTGACGTTTTGGAAACTTCCACTGGGGCTTCGGCTATTCCAGGGACCTTGAGTTTCCTGGCCCGTTGGATCAAGCGATCTGGTGCAATGGTTTAACGAACGGTTTTACCAACAGTTGGTAAACAACCCCAACAACGGCTTTACCTTGTATGTGGAGTCACAGGCTCTCCTGTTCTGAAGGTCAGTCCCTTGGTCCTCTCTCTTCTGTAAGCTTCCTGTCATCTCTTCTTTCACTGAATGAAGTCTCAGGCATGGAAAGCACCCAGCAAGCTCCCCTGGAATCCTAAGTGGAAAAAAAACAGAGAGTCGCATCATTGAGGTTAGCTTGGTCCTATGCCCAACCTGGAGGACCCCCTCCTTCCTCTCCTTCTCTCGGTGAGGTGGCCGCTGGTGCTCCTGGTCCCCAGCTCGAGAAGACTCACAGTTACTTGAGGTCAGATGCTCCCAGGGGCACAGGGACCTTCAGGACGACAGCCTGTCCTGTCGATAACGTGCTCCCCAGAGCTCACGCAAAGGTGTCGTTATAGGAAGTCTAAATATGGCGCCATTTCTGGAGAGGGCTGTGGTTGTACACACCAGTGCAGAGTTCTACGAGCGATATATTCCCATAGGCACTGAGGGGGGATATCTTAAGATTATAATACCTGGCCTTAGTTTAGGAGAACGGAAAATATATAGTTTCGCCCATATTTGATACCTACGTTTCACATGAGCCTTCTTATAACTTATAAAAGCACCGGTAGCTTAAAGAAAACAGTCTAATGGAGATGACAGATGAAAGGGAATAAACTCAAAATAGTTCTTAGCATTCTTCAGATATTCTTGTTTGCCACCTGCTGCGGAGAAGTTATACTTTACTTTTATAAACATAATTCAGAGAGTAAGATGTTTCCATAAATGGCAAATGCAGATCTTTAAGAATGTTTTGAAGCAACTCCTGTGAAAAATAACACTCAGAAGGGACTCAATAAACCTTATTTTTTCACATGTTGATGTTTCCAACTAGATCCCTCTCTAGAAATTCCAAGCTTAAAAGACAGATTTAAGAAAAAAGGCTTATTCCTCATTCTTTAAAGATATCAACCTTGTTTTTTTCCGGGAGTGGGAATAAAATGAGATGTTTAAATAGTGTGTAAGGTTAAGGAGCACATAATGGTTTTACTATAATACATAGTGGCTCCTCTTAGACACCATCCTTTGAGGAAGCACTATAAGAATTGAGATCACAATAAGGTTTTTTTCCTTGAGAATAAAGCAACGAAGCCAGCTTTAATGGCTCCCAAGGAGGTTTCATGCCTTTGTTTAAATAACCTGCCTGTGAGTTACTTAGTTCCAGAAATTGTAATCGACAGAAAGAGACATGTTCCCTTTTGTCAGAGCCAGGCTGTAAAAGTTCAAGTAGCACGGACGGGTGGGTCAGGAGACCAACTGCACGAAGCTCAAACTCTAGCCTATTGGCGTCACATCTTAGTTCTGAATCAGCCTCAGCCAGGGAGCCTAGAGCAACATGCTGATCTGAATTGGTGGCTTAGAATTGGTGTCTCGCTCAACGAATTAATGAGTGGGTGATTGCACTGGCAATGAACTCGAGGTGGGGGATCAGAGGAGGCGATGAAGGACAACCCCACCAATGAAATCTCATGGGAACATGCTGCTCAATAATTTACTACTTCCTCTTCTGAATCTGGCCTTTTCAGGAAAATTCGACAATTTCGCCCCTTCGTTTTCTAGTATCGCGGCTTTAGTGTCTCCTTTCTTAAGTAAATATACCAATAAGCCAAATTCGTGTTCACCTGAGCGAAGGATAAACCGTGCGAGATCTGAGAATGGGGCTAGGAAATCCGTTAAGCTCCCTTCCTGCCGTAGCCAAAGTCTCAATGTTGCCAAGCGATGTTAACAAAGTCAATCACGTGTAAGTAACTACGGTATGCCATTATATGCTAGGACATTCTGCCATTGTACCAATATGTACTACACCTGAGTATAACGACAGCATTACCGTATCTCCACAGGGGTGCAGATACTCAGGAGAGGAGTTTAAGACAACGCCCTTTATGGGCGCCCTTAACGTGCCATCAATCGAACTAGAAGACTTAAAGTTCATCTTGATGTTTTCCTATTTCTAAAAGGCTTTTAAGCTATGGCGGATAAAGGACCTTGTGCTTTTTCAATTTGATGGCTAACCTTTGAAGGGGATTCTGAAAGCCAAGAGAATATCGCGGCTGCTACTACCCACTGATTCAGCAAACATTTGCTAGGCTCCCTGCAAGTGACTGGCCGTGAGCGGGGTGCTAAGGATACAGATAAAAAAGCTACAGGCCTCACTCATGAGCACTTGTAGTCGAGGAATCATAACCGAACATCTGCGTAAACAATGCTATAAAGAGAGACAGGGGCTGTGATTAATGCATGTACAGTGCACAGTGAGACCCACGGGAAACCCTCATTAATTCTCCCTAGAAGATTGAGGACGGGTTCCACAGAAGAGATGAAATTGAACCGAGCCCTGAGTAATGAGTTGGTACCGAAGTAGCTTAACCCCTTACAGTGAGGCAGTATTTTTCAAACTTGAGTGATAAAAGGATAGCAAAAAAAAAAAAAAAAGTCGTCTCTTAGAGTCGACTGAGAGTATTTTTTATTCCAATGATACTTTGAAATATTCATACATAAAACTAGGTATATAACCCTAATGCTTTTATTCTATTATAAAATCAAAACAAATTAACAAAATAAATAGGACCAAAGGTATAATATCAATGGACTCTAAATTAGCCATTTCGTTTAAGGTAATGGATGATGTTGTTTTCCCGAAACCAAATCGCTGATGTTGACGTGATCGATTCTGTTTCTCTGGCTTGTCAAACTAATATGTACAAAGTAATATATTGAAACACAAAATAGTACAAAAGAGCTTACGATACAACAGCGCAGTTGCCTACCTTTGAAGAAGCCACTATTTCTAATTTTGTCTCTCGGAGAGGTACTGCCATATTTCTCAACAATTTGCTTATCTTGATCGTTTTATGTACGTATCAGCCTTACGCATTTTGTATCAACTGATTGCTTTTCAGGTGTAGACTTAACACTCTTATCTGCTACTCACCTCCCCTCTATGTTCCACCCAATAGAGTGACAAGAGTGGTCACCTCTGGACGTTAAACAGCATTCTATTTTATTGTATTTTTAAATGTTTATTTTTGAGAGACAGAGCGTGAGCAGGGGAAGGGCAGAGAAAGAGGCAGACACAGAATCCGAAGCAGGCTCCAGGCTCTGAGCCATTAGCACAGAGCACGACGCGGGGCTCAAACTCACAGACCGTAAGATCATGACCTGAGCCGAAGTAGCCGCTCAACCGACTGAGTCACCCAGGTGCCCCTAAACAGCAATTTAAA
Source organism: Paguma larvata (assembly GCA_030068075.1). Classification (NCBI taxonomy): domain Eukaryota; kingdom Metazoa; phylum Chordata; class Mammalia; order Carnivora; family Viverridae; genus Paguma; species Paguma larvata. The sequence continues at coordinate 10,141,933 of CM057830.1, forward strand.
TCTCTATGTCTGCAGCTATCAAACACAAACTCTTACTCCTTTCTCTCATTTTATTAGAGAAGAACAGTACTACCCATCCGTCTTTCAGTGTCTTCTCCCTCCCTTTAATCTCCTTACTATTGACAATTTTATCTTTCCCCGCATGCTGAGATTTATATCCTGACTTGTAACCATACTTAAGTTCCCTGTGATTTTTCTATGCATTGATCCTAAAGGTGAAAGACCGAGAAGCTTTGCTGACATCAGTTTGACCAAATATTGTTCATCTTAGAGCCAAACGATGCTCTCCAGAGGCAGACTACTGAATCCCAGTTCTGTTTGTGTTACCTATGTGACCTTGTGTGATCGACCTCACTGTGCTTTTGTTACTTTATCTAAAAAACAGGGGATAATAATTTTACCTACTTCACGGGGTTGCTGTATCTCAGTAAATTAGTAAAAGTAAAATATATAGGGTTTATACATAGTAACTCCTCAGTAAATATTAGCTTTTATTACATCTCCTTCCCATGGCTTTCAATGGAGAATGTCCCTGGGGTCAGGTTCAAGCTGCTTATCTTCTTTTATATATTTGACTAATACCCTTTTCCTTATTCTAGGTCATCTCCAAATCGTTCATTGTGTCTCTTTTGCTGATTCCCTTTATATCTGGACACTTTCCTCTTGGACTCGCGAATCCTCTTGTGTCCTTTGGCTGAGCCAGCTGTTAAGTCCGTTCATACCTTCATTAGCCTCAGATTTTCCCTTCCCCGTCACCGTGGAACTCTTTCCCACATGTCTGATTTTTTAGATCCCCCCTTTCTCTGTTGCTTGCCTTCCCTATCTATTGGCTTATTTTATCATTTTTTCCTCCATCATTTTCCCTCTCCACCCCTGGCAGGTGGCTGATCGTCAGAAGCAGTGGCTTTATTAATTATTTGATGGATGAATGAAGTGTCTTAGTTCTAACAATAACGTGGGTCTTACATGTTTTTAATTTTAGAGAGCTGGTTCTATTTCATCATTTTTAAAATAAAATATATTCTCGAGGTAATTTCCTCAGGAAGAAAAGTCTACATCTAAAAAATCCAGGACGGGGCCAAACTTTCCGCAAGTCTTTATTCTGTCCTCATACTATTTGGATATCTTCTCTATGGAATCTTAGCTAAAAGCCAGTTTCCTTCTGAACTTTAAAATCCTTTGGGAGAGTGGCCATATGCCCCGGTGTCCCGATGATGGTCATGGTTTATGCCTGTCATCCCAGAGGCTGAGGCACGTATCAGGGGTGAGATACACTGTGTCGGACAATAAATTACATGGTCTTTGTAGCACTGAGCCTCTGGTGTCGCTGATGCATAAAAGCATAGCGATTTAATTCTTGTTCCATTCTAGAGAACGCATTTCCTTCTTGAAAGTAGACTTTTCTCTTTATCCTCAATGTTCTAAACAAGTTATAGAATGGGTCGGGATTTATTTTCTTGTCATGGCTACTGGGTTACTCCTTTTAAACTGAAGGTATTTTCTTATTCAGCTATAGAAAGTCCCATTTTCTCATTTCTTTGAAGACTTCCTGTTTCCATTTTCTCTATCCTCACTTTCTTTAATTCTTAAATCTCTACTTTACGTGACTGAGAGGGTGTTTGGGCTAGCTCCCCAAACAGTGTATATGTACAGAAGAAGGAGCCGATGTAGTGAAGAAGTCACTTTTGGAAAATGCTTTGTCCACGGGACATCGAGATAGAGATCAAGATTATTCTCTACCCAGAATGTTTTCCTCTCCCTTTGGCTATAATTCTCTAAGAATGAGGAGTGTGTCTTATTTGTAGTATCGTTGGGGGAGAAATATTCGCTTGGGAAAATTTGTTGGAAGAGTATATGTGCCAAAAATTCCATGAGTCGAAATATGGTTTCTCAATTATGACAAAGGTCTCAGGGCAGGTTAGCATTCTCCAGTCCCTGGAATAACCAAACAATAACTAATTCATTATAGGGAAGAATTAATGCTGATTCCAAAGGCCCAAAACTGGCAGCCAGGGGAATAGAACTGAACAACAAGATGATTTAAAAATCATCTCTCCTCCATCCTTGTCCCTTCCTTATCTAGGTTCTTCTTTCTTAATCACACGTTAACAAAACGTTTCAGCTCTCATTTTCCAGGTAACTTATAAGGCTTGAAGGATGGTGTACAAATACTCCAAGGTCATAAGACATTTCCAGTTGAGTATGCCACTTGAAAGAGAGAAGAGACTTGAGAAAATGAAATATTAAAACGCCTCTCTTGAAATTTTCCCGGAACCCTATGGCTGTCACTGCACAAAATGTTCCCTTTTACTTCGGGAAACGGAAGCCTTGGGGACCCCGGCAGTTGTTCAGTTCATTTAAGCATTTAGCCCAGAGGCATTTTAAGATGGTTCCTAAGGGATTCTCCTTAGTTCCTTCCCACTGTTATTTCCTTGCCACGGTGTTGGCAAACATCTATGCTAGAGTGTTTAAGCAGGCTCCGATCTGGTCAAGGAATACAAGGGTATGAGGAAGCTCTAAAGAACGAGCTGACCCACAAGACTGTCAAGAGGTAGAAGTAGGCTACCGATAGCAGAACACCATCTCTCTTGCACGAGACTAAACCGCTAACCCACAGGAAAGATTTAGAGGTCAAAATGGTACCTGAAGATACGGGTCTCCTTTGTGCTAAGAAAAGAACATGTTACTGCAGGTCTACATAGGTCAGGAATATGGCGGTCAACACTATGATGTCCCCAGATGTCCCCTCAGGAATGAAGGACTTCTATTTCCAGAGGCCGGGAGCCCTCTGCGGGGACGGCCTCAGCTGAGTCTAACAGACTGAACCAAGCTCGCGATCTCTTTTTCAGGGCAACTTCATCCAATGACGAAAAACGCAGGGGGCATCAAGGCCTAGTCACTGGGACATCCCTGGACAAGTCCGAAGGGCCGTCCCTGCTCCAATGTCCCCTATGGGATGGCTGGAGCCCTTTGTTTTGAGTGCATCCTAGCTCAGTTTCTCTCTAGCCCAGTCCTTCTTCCTTTCCCTCCCTTCTATAGGTGCTGATCCCCAACACTCCCCAGTGAATGCCTCAGCCCTTAACTCTAAGTACCACCCTATATAGAACATCTCTAAGTCTACTTCGCAGGTAACCCAGCTTGTAACAAAGAGAAAGCGCTTAAGTGCCTTGTTAAAAGGCATCCTGATACCTCCAAGTCCAGGGGAGCGCTCTCTAGACGTTTGTGTGGTGTCGCCGAGTTTACCGAATGCCTTCTCGTCTCATGAGAGTCTCAAATCCACTCTACGACTTAGGGATCATTTTATCTTCATTTTACAAATCAGTAGCGTGAGTCTGGTACATAGCTCAATTCACTAAACCATTGGTGAGATGGTGTGCAGAAAGTCGCCCTAAGGTTGGGAGCCAAGTTTGACTGTTACATCCTGTATTATTAGTGTCCCGTTTCTGCCATAAGGAATCATCACAAACCGGGGGCTTAAGACAGCACAAACTGATTATCTCACAGTTCTGTAGGTCAGAAGTCCCGGCAAAGCTTAGCTGGCTTCCTAGCTTCGTATTTCACAAGGCCAAAATAAAAGTGCTCACTGGGAGACTCTGGGAAAATTCAGTTTCCAAGCTCATTCAAGTTGCTGGCCCACCTCGATTCCTTAAGGTTGTAGGGCTGAGGTCCCCATTTCCTTGCCAGCTATCAACCAGGGGTGGGCCTTTGCTCCTAGAAGCTGCCCGCATTACTTCTTATGCTTTCTGTGTGACCGCTGGCCCCAGCATCAGCAGATCAAGTGCTTTTCATGGCCCAGATCTCTACAACTTGATTCCTGCTGCACCTCTCCGAACGCCTCTTCCGCCATCTTCCTCTGTTGCATCTCTCTCCTGATTTTGGCCAGAGAAATTTCTTTGCTTCTAAGTGCTCATGTGATTAGACCATGTAATCCAATCTAAATAATCCAGGTTGATCTTCCCATTTTAAAGCTCAATAACCAGAATTACACTGGCCAAATCCCTTCACTACCATATCTAGATTAGTGTTTGATTGAACAACGAGAGGACTGGAATCTTGAGGGGCTGTCTTTGGAATTTCACCTACCACCTTTACGACTTACAGATCTAAAGCAGACGGCAGACTCAGGACCCAGAGAGTAGGCTGTTGTCTGATACACTTGAGCTTGCTAACTTTGATCACTTCTGAGAGCCTGAACACTACTGAAATGAGACACTATGAAAAACCAACCAAATTACCCAGTATTCTTTACACTCTGCCCCCATCGCCTTGACTACTCTACGGTCCAAATATCACCGACAGTTCTTTATTGGCAGGGCTTCCCCAATGTTCCCAATGAGAGTATTCAACTGTTTCCTAGCATCCTCTTCTCTAGATCCTGATGCGGAGAGACACGGCCATGAGACTCAGGCCCTTGACTACCACTGGGCGTTTGCGTTTGCTGTTCACTCCCCCCTGTTCTTTGCAGGTTCAGCTCCTTCCCAATCCCTCAGGCCTCAGTTGTCATGTTCCCTGACCAACCTGTCTACGTGAGATTGGTTCTTCGCTCTCGTTATATTTCATCCCGTTTTCATTTCCTGTACGTGCTGATCATAATCTTATCTACCTCCTAAACCAGCACGTAATATCAAACAAGGCGAGGACCATTTTCCAATTTATCTCTTATGCTGAGGGCACTGCTTGAAACTCAAAAAGCGTTCACCGAATAAATGAACGAACGGCAGCAAACTCGTAAGCATAGTGCTACACTCCAATGAAATCCAAAGCTCACTAGGGCAAAAGTATTCCCTAGACGCTTCCCTGGTGATTGCCTTATTTTCTCAATAAGAGCGTGTGGGGGAAAAAATAAATATTTTTGTCTAATTTGAATGACCAAACTTCAGAGATGTGGATGCAATAGTCGGTCACCTGAGAAAAGATCTGTGTAACCTTAGCGTTTCAAATATTAACGAGGACAGAAACCATTCTTTCGAGAGCACTTATTATCCATATCATAGTTATCGTATTTCCCTGCTTAAATATGTACCCGAATGTGTACAGACTTTCGTGTAAATGCTGGTGTGTGAACTAAACTGCAGGCTAAAAACTAATCCAAGGGTTCCCCACTGTTTCATGGAAGCACTATGTCTAAGTCCTATCCTTTGGGGGGCTAAAGCACCCCTGAAACTGATGTTGCTTGTGCATATTTCAGATTTGATTCATGAGTGAGGACACAAAATGGGGGCCCCCCTCTTCCTTTACCAGCCCCTGGATCTCTTCTCCATCTTTCTCTGTTCTTCTACATGCCCCAGAAGGCCGACTTCTATGGACCGCAATCACTCAGACCTCTGTAACCTCTGGCTTCTGGTTAGGTTTAGCTAATGGTGGGGGGGGGTCACCTGGGGAGTAATTAGAACATGGGAAATTAAAAAAAAAAAAAGGTCAAAGTAACTATTCCCCTAGCTTTCTCCTACCTCCATTCCATTCTTCTGAGGTAACGATTCCTCTGGGTGGGGGGGGGGGGCTCTTCCATGGTTCCGGTTATCACTGTGCCTGGTAGTTCCATTTCCTCTTTTGCCTTGTCAGGCCTAACGGTGCTAACAGCTTCCTGATATTGCCACGCTCTCGTGCCCCAGCATCCCTTAATGGTTCCCTCAACTCTACCCATCCCTCTACATAATTCCTTCATTAAAAAGATACGTTCGAAACTCCCAACTAAGCGTATTGTTTTCTTCTGGGACTCTTACCTATAGACTCATTTTCCTTGGCCCAATTTCCCATTTCATTTGTGTTATCGCAAGACTAGGGAAGTGGAGGGGGCGTTCCTAGGGTATCTTCTGCTCCTGACCATTATGTGTGACCATTCGGGACGCGAGGCACATTTCTTCTGTCTTCACGCTTCTAGCGTTTTAAAAGACTGAGAAAGGCAAAAATTAGTTCACGATTAGGGATTTTCTTCTCTGCTTAGCAGAAATTAGAGCTAAGACTTTAAAGCTAATTTGAATTTTTTAAATGAGGAAGCCGACCTTGAGTACTTATATTTGAGAGCTTAATTGTTCAGCTTTAGAGCATTTTCATTGATTTGCGAATGATAATAAATCATTTGAGTGGACTATTTTGCTTATAAAGAGCTTCATTTGGCTGTATTTCAAGAAATGCAACATGGCAAACAATACTTGTAATATGAATGGTTCAGAAAACAAACAGATAAAGAGCTAATAAAATTTCCATTCTCTGAATCCCTATAAATAGGTCCTAGCACTTGAACAAAGCTCATCTAATGAGTATTTACCATTTTGCCTAATTGCAAAGGGACCACTTGCTACAAATGAGTTGTAAGACACCCTATGCCTACCTCCGCCACTGAATTTTTGTGCAGATGAATGAGGTATTGCATGGAAAATGCTTTGAATCGTAGATAGAAAGGAGACACCGGCATTGTGGAAACAGTAGACTGCGGTCTATTCTATCACATGTCCTGGAAATAAAACTTTGAAGAAGTTACTTCATCTATTCATTCTCTGGGTTTCTCATCTTGAAAGCAATAGTAATAAAACCTTCCAACTTCATAAATCATGAGTAAATATATTAGTTTTCGTTTCCTCCTGTAAAGCAGGAGAGAGAGAATAGGAAGAGTAAGAAAATGTAATCAAAAGACTTCATGAATGACCTTGTTACCATCATGAATAACCTGAACGCACACCCACTGGGGACTCTCTGAGCATCCATGTAGAATGATTCTCAGAGTTGTTTCTCTGGAGGAAGCAGAGGGCAGTGGCTAAAGCCTTTCCACTTGTTGAAGGTTGCCACCAGACATGAACTCCCTGGCACCTCCAGGTGTGCCTTCTAGGGGTTAAAAGGCCTCTGAAGTCCTAGGGCAGAAAAGAAAAGCAATGCTCGAAGTCACATGCTTTTAGGGTACATGGAACTGTCCTCCTCAAGGGTGCTGAAACTAGAAGGACTTGACTTGGGACAAAAAGGAGTCTGTTACAGGAAATATACTTAAAATGCTTTTTGTTCAGAGCCTGGACTAAGGCAGTTGTGGCGGGGACGGGAAGGAAGGTTGATACTTCTAGCGTAAAAGGCCGGATAGATAATTGAGTTGACTTGATTACTAAGGTAGTGATATGGTGCCAAGTCAGTTTTGTTGAAGAAAAACAGAGATCTGTGTTAGGCAATACTTAGCTGAGGATAAGGAATCTGTTCCCTTTCTAGTTTCCACAGTGTTAAGAAAGGCAAGTCTTTACCATCACGATGTTATTCCAGAATTCTGTAATTCCTTGTGGCAACAGCGTTGTCAACCTAGGACAGTAAGTGGGGAGTTAGCGGGGCTTCCTTTTCTATGGCAAATAGACATTAAGATGAGTCAATGAAGAGATTTCACACTAAGTGATGTAGCGGTTGGGAGTATTGAGTCCTCTCCACGTCTGATATTTCCTTCAACATGGAGGGATAGCCATTCGTGTTGTCTTGCTGGCCTCTCCCTCTGAGAATGACTTCTCAGCCACACCCTTTTATCAGAGACTTGTGGTTTTCCAGGGTTGCCGGTGACTTGGTACAGTAAGTCTGACTGTTTCTGGAACTCAGTGTTAAGAACCCCAGTTGTCCACAAATGTAAACCACATTCTCCAGTGCCCTACGTGTTGGTCTTCCCTGTGAGTTTAGAGCCCAGGTAGGAAAAAGGGATGCTATTAGGGCTCCTTGAATCCCTACAAATGAAGGCCGCTCAACCAGAACCTCCAAAGTCCTGCTCACAAATTGCAGCTGATTAAGAAAGGTTCTTTGCAGTAAACAGAGACGTAATAATTACTTAGAAATAGGCTACGTTTTGGAAATGAAAGAAGAGAGCATACATTTCCAGGAATTCAACGACGGGATAAGCCAGAAATCTGGACAGAACTTTGACCTTGAATGACTCCAACTGACCAAACATACAATTGTGTAGGTAATCAGAGCGCACAGATAGAATACACTGAAATATTGGAAATATGAAAGGGTAGGAAAAAAACCAAGTATCTCCCTTTGGAACAGAATGTCTTTATAGGACACGCTGATCTAATTTACCAGAAGGGATAGCACTTTCTGGCTATTTCTCTTTTGGAGTCAGACAGCCAATTTTCCCTGTTACCAAGCATCTTGGCAGAATTAATATCTCTTTGTGCTTGAAAGGTCCTTAGAAAATTAATTCAGCTCCCTTATTTTCTGTTCCCTCTAAGGCAGGGTGGACAAAGTTTTTTATAAAGGGTAAGTAAATATTTTGGATGCCACAGAGTCTTTATCGCAGTAATTCAAGCCTGCCATTGTGGCACTGAAAGCAGCCATCGACAGTATGTAAGTGACTGCGTGTGGCCGCACGCTAAGAAAACTTGGTTTCTAAAACAGGTAGTGGGCTTCTTGGCCATCATCTGCCAATCCCTTCTCTAAACCGGGGCTGCTGAATATGTGGTCACGGCCCAATGCCCATCTGAAACGAGTGTTTGTCCAGGGTCCGCAATGAGATAGGTACAGAAATTGACAGTAAGCATTTAGAAACTTGCATTGCCTTTAGACATTGTCAACACCCAAGCACATGATTTTTTTTTTTTTTTTTTTTTTTTAGTAATTCAATCTTGCTGTAGTTCACCAAAGTATCAGGTGGTGATGCTTTAGGGGAAAAGAAAAAAAAACACTGATCCTTCAGCCATACGGTTTGAGAAGCCAAGACTCTAAATTCCAAGCTCTGCCTCATCTTCCGGACAGGTGCTGAGACTCCAGCCCGTTAGGGGAAGATCCGGAATACAAACCCAGGTTTTCTGATTCCTAGCTCAGTGATGTCCCCTGCTATGGCGCAAATTTCACAAAAATCCCCCCTGTGGTTCGAAGTCTGTGTTCATGACTCTATGCCTTAAAATCTTCCCACAAGGCCAAAGCTATAGCTTTGAGCCCTTTTCACTCCTCGGAAGGTTAGACGATCCCATGCTAAACAATTTTCTGTGAAGGTAGAGAATAAAACCCTCCAGCTTTTTAACTGCTAATTCTGCGTCCGATGCTACCTGGAGACAGGCTGCTGCTCCAAGCCAGTCTGCCTTTCTCAGTTATTAAGACTCTGTCATTTCCAGGCTCCCTTTTCACCTCCCCTCATGCAAAGTGGATGGGTTATGAGGGGGACCCTACGTATCTCAATGAAATAAAAAGCGATGTTATCCAAACATTCTGTCCCCCCTCTATTGCCTACCACGCACCTACACCCACCCTCGCTTATATAGGAAAAAAATAGCTACTTAAGTATGCAAAAACAGCCCAGCTAGCTCTTAACAATACAGTGAGGAATGAGGGGTAAATGCAATGTCCGTGGAAGATGGGAGAACCAACATAATTTGCCCAAGGCTCTGAAAGGCCTACAAATCTAAATGACGCCAAAGATTCATGGACTGTGTTAGCGGTATCAGCTTAAAGAATGGTTACTTAAAAATGAACGAAAAATATTGATTCAGAAATGAAAATACGACTCTGGCTAACCTAACGCAGCCTGGAGGATAAAATGGCCACACCGTGGTAGGTCGAGGATCAGTTTTTGAAATAACTGCTCCAATTTTATTCAGAGGACACTGAAATGCCTAAGTGTAGATTTCAGATTCCACGGATTTCACGTCATTGTTGAAAAGATTTGAGACTTGGGCCAAAGTTGGCCTCTGCCGAATGGACTCCACAGAGATGGGAGACAATTACTATTAGACGCTTACTATGGATTTGATTCAGGCTTATAGACCTCTTGCTGGTTTCACACCATTTTCCTCTGTTCCTTAAATAGAAGTGCCTTTGCTAGGTGACACGGTAAGCTATTGATTTCTACAGATCTTCACGAAACGAAAGGCATTTATTTAAAAATGTCCTCCAATTCACATATTCAAATGGTTCTGATAGGCCTTTTCTTCTCCTTAACCCAGATGAGTGTTGACTGGGACTTTGAGAATCACCGGACTGCCGATCTATCTAGGGCAATGAAAACATCCAGGCATACCTTCATTCAAAAGGTCTCACCAAGAAGGAATGGAAAATAGCGTGTCTACATGGAAAACAAGATGGAGATACTGCATACAAGTGAGATAATACAGTACTTGTGTTTTTATAACTGGCTTGTTTCACTTAGTATAATGTCTTCAAGATTCATCTATGTTGTAGCGGGTAACAAGATTTCTTTCCTTTTTAAAGGCAGAACAAGGTTCCATTTTAGGTACATAAAGTAGTCACACTCACAAAAACAGGAAGGAGAAGAATGGTTGCCAGGCGCTGGGAGGAGGGAGGAATGGGAATTGGCTGGTGATGGGTATAGTTTCCATTGTATGAGATTGCAAAGTTCTGGAGATTTGTTGCACAACAACATGGATATAGTTAACCACACTGAATGATACGGGCAGAAACTGTGAAGTTGGTAAACTGTGTCTTCTCCCACAATTTTGAAAATTAATTTTAGGGGCACCTGTGTGGTTCACTTGGCTAAGCGTCAGTTAAGCGACCCACTCTTGATTTTGCCTCAGGTCACGATCTCACGGTTGTGAGATCAAGCCCCAGGTCTGGCTCCAACACCGGGCACGGAGCCTGCTTAAGATTCTCTCTCCCTCTCCCTCTGCCCTGCTCACTGTCTCTCTTTCTCAAAAAAATTAATTTTAAAAAGACTCACTAATCTTTAGGAGCGTTACCATGGATGAGGAGGTAGGGTGCTGTCGGGAGAAGGCTGCATAGACGCTGGCATCGGTAGACCACGGTTCAAGTTCAGTGCTACCATTTACCAGCTCTGTTCTGTCAGTCAAGTTGAGGTTCTAAGCTTCAGCTCCCTCATCTAGGAAATACTCAGCTTGTGAGACCATTGATCGGACTAAACGTCATCGTGAACGCAAAGCTTCTAGTATGCTCAAAAAACAACGGCCATAACGATGACAACGATGTCGCAAGGTGCGAGAGGAGGGGAAAAGACTAGAAGAGGATTCGCAGCCCTAAGAGCCTTTGAGAGATGTTTAAGCTTTTCTATGACTTGTTTCTTTATCTATAAAGACACCCCTCCGGTTCTTCCTGAGAGGCAGTAGCCAGCCACCAGAAGTAGCAAACTTATCCCCTTATTTTATACCAGGGTCATTTAAATGATGAGCCCACAACCTCTTATTATTCCTAACCCTTCGTTTCCCAGAAGCAAAATCACCTTCTCGAATAATAACCTGCACCTGGTGTAGGCACTGGCTATGAGAGAGACAGTCCGTGTTTAAAAGCCAGGAGGTTGGGGGGGGGGGGGGGCCTGGGTGGCTCAGTCGGTTGAGCGTCCGACTTCGGCTCAGGTCATGATCTCAGTCTGTGAGTTCGAGCCCCACGATGGGCTCTGTGCTGACGGCTCAGAGCCTGGAGCCTGCTTCGGATTCTGTGTCTCCCTCTCTCTCTGCTCCTCCCCCACTCATGCTGTGTTTCTCTGTGTCTCGAAAATAAATAAACATTAAAAAAATTAAAAAAAAAAAAAGCCAGGAGGAGGGGCACCTGGGTGGCTCAGTCGGTTGAGCGTCCAACTTCGGCTCAGGTCATGATCTCGCAGTCTGTGAGTTCAAGCCCTGCGTCGGGCTCTGTGCTGATGGCTCAAAGCCTGGAGCCTGCTTCACATTCTGTATCTCCCTCTCTCTCTGCCCCTCCCCCTCTCATGCTCTGTCTCAAAAATAAACAAACATTAAAAAAAAATTAAAAAAAAAAAGCCAGGAGGGAAGCACGCCATACCACTCGTCGCCTGCTCTATCCGTGGACAAATTTATCTTCATGTTTACGCATGTTAGCGGTCACGCAGCCTACATGTTTTATGACTGGGTAGTCACGGATTATAATGCCATGCGTTGTAGCTACTCTAGCCTTTGTCTCCTGTGTCGATTATTTTTAGAGCCTCCTCTTTGAAATTTTCATTTTAGGGAAAACTTGTCAGGAAGTATCATGATTCGGGCTCTAAAGAAGTTTTTTTTTTTTTTTTAATTCTTTTTTAATGTTTATTTCTTTTTGAGAGAGAGAGAGAGAGAGAGACACAGCAGAGTGTTAGAAGGGGAAGGCAGAGAGAGAGGGAGACACGGAATCCGAAACAGGCTCCAGGCTCCGAGCTGTCAGCACAGAGCCTGATGCGGGGCTTGAACCCACGAACTCCAAAATCGTGACCTGAGCAGAAGTCAGATGCTTAACCGACTGAGCCACCCAGGCGCCCCTAAAGAAGTTTTAATACAGTGTCCTGAAGCCTCATGAAATGTCCATGAGTCGAAAGTAAAGAGGGCCAGATGGTTAAAGAGTGGTGGGCTGTTTTTTTTTCCCCCGCCCTTAAGGGATCAATACAAACAAATTTCTTACACAGGTTTTGGATTTTGATTATCTAGGCCAGGGACTAGAAAACCATCTCTGTAAAGAGCCAGATAGTAAATATTTCAGGCTTTGCAGCCCACAATGCCTGTCACAACTATTCAACCCCGCTGCTATAGCACGAAAGCAGTCATAGATAATACATAAATCGGTGGGGTTGTATTTATGGGCACTGCATTTAGGGACACTGTAATATGTCCCAATAAAGCTGTGTTTACGGACACTGAAATGTGAATTCCCAATAATTTTCACTTGTCCTGAAACATTCTTCTTCTTTGGATTTTTTCAACAAATTAAAAAATGTAGGGGCGCCTGGGTGGCTCAGTCGGTTGAGCGGCCGACTTCGGCTCAGGTCATGAGCTCACGGTCTGTGAGTTCGAGCCCCGCGTCGGGCTCTATGCTGACACTCGGAGCCTGGAGCCTGATTCAGATTCTGTGTCTTCTTTCTCTGCCCTTCTCCTGCTCACGCTCTGTCTCTATGTCTCGAAAGTGAATAAACGTTAAAAAAAAAAAAATTAATAAAAAAAAATGTAAAAAGTCATTCTTAGCCTGCAGGCTCTACAGAAATTGGCCACGGGCCAGTTTTTGGACCTGCTAAGCCATAGTTCGCGGACCCCCTGATCTAGGCAAATTGTCCTTCGGAACGTTCTCAATACCAAGAGGCATTGGTAGATATCCACAAAATAAAATCCCGACATCTTAGTCCAACATGCCAAGCCTTTTGTGATCTGACCCAAACCTCTCCTCCCACTACCAGGCCACAGCCTCTGCCATCCAGACCGGTCTGGTTTTTTCATCATTCCGGAATATACCATGGACTGTCATATCAGCATGCCGGTTCTTTCCCCCACCAGGTCTACATGGTAAAAGCTCGTTTGGGTCTTAATAGTTCTTTTTTTTTTAATTTTTTTTTAGGAGAGAAAATGTTTTATTCACGGCTACAGATCCCTTCAGAGCCAACTCTTAACACATCGCCTTGTGTGTAGCAGGTGTTCAGTAAATACTTGTTCACGAATGGGCTTCTGAATGTGTTCAGACACCGGATCAGAGCACCTCTACAATATGCTAACGAACCGCTATCCCTGTTCTCGTTAAGCCCTGATGGGGAGAGGAGCCGAGGAGCTTTCCTCTGAAAAGGACACAATTCCTGACGAGCTACCAAACAGTCGGGACTACTTGCAACCTGAGCCCTTATGCTGGCAGCAGGGGGGCAAAGCTTCCATGGCTTCTGGCCTTCAAGTCCATCACAAAGGAGTGTCTTGTAGAATCTGAGACCACCCCGCTCCCGAGTCAAGCCTGGGACGTAACGGAGTCAGAGGGTGTTCCAACTCCCTTCGCTGAATGTACATTTTCCTTCCTTATGGGTAGCTACCTGGGAGCAGAACTGCCGAGACAAAAGTAGGCGTGTGTTTGACTGTCTCAGAAACCTAACCTTTTTTCCCCAAGCGTGTGTGCCATTTCCCACTGCCGCCAGTAACTCGTGAGGGAATTCAGTTCCTCCGCGCCCCCGCCACACGTGGTATGGTCACCGTTTTTAACGTCAGCCATTCCGGTGGGTGGTGGCCCTCCCTGGCACCACGGCAGAGGTTCCGCGGAGCAGCGACACATTTTCAATTTGCATTTCATGGGCCTTTCCCCTGTTGCCTAAGCAGGTTGACAACTTTTTCATGTGCTTACTGACTGCTCACACGCTGTCCTTAGGAAAAGTGTCTGTCTAAGTCTTTTGCCCACTTTTTATTAAGCTCTGTGTCTTTATTGGGCTACAGGGGTGGTGGACAGCCTGCCATATTTTAAAAAGAAACTTCCAAACAGTTTTCAGAACACTTGACCAGAATCAATGCGTTGTGGCTCACGCCACTTTATTAATGTCTCACCCGCGTATATAATTTATGTCCCACCTCATATTCCTAAGCAGTGATACAACCCAATACTTCTTGGCTCACTAGACTGACTCATACTTTCGACTCGCAGCTGAAACACTCGGTTTCTGCCACAGGTCCCCACAAAAAGCCACAATATTCCAATCCAATATATGAAAATAGACGTGAAGTAAATTGAATTTCTCGCATGGTCATGAGGCCGGTTGACCAAAAGCTATTTGATTTGCAAAGACGGGTCAGGGTTTATTTTCATGGATTTTGCTGTTCTAAGTCAAATCAACCCACGGGCCTGTATGGAGTGCTCTAAGTCATTTCTGTAAGGCATTTCATGCGTTACATATTAAATTCCAGTTCGCAAATTCAATTCCTCTTGTTTGACCCAAAGTGTTATTTGCATTCTTTTGACAGCCTGTATTAAGTCTTTTCATCATTTTTAGCAGCCAGATTTCCAAACGGGAAGGCCTATTACTTCCCTGAAAGTTGACATCATCGCCATTTTAGGAAGAGAGACAATAATAACACTAATAAAACCTTACGTTTTTGTAATAATGCATAGCACGTGCATACAATTCAACTACACCTCACTCCCACTCCACGGGGTAAAAATTACCTTTCTGTTTCACTGGTAAGGAAACAGCTTCAAGAAGTAAAGAAATTTACCTGAGGTCATGCAGCTCTTGACTAGGAAGGAGAAAAATCTCAACTCTTGTCTTACCAACAAGCCCCCTGGTCTTTCCACGTTGTGAGGACTATTTGCCAAAGTGGGGTCTGTTCCAAAACGAGACACGAAACAGCAAAATGTAATTCCTACTAAGCGCGGCGATAAATCAGGCCGCCTGGGAATTTGGTTCCTTTTTCACCCCGTGTTTTAGTGACCGATTCTCCTTATTCGAAAAGCAAAGTCGAAGAATCAGAAAAGCACAAAGATAGGACGAGTCGGCTGAAGTCACACCACGGTTCATTATTTGGAACATTTAGATCCTTCCCAATTGCTCTCTCCATGTCCCCTCCACTTCGTCTTTCATGATCTACACACACGTGCGCGCGCGCACACACACACACACACACACACCCCACTATGTGGCATCGTTGGGGTCACGCACTTGCAGGTCTTTATGGCCCCACTTTTTTTTTTAATTTTTTTAACATTTTTATTTATTTTTGAGAGACATAGAGATAGAGCGTGAGCAGGGGAAGGGCAGAGAGAGAGGCAGACACAGAATCCGAAGCAGGCTCCAGGCTCCGAGCCACCAGCACAGAGCCCAACGCGGGGCTCAAACCCACAGACCGCGAGATCATGACCTGAGCCGAGGTCGGCCGCCCAACCAACTGAGCCCCCCAGGTGCCCCTATTCCCCACTCTTAACAGAGGCTCCAGGGAGCACCTCGTGGGTGCTGGGGCGTGCACTCCACTCCAGCACGTGTTACATGGCCAACGGGCTGCCTCCCCTATTGGAGTGTTGTGAGCGGGGTCCTGGCTCTGTAGGGCCCTGCTCTCCTTGCCAGGCGACCACTGCTGTTTCCCACCTTTGCACAAAGGAACACTATGATCCCATCGCGATCTTTATGACGAGCGAGGAATACACCCTGCTCCATCTCTCTCGTCAGCAAGATCACAAACCGGGCTCGGCCTTTTCATAAGACTTTCCTGTAAAACCGGTGATACTCGGAAGAAAATTTTAAGAAGAACCATTTGATAGCAGTACCCAAATGAAGACCCGTCTTTAGAGCCCTCCAGCTCGGGCTTGTCCCCCTGCCTCCACCTGACGTATTACGCTTCCCGCCCCTACAGGAGCCTCATCCTGACCCCAGGTTCCAGAAAGAGAATTCCTCACTCCCCTCCAGCGGCTACCTGACCAGTCCTCACTTAACAGGCCAAATTAGCCTCTCCACGGGCTGATCGTGAGGAAAAATGACACGCTCTGTAGGTACACTTGTTCCACTACAAAGATGCGGTCCAACCTTATGGCCTCGACGGAAGTAAGAGGACACCTACTATGGAAACGTGTTAGGCACTGAGCGTGGGAATATGAGCGTGTCCAGTGACCCACGCAGGGCCCGATGGAATCTTTAGAACCCATCCCAAACTTGTACGAAATCAGCTTCCTGCCATCAGCTTAAAGGCATCCTATCACACTGAGCCCGCCTCCTGTGCCTGCCAGAGACCTGTACTCCTGACCTTACTGAGTATACTTCCTCCTTTTGGCTTGGTCTTTAGCCCTTTTAATTTTTGCTCAGCGAGATGTGAACTCACCCCTGAACAACATAGCTCTCCTCTCACAGGCAAACAACAAATTTATGGAACTACTTTTTTTTTGTTTTTTTTTTTTTACCATTTATCACATAAGTTTAGTTCCTGAAGTTCTCATTCCGGAGTCTTAAATAAAATCACACGGAAGAACAAAGAACTCAAGAGCCCATTTCTGACTTGCTCCGCCAAACTTCTCAGCTTTCTTTTTTTCCTGAGTTCTTTTAACACTCTCTGAGAATTAAATGAAAATGAAAATGAAATTAAATTAAAAATTGCATACATATATACATACACTCACATATAGGTATATATGGTATTTTACTTAAATGGAATCATACTACAAGTACGGACTATTCTCACTCAACAAGACGGCATGAACATCTTTCCATATCAATAAACATAGACTTAGAACATTTCTTTTCTAAAGGCTGAACAAGTCTCGATGGCGTTTATCTGCCATAGTATTTTTAATCAGGCCCAATTGATGTACATTGAGGCCACAGATCAGGATTCTTTGGCCACAAGTGATAAAACCAAATCCAAATTAATGTATGCAAAATGGAGGATGTATGGGATAAGAGAACTGAAAGTTTAATGGGTAGATGAAGAATGACCGGATCCTCGAGCTGCAACGCCATCGAGGATTGGTCTCTACCGATCTCTCGCCTCTATTCGTCTCTGCCTCTCTTTACTTTCTGGATTCATTATCTTTTCTGTCACAGTGCTAAGGAAGCAGTACCAATATGCTGAATCTTAGGAAGATTATGACTGGCTTCTGTTGGGTCATATACTGGCCCATAAGGTAATCACTGGGGTCAGTAGAACATATTCAATTAATTCATTGCCCTGAGTTCTCTTTCTCACTGATACAGAAGAAAAAGGTGGAAAGCCATGACAGAGAAACTTTCTAGAATTTTATGGCATGGGAGAAGCGAATTCCTCAAGGTAAGATCAGACTGCATTTATCAAAGATAAAATAATGATACCAAAAGCTGATAAAGAAAGCACTAGAAAACTATACCTGAATCCCTTCAAATGAGATGTAAAAATATTAAACAAAATATGCCCCAAAAATCTAGGACATCGTAACAAGTTTTCATTCTAGAAATTCATGATTTTTTTTCAATATTTGGATATCAACCATTATAAATTACATTTACTATATTGAAAGGTCAATGAAGAAAATGCATATGAGGTCAGGAAAGAGAGAAACAGGAGGAGAAAAGGGCGCTGGGAGGCTGGGACCCCGCACGCTGCAGGCGGGAATGCAAAATGGTGCGGCCACTTCGGAAAACAAGATGGAGGCTCCTCAAAGAATTAAAAACAGAACTACCATATGATCCAGCCACCTCACTTCTGGGCACATATTCAAAAGAACTGAAACCAGGATCTCAAAGAGATTTAGGATTCCCATGTTCATTGTAGCACTCTTCAGAATAGAGAAGGTATAGAAACAATCTAAATGTCCATCAACAGGTGAAGGGGTAAAGAAAATGTAATACGTACACACAAGAGAAAACTATTCGGCCTTCTTAAAGCAGTTAAACAGGGAGGGGCGCCTGGCTGGCTCAGTCAATGAAACATGCAACTCTTGATCTCGGGGTTGTGAGTTCGAGTCCCACTTTGGGGGTAGAGATTACTTAAAAATAACAAATAAAAATAAAAATAAAAAGTAATTAAATAGGGAGGCCATTAGACGGAGGTAGCACTAATGCCTTGGCAGCAGCCTTTGTAAGCAAAATGAAACCTAAGTCAGAGTCAATTCCTTTCAATGCCTCAAGGTTAAGAAATCAAAACTGGGGGCGCCTGGGTGGCTCAGTTGGTTAAGCGGCCGACTTCAGTTCAGGTCATGATCTCGCGGTCTGTGAGTTCGAGCCCCGCGTCGGGCTCTGTGCTGACGGCTCAGAGCCTGGAGCCTGCTTCGGATTCTGGGTCTCCCTCTCTCTCTGCCCCTCCCCCACTCGTGCTCTGTCTCTCTCAGTCTCAAAAATAAATAAATATTAAAAGACAAAAAGAACTGAAAAACCACCAATTACGAACGGCCGACTAGGCTTTCCCAAATAAGGTAACCATTTAAGCTACGGCCAATCAAATAGTTTCCTTGCTTTGGGCACCTGGCTGGCTCAGTCAGTAGAGCATGTAGCTCCTGATCTTGAGGTCATGGGTTTGGGCCCCATGTTGCAGGTAGAGTCTATTTCAATATGTACATATATATGTATACATATATATGTATATATATACAAATACATGTACATATATGTATGCATATACATATATATGTATATATACAAATACATGTACATATATATGTATATAAATACATGTGTGTACATACATATTTATATTTTATACGCATATGTATTTATGTGTGCATATATACATATATATACATGTACATATATATTTATATTTTATATTTAAAATTATACACTATTTCCTTGCTCTACTTTTCCAACTGCTCTGTAAAAGCCTTTCTCTTCGCTCCTGCTGGTGGAGCTCCCCAAACAATTTCCCTTTGACGCTGCCTGTTTCAAATCGATGTTTGCTCAAACAGCCTTAAAAAAGAAGGAATTCTGCAGTATGCGACAACAGGGACGGACCTCGAAAACACACCACGTGACAATAACCAGATACGGACACACGAGTACTGCACGATTCCATTTCTGCGAGGTACGTAAGATGGTCAAAGTCATGAAATCAAAGACTGGAATGATGGCTGCCAGGAAGTGCGGGTGAAGGGAATGGGGAGTTATTCATCGATACACAAAGTTTCAGTGAAGTATGATGACTAAGTTGGAGATTTGCTGTACAACATTGTATCTGTAGTCAACAGTAACGTATGCTGAAATGTTACGAGGACAGAGGTCATGTTAAATGTTCTTACCACAATAAAATTAAAATAAAAAACCTTGCCAGGAAAAGCTCACCCAACCGTTTCTGCTATCTCTTACTGAGCCTTCATCCTCTTCAATGAATGCTGAAAAAAGACAATGTATTTGAGAGTCTGGGCATACTGGTGTTCCCAACAATCAGGGGGTTCTGTTACTAAGAAAGACAGGAGGAACAGACCAGAAGTGTCTGCTCTTACTTTCTTTCTATGCATTTGATCCGTCAGACGGATTACATTCTTCCACTATTATCCCATTTCTTGAAAGCATTTTTTGCTGTATTTCTGATTATGTTAATTAGGATATAATGGCTTCTGACAGTCAGATCTCCGCTGTGGGTTCTACCCTTCCTTGTTTTCAAGTGGCTCTTTTTGGGAGCCTCGACCTGGAGCTGGACCGTCGGTGCTTGTGGGAGGTTGCTGCGCTCAGCCCTGCGCAGAGGTCTGGGGCCTCGACGCCCGGCTGCTTGGAGCGTCCGCCATGAGGAGAAGGTGCGGGCTGCGGGGGAGTACAGGGGACGAGGGAGGAAAATAAATAAATAAATAAATAAATAAATAAATAAATAAAAATAATAATAAAGTGGCTCTTTCTGTCCTACTTAATGCTCTTTAATCTCTAATGACCCTGATTTGCTTCGTATTTTGTGTAATATATTTTATTTTTAACCGTTCTGATTCTTTTGTAGAAGTTTCTCTCTTACATTCAGCCTATAATTGTATTATGGTTTTTCTGGTACAGAGCACTTACTTTTGCTTTTTAAGCATCCATCTGAGTGGGGCGCCTGGGTGGCTCGGTCGGTTAAGCATCTGACTTTGGCTCAGGTCATGATCTCACGGTTCGTGGGATGGAGCCCCATGTGGAGCTCTGCACTGACAGCTCAGAGCCTGGAGCCTGCTTCGGATTCTGTGTCTCCCTCTTTCTCTGCCCCTACCATATTTGCACTCTGTCTCTGTCTCTCTCTCAAAAATAAACAAACATTAAAAGTTTAGGGCATCCAGGTGGCTCAGTCCGTTAAACACCCGACTTCGGCTCAGGTCATGATCTCACACTTCGTGAGTTCGCACCCTGTGTCAGGCTCTGTGCTGACAGCTCAGAGCCTGGAGCCTGCTTCGGATTCTGTGTCTCCCCCTCTCTCTGCCCCTCCCCTGCTTGCACTCTGTCTCTGTCTCTCTCTCAAAACTAAACATTAAAAAAAAAAGTTAAACACCCATCTTAGAGCTTTATCTTTTAATATATAAACTTACTCTTTTCCATTTAATAATAAAACAAATGTTTGATTATAATCTTTCCATGCTATTTATGTTTTAAATGCTTTTTTGGCATTTTACTTTTTCTTTTTTACATAATTATTGTTTTTTGTCAGCTCTTAGTCCCTTTTCCGGTAAGATTATAGTTACGTACTTTACTTGAAGTTATAATTTTAACATACATACATCACCTATATAAAATATATTAATTAAAAAATGTTAAATGGAAATGGAATGATATCTACGAACAATTTTATGGGAAATGAGAGAAAATTCTAACTCCCCTCACCCTCCAGTTTTGTGACTGCTTCTGTGATTTTTATTCCAATTGCATATATTAAAATTGTTCGTTTATATCATTGCATCGGGAAAACTTGGATTCAGCTACAAACCAGAGGCTCCCAAATAAAGGCTTAAACAAAGAGTGCTCACCTGTCGTTCTTGCTAAGAGCCACTCACACCTCAGCTCTGCCCTGGTCTGGTCCCCAGAACCTTCTCTCACCTTCGGTAATCTCATGCCAGCCTCACATGCGGGAAAAGTTGTTGTGAGCTCCAAAGGTTTCTCAACTTGGCCTAATTTTATCGTACCTGGTCACTGTTTTCTAAAGACTTGGGAAAGAGTTAGAGTCTTTCCTAGTTTCCTCACAAGGTTTTGAGTTAAAATTTGGTTGTACACATCTTGGTAGGTATGGATTGGAAGGTGGAGGTGTACATGCCTATTCTAATGTATTTTCTAGAAACCATCCTCAGGTTACCTTTTATAAAGTAATATGTCTTTATTGTTAAAAATTTGGGAAATACTGAAGTCCTAAAGCGATAAATCAAATTATTTTTACCTATTACTATATTTCCTTCCGGTATGTCATATATCTGTATGTAAGCATGAGGGAAAGAAGGGGGGATGAAATGTTTTTCACTTCTTGTTATAAAAATGTGATCGTAATTTATATCTTCTTTTTTTCATTTAATTCACTATAAACATTTCCTAGGCCATCATATTTTCTTTCAAAATATTTGAAAGCCACATAAGATTTTTATTATATAGACGTACCATAATTTCTGTAACCATTTTTTTGTCTTTCAACGTCTTTTATTTCTATTTCTCTGCCATTATAAGTAGTGTTACGACGAATATTGCTTTCCATAAATTCATGCTTACATTCCAGTCATGTCTTTAGACTCGATCACTGGGAAATGAATCTCTAGCTTTTTGATGCACGTTCCCAATCTGTCCTCCCGAAAAGTTGACAAATTTGACTCCCTTACCTCTATTTTGTAAGTAACTATTTAACCACACCCTTACCACTGCAAGCATTCTATGCTAAGTTGGGGGAGGGGGGATCACATTTTTGGATAGGCAAAAAAAAAAACAAAAAACAACTCGCTATTGCCTAAGTCACGTGTACAACATTTGACCACTAATGATGTACGGGTTTTCCACGTATATTTCTTATTTTCTGAGTTGTATTTCTAGGGCCCGTATTTTTCAACAGGGATTTTAATGTTTCATTGATTTCGTTCTTTGGCCTTTTACGCCCTCACTCTTCAAAGGCAGAGCACATCCAAATTGCATGTTTTCCTTGCCTGTTGCAAGAAACATTCAGTATCTGGTTCTATAATCTAGAGAGAGAAAGAAAGGCAATCCATTTTCCAACAGCGACTTTTCTCATTCTCTTCCAGAGCCCGCGGTACGTTACCGGCGCTTGCACTAAGACACGACTGTATTTAATCTTCTTAGATAAGATGATATGAACTCAACTCAGTCACTTCAGATTTGCGCGGCAGACTCCTGTGATGGTTCTAATCATAGAAGAAGTTTGCTCTTCCTTATCTTTATTTGAAAAGGATCCCAACAAGGACAGGAATTGATTTGGGAAATGAAATCCTAAGGCCCTCAAACAGGAAGGATATTAAAAATAGTTTATGACCAGGCGAGATGGGAACTCGCCAACGGAGACGATGCCAGCTGTAAACAAGGTTTCCTCCAGCCACGTGGGTGCGCGGCCCCTGGAAAACAATCTCACCAATGAGAAGACGCCTCACATAGAATGACACATATCCAGGGGACTTTAGCCACCTTCTCTTTCTTTAAATCCTACAATTCTTCTTTCATTTGGTATCCTACCTTGAGTTTAAAACCTCCTCAGCATAAAATGACATATCGGATAAACAGTTAGTATCCATAATCTATAAAGAACTTACCAAACTCAACACCCAAAAAACAAATAGTCCAGTGAAGAAAGGGGCAGAAGACATGAATAGACCCTTTTCCAAGAAGACATCCAGAGGGCCAACAGACACATGAAACGATGCTTAAGGTCCCTAAGCATCAGGGAAATACAAATCAAAACCACCCTGAGATACCACCTCACACCTGTCGGCGTGGCGAAAATGAACAACTCAGGAAACAATGGATGCTGGGGAGGATGTGGAGAAACAGGAACCCTCTTGCACTGTTGATGGGAATGCAAACTGGTGCAGCCGCACTGGAACACAGGGTGGAGGTTCCTCAAAAGATGAAAAATAGAACTACCCTATGACCCAGCGAGAGCACTACTAGGGATTTATCCAAAGGATACAGGAGTGCTGATGCATAGGGGCACCTGCACCCCGATGTTTACAGCAGTGCTATCAACGAGAGCCAAATTATGGAAAGAGCCTGAATGGCCATCAACTGATGAATGGATAAAGAAGATGTGGTTTATATATACAATGGAATACCACTTGGCAACGAGAAAGAATGAAATCCTGCCATTTGCAGCAACGTGGATGGAACTGGAAGGTACTACGCTGAGTGAAATAAGTCCGTCAGAGAAAGACAGATACCATGTTTTCACTCATATGTGGATCTTGAGAAACTTAGAAGACCATGAGGGAAGGGAAAGGGGAAAAAATAGTTACAGAGAGGGAGGGAGGCCAACCATAAGAGACTCTTAAATACAGAGAACAAACTGAGGGCTGATGGGGGGATGGGGGAAGAGGGGAAAATGGGGATGGGCATTGAGGAGGGCACTTGTTGGGATGAGCACTGGGTGTTGTATGGAAGCAACAAACCACAGGAATCTACCCCCAAAACCAAGAGCACACTGTACACACTGTATGTTGGCCAACTTGACAAGGAATTATATTTAAAAAACAAAACCAAACAAATGTATGTTCTAGCCAAATCATAAACAAATTGCAATCAGTTCTTGAACTCCTCTAGGGGATGACTAAAAATGACAAAAGAAGAATTAGGAGTCGCCATTTTATGGGTTACATAATTGTCACATTAAAGCAGAAACAGGAATAAAAACAAAGATTGTCGTGAAAATAAAGAATCAAAGCATAAAAAAGTCATAAAAATAAAACAATACAACCCCCTCAGCATATTTAAAGAAAAATAACTCGAATTTGTGGGGAAGAAATTAAAAGAGGTGGAAATCGAGGAAATAATTTCAGGCAGGTGTCCAAATTCAATAAGTACCTAAAATTGAATATTTATAAGTGCATAATAACTATAAAAGTTTACGCAGAGGCCATGATCTAAAGACTAGAGAACCCATTGAAAATTCAAGGCTTAGAAGTTCTCTGTAGAGGTGCTTCAGGGACATTAACTGAGAGGTGGCTCGGTACTGACGTCCATAAAACTCAAAGAAAGCTGAGACAGTTCAGAATGTCAAAGCAGAAAAATAATTCCTCCAACTGAAAACAAACGGAAACAAATGAGCCCAATTATGTATCAAACTGGCATCACCACCATAGAAAATTATTTCAAGTGTCTCTGAAACACAGCATTTTCATTTTGCATTCTTCGGGTATACGTTACAAGAAAAAAAGAAATGCAAAATAAAAAGCTTACATTTCATTCAGTCGTTTTATGGTTCGCGGTAATACCGTATTGCTGTTTGGGAACCATTTTTGTGTATTAAAGACTAAAGTAAATAAATGATAGACTCCAAGATTTGTCAGTGTAAGAGAAAAGAGCCCTAAGTATAAAACCAAACAAGAATGCCATAAAAATCTACATAAACTCATTGTGTGTGCGTGTGTGTTCTAAGGCTGTCTGCCGAAGCGCCTGGAAACAAGGAAACGCCAGAAACTATGATTCCCAAATGCCACTAACTACTGAAAGGAAGTAGTGCTCTTTAGAGAAAGAGAAAGCAAGAAAGTACTCAAAGACTAACCCAATTCGGGGCTAAGAATCCAACAGGAGAATAAAGATACATACCTGAAGAACGCAAACCCATTTTCATAATATTCTAATCAAAATTAGCTGGCATGTTTATAACCCTCTGCTGCAATAAATGAAAACCACATGCCTCCCAAAAAGATGAGACTATGATTGATTGAAACGCATTAACTATATTAAAATGCACGGGTCTAGAAGACGAAAACAACCACAAAACACTCTTTTCCCCTCACTGAAGGGGATTAGTACACCTACTCCTTGCTTTGGAATTTGCGTTGAAGAAAACATTTATCCTGGTTTGCAACAGGAATTATATTTCAGAGTAATCAAATTGACACCGCTAAGGAGAAAGCTGTTTCTCAAAGCAGAATGACAGCTGATAAATGTAGGACGAATGACGGAATTAGAAAACCACCAATCGGTAGCCTCTTCAGGTAGTTCTTCATTAGGGCAGGGATTAACCACAGATGTTAAAACCATCAGGTGAATTGTTAATGGGCAACTGGATAATCACAGGGCCCCAGAGACTCGCCCCAGAGATGACAACCTGCTTGCCAGGGGGGAATCGTAACTTTAGGAGGGAGGGGCCAGGCTGTCACCACTTTAACCCAGTGATCAATCAGCATTTTCAAACCATAATGGGACCATCAGACCTCAGGAGCCCCCTGAGGTGCTGTGGACCGCACTTAGGAAGCATTCTGCCCGATAGATGTTTCGTGTGAACGGAACCAAGCCTGAAGCTCTGACTTCCATTTTAGAGCAAACACGGGGCTCGGCCAGGGAAGTGAAATGGCCCCGACGTGAAACTTGAACAAGACCAGGAAGTGGAACTATTAGAGAACTATGGTTTGAAGCTCCAGAGCTTCGTGTGGGACCCTGCTCATCATCAAAGGCTTTGGACAAACACCTATCATCTTCCCCTGATGTAGGCTAGAACTCAGAAGCCGACAGTGTCTACAGTAGGATGTGTACAGAGCCGAGGGGTCTCGGGTGAAATTACAGAAAAAGGGAGTCGCTTTCATGAGTGGCCTCGCAGGCAGAGCGAGTCTGGGAATCCTGGACTCGGGACAGCGTCTTGTCTCCTTAGGGGATAATCCGCTATGGGGACTTCTGCCCTGGACTCTTCAGGTCAACGTGGGTGGGGGGGAGAGGAATGAGACTTGCAGTTTCTGATTCTGTGTATAAGGAGCCTGAAAGTCACCGATCCATCCTAACAAGGGAAAAGCTGAACTGAAAAATCAACAACTCTTCTTAGATCTGTGAGAGAAGTAAGGTCACAGGGGAAACCCCCAAATCGGAGAGACAGGCGAATGAAGAAAAATCACCATTTACCAGAGCAGAAACTTCGGAGCCGGTGGGTCGGCGGGAACCAGCGTCAGGGCAGGAACACCGGAACTGTAATTGACCAGTAGCGTGAGGCTCAAAGAGCACAAACCTGAGGCTTAAAAACTCCGGCGAGGCGGGGCGGGGAGGGGAGAGGAGGGGGGGCGCGCCTGGGTGGCTCAGTCGGTTGAGCGCCCGACTTTGGCTCAGGTCATGATCTCGCAGTTCGCGAGTTCAAGCCCCGCGCTCTGCCTGCAATGCAGGGCCTGCCTCGGATCCTCCGTCTCCCTCACTCTACCCCTCCTCCAGCCTTTGTCTGTCTCTCAAAAAGAAATAAACATTAAAAAAAAAAAAAAACTCCAGGGAGGGACCTAGTCAGAGAAGGGCCCTCACACGTTTGTGATTTTTAACTCCAGGAGCAAGACCAGGATCCCAAGGTCAATTTCGGGCTAAAAATCCCCTCGTGCTCCTGACAGGGAGAGGGGGGGAAAAGGAACCATTTTGAAACCTGCCAGAGCCCTCTGTCTTCCTTTAACAAGGCCTAGCCTCAGGCGAAGTCAATTAACAGGAGCCCAAATGACCTGGGAGAATGAAAATACCCAACTCCATCCAGCCCTCTCTAGCCATCCTGTTCGGGCAGGGGAGGAAGGGGAAACTGACAAACACTTGTGAAATTCACAGTCCGGAAGCACAGGCTCGCTCAAGATTAAGACCTAACCCTAGGGCTAGAAAACACTTCCCCGCCCTCACGCCGCACCACCAAATTACCAAAGGCTTGTTTATATCAGCCTCTTTCCCCCCATACATCATGCCTGGGTATCAAGTAAAAATAACAACGCACACTAAAAGACAAGAAAAAAAAAAAAAAAACAGTTCGGAGAGACAGAGCAAGCAGCGGAACCAGACATGGCAGAGATGTTGGAATTACCAGACCGGGAACCCAAAACAACTAAACAACCCAAAACTAACATGGTACGGGCTCTAATGAATAGACATCCTGCAGGAACAGATGGGCAATGTAAGCAGAGAGATGGAAATCCTAAGAACCAAAAAGAAAAGCTGGAGATCAAAAACACTGTAGCAGGAATGAAGGATGCCTTTAATGGGCTTATTAGTAGACTGGACACAGCTGAAAGGTGCATACTGAACTATTGAGGCAATTTAGCTTTTGTCATAATGTCTTTAAGTTACTTGAAACTAGACAAATAGATGAAGCAAATATGGGGAAAAAAATCTAGGGGATGGATGTCCATTATATTTCTATTTTTCTGGATCTTTGAAAAATTTACATAGAGTCCGATAAATATTTAACGAATGAAATCAAGCCTGCAGATTTATATATTTAAACGTATATCCAATATATAATATATTTAAATTAAATTTACATTTAATTCTATAAAAATAGAATAGAGTTAACTGTATTATCATTTTCTACCAAGTACTAAATGATTGCAAGTATGCTGGAGATTTAATTAAAACCGAGTCTGCAGAAGTCTGAGCAGAACCTGAAATTAATCAATGTGCTAATTGGATCGCCCGGCTGAGAACCTTAGCTCATTTGGACTTAACTGTGGCATACATTATTTATGATAGGAGATTTAATATTTGTACAGCACTTTGTTTTTATAGCTTTGTTTTAAAACATGATCGAAATATTGAAAGTAAGTATCTTAGGCTCCCATTAGCCTTCCCCAGAAGGAAAAGAGCAGCAGGTTTTTTTCCAGAACTTTTCTGGCAGATTCATTGTTAGATGACTACACTTCTAACTATTCACCTTGCGTTTTCATTTTTAGTCTTTAGCTTTTGCTTTGAACGTGTTTAGCTTCAGTTTTTAACTTTCAGTACTGACTTTTTATTAGGGAAAATTTCGAACATTCAAGTAGCAAAGGAAGAGCCTAGAAACCCCGTGTACCCATTATCTGGATGTAATCATCTCAACCTCAGGGTCAGTCCTGTCTCCTCTGTGCCCTCCTTCCTGCCCACAGATGAATAGATTATCAACCTTCATAATCTATAGATTATTAGGAAGCAAATCCCAACTACTAAATTACTGCTCCCGGAATGTTTCATTAGGCTACTTTGAAATATAAAGGCTCATTACTTTTTGTTTGTTTGTTTCAAATTTTATTTAAGTTCTAGTTAGCCAAGAGATAGTGTAATACTGGTTTCAAGAGTAGAATGTAGTGATTCATCACTTACATATAACACCCAGGGCTCATCCCAACACGTGCCCTCGTTAATGCCCACCACCCATTTAGCCCATCCCTCCCCACCCCCCTTCCCCCCCCCCCCCCCCCCCCCCCCCCCCCCCCCCGCTCCAGCCCACCTCCCTCCATGTTTTGTTTCTGAAATTCCACATTTGGGTGAAATCATATGGTATTTGTCTTTCTCTGACTGACTGATTTCTCTTAGCAGTGAAATACACTCTGGCTCCATCATTGCAAATGGCAACATTTCATTCTTTTTGGTGGCTGAGTAATATTCCATTGTGTATATAAACTACACACACACATACACATACACACGCACCTTTATCCATTCATCACTTGATGGGCATTTGACATTTGGGCTCTTTCCAATGTTTAGCTACTGCTGATATTGCTGCTATAAACATCGGGGTGCATGTGCCCTTTCGAATCCGTATTTTTGTATCCTTTGGGTAAATACCTAGTAGTGCAACTGCTGGGTCATAGGGCATTTCTATTTTTAACTTTCTGAGGAACCTCCACACTGGTTTCCAGAGCGGAGTTTGCATCCCACCAACAGTGTAAGAGGGCTCCCCTTTCTCTGCATCCCCACCAACATCTGTTGTTTCCTGTGTTGTTAATTTTAGCCATTCTGACAGGTGTGAGGTGGTATGTCATCGTGGGTTTGATTTGCATTTCCCTGATGATGAGTGATGCTGAGCATCTTTTCATGTGTTTATGAGCCATCTGGATGTCTTCTTTGGAAAAAATGTCTATTCATGTCTTCTGCCCATTTCTTAACTGGATACTTTAGTGTCTGGGTGTTGAGTTTGGTAAGTTGTTTATAGATTTTGGATACTAACCTTTTATCAAATATATCATTTGCAAATATCTTCTCCCATTCCGTAGGCTGCCTTTTAGTTTCCTTGATTGTTTCCTTCACGGTGCAGAAGCTTTTTATCTTGAAGTCCCAATAGTTGATTTTTGCTTTTGTTTCCCTCGATAAAGGCTTTTCTTTAAATAGAACTCCACCATCATTATCAAACTTAAAGAAACAACAGTATTTAGTAGTATCAGAATATCCAGTTAGTGTTCGCATTCCCCCAAATGGCTTTTAAATGCACTTTTCAAATTGATTCATTATAAACAAAGTCCTCACACTGCATTTAGTTGAAATGTCATGGTCCCACTAGTCCCTGTATGCTGTTTTAATTCATGATGCTTCATAGAGATCATTCCAACAACCTATTCTTCTTGCCTGCATAGTTTACCATTGTACAGGTGTCTCATAATATATTTTACTCAGTCCCCCATGATGGGTGGTAAGGCTTTTTTCAGCCGTTTACTGTTATCAAGCATGCTGCAATAAATCATCTCAAATATATAACTTTGTATATATATGTAAGACAAATTCCTGTGCAAGGAATTGTTGGTTTAAACGGCACGGGACTTCGCAATTTTGGCAGACACTAACAAATCGTCCTCCAAAGAGAATGCCTCAAGAGAATGCCTGTTTCCTCATACCCCCACCAGCACTGGTGTGGTCTAAAGTTGTGTGGCAATACGAGAGGTGAAAAATGGTGATCGTTGTTTTATTTTCATTTTCTTAACTATGAACAAAACCTTATCCTTTTGTGTATTTATAAGACATCTGTCCTTCATTTTCTATGAACTTTGTGGTCTTTGACCATTTTTCTACTGGATTACTGGCGTTTCCATGTTGATTTGCATTACCAACTTAGAGAGCAGGGAAATTAGTCCTTCGGATGTATGTTGGAAAGGTTTTTTCTTGTTGGCCTTTTAATTTATTTGTGGTAATTTTCGATATCCAGGATGTTTTCCAAAACGATTCATGTGCTCTCTGTCATCTACTCCATGATAACAAAATTTCTCCTTTGTTTTCTTTATACACAAGGTATTAGAATTTCCAATGGCTTCCGCATATGTTATCTTGTTTGTCACAAAAAAGAAGGGCGAGAGTTGGCTAAGCGGCTCAGCTCACGTCTCTCGTCCTCGTTGTGAGCGCTCGCCCAGTGAACGCTGATAACTGCGCGAGCATGGGTTTTCTCCAAATGCATCTCAGATGTGCGCTGCAAGAAACGAACACTTTAGGAATACTGGGTAACTTCCCAGATGGCCTCCATTCTCCCTTAGTCCGTGTAGTAATATAGCAGAGAGTAACTGAAGGAACTGGTGAGTAGTGGTATTTTTCCTGAATAGTAACGAACTTTCCAACAGTTATTAATTGAGGAAGGCATTCGGTGGCATTGGTTACCTTTCGTTTCTTTCTGAAACCAAAGCAAAACCGATTTCTAATGGGAAAAGCTAGGAGTCGCCTTTATTTGCCCTTTAATGTACAATACTGGATGATGGAGGAGATAATTTGGTCTTTTTCAAAGTGAGAAGTTAGTCGGAAGTCAAATGAGTTGCCCAAGGTCACCCACGGAGTAAGTGGTGGAGCCAGGATAAATATCGAAATTTTTCAGTTCAGATTGCAGCCACTATTGTGTTTTCGCAAAAGAATAATCCAGAAACCAGAGAGGATATTCATGTGAGGCAAAGTATACACTGGAAGTAAATTTTGGAGATCGCTGATCCTCATTTCTCTTGAAAGACAATAGTTTCTGCCTCTAATCCAAACCACTTCCCTTATACAATCCACAAAGCATTTATTTGTAGGAACTTGCTGGTTTCCAGTAGCACTCTCCTCCTGCCCCCGGTTGCCCTAGCATCACACTCTGCCTTCTAAGCCACAGAGGCTTGGTATTTGTTGAGTGAACTCTTACTGCTACTCAGAATTCCCCAGAAAATTCAGTGGTCCATCGTCACTTGTGAATCTTGATTTTACATATACATGCACACGTGTTTTAAGATGCCCACATCAGTAAAATCGCCTCTTGTCTATTGTGAACAGACCGAATCATGTCATTAAGGAGAAGTTTCTATCATTAAAATGAAACCTGGAGCCCGAGCTGATCCGAGGAAATAAAACATAGATTTTCTTTTTTAATATGCAAAATTAGTATAGGTGTGTAGATGCAATATATAAATAAAATGCAGAATTCTGCAACCCCAAAAAGGATATGTATCTTAGCCTACTAAAATCTTATGCGTAAACTATAATTATAACAACTTTTACCAAGCATTCTCCGTGTGCTAGGCACTGGATTCAGACCTTATTTGGGGAGTACCTGGGTGGCTCAGTCGGTTAAGTGTCCAGCTCCAGTTGAGGTCATGATCTCACAGTTTGTAAGTTCGAGCCGCGCATCCAGCTCTGTGCTGACAGTGCAGGGCCTGGAGCCTGTTTCAGATTCCGTGTCTCCCTCTCACTCTCTGCCCCTCTCCGCTCACGCTCTGCCTCTCTTTCTCAAAACTAATAAAATAAACATTTAAAAAAATGCCTTTATTTGGATTATTTCATTTCATCCACATAACAACCCTTTGAGTTATATATCAGCAGCAAAAAGAAATGAGCTCTCAAAGCTGTGAAGAGACATAGAGGAAACTTAAATGCATATTCTTTAGTGAAAGAAGCCAATCTGAAAAGGCTACATACTTTATGATTTCAACCATATGGCATTCTGGAAAAGGCAAAGCTATGGCGATGGTAAAGAGGTCAGTGGTTGCCAGGGTTTATGGGGGAGAAAGAGATGACTAGGTGAAGCACGGAGGATTTGGGGGGCATTGGCCATACTCTGTATGACGCTGTAATAAAGGACATATTTCATTATGCATTTGTCCAAACCCATAGAATGTACGACACCAAGGGCGAATGAACCCTAATGTAAACTATGGACTTTGGGCAGTGATGACAGGTCAATGTTGGTTCATCGGTCGTAATAAATGGACCACTCTGATGAGGGCTGTGGGCAACAAGGGAGGCTGTGCGTGTGTGGGGTGTGGGGCAGTGTGGGAAATCTCTGTACCCAATTTTTCTGTGAACCTAAAATTGCTCTAACATTAAAGTGTAATGGGGGGGCCCTGGGTGGCTTGGTCAAGCGTTCAACCCTTGCTTTTGGCTCATGGTTCATGAGATTGAGCCCCACGTTGGGCTCTGTACTGACAGTATGGGGCCTGCTTGGGATCCTCTCTCTCCCTCTCTCTCTCTGCCCCTCCTTTGCTCGCACATACACTCTCTCTCAAAATAAATAAACATTAAAAAAAAAACCCAAAAACTAAAGTTTAACGGGTGATGGAGATTAAAGAATACACTTATGATAAGCACTGAATAATGTATGGAATTGTTGAATCACGGTGTCGTACCCCTGAAACTAATATATCACTGTATATTAACAGTACTGGAATTAAAATAAAAAAACTTAATAAAATAATAAAAAATTTTTTCAGCACAAAAAACACACACACAAAAATGAACAGAAGTCTATTAAAAATTGCAATATAAATTATAGCCACTTATAAATAATGATAAAATTAAGATAATTCAGAATAAAAATATATGTACATTTCAACCTTGTCTAATGCATCACAGTTTTTGCTCTTCCTGCCCTCTACATATAACCTTCCCGCAACATTTAACACGCTGTATTTTAATTGTCCCTGTGGACTCTGAAATATGGGTAGTTTCATCAGGCAGGGAAGAGG
Source organism: Paguma larvata (assembly GCA_030068075.1). NCBI lineage: Eukaryota > Metazoa > Chordata > Mammalia > Carnivora > Viverridae > Paguma > Paguma larvata. Next base: position 10,174,807 of record CM057830.1, read on the forward strand.
GCAGAAGGCCTTGGCAAAATCAGACATTATTAATATTTAACATGCATTTAACATTATTGCTCAGAGTAGGATGCCATAAATGGCCCTGTAAAAGCTATACTTTCTGCCAATGGAATATGTTTAAATTCTAACACTGGAGCCAACATTTCACAAAGGCTCCTCCACCCTTTGCGAATTGAAAAACCCAAACACCCTCCCCGGAGAGGTCCCCTCGCAACATACGGGCCTCTCGGATTCTCAGAAAAGGTATCTCTGGGTGTATTTGCCGTCAGGGCTCCTGCCCTGCAGGTGTGAACAGTATGGAACCCATACCTTTCCACGGCCTTTCTTCCCTCATTTCTCAAGAGTGGAAACCGAAAAGAGGTGCAACCGATGGCAAGGCCTGTGTCACCTCGCAGCCCTCTTCTTCTAGCTCTTTCCTTCTAGGCATGCTCAAGCTTGGTCACGCTGTCTCCTCTTACCCCTCTAACCGAAACCCTGCCTCTCCTACTCCCTCTGGTTAATTTGCGTCTTCATGATCACTAGGAACGGCAAAGGGGTCATGAGAGCGGTATGTGATTACATCGGCCATGGCTTCTCTGGACACATCTTACCATCATAAAATGTTAAATCAGTTGGACCGAGAAAAGAAAGATTTATTGGGGAGACCCGATCTAGGTTCTTTGGAGGTACTCAGGTGTGGAAGGAAATAAGTGGACGGAAATTCAGAATTCTAACTGCAAGTGTCTTGGGTCTTCAGAACAATTTAATAATATAAACCTAATGAGGCTCTGGCTTTTTAAAAAGGAAAAATTGCGGAGATTATAGCGATAGCCCATAATTACATGGAAATGGCTGTTCGAATCATAATTATTTTCTCAGTTAATTTTCAGGTTCACGGTGAAATCTCAAAGAACCTATTTTCATCCACTATACATAATAAGTGATTATGGTTTCTTTTTAATATACAATGAAAGGAGATTAAAACGAAAAAGAGGTTTTCGCTTGATTTGTATATATGGTATGTGGAAACAATGATCACCACGAACAGAAGCCATATTTCTAAGTATATTGTAACTAGCAAGATCTCCACTCATGGTCTCAAGTATAAAATGCTCTAGACTATAAACATATCGGTTTGAATTTTTGTTATAATTTTTTGTGGCAGGCGATCTCATTTGGCTAAGATTTAAAGTCTTACGTGTACTTGTCCAATTTACCTATATGATTCTCACTGCCAGATAGCAATGGGACTCTCTTTCCTATCTTTGTATCCAGCTCTACCTTTGGCCGAACCCTCAGTTAGTTTCATAGGAGGAAAAGGAGATTGATTCAAAGTATAAAGGTCTAGATGAGTGGTTCTCAACTAGGTTTGCCCCCCAGGGGACATCTGCAACATCTAAAGACATTTTTGGTTGTCACAACCCGTGGTGGTTGGGGGGGCTTTGAGCTCTAGTGGTCAGAGGTCAGGGATGCCGTGAAACACCCCACAATACACAGGAGAGAAAGGAAACCAATTCTTCCCCCAAAGCTTCTAGAAGCAGTAGAACCGTGCCATTTAATCCAGTGAGATCCATTTTAGACTTCTGACCTCCAGAACGATAAGATAATACGTTTGTGGGGGCACCTGGGTGGCTCGGTCGGTTAGGCGTCCGACTTCGACTTCGGCTCAGGTCATGATCTCACAGTTTGTGAGTTCGAGCCCCACGTCGGGCTCTGTGCTGACAGCTCAGAGCCTGGCCTGTTTCAGGTTCTGTGTCTCCCACTTTCTCTGCCCCTCTCCTGCTCATGCTCTGTCTCTCTCAAAAATAGATAAATATTTTTTTAAAAAAAGATAATAAGTTTGTGCTGTTTCAAACCACTACTCCTGTCGTGATTTGATACAGCAGCATTTGGAAAAGAATTCATACAGACACAGGCAATTGACAGAACAGGAAACATAAATGCCTAATAAATATATTTTAAAAACCCTCGAACTCAGAAATTAAGATGCGACGCTGTTTGAAACCCATAAATACAAAGAACAGATGTGGGGTGAGGTAACTTTCACCAGTGCTGGTGGGACTGAGAATGGACGCAGCCACTCTGGGGAACAGAGTGACAGAATTTATTATCATTAAAAGCGTGCATGACCCAGAACTTCACAGGTCCAGTTTGAGGGGTAAACCCTAGAGAAAAGTCTGGCACAGACGCGTCAGGAGAGTTCTAGAACACTGCACATTGTGGGATCATTTTCATACAAAACAAGTGGGAAACAGGCTCATTATTGGTCAATAGAGGAATTTATAAATATATTTATGCTATGTTGAATTGATTGAATACATGAACTATGTTTCACCATAGACAGATGGTTAAAACATACCACTGAGTAAATAGAGCGATTTGCGGTGTGACACGCACAGTATGATAGCCTTCGTGTCACTGTCAACGCCCACGGCACTATTATAGGTTTTTCATAGATGTCTACGTATGCGGTAAAACTTGGAAACATGGACTGGGAGCGTTCATGCCCCTCTGCGCTGGTGATGGACGCTGGAGAGGATGGGAGATGGGACTAGAAAGGAGGACAGAGGGGATTTCAACTCCCCCCAGAAGGTTCTACTTCTCCGACACGTAAGAACACAAAAATAAAAATGGCACACAAAATACCAACTTTTGTTCGCAGATTTTCTTCTTGCGCTTTTCTTTCTCTTTTTTGTCTTAAATTCTTCTCAAAATATAAGCATAACACCCAAAACGATGGACGTTAAAAAGAGAGTGATCATATTGAAATTGGTTTTGAATACACCCCGGGTTAAAACTTACATTCAAGGGGCGCCTGGGTGGCTCAGTCGGTTAAGCGTCTGACTCTTGATTTTGGCTCAAGTCAGGACCTCACGGTTTGTGAGTTCAAGCTCCTCATCAGGCTCCATGCTGATGGTGCAGAGTCTGCTTGGGATTTCTCTCCCTCTCTCTGCCTCTCTTTCTCTCTCTCTTTCTCAAAATAAATAAACTTAAAAAAACTTACATCCAAAACTTAATAACTCACTTTGTCTTTCCGACTCAGGAAGTATCTTGACACATTAGTTCCGCCCTAGTATCTTCAAGAATTAAATGGATATTGGATTAATGGGATAACAGAATAGGTGCTGGATTAATGGATGGAATAATACCTGAGCATTACTAAGATCTGTATCACAGGTTCAACCAAGAAAACTGTCTGACATGTATTGCCTAACTGATTTTCCAAAGAACCCCATCAGTTAGGTAAGACAGATCTTCTGAAGAGCCCTGTTTTCCAGGTAAAAAATATTGTAAGCCTAAAGAGAACAATGACTTGCTCAAGGTTGATAAGTGGTAAGAACCAGAATTTGGATGCATGTTTTCTGATTCTAAGTACCATGCTTTTTGTACGATATCAACTACCTCTTGGGATGAGAAATGCCTTATTTAATAGCTGTTCCTGTTTAAGAAAAAGGAAGGAAGGGAGGGAGGGAGGGAGGGTAGAAGGCAAGCAAACCAGGATGTTTTAGAGGTTCGAGATGTTCTAATTGGCCCAAATACCGTTAAAGTCTATGCTGTGAGCTGGCTGCTTAAATAAGCAACCAAGCACGCAAATGATTCTTATTCTGGGCTCATATCTAGTACAGTGTTCGTATCAAAAGAGGGACTGGTCCTAATGTTTAAATTTTATTGGATAAAGTCCTGGGCAAGCAATATCAAAATGGCTAATGGTAAAAGAGAAACAGGCAAGAGTTACAAAGATAATATAGAAATCATGTTAAATTTGGAATCATTAAGGGAATCAGTCATGATTCACTGGGAAAAGAGAAACCTTAGGGAAAGTGATACCTGCCTTTAACTTTTTGAAGGATTTCCAAGTGGAAAAGGAATGAAAAAACTTTGTACTAGAGCCAAAGTGAGGAAGTCATACAGTGATGCCAAGTCTCAGCTAAGAATACAGAATTTCTAAAATATAGAGCTGTCAAAATATTAAAAAAAAAAAAAGGAATGGGTTGCCTCAGAGGAGTTCAAGCAGAAACTGGATGAATGGTTTCCAGCGATGCTTAAAAGGAAATGCTTATTTTGGAAGAGGTGCCGAACCAGATGAGAGAAATAGAATCATTCTCCGCCAATCACTCTCCCTAACACTGGTCTAACGGAGGGAAGCAAGAAGCCACTCAAATAGTTCTGGGGGGTCCCTCCAGCAAGGGGCATTGAAGTAACAGAGATTCCCTCTAGATCTCACAAACATCACGCAAGTAGGTATGTGTCTCAAAGGGAGAGCGGAAAAGAGACACTGAAGGTCTCGGAGAGGGATGTGACTTCTGGTTTTGTCATCTGAACCTATTCTTGTGGGGTCTCTGAAGGCTGAGGTCGGGTATGTGATGAAGGCTGTCACACCAGAGACAGAGGAGCAGATGGGTATCCTCTTTCATGGGAACGCCGGTGCCTGGCAGGTACATACATAAGTTGACGACTGCCGTGAATTGAGGTCAGGTGCCCAACTGGAAAATGGCGCCAACGATCTAGCAAGTAGGTTGTCTAGCTGCAGTACTGTGAATCACTGGATTTCTCAATATGAAATGGAGAACTGGGAGATGCAAGAGAGGAATAAGTCCAAGCAACCTGGATACCTGAGGTCGTCTGTAATATCTGATGGAGGCTTGTGTGGGAAGAGGAGTGAGCTGGGTTAAGTCTTGTGGACAACAGAGAGCGGACCCAACACTTCCCTTTCAGTCCTCCACCTCCCTGGGAATACAATACAAAATTGCAGCGCAACCTCCCCAGAAGCTTATCTTGCTCTTCCCTCCCTTATCCTTATCACCATACCCTCCTGGACCTCTCCTCGCTCTTACGGGCCTTTAACATAGTCCTTTCTCAGGACCTATCCTGCCGGAGTCTGCACTTTAACAAGATCACGGTCATCTGCATGCACGTTAAAGGTGGAGAGGCATCGCCTTAAGGATTTCTAACTGTGGCCCCATCAGGACTGTATTTGTGAATTAGCTCAACCCTATAGCAACCAACCAATAAGGAGTTCTTATTCTGAACCCAAACTTTTCCAGAGTTGTCATAAAATCTAGTTGGATACCAGAACAGAGCGGACCGTGGTGGTAAAGGTAAAAGATATGGTGTTGCTCGACTCCAATGGAGAGAAAGCTCATGAACCATGGGGCCTAGTTTCAAGACGACACTCCCCTCCTTTTTGCAAATGTCAAACCGAAAGAAAGGGAGAATGAGACCAGAGGACAGACCTAGGAAGTTTTCTTAAGCGGCGACTTCTCTGGGCATGGCCTATTTTGCCACAGAAATCTTTGGGACTGCAGAAGCCGGTGGAACGGTAGGTACTCACTCCCACTTCTAACGTTGAGGGTTTGCAATGCATCAAGGGAGACTGACTTTGCGAAATGAGATCCTACTTCCTGGGACTATTGCAGTTTTTCAGAGAGGGTTTCCTTGGTGTCCTAAGAAGGTTTAATATTGAGCCAAAAAAATATAGTAATACGGGGGATGTTGAATTCTGGTGAATTCTCCAGAATCCATTCCCCCCAGCCAACCAGGGAAGCTCCATCCCTCTTACCAGTAATCAGCTCAGGGCTGGGCAGGCCTAAGCCAGTTTGGACCAAAGAGAGGTGCTAGGAGAGACTTGCCGAGTGCACCCGAGAAAGAAGCTTCCTCAGTTTTAGGAGAGACCTTAGGAGAAGCCTCCCCTCACTTGATAGACACGGACAAGGGTGGATGGGGGGGGCAGATTGCAACCTGTGGCCATCACGCAACACAGGCACCTGCCTTAGGATGAAGCCAACCCTAGAGGCTTGAGAAGAAACTCTCTTTCTCTTTCCACAAATTTTGGATCCTCGGAGTGGGGAAATGGATCTCAAGTCCCTAACGGCACCATTGGGTCCCCGCAGCTCACTCTCCTTCTGGACTTCTTGTGGCACCTGCTAGTACATTAACTCCCTAAGTCAATCTGATGTGAGGTTTATTGCTGCCCGTAGCCATAAACACCGTTACTGATACAAATCATAAGTGAGAATCTCGCTTTATGGCAGGCACGACACGACGGCATAATTAGCACGGATTTGCAACCCTCGTTTCTGAAGTGATGCAATTTAAAACACATGCTCTTATCCCAGGTGAAAGAGGACGATTTTCACCGACTGTAATGAGATTCAACAATTACAGCAGAGTAATTTTGAAAACAGATGTCACGATACTCCCACCTCGCGCAAAGCTTATTTTAGTATCTTTATTGGCAATCCTTCGCAAGGTGCTCAGGGCCGAGGTCGCTGGAATGGACAAGACGGATGGCATCATGGAGAACATGAACATGCTAATTTTGCTTCAACTTTTAGACCATATTTATTGAGCGGATTCTTTGTGAAGCCTTCCATTGTTTTCACTTGAAAAGTTCAAGACGGGGCTCAGTTTTACAGTTTATTATCTCCGCTTTTAACCATTTACGGTACCCCATGTCTTAACACGTCCGGAATTTGCATCTCAGGGCAGAAGGTGGTTTTAGAGGTTTCTTGGCAAGCTAGTAACTGATGAGGTCTCTTAGGGTAGGAAATCAAAGTCTGGGGCTATTATTCCTTTAAAAAAAAAAAAAGCCAGTGAATTACATTTTTGAAGTTAACACGGAAGCCACTTGTCAAGGATTAATCTTCACGATTCTCCGTGTGTTAGTTCTCCTCCCTTGCATGCCCTTCCTTGTTTTCTCTGCTAATTCAAATTTTAGCTACCCCCTGGTTTTTAAGACGGTTCAACTACCATTCCTTCCTTAAATCTTTGTAACGGACTCATGCCATAGCTGGAGGGAGAAGCTGGTGTCATACTGAGAAGCTGAGTGCTTAAGTTTAGCCGGCCATTTTAGCACTCGACACCTGAGACCCGTTGGCCCGTCATTACTGTGTAACCCTACTTCTAGTTCTAGACCTAGAACTAGACCCATCCAGACTTCTGAGCCTTGGTACTCTCATCTGTAAAATGGGGAAACTGAAAGTACAGGCATAGCTCGCTTTATTGGGCTTCGCTCTAGAGCGCTTCGCAGACACTGCGTTCTCTTACCCGTTGCGGGTTTCTGGCGATCCTGCATCGAGCGAATCTATCAGTGGTGTTTCTCCACTAGCACTGGCTGACTTCGTGTCTCTGGGCCACATTTTGGTAATTCGTGCAATATTTCAAACTTTTTCTTTATTATTCTACTTGTGATGGGGATCTGTGATCAGTGACTTTGACGTCACTACTGTCACTGTTTGAGACCACCACGAAGCGCACCCCTCTAAGATGGCGAAATTAATCAGTAAATGCCGCGCGTGTTCTGACTGCAGATGTGGTGGAACCAGCGAGAGAACCCGAATCAGAAATGGAGCCTGAAGACGTTGGCTGAATTATTGCAATCTCACGACAAACTTTAATAAATGAGGAGTCGCTTCTTGTGAATGAGCAAAGATACTGGTTTCCTGAGGTGGAATCTACTCCCGGTGAAGATGTGGTGAAGGTCATTGAAATGGTAACAGAGGATTTCGAACATTACAGGAACGTAACTGAGAGAGCAGTGGCAGGGTTTGAGAAGACTGACTCCAATTTCGAAAGAAGTTCTACCGTGGGCAAAACGTTATCAAACAGTATCACACGCTACCGAGAAAACTTTCGTGAAAGAAACAGTCGATCAATGTGGCAAACTTCATCGACATCTTATTTAAGAAACTGCCCAAGCCATGCCAACCCTCAGCAACTGCCACCCTGACCAGTCGGCAGCCCTCAAGGTCGAGGCAAGACCCTCCACCAGCAAAAAGATTATGACTGGCCTAGAGCTCAGACGATGGTTAGCAGCTTTTAGCAATAAGGCATTTTATAATTAAGGCATATACGTTGGGTTTTGTTGTTGTTGTTGTTTTTACATATAATGCTATTTCACATTTAATACACTACACTACAGTGTAAACATCACTTTTCTATGTCCTGGGAATCCAAAAAATTCGCTTGACTCATTTTATTGCGCTACTCGCCTTCTTACAGTGCTCTAGAACCGAATCTGCAGCATCTCTAAGGTACGCCTGTATTCCATGTCCCGACGGACCACAGTTTATTTGTCCTTTGCTTACTGGAGGACATCTTGATGGCTTCCAAGTTTGGGCAATTACAAGGAAAGCTGTTCCGAATATCCGGACGCAGGTTTTTGTGTAGATATGCTGTCGAGTTCTTTTGGGTAACTGTAGAAAACCAAGAAACTGTCTTGCAAAGTGACAATACCATTTTGCATTCCCCCAACAATGGCCGGGAAGCTCCTAGCGCTCCCCATCTTCACCATCGAGTGGCGCTGTCGGTGTTCCGGCTTTTGGCCTTTCTAATAGGTGTGTCGTGGTATCTCACTGCTGTTGTAATTTGCATTTCTCTTATGACATATGATGTGGAGCAGGTTATGGTTGAAACCTATTTCGTCATGGAGGGAGCGTGAAATATATGTCATCATAGGGGGAGTGGGTAGAGGCAGGTCTTGATAAAGGAGCATAGGCCAGAATCAAAGAACCGTAATTGCCCTGGAGGAGGTCGGCTTGCTCTGGATGGGGATGGCAAGTCACTAAAAGGGATGAGGGGAGAGATGGGGACTGGAGAGACATGATCACATTTTGTTTCTTAGAATAATTATTATGGCTGCCTGCAGAGCATGGACTGACCAGTCAGAAGATAGAAATCAAAATAAGAGATGATACAAGACGTGGAAGGAGGGTTAGAATTAAATGGATGGCTTTCAGAACTCTTTGGGGGAGGGAAAGAAAGGACTCAGATTGATGCCGTCTCTTCCAACAAGCCCTCCCTGATAGCCCTTGCCCACGGGACATCAGGCCTCCCTCTGCTCTGCTTCCGTGGTGCTTCTACGGTCATTCCTCCGGCATCCAGCCTTAGCCACCAGTGAGGAGTCAAGCGCAAAGAGAGAGAGAAAAGAGAGGCATAGACTGGAGGTCAGAAGGCCTGGTTTTGTATTCCAACTCTCCGACCCATCAGTTCTGACATCTTAGGTAAATCGCTTAACTCTTCTGTTGAGTCTCTGTTCCTGTATCTATGAAATGGGGACTTTTGAAAACCTTGTGTCGTAACGTTGGTTTGAGGCACAGATATGAGCAGAGTAATCTAAAACGAGAAACAATTGTGTTTTGCTGTTATTGCCTCCACAATCCACACACACACACACGTGCACAAATACATCACGTGGAAGAGAACGGCTGACATAAGGGAAGATCTATGACCATGGGCAGGTCGAAGTCCCCTTGAACCTTGATTAATAATAGCTAACATTTCCTACATAGAATTTAGGCTAAGTTTTCTAAATAGAACATATTATTTGTAATAACTGCTCTGCACGATGGAACTTACTTAATCCACTCGACAACTTGTAAGGTAGGTATTGCCATTATTCTGCCCATTTTATAAATGAGGGCACTGAGGCACGGAGAAAGTAAGTGACATGCTCGAGGCGACACGGCTACTACGTGGTAGAGCTGGGATGCACCCGCAGGCGGTCTGTTTCCAGCGCTGACACCCTTAACCACTAAGGGCCTCTTCCAGCTATAGGAGTACGTTTCCACGTTGGCACCTTGCAGAGTAAAGAGTGGCTGTTTCACTCTTTTTGAAAGAATGGATTATTTGTAGTCTCCATTTTCGTCTTTAGCTGTCTTGGAGAATTTGGCGACATGTACGTGTATCTCATTAATTTCTCTGGACTAATCTTCTCATCAGTATTTCGGGGCTAGACAAACTCTCCTAAGACCCGTTATGAGTCATCTGTCCCTATTTCAAACTGCCCGATGCTTGGTGACTTCAGCTATTTCTCTCGGGAGCCTTGTTCCCCATTTCGTATTCCAGTAATTCTTTAGATGAAAGTCATTTCTAAAACCATCTTCTCGATTTCCTTTATCCCTTGTTTGTAGTCACCAGTTTTATTTGGCCCTTCCTACGTGTTCTTAAACACAATCACGTGACCTCAGTCGGCAGCCCTCTATCCTGTAATCCACGGCATTTCTCAATTCCTGTTCTAATACCTAAAGGTAAATAGAAAAAGCAAACTTGACTTTAATGAATATTTCATTCCATGAATATTATTTTTTCATGCTCTGGCACATGCACAAAAAATATTGAATCACGAGCCTTTTGCGAGCTCTTTAAAAACTAAATATTGGGGGTCTCTCTCCCTCCCTCCCTCTCTCACACGCACACACACACACATGCATGCACATTTTTAAAAATATTTTTTAATGTTTACTTCTTTTTGAGAGAGAGAGTGTGTGAGCAGGGGAGGGGCAGAGAGAGAGGGAGATACAGAATCCAAAGCAGGCTCCAGGCTCTGAGCTGTCAGCACAGAGCCCGACGTGGGGCTCGAACTCACGAACCTCAGGATCATGACCGATTCAGCCACCCAGGCGCTCCCACGCAGGCGCGTTTTAAAAATTCTCTCTCTTTCAACAGAGGCCAGCGAAAAATTTCTAAAACTCAAATAAGCACCTCTGACATTTCAGCCCGGGGCTCCCTCACACCTTCAGCCATGATGGAAACCACAGGACAACATATCAAGAAGGCCTTTTTCTCAGAAACGGAGTCTAGCCCAGCAGTTTTCAACCTGGGGTGATTTGGCACCACAGGGATCATTTGCAATGCCTTGGAGACATTTTATTTGTCACCACTGTGGTGGAGGGGGGCGGTGCTAGTGGCACCTCGTGGGTAGAGGCCAGAGACAGTCCTCAACATCCAACAACACACAGAACAAAGGATTATTTAGCCCAAAATGTCAACGGGGTTAAACCTGAGACACTCTTTTTTTTTTTTAATGTTTATTTATTTTCGAGACTGAGAGAAGCGGAGTACTAGCAGGGGAGGGGCAGAGAGAGAGGGAGACGCAGAATCCGAAGCAGGCTCCAGGCTCTGAGCCGTCAGCACAGAGCCCGACGCGGGGCTCGAACTCACGGACCGCGAGATCATGACCTGAGCCGAAGTCGGCCGCTCAACCGACTGAGCCACCCAGGTGCCCCTAAACCTGAGAAACTCTTAAAACCTCTGTCAACATTTCATACAATTTATGCTTGTACAACTCGGCTTCCTCAAAATGTGCCCTCGTAAGAATGACATAACATTTTAGCCTGCCGACAACTTTGGAGCCACCAAAGGTCCTCATAAGTCATTCATTTTGGGGAAATAAAAGCATGGATACATCAGGCCATAAAGACAAAACCAGGCCCCAAAACTCAAGTAAACGGCAAAATCGGCAATCCACAAGCCCATTTGGGGAATGTTTCTAAAAACTTTGGGTGTTTACAAACAAAGGAGCCAACTTTAATGAGCAAGTCAACTTTCTTCTCTTATAATTTAATTTCCTGTTCTCAGAATCTCAAGTTTCTCAGACCGTGTCATCTGATCTCACTTTGGTCTAGATTCTGTGTTCCTGTGAAAAGCTACGAGATAAGAGCCCTCTTGAGTTTCTAAATGAGAGCATCTAAGTCTGACATATGACATAGCCTGGAAGTGCACCTCCAGATGAAATCCAAGTCTGAGTCATCGGGGAGAGGCTCTGCAGGAAAGGAGGGTTGCGTCTTACTAGTTCTCATGCGGAAAAATTCCATTTCTTCTTATCAACCTCATTTGCATAATGAGTCACCACTGGAAGGAAATGGCAGCCTCTCCGTTACCCACCGCCACAACCTTCTAAACCCAGCTTAATGGCCCTCCTTTGCTTGGCCCAGGGCCACCAAGGGCTGTTGGCTCACCCCAAAATCAATCCTCTTGGCTGCTCTCTAATTTTCATTTAGTAAATTTAGAATTTTATGAAGGGCCCTTCTAACCCCTCTCTGGGACAACGGCCAGGAATCACTTTGCCTAAACAAAGTCATTGATTTTAATGGAACGAATGAGAGAGCCGATTTGTATTGCATGGCACCCTGGCAAAGATGGGGAAACGCTAGGACTCATTTGTCCCAGATTCTATCTCTGATGATAATAACGACTCTGCCCCCAAAGCGGTCTTTTACAAAAGTAAATTAGATCACGTCACTCCCCGGCTAAACCTTTTCCATAGCTTTCCATCAGGGTCAGGAGAAATTCCGAAATCTGTCGTGCGGCCTGTGGAGGATGACCATTCTCTAGGCCCCGCCTTTCTTGCGAGCCTCGGTGCACCTCCTCTCCATCAAATTCTCTGCTCCCTTATTCTGGATCTCTTAAAGGACTCCTCCCTCTTCCTGGAAAGCTCGTGCTTCCCATGCCGGCCCCCTTGCTTGGCTAAGCTGACCCCTTCTCATTTTTCAGATCATGGCTTCAAGTCGTTTCCTCAAAGAAGTCTTTGCTTGATTTACATCTGCTGAAAATTCCATTGGCCAAAGCAAACCATGTGCCAAGTCCAAAGTCAAAAGTTGAGGATATACACTCTGCTAAGGCCGAGGCAAAGAGTAAGGACGTAGGGCAGAGGGAGGAATTGGGGCCATTTCTGTAATCACCACCATCCTCTTCCGGGTGCATACATGTGATGATTAGGCCCTACCTCATGACAATTAGTGTGACCGGTGCTCATCTGGACACAGTCACCTCATTTATACAGTTGAATAGTTGTCTGTTTCTGGTTCCTTGGCTGTACTTGTCCTCCCCCTGCAGCCCTGTTACCCCTACAACACCTTAATCAGATCTGGTAAACTTCCTCTTTTCTCCAAAAACTCCCACAATGCATTCTTTCTTTGAAATTGCATTGAAATCCAATCTACTGAAGGACTTAAATACAGAAGACTAGGGGCAGCCCCGTACCTGAGGAAAACAGCCCGACTGGAGCCAATCCTGGTGCTCTCAACTGGCCGTAAGCAAAGCTGCCCCCCCAAAAAAAAAGAACGATGCTCAGACAAGGCCACCGTGTGACCATGTCTGGAGCAAGGCCAATCCGCAACCACAAAAACGATTAAGCATTCCTCTCTGATGACCAACATGAGCGACGGCTGCTGCTTCTCCAAGGACCACTCAAGCTTTGCTTTAATCCTCCCGTCTCCTAGATAAACATTATTAAAATACGCCATCATCGCATCGCCACAGCGCCTTGTTAACAGGCGAGCTAGAAGAGGCCCTGACTTCTTAAACCTTCCTGAAGGATTTCTCGAAGCCCAAGCCCTCTCAGGAGGCCTTCCCAGACCCCTCTCCCTGAGATGTGCATGGTTCTTCCAGGGGATGGTACTTCTTGGGGCAACAAGAGCGATAAACCTAACACCGTTTGAGTGTCGCTGTGTTCTTGGGGTGTTTGTTCAGCAAGCTTCAACACCTTCAGGTAACTCGCTCCCATTCGAAGGGTTAAGTGCTCCGACGTAGGCCTGGTTTGAAACACACTGAATTCCGAGCACTGCTCAACAGCACAGAGAAGACTTAAATAATATCACTAAGTGAATTTAGGATGTCTCCGGGCTGGGCCACGTGCTGAGACCAGACAGATCGGGAAGCAGTCGCTCGATAATGCACAACGTCCCTTTTCTGTAAGTTCCGAATAGAATAGTCATAATGGATTCAGAGTGACTGGATTTATTCTGCCGTGAGTGGCTAGACTCCAACAAGATAAAGTAAGGTTCCATAGGATAAAATGTGGGGCAAACCCCCCACATTAGCTTCTTGTAAGACTCGAACCTGCGTAGAGTAAGCAAAAGCAGTTCTTACGGGGGCCCAAGGACTCATTCTTTAGAGTTAGTGTGGCCCGAATTCCTGGTTCATTTACCTTCGCACTTTTTCCAATAAGTCTTTTATACTTTCTTACACGATACTGCTTGCATTTTCGGTCGCTGAAGAGAGAAAATGAGCAGTGAATTCTCACTTCTGCCAATTTTCCAGATGCCAGCAAAAGCGCGCACTATCGTATTAGAAGACGCAGGCGCAGCGTTGCAGAAATGTCATTAATCATAGTATTATCACTAACTGATCTATTTTCTCAAAAGAAATTATTATTGGGGAAAAAACAGATGTGTTTTCAGTATCGGCCTGAAATACTTTACCGGATAAGAACTGTTACCTCCTACTGAAATATTTCTGAATCAAAAAGAAGATGATGCAAACGCGGTAGACATTAGGGCTGTGTGCAAATTCGCCTCTCTCTGGGCACGGGGTCTGTTTGTCATTTCCCCACCCTCTTGGACTCAGGGTGCCCATGAGACTCGCTTTGAGCGATGAAATTCAAAAATGTGTTAATTTTTGAATGTGTGTTAATTCCTTCCAGGAGAAAGGCTTTAGATTGCCCCCGTGAGACCCCGTATCATCTCTTTCCTCTTGCCATGGTGACCAGCGAAGCTGCGGGTGGGTCCTAGGGTGACAAGATATGGAGCAGAGCCCACCAGCCAACTCACGATGAGTTCATGCAATATGAGAGAGAAATGAGCATTTGTTAAGCCACGGAGTTTTTTTTTTTTTCAGGGCAGTTTGTCATCCCAGGTTAAGCTAAACCATTCCAGAGATCGGCATTTTTCCTGTTAAAAAAGTAAGGCTTTTTTTTTCAAACGACATAAAGATATATAGAGCTTCACTCGCCAACACATTAGGCGCTAGTCTTACGTGGCTATTTCAATGAAAACGACCAGTCACCTTGAAGAGTCATTTCCTCAGCTATGCGAGCTACATTTCGAGGGCTCAACGGCCACGTGTCACTACCGAACGGGACGGCACAGATACAGAACATTTGCCTCAGTTCGGAAAGTTCCACTAGGCAGCGCTGAAGAGTCGAACAGGAAAGTACCCAAATCACTGCCCCCACGCCTCGTCACCAACCCCTCCCTAAGTGCCACCACTCCGTACAGACTACTCAACAGCACTGTTCTCCTACCTTACATTTCCTATGTTTTCACATTATAAACATAAATACATCTACATACATACACACACATATTGCTTGGTGACCTGCCTTTTTATTTTTAATTTTTTTAATGTTTATTTTTGAAAGACACAGCATGAGCGGGGTAAGGACAGAGAGAAGGAGCCACAGAATGTGAAGCAGGTCCCAGGCTCCGAGCTGTCGGCACAGAGCCCAACGTGGGGCTCGAACCCCCAAACCGCGAGATCATGACCTGAGCCGAAGTCGGACGCTCAACTGACTGAGCCAGCCAGGCGCCCCGGTGACCTGCCTTTTTAATTCAACTAATAAAATGTCCTGGAGATATTTTTTTTCCTGCTGGACATTTAGGTGGTTTCTAGAAGTACTGATAGGGATCCTTCTAGCTCTTTGTCCAGGAATTTTTTTTCTACCTTGACATAATATATAATATGTATTATATTGTGATTTCTCTTCCCATTTAAGTAACAATAAGGTTTGGAGTTTATTTCATTCCTTTATATGCTCCTCGACCTTTTCAAATAATTCCATTATTTTGATTTTATGTTTAGCTCTTGAATCCAACTGAAATTTAGTTCTTAGGAAATAAACAAATAATTTACATAAAGATATAACGACGATATAAGTAACGAATTAGGAATCTAAAATATCGGTTTTCCATATAGATAGCAAATTATATCAAGTTCATTTTCTAACTACCCTATAATAATAATAATTCAGAAGCTGATGCAGGTTTATTGGAAGTCCTGTGACTTCAAAGGGCCCTTAGACTTGTCTCTGATATGGCTGGTTATCCTCAATATTCTTTCTTGAAAAAGTCTCTTGGTTCCTTTTATTACATTTTCACTTTTATAGAAGTGAAATTGTAATAGGGTTGAATTGCCCCCTTCCTTTTACCATTTCTTGTTGGAATTTTGAGTTGGAAATCACATTCAGAAACATGACATGACAACATTTTTCAGGTATTACTATCCTTCAGTAAAGAGTTCTTTTTAAAATGTCTTCGACAGGGGCGCCTGGGTGGCTCAGTTGGTTGAGCGGCCGACTTCGGCTCAGGTCATGATCTCACGGTCTGTGGGTTCGAGCCCTGCGTCGGGCTCTGTGCTGACGGCTCAGAGCCTGGAGCCTGCTTTGGATTCTGTGTCTCCTTCTCTCTCTGCCCTTCCCCTGCTCACGCTCTGTCTCTATGTCTCTCAAAAATAAATAAACGTTAAAAAAAAATAAAATAAAATAAATTAAAAAAATAAAATAAAATGTCTTCGACAAAATCTTACAAATTGTATTAGATTTAGTCCTGGTTTTATGTATTTTTTAATGTATTGGCCATTGTTGATATTGTGAAAGTATCTTTAAAATTCCATTTTCAAATAGGTTATTGGCGGTAGAAGAAGGCTATTAGTGTTTATATTTTTATTTTCTATTTCCTTAATTGCATGAACATTATTCATAGGTTTATTTATTATTTTTTTAATGTTTATTTATTTTTGAGAGACATAGAGACAGAGTGTGAGCAAGGGAAGGGCAGAGAGAGAGGGAGATACAGAAACTGAAGCAGGCTCCAGGCTCTGATGAGCCATCAGCACAGAGCCCGACGTGGGGCTCGAACTCACAGACCGTGAGATCATGACCTGAGCTGAAGTCGGCCGCTTAACCGACTGAGCCACGCAGGTGCCCCTATTCATAGGTTTAATCATTTTTCCGAGAAGCCTTTAGATTTTTCAAAACAGATAATCGATGTTATCTCCAGGCAAAGACACTTTTCTCTCTTCTTTCCGATATTTATGCCTCTCATATCTTTTCCCCGTGTGTCTGCTTTGGCAGCGCAGTGGTGAAAACGGACATTTGGTATTTTTCCTGGATTTAATAGACATGCATCTTACCGTTCTCTATTAAGCACAGGAGAAATCAGCCTGAAATTTAATTACTGAGTGATTTTTCAGCATCCATGAGAGGATCACTGGGTTTGACTCCTTTACTCTGCTCCCATCATAAATAACATATAAATGGCCAAATTCTAAACCACCCTTGCCTTCCTGGCCGGGATAAACCCTACTTAAACATTGTATGATACCGGTTTGATAGACCGCTGAATTTCGCACGCTGAACTTACTTAGGACTTCTGCAAACAGGCTCAAAGGTGAGTTTGGCCAAGTACTGTGTGTCAGGGGGGCGGAGTTTTCTGTCTTCTCTATCAGTGCAGTAATAGCATCAAAAAGAGAGTTTGGAAGCTTTTCGGATTGTTAATGCAGCAGTTTACAAAGCATGAAAGCTATCTGAGCTTGGAGGTTTTGGAGAAATTACTCAAAACATGGCACCTGAATGTTAAGATTATCTATTTCTGCCCTCTTGATTTTTCTTGGTATCACCCTTATGAAAGGATAGACTGTTGGGGGATCTTTAAAAAAGAATCAGGTTTGTGTTCTATTGATGAACTCTTATAATTTTTAGAAAAACACCATTAAATCTGCTTTGCCTTTGTATTTATTTTTATGGGTTTTTCTGTCAGTCTTTTATGGGGTCTTTGATTTCACTGCTAATTTCATTTTCTCTGCCTCTCTAGGGAATGTATTTATAACTGCCTCCTTTTCTTCAAGCACTTTTTTGGCTGTATTCCGCATGTTTGTTTTTTCCAATCATTAGATAGATACATTTTATTCCAAACCAGTATACCAAATCTTAATTTCCATGATTTCAAAATCAACTTGATCGTAGTCCAGATTGCCGTGGGCTTTGTCCCCTCCTCTTTTCTTCTTCGGACTCGTTTTTAGAGTTTGTACTCGTGGTTACAATACCCAGGAAAAAAAGTTCCGCAGATACTCTGCATCTGACCGCTCTGTAGGTGAACTGTTAGTCTGGTGAAGGCGTCTTCTCTATCTTTTTAAAAAATGTTGTGTTTTTTTTTTTAGTTTATTTTGAGAGAGAAAGAGAGAGTATGAGAGAGTGGGGAGGGGCAGAAAGAGAGGGAGAGAGAAAATCCCAAGCAGGCTCCGTGCTGTCAGTACAAAGCCCAACTTAGGGCTCGATCTCATGAACTGTGAGATCATGACCTGAGCTGAAATCAAGAGCCGGTAGCTTAACCGACTGAGCCACCCAGGCGCCCCCATCTTCTCTGTCTTCGATGGCCTCGTGACTCCAGAGTCTGTCACTCATGGCACTTGCCCAAGACCATAATCTTGGAATGAGGTAAGTGGCATCCATAAATTCTCCCTGTAGACAAGCTTCTCTACCAATGACAAGCTTTTTTCTCTTCTTGAGAACCATGAAAATCAAGAGGGTCCACGTTATAGCAATTCCTCCAGTCTCGTCCAGAACTAATCGAATCTAAGTCTCAAGGAGCAGAAAGGATCACAGGGAAACCAGCTGCTGTGTTGTCACCCTGTTCCTCACGATACGTTTGGTCTTTCCACACTCGAACTGTTGTGCCTGGCTGAAGCTTCACGGGACCCTCGGAAATCTCTGGCCCAGACAATGGATCCTTTGTTTATGGTTGAAACAAAACCCAAAAGCTTTTGAATACACAGTCTCGTCTTCTAAAATCTTCGCCAAAGCCTTTCTGCTTCATGAAAGAATTCACTTTCTGGGTTGGATTCCCAACATTTAAATTCCACTTCATCACCTCCCAAGTGACTGAAGTGATCTGGAAACACTGTACTAACTTCTTAGAAAATTTTTAGCCAGGAAGCTCTAGGTTGTCTTTTTTTTTTTTTTAACGTTTATTTATTTTTGAGAGACAGAGACAGAGTGTGAGCAGGGAAGGGCAGAGAGAGAGCAGACACAGTATCTGAAGCAGGCTCCAGGCTCTGAGCTGTCAGCACAGAGCCCGACGCGGAGCTCGAACTCACAGACCGTGAGATCATGACCCCAGCTGAAGTCGGCCGCTCAACCGACTGAGCCACCCGGGCGCCCCAGGAAGTTCTAGGTTGAATTCAGAATAGAGTTTATAGTTTAAAGGTCCCAGACTGCGTAGGTCCATTGTTACATGGAGTCAGGAAGTCTTTGTGATCTTTTCCCCGAGACTGTGTATGTCCAGGGCTATAAAATTCTGGTACAACTCGAATCTCTCATAACCAGGCACAACCGATCGCCATGGAGACATCATGTGGTATATAAACTTGAGATGAAGAGTAGCTTCTTTGGTGCCTAACTCAGGAAAATCCGCATCTGACAAGGGAAAGGCTGGGCATCAACCACGTGCCAAGACAGAACATGAAACTTACTAAAGGTCACGGCCGCCGGTCCCTTTACAAGTAAAATATAAGATGCATCCGAAGAGATGTTGGGGAAAACCTCACACTCCAAGTCAAGGACAACTGAGACTAGACGTTGCTGTCACTCGACTGCAGTATTAAGCTTAGCAGCACCACGACGCCACGCATAGAAGCCAAAAATACAGTCCCGATAGCGTCGAAACGCTTCGACTTTTTATTTTCCTTCCAGTTAACACAGGGTTATATTAGTTTCAGGTGTACGATATCGTGACTTCTCCCTTCCGTACATCACCTGGTGCTCATCGGGACAAGTGCCCTCCTCAACCCCTTCTTGCAGGAGGGAGCGGGCGGGGCAGCGGCCGCAGCTGATGAAGCACAAGGGGAGAGGTGCCAAGAGTGGCAGAGGCCACAGAGCCTGGCCCGTGGGCAGAGAAGGGGGTGGGGGCCGGTGCCACCAGCAGGGCCGGGAACCCAGGCACCCCAGCCCGCCGTGGTCTGTTTTCCGTAGGACTCTCATTGACCTCGATGAACCTTATAATTAAGAAGTAATCTCAGTTATTGTGGCTTTTATTTTGCCCTTCATTTCTAATTTTATTACAGTGCGATCGGAAAACACGGCCTGTGATTTCTGCTCCGGAGAACTGGTCATCCTACGTGCTTGGAAAAGAACATTCGCTTCAACCTGTCAGTTATGAAAATATAGAGAGTGAAGCTTCATAAATGTGCGACGGAAAACTCTACGGACCCATGCTTCTGAGTTTTTGATATTGGTTTCTGGGAAGTCGTGTTAACATTCTGCCAGCATGTCTGGGAATTTGTCTCTTCTTCTGTATTTCTATTCATTTTTCCTTCATCTATTCCATATTCTGTTGTTCATAGCCTTAAAGATGGATCTGTGGTCAATACGATCTTTTTTCTCTTACTACTTTCGCCTTTAACTTTTACGAATATTAATATCTCTGCCCTTGTTTTTTTCTTGCATTTTAGCATTTTGTGATACATCTTTTCCCACCTTTACTTTTTCATTTCTCTGTTACTTCACCTGAAGGCTATTTTTAAATTATTCAACCAATCTGGGTTTTTTCCTTTTTTAAAAAAGGGGTATTTAACCTATTTAATGTAACTGTGAATATTCTTGGATTTATTCATCCCATCTTATTTTCATTTGTTCTATTTACCACGATCAGCTCTTAGTCTCTTTTTCCTTTCTTGCCTGCTGTTGTGCCGATCGATACCTGCGTTTTGTTCAGTTAATTTTCTTCTAGTAATCTCCAAACGGCCATCATTTTTCTCATTTGCTACTCGCTGTTTTTAAATTTGTAACAAACGCGTACCTAACATAGTATTTTAGTTGCATCCAAAGACCATTGGTGTCTAAATCCTCCTCCCCAAGAAAACGGAAATCCCACTTCCTTCTCTAACCCTTTCATTTCCCTTCTGACGTCGAGGATTTTAGATCCCTAGGTTGTATCCTTAGAGTTATGATTATCATTTGACTCTGGCATCTATAATCGTGGGCAGCGATCAATAGATTTTTCCGGCACCATGCCTGGCCTCAGCGATTCTCCTGCCACCTCTCTCTTGGCATCCGTTTTTATTCTGGTGGCGCTGTAAGTAACATCTTTTTTTAAATGTTTATTTGAGAGAGAGAGAGAGAGAGAGAGAGAGAGAGAGAGAGATACAAGCATGCGCAGGGGAGGGGCAGAGAGACAGGGAGGTGCAGAATCTGAAGCAGGCTCCAGGCTCAGCTGTCAGCACAGAGCCCGATGCGGGGCTTGAACCCATGAACCACAAGATCTTGACCTGAGCCTAAGTCAGACTCTTAACCAAATGAGCCACCCAGGCGCTCCTAGAAGTAACATCTTTAACTAGCACTTTCAAAGCGCCTCTGTGAGTCTCTGCATATCCCACAAGTCTTAATTTTTCCTTTTGTAAGTTTATTTTTTTATTTATTTTGAGAGAGAGAGAATCCCCAGCAGGCTCTGCACTAACAGTTCAGGGCTCGATCTCACAAACCGTGAGATCATGACCTGAGCCGAAACCAAGAGTCTGACGCTTAACCGACTGAGCCACCCAGGCGCCCCAAAGTCTTAATTTTTCTGGACACCTGAATGGTAGTTTGCCAGGTTATGGGATTCAAAATCTAAAATCATCTCCCTCAAGTTTGTCAAAATATGTGGCAAGAGGACGGTTAGAAGAGAACGACTGTTTATCGAGGCTGGGCCACTCTACCCACCCTGTCGGTATGCTCGTTACTCTGCCGTCATAATAACCCGAAAGTAGAGGTCGTCGCCTGCCCGTTTCACAGAAATGGAAGCTCAAGCACAGAAAGGTTTCCTCGTGCCCAAGCTGCACAGCAAGTGAGCGAAAGGGACCCTTTCAGCCCAATGTTCTTGGACCTCAAAGCCCTGCTCCGAGTCTAGACCTCTGCCTTCCCACAGAAAGAGAAGGCAAGCCACCTGCAGAATTTCAAACTTCCTAGTCGTCCGATTTTAAAAAGTAAACAGGCGACCTTCGTCTTAATACTTTATTTAGCTCAATTCATCCCAAAAAAGTATTCTCATTTTGGCACGTCATCGGGGTTAAAAAATGACCAAGGAGGTACTTGGCTTTCTTCCTACTAAGCCTTTAGAATCTGGGGTGTCTTTTACCCTTATGGCCCACCTCAGTTTGAAATGGCCCCATTTCATGCCCTCGGGACCTACACACAGTCCGGCTCCGTGCCATGCTGCTTTTGAAAGCAAACGCTTTCCGACCCTGATTGAAAGCGTCCTATGTGGGTGATTTTTCCATCCCAGCTTGAGATGAGGAAATCTGGCTGCCCCTGGAACTAATTTTATGGCTGTTTATTTGCGGCTCGCAGATACGCAAGTAATCCCTCCTCGGTGCTCCTCCTCACCGCGCAGCACGGCCTCCCCTCCTGGTCTACACGGCCGGAAGTCAGAAGCGCCTTCCTAAAGCCAACCGTTAATCCACTCAAAAGACAGATTAAACAGCTCCCCCGATTTGACGCCCGCCGCGTGTATGTTTCCCTATGCGCCTGACCTCCTTTTTTGGGCAAATACCCGGCCCCGGTGCAGATGGGCTTTTTATCACTCTTGGGACAGCACCGGGGCTGGGGCCAACATCCCATCGCTTTCGTTCAGTCGGTGCCCAAGAGCGTTACGGGAAGGAAATAACACACACGCAGCCATTTATTTTAAATCTCGGAACAGCCACCATTTCACACTCACCGCTGCCAGAATCTCTACCAAAACCAGCCTCCCGGGCCCCTCACGCGCTCTCCCCAGAGCCTCCAATAACTCTGGCGGTCTTAATGACTTAGAAACTGGAGTTTGAAATAATAAAGGATACCCTCCCTCCACGGAGCTTATGACAGATGGACGGGCTGGGACATTAGAGGTGGGATGTCAGCATTTGGGGCTCCAAGCGGCAGCCTGACTTACGTGACAGTCGGCGGAGAACGGCCGCTAAAGGCCCAGCCGGAAGCCCTTGTGAGCCACATATGGCAGCCCTGTCTTACTTTGGAGTTGTAGGGTCTAGGGCAAGTCACCTAAGCTCTCGACCCCTTATTTCCCTCATCCCCATGTGAGGACCATGATGCCGCCTCCCTGGGCTCTTGGTAAAAGTCATGGAGATGATGCGTCTAAAGGTTCATGATACCTCCCCCAATAAGTGTCGACTGAAAAACGGTTAAGAGTTTACATTTTATTTTTTCAGCTTTACTGGGGGTAAAGCTAACAAGAGAAAGCCTATGTATCGAAAGGGTAAAATGTGATTATTCGAAATACATATATTTTGTGAAACGGTTATCTTGATCAAGTTAATTAACGCGTGCATCACCTCACAAAGTTACCATCTGTGTGTGCGCGCGTGCGCTGAGACTACTTAAGATCTACTCTCTCAGCAACGTTCAAATACACAACGTGGTATCTTACAGCCCAAGGCTTGTACCCTTTGGCCAGCACGGCCCCATTCTGCCCACCCCCAGGCCCCCGTGGCTAACATTCTACTCTCTAATTCTATGAAATTGCCTTTTTTTTTTTTTTAAGATTCCACGTGCGAGAGATTACACAGTATTTGTCTTTCTCTACGTGGCTAATTTCACTCAGCATGATGTAATTTTTCTGATATGTTGATCCCAAAGCAATTGTCTTCACGCTTAGGCTCAAACGCTGGCTTTGCTGCTTTGAGATCTTGGCGTGTTCCTTTGCTAAGACTCCGTTTCCTTGACTTTAACCTCATAGAGTCAAGGCCTTGGGCTCCGAAGGCTCTTGGTGGAATCGAACAGGCAACATACGTAAAGTTCTTGGCACAACGTGAGCCACCCATTCAGTGCCTCAAATATTGGAGCTCTCGTTATAACGGACTAATGTGACAGTACGGTGACAGTATCTCCACCACGATGTTGTAAGAAGCGAAGATTCACTCTAAATGACCTTCCTAGGAACGTCCCCCGCATACCGCAAACTCCTGAAGATACGATATTAATAAGCAGCTGGTGGCGTTTGGACATAAAGGCATTTCACGCATTTTGAAAGGAGGTGGTGAGGACACCGGGCAGAGGACACAGGACTGCGAAGACAGCCTGCGTGGAAAGCTGTGTGTGGCACCACGCCCCCCGGCCGCGAGCAGCGGGTGAGTAGCCTGCGGGGGCTGACAGTCCGCCGGGCGTGCCCAGTCCATGTTCTGCATCCTCACGACCTGTCATTTGTCTCTGTCGCTTCCGGTCTCCCCGTGGCATCTGCTCGCCTCACTCAAGGTGCGTTCCGCCCTGCCCCCTCCGCCCCTCCGCGTAACCCCTCTGCTCTCCGCCTGAGCCTGCTGCCCATGAGCACCGCAGCCCTGGGTGGCTTCTCCTCCGGCCCCCTTATTGACAAAACGGTGTTTATTTCGGCAAATCGAAGGCGGGCCCCTTATGATCTGCGCATCGGGAAAGCAGAGAGATCTTATCTCTCTGGCTTATGTTAAATTTGTGCCACAAAGGAGCAAACGCTACAGAGAACCAACTGAGGGTGGCTGGGGAGGGGGGGATGGGCTAAATGGGTGACGGGCCCTGAGGATGACACTGGGTGTCCTATGTTAAGAACTGAATCACTGGGTTCTACTGAAGCCAAGACCACACTGTACGTTACCTGACTTGAATTTACATTGAAAAAAAAAATAAAAATAAAGATAAATGAGCAAACGCTGGCAGGTGCCGACTGATTTCCATCTACCTACACAGTGTTTCCTGTTTTCCGTTGCTCCCAGAATCTCCCGAAAAGTCAGGGCCATCAGCCGTGGAGCTGCAGGAGGGGAGCAGCTTGTTAGGGCGCCGCGACAGCAGGGAGTACAGAAATCGCCTGATAAAAAGCAGGCCCCTCAAAACAGAGGGCTTCCCTTGGGGAAAGTCGGGCTGGCAGGCTGAGAAGCGCTCTCCATCTGCCCCGTCTGCCGTCATCAGCCCCAGCCGCCTGTGACAAAATGTCCCCACCCTTTCCGGGCGCCTCAGGGCTGGGCTCTCCCCAGCTGTTCACCGCTTTTTGACACGTCTCCCCGCTGGTAATCTCATTTTCACCCTCTCTGCTCCTGTTCCTCGTCCGTTTAATTATTCATTCGACAAACATCCCCCTAGCCCCGGGAGAGACCACGTTCTCGCCGGTTCTCAGAATGGTCTTCCTGGTCTACCTGCATCCAGGTCCCGCGAGCTAACAGTTAGCATGCATATTCCTGGGCCTCTCCCCAGCCCTGCGGAATGCAATCCTCCCCTGTGCACAGCTCAGGGACTCCGACTTGCGACAAGCCCCCCGAAGAGTATCGCGATGCCTGGGCGAGTGCGTATACCATTGGCATCAATATCCCTTCCGTCCTACCGTTCTCTAACAGCAGGAGCTCTCCGGCATCAATCACGTCTGCACAATCCCCGGTTCCCCGCACCATCGCCTAGACGAGGGAACACTACCTGCTTTAACAGACGCATCTCCCAGAGTTCGTGGCTCAACACGGTCACACGCGCCTCCTCCTCAGCTGCACATTTCAGCGCAGGGCAACCAGGCACACAGCTTCCTCAGAGGGGTGATTCGGGGCTCCAACTCCTTCCATCTTGTGGCTGCGTTATCTTCAAGGCGTAGCTCCCAAAATGCCCTCCGCCGGGCGCCTCCCATGTTCGAACCATCCAGAAGAGGAGTATGGAGGACCAGGAGGGAGTTGGGTCCATTTCACGAGTCGGGGTGGGAGGTGGTATTTTCTACTTGCCTCTACATTCCACTGGTCACGCGGGGTCACACGACCACAACTAACCTTGAGGAACACGGACAAGTGGCCTGACCGTGTGTAGAGAGAGCAGAAGATTTTGAAGAAAACTTATCAGCCTCTACTTCATGCAGCTCATTAAACAATGTTTTTCAGTATTGCGGTTCTTCAAAGAATTAAAAATAGAAATACCACGTGATGCGATCATTCCACTACTGGTTATCTACCCAAAGAAGACGAAAACACTAATTCAAAAAGATGTAGGCACCCCTATGTTGACTGCGGCATTGTTTATAAGAACCAAGATATGAAAGCAACCTAGTGTCCGTTGATAGACCAATGGAAAAGGAAGACATGGGGTGTGTGTGTGCGCGCGCGCGTACACACACCGCGTACACACACACACACAATATAATATGCAGCTATGAAAAAGGATGGGATCTTGCCATTTGCAACAACACGGATGGACCTAGAGGGTATTATTACCCTAAGCAAAATAAGTCAGACTGAGAAACACAAATACCACATAATTTCACTCATGTGCGGAATCCAAAAAAACAAATGAACAAACCAAAAGCAGAATCGGACCTCTAAATACAGAGAACAGGCTGTTGGTTGCCAGAGCGGGGGAGGGAGGATATTGAGCAAAGTGGGTGGAGGGGTGGGGGAGGTGCGACCTTTCAGTCACGGAATGAATAAGTCACAGGAATGGAAGGCAGGGCGCCAGGGAACAGAGCGAATGATATTGTAACGGCACCGCATGGTGACAGATGGTGGCGACGCTTGCCGGGAGCGCAGCAGAACGTATAGAGAAGTTGAATCACTGTCGTACACCTGAAACTCATGTAACATGGTATGAAAACTCTACTCAAAGGAAAACGCTTTGCTTAATGGTTCTCCGGCAGCAGTGGAGAGTCGCTGCAGACTTCAAGGAGCTCTCCAGAGGCTCGAGGCCTTCCCTGGGCCGGGCCCCAACTGCTGAGGCTGGCATGATCCTTGCCAAAGAACAGAAAGGAACCAATCTAGTCGATCCACTGTCTCCTCCAACCCTCTGCAGGCTTCTGGAACCACGCTGGGCCCTCGAAGTGAGCTGCAGCCTTACTGGGAAGCCAAGGACCGGAAACTTCAGATGTCCTCCAGATGGCTTGAAAAGTTTACCCACGGGAAGTCTGACCAGAGTTGATCCACGTACTAAGAATATTCTTGTCAGGCAGGTGCATTCCAAGCAGGCGTGGTCACCAAAATTATACAATTGAGAGTCCGTTACATTGATAGGAATCCTGAAGCAAATCAAAGTCCAGACCCTTGAAAGCAGATCTAGTAACACAGAAAGGTCAGAAGTCATTATCTGAGCCCCGTCACTCTGAGGCTTGAAAGGACCATCAGAAAGGTGAGACCTTGGTGCTCAGTGATTCAAAAAAAAAGGCAGAACCTATGCCAGGTGACTCTCGATCATGAGATGGGCAGGTGGGAATAATGAAAAAGGCACCAACGTGCTACTCTTTGATGACATTACACACTGGAGTGTTCCGGGAGGAATCTGTTTTTGTTGTCGCTGAACTCGAAAAGAGGCTACGGCTCCAGGTTAGCAAGAAACAGGGAGAAACGGTCTTTAGGTAAACCCCAGCAGAGCTGAGAGTTCGCTCAGTGGTGGTGATGACAAGGTCTGAGCAAAAGCATCAGGCAATAGTCATCAGGAACGCGCGAATGAGTGGAAAGAATGGGACGGGGAGGGAGGAAAAGCCAACATCCAGGTGCCTTACGGAAGTCACTGCTGTGTGGAATGGGGGCTCCATTTTGCTAGAGAAGCAGAAAAAATGGCCGCCCTAAAGGTGAGACATCAGAGCATTTATACATTAGCTTCCTTCCCTCATGGCGAGGGTACTTCCCTCCTATTTCTGGGCTTTGCTTGTGCAAGGGCCTACCGAGCTTCCGAGGTATCAGAAGGGACCCTGCAGCAGAAGGGAGAAAAGGGAGGTGGGGACCTCGTAAGTGCAAACCGAGTCTAGATTGGCAAGGAATGTCCATCTCGGCTGCCTCTGAAATCAGAGGTTGGCCAAGTGGATGGGACAGTTAACAGATACATCTTCCTGAAGAGAACTCGAAGCTTCATCACTGGTTTCTTCTTGAAAGAAGGGCCATCTCTACTTCTCACCTACCATTCCATTTTGACCCACCCCCCATTTCTTTTCAACCCACCACGATCAAATTTCAAACGCAGTGAGGCCGAGTTACTGCCCGATTATTGAACTGATGAGTGCCAAGCCAGAGAGTCGCTTCTTAGTAGTTGTTTGGGGTGTTGGTATAAGGGCGGTATCTACAGCTATGGGGCGGGATAAGGGCAACTTGGATTTTACGAATCATGAGGAGTGTGGTGCAAGAGTAAGCCGTGCTGCTTAAGGGAACCAAGATAGCAGACACCCTAGGTGGTGACTGAAGGGACTCTCTGAACGCCCCCTCTGAGCTCCAACAACTGTTCTTGCAACCAACAAAAGTGTGACATTAGAAGCGATTTCCTCGTGCCTTGAGGACTTTTCTGTTTCCCAGAATCTCCCAATACGTTGTAGGAAAATATCTTGGACTTTCATCAACAAACATCAGAGCAGGAATCGTCAGCAGCCAATAGACCCCATGAGGGTTCAATAAATGGGTCGTGGATTCTGTGGCGGGATGGGGATCACAGGAGGCGATAAAAGACGGCCTGTCATTACCAGTTCGCCCTACTGCCCCGCCTGGTCTGAGTCGTGTCACCGTCTCCCACAGCCGTGTGAGAATGTGTCTCCTTCCCTCCCACCATTTCCACTCCCCACCACGGCCCTTCCTTGCCATGGGGTTGTGTGGACCGCCCTCTACCTGTGACTGTAGGTGGGGCTGGAATATTGTTGGAAAACCCATTTGTCACCCAGTTGCCCCACCACATGAGTTATGACTACACTCAAGTCCTTTATTTGGACAGGAGCTGGAACTCCTACTTGTTAGGAACAGGATGACAAGTATGGGCACGCACGCATATGGTTGATACATGATAGATCAACAGTCACGGATAATGGATCGATATTTCGGTACAAGATGAACTGGACAAAGCGAGTGGGGGCGCTTCTCAGGCTGGTGCCAGAGCCTTCCACAGAGCCCTCCCTCATCTTGGCGGGCCCTCTGTAGCCACAGGAAACATGAAAGAAGGACAGAAATGAATGATCTCTGCGAGGCAATCCGAAGTCCAGAGCAGAGTTATATTCGGAAGATGTGTCGAAACACACAAAATGGCACCCCTTTTCTTCTCTTCTCTTCTCTACCTGGCCGCCTTGCTCCTCCTTCGAGACCCCTCTCTCCGGAAGCCTGACACTGCCCAGCAGCTGTGCACACCGTCCTCTACACTAGGGTTCCACACCCTTGGTGCCACTCACGTTCTGGACCAGGGCTCTTCGTGGGGGGTGGGGAGGATGTTCTGTCCTGAACATCCAGTGCTGGTACCAAAAATATCTCCACATGCTATCGAATGTCCCCTGGGAAGGGGCTAAGTGCCCCCTCGCCGAGAAGTCGGTGAGCCCAAGAGGACCCCAGAAGATGCCACTGCATTGTGCAGGCTGGACGAAGTGCTTCCGGAGTCCACGGTGGACATCGCCCCGAATGAGATGACCGTCAGGCGTAGTAGGAGCCCAGACCAGTAAGCCCAACAGAACCACGGCGCGCGTCTTTCTCAGCAGACTCTTTTCCTTTATTTAAGTAGAGCCTTCAGCCCAAAGCATTTCTGAACAGCCAAGCCCTCTAAACAAATTTCTGCCTACCTGACAGGGAGAAGTCAGCAGAGCTGTGGGTCCCCCGCTGTGCTCACCCATCTCGTGAAGCTTTCATTTTACCTCAGCAATAACCAGCTGGTGCCAGGCCAGCCGTGACCTGCTAATGGGGTGCGTTTTCATATTTATCTGCTCGCACGTTGTCTGTGGCCTCTTTGGGAGCGCTCCCTGATTGCTCTCCAATCACTTCCCGCCCCTTTCGAGAACATTAGGTATTAATTCAAGCTTGTCAAATCGTATATGATATATTCCATTCAGGAGCTAATACCTCATCAACCTTACCTGGCACTGGAAAATTCAATTTCTCAAGATACCAGCTGTTATCCTGGAGGCCTTGCATATCTGTTTGGAACAGCTAATAGGAAATGTTCTTGCTGCGGTTTTGTGTGTGTTTGTGTGGTTTTTGTTTTGTTTTTGTTTTTGTTTTTGCAGCTGGTGAAGTTCTATGAATTGCATCTGAAGTATCTACCTCCCTACCTCCACGAATCAAAAACCATTAACAAAATTAATAAACTTAAGGCATAGAAACTTAAGTGCTTTTTTGTTAGCCCCCTAAATAACAAACAAAATAAAACACAACAGGGGCGCCCGGGTGGCTCAGTCGGTTAAGCAGCTGACTTCGGCTCAGGTCATGATCTCACGGTCTGTGAGGTTCGAGCCCCGCATTGGGCTCTGTGCTGATGGCTCAGAGCCTGGAGCCTGCTTCAGATTCTGTGTCTCCCTCTCTCTCTGCCCTTCCCCTGGTCACGCTCTGTCTCTATGTCTCAAAAATAAATAAACGTTAAAAAAATTAAAAAATTAATAAATAAAACACAATGCCTATTTGCAAGTTACAGGAGTCTTCAAAAGACACCTTTTTATGTGAAGACTGTTGGCGCTTAGTTTCAAAAAAAAAAACCCCAAAAAACTAGACTGTGGAGGGCTATTTGATAAGATCGGAGGCACGTCATGCTGAATATTCAAACAACATCATTTCTTTGTTTTAATGGCTACCAATGTCAAAAAGCCAATCTACAGAGATACATTATTGCAAACAAAATTAAAGTTCTGTAGTTCATTTTACAAGGTCAAGATTCTGATGTCTCTCAAAGACATCAGAATTCTCCAGAGCTTTTTAAAAAGAGTAATTCTAAGCTGTCATTAGTATTGTTATTGTTATTTGTTTGCTTTGGTAGTAGTACTGTTGGGTGTTTTTTTACTGAGGTATAATTGCCATATAACATTATATTAGCTTCAGGTGGACCCCATAATGCTGTGATATTTGTGGGGTTTTTTTTTATTTTTTTATTTTTGAGAGACATAGAGACAGAGCATGAGCAGGGGAAGGGCAGAGAGAGAAGACGACACAGAAACCGAAGCAGGCTCCAGGCTCTGAGCTGTCAGCACAGAGCCCGACGCGGGGCTCAAACCCACAGACCGTGAGATCATGACCTGAGCTGAAGTCGGCCACTCAACCGACCGAGCCACCCAGGCGCCCCTGTTTTTTTTTTTTTTTAATAATTTATTGTCAGATTGGTTTCCACACAACACCCAGTGCTCATCCCAACAGGTGCCCTCCTCTGTGCCCCTCACCCACTCTCCCCCCTCCCACAGCCCCCTCTCCCCTCGGTTTGTTCTTAGTCTTTGAGAGTCTCCCATGTTATGCTGTGATATTTGTATATTTGTGAAATAATCACTACAATGAGTCCAGCTACTGGCCTCCCCATACAGTTTCGATTTTTCTTCTTAGAATGAGAGCTCTTAAGATGGACTCTCTTCGCAACTTTCAAACTGACTCTCTTAGAACTTTCCGACTTTAACTCCAGTCGTGAAAACCTTCAACTGCATCATTTGATCTGGAGACAGGAAGACCCTGGTCCCGTGTAACCTAGCAGCAGGTTCACAACTAGAGCAATTCCAAAGACGCGAGGAGCATGAAAGACGTTTCCGCTTATTTGTAACTATAATGGGATATAAAAATATCCGCGAGAGCCGTGCGGAGCCGAGTTAACGAGTACTGCTGATACTTCTCTGGTTGCCCGAATGCCTAATTGAAAGAAATGTTCCATTTCAGTTCCATGGTATCAAATATAGATTTTTTTTTTAATTTAAATGTCCAGGGTTCTTGAATTCTATCCATCAACTCCCAGGTTAAGAATTCCTGCTCTAATGGACCGACACGGTCCATTGCAACAGGAAGGGGAAAGCAAGGCAGAGTCCGGAAACGTTTCAGACCATGGGATTCACATCTCCCGCCCAGCATCTCCATCTTACCGCTGTGAGATCATCTGCTAAGTTTGCCCCTCGTTCATGCAGCCTTGACCTCCGAGAACCCCCCTTGCTTTGCCATGAAGACGATCCTGCCTCAGGGCCTTTGCACCTGCTGATCTCCCTTCTTGAACGGGGAGAGGAGCTACCTTTGGGTTTCTACATAGCTGCTTTTGTCGCCACCTTGAGATTTTGGCTTACATGTGTCACCTTCTCAGTTAAACTCCCTGACTTCATATTTAGAATTGCAATCTTTGCTAGATTTACTTGCAGCCTGCCTCGAATTGGCCTAAGCAATTCTGCTGAAATAAGAAACGCATCGGCACAGCACTGACTCCTGGTCAAGGCATGCAACCTATTAGTTAATAGCGCTATCAGGGAGGACAAAAGACACCAGCCCTGACTTCTCCAGATCCCTTGCAATGAGATGGCCTGTGGCCATGACGCATAGCCTCACTTCAATGCTTTCTCTATCGTAACTTCTTGCCGTAATAAACCCCAGATTTGTCAGCATTGTCATTTAAGGTCCTGTGAGTCTTCGTTAGCAACCAAACTCCGTTTAAGCGCCACCATGAGCGCACAATCCCGGCCCAGCGCTCCCTTCCCTCCGGCTTCCTCGTCTCCAAGCGCCATCTGCCACACTCTATATTTTACTTACTGAGTTTGCGTATCGCATCACCATACCTCTTTGCTATGACTTTGCTTATTAGTTTTTTCATCGTCCTCCCACGGGGGGACTCCATGAGGGCCGGGTTTCTGGTCTCATCTTTCCTTTGTCGCCTGTATCGCTGGACCAGAGCCGACCTTCCGCATTTATTATTTGAGGAATAAATAAGCGCAGGAAGAGGCAGAGCAGAAATCTCAGAGTTCAAGGCTGTTTCGGCCCAGCTCCGAGGCTAGAAATTGGTCGATACGCAGAAGCTTAGCAAGATGGACGATGATAAAGAGTGCGTTCGCCTGCTGATTATCCTCAAGTCCGTTATCACCAGGGACAGAGATGTTAACTGACAGTTGGGGGCAATAGAAATCGACGTGTCTAATCTACACCGACTCAAAGACCAAAAACCGATGTCCATGAAGGGCCACAAGTGGCTAAGAACTTGTCTTTCTATATTTATTTATTTATCTATTTAACATTTACTTATTGTTGGGAGACATAGAGACAGAGCTGTGAGCAAGGGAGGGCAGAGAGAGAGGGAGACACAGAATCCAAAGCAGGCTCCAGGCTCTGAGCCATCAGCACAGAGCCCGACGCCGGGCTCGAACTCACAGACCGTGAGATCATGATGTGAGCCGAAGTCGGCCGCCCAACCAAGTGAGCCACGCAGGCGCCCCAGAACTTGTCTTTCTGACAGCTCTTCCGGCCTCTGAAGGCGATCAGAGTCACCCAGATGGGGCATTGCCTGCGGTTTCCCCGATCCCTTCAGAAGCGTCTGTGTTTCAGGGACTAGGCTCTAGGGGCAGGAGGACGAAACCGGGCGGAGCCGGCAAACGCCACAGGGCTAATCGGTCAGAGACATCGGCTGCCAAGTTTGGGGATCTAACGGTTTGAAGAAGAGCCATTCCGATGGGCCACGGACTCACAGGTGTGGCTTCTTATCCCTGGCGGCATCAATTTGTAAATCCCTCCGCCTTTCTGGGCTCCCGTATGGACTGCTGTCCTAGGAAACACAGCTTAACTTTAAGTGCTGCTTACCTGAGCAATAACAAAGTCCCTTCTTGGTCTAGAGCATTGGAAGCATTTATTTTTTTTTAATGTTTATTTATTTTTGAGAGAGAGACAGAGCACAAGTGGGGGAGGGCAGAGAGAGAGAGAGAGAGAGGGAGGCACAGACTCCGAAAGAGGCTCCAGGCTCTGAGCTATCAGCAAGAGCCCGACGTGGGGCTCGAACCCACAAGCCGTGAGATCATGACCTGAGCCGAAGTCGGACACTTATCAGACGGAGCCACCAGGTGCCAGTTTTTTTAAACACAAGCGTCTGCCTTTCCTCTCCACTCCCCACCCCAACTGGGATTTTAAATCTGCAGGTCTGACGTGAGAAACCAGTATTTTTAGAACTTCCGTGTGTGACTTTATAGTTAGGGACGATCTTCTCTAAACTGTATTATAAAGAATTAATGAGTTCAAAAGGGGTTCGTGATTTTAATGAGCAAGTTGTATTCACTTCTTTTGAATTCATATTTCTCTCGAGTCATCTCTTTTTAATTTTTAATTTTTCCCCAGTTTTATTGAGATATAATTGACATAGAACTGCATCGCGTTCAGGTGCACAATAGAATGATCTGATAGGTGTGTATACTGCAAACGTACACAAGTGTGGTTCACAGGCATCACCTCGCGTAGTTAAATTTCTTTTCTTCTGATAAGAATGTTTACAATCTACTCTCTTAGCAACTTTCAAACACACAACACTGTATTATTAACTAGAGTCGCCACGCCGTAGGTTACATTTTGGAGCGTCAAAGCGGTGACATCTTTTCAAAGAAGACTGTGCAGTTTGCTCCGGGCTTGGTGAGTTAGTTTGCCAACATCTTGGTTCTAACTTTCATTTATTGTCCTATTGTTTGAACTGCCAGACGGAGAGTAGAGACGAGGAATGCAAAAGGCATAATAGCCCTGTAGGCTTGCTTTTGAGTTGGTTTGGAAGAAGCTGGCGTCGGGTTGTTATTCGTAAGTTGCTGGGGAGGCAAAGAAGGGGGTAGGTGACGTAGGATTTGTTCAAGAGTGAAACGGTCAAAGGACGCCTGGGTGGTTCAATCAGTTGAGCGTCTGACTTCGGCTCAGGTCATGATCTCGTAGTCTGTGGGTTCAAGCCCCACATCAGGCTCTCCACTGTCAGCACAGAGCCTGCTTCGGATCCTCTGTCTCCCTCTCTCTCTGCCCCTTCCCCACTTGCACTCTTTCTCTCTCTCTCTCTCAGAAGTAAACATTTAAAAAAAAAACAAAACAAAACAAAACAGGCAATTATCGGAAAAGCTGGAGAGAGACATAAGATCTTTCACCCACGGGGTCCCCCGTGCTCCCATACAAGGTCCTAACAACTCTGCACCGCCACAGTGAAAAATGTCGCTGGAGGCCACGTACGATTTTACAGCAGCCAGATGAATCTGCCTCATTAGACAACTTCTCAGCTTGTGTTTAAGCCACAAAGGCGAGGCACAGGTAAAAGTGACAATATCATAACATATCCCCTTAATGGTCCTCTCCAACAGATACTCTTTTCTTAAAAAAAACAAAACAAAACATTTATTTATTTTTGAGAGAGGCAGAGACAGAGCATGAGCAGGGGAAGGGCAGAGAGAGAGGGAGACACAGAATCCGAAGCAGGCTCCAGGCTCCGAGCTACCAGCACAGAGCCCGATGTGGGGCCCGAACCCACAAACCACGAGATCATGACCTGAGCCGAAGTCGGACGCTTAATCGACTGAGCCCCCCAGGCGCCCCCAACAGATATTCCTCTGAAGCAGTCAACAGGCGCCAGCTTCGTCGTATTTGGGCGGACCATTCCGACAGAGCACTGGGGGCTGGAGCCAGCTGATACTCGCTCCTAGAGCTGGTTGTGCACATCTGTTCCCAACTCTGCATTCAATGGCATCAGGCCAGTGGCCTGAAATTGGCCAGAGTGGGTGTGTATCTCCCACAGAAATCGGTAAACACTGCAAACCGGATGTCCGTATTTTTTCCTGAAGACCCGAATGGTAAAGATTTATCAGCATACCGCTCATCACAAGCTACTGTCCATGTCGAGGTACACGAAATCAAAACGTCATTGTGTTGCCTCCACTAGTCAGGCCAAGGCCTGTGAGCGCCTACCGGCAAGCCTCAGATGAACTACTCTGGGAATTCTGCCCCTGCCTGTCTTTTTACACTGGGCACGTGTACACTCGTCGTCTACACGGAGAGCAGCCAAATATCGTCCTCACCATGCACGCTGGGGGACAAGAAGCCCCTTCCCTACTTCCTGAGCCATTCTTTACATGACTAACACCGATTCTGAGAAGCTCATTATTCCCTGACTCCCCGATTAAAGAGGGACCTCTGCGGGGCGCCTGGGTGGCTCAGTCGGTTGAGCGGCTGACTTCAGCTCAGGTCATGATCTCACGGTCTGTGAGTTCGAGCCCCGCATCGGGCTCTGTGCTGATGGCTCAGAGCCCGGAGCCTGCTTCGGATTCTGTGTCTGCCTCTCTCTCTGCCCTTCCCCTGCTCATGCTCTCTCTGTCTCTCAAAAATAAATAAACGTTAAAAAAATTAAAAAAAAAAAAAAAAGAGGGACCTCTGCCCCACTAAGCCAAACCTAAGACGATGAAGGTTTCCAGAAGAAAGTCGTTTATATGGATGACTTCTTCCAGCATAGTGCAGGTGGAAGTCTCACGTCGAACTCAAGTCTTTCTCCCCTCCAAAGTCGCTAGCTGTCTCTAGTCCCGACCGGAGTGGAAATCACATGAGACGCCAAAACTCACAGCCCAAGGAAAACGACCTTCCGGGCCCATTTAACAACCAATTTGGCATCATCGGCTCGGGTGGGGGCCCATAGTGGAGGAGCTGCCTCCGGCCCACAGTTGATTGAACTAAAGACAGAGAATTGCTTATTCATTAATCCGAGGGAAAGGGGGTCGTCATTGACCAAGCATGGCCAAGAGCGAGCACTGAGAGCCTTGGGACCCAAGACCTCAGTTCCCACTGGTGGAAATCCGTCCCAATCTCTGTAGCTGGTACTAGTACACATATTTGTTTCTTCCTCCCTCTGCTGCTAAATTTCCAAACAGCACAGGTGCGTTTTCACTAAACCCAATGAACGAACGAAGCAACTGCATCAGAAAAGCGTTACGGAGCCACAGGGCACGACGGGGCCAGCTTCTGGCAGTAACCGTCGGTAGCTAGGGGCTGTGGAGGAATTTTTGTTTAAGTTTTTTTTCCCCATCGCCTGCAGTTTGACGGGTCCGGAGCATAACTGAGACAACCACATTCGAAATGCGTTTCTACGAACCCCACGGTGCATGTCAGTTCCGGAAAATTCAGGGAGGAAAACAGCCAAGGTGACGCTCTGGTGGCTAAAAATATTCCAAGGAAGCCATTTGTACTTCAAATGCTTCACTCGTAGTTTTATCTGAGAGAAGCTCTAGGCTGTCTTGGGGTGCCGAATCACCCCAGTGGTTCTTGCTGTGAGCGCCAGTCCTTCCTATTAAGAGGAGAAACATACGTCTGTTACACAAAGCACACCTGCTGACTGTGCTTCCGTTGGGTTCCTGCCGCCAGTGGTCTTCCCAAGAGTCAAGGCTGACTTGCATTTGTGCTACTCCCTCTGTATCCTTCCTCCCTATGACAGAGGACAGAGGGCATTACTGGCTTGGGGAGCACGTATTATCTGACGTCCTAGAAGAAACAAGACAACGGACCCACTTAGGACCGAGAACATGGCACTTAGATGGTTTCAGTAACCATCTGGTTCCAAGGAATAGAATCTACTCAAGGTTTAGTCTATATAAAAGAATAAAAAGATCTCATGGAAGAGGAAGCTGTATAGATTCCAGGTTCTAAGAAGAGCAGAAATTTAAAAAAAAAATGGTTTCAAGAGGCTTAACGACAGGCATATGTGAATACTTGCTTTGGTGTCCCACAATTCATTTGACTCGGTTGACCGTTCTGAGTCTTCGTACTGCTTGATTCAAATTTTCCAGACAAGGGCTGTGAGTGCCTACCGGCAAGCCTCACATGAACTACTCTGGGAATTCTGTCCATGCCTGTCTTTTTACACTGGGCAAAGCTATCTAGGACGGTTTCCCATTTTTCGGTCTAATAGCAAGGAGCAAGGTCAGAAGGACAGGAAATGGGCTGGGGAAGCAGATCCACTAGCGTCTTCACTCAGCACCCTAACGGGCCATCCGGCGGTGCCACAGCCTGCGGGTC
The DNA here is from genome assembly GCA_030068075.1 of Paguma larvata. NCBI lineage: Eukaryota > Metazoa > Chordata > Mammalia > Carnivora > Viverridae > Paguma > Paguma larvata. The sequence goes on from CM057830.1 coordinate 10,211,989, forward strand.
CTGTTGGAACGAATGGCACTCTGGATCAGCACACGACGAAATTCACCCCTACGAATTTCAACCATGACGATTCCGTACACCGGCTCTGGCTTCCCCGGAAAACTAGATCTCTGCGCCAAGCGCAGGCAGCCAACGGCTCTGTCACTTCAGCCATCCGGTGGGTCGATTCGCCGTGAAACAAAATCGAGTGAGTCAAAATGGCCGACTGGGTGACCCAGAGTAGACTGATACCGAAGGGAACGGAAGGATGGGACAGGTGTGTGGCATGAGAAGTTACTGTGGTATTAATGGTGCTTGCTTCTCAATGTAAGGTTAATGCTCTTCGCTGCCACTTCTAGTTCAGGGGTCAGCAAACCTTTTCTGTGAAGAACTAGGTAGTAAATAATTTAGGCTGGGGCGCCTGGGTGGTTCAGTCGCTTAAGTGTAGGACTCTCGATTTCGGCTCAAGTCACGATCTCAACGGTTCCCGAGTTTGAGCCCCATGTCGGGCTCTGAGCTGATGCAGAGAGAGTCCCGTGCCTGGGATTCTCTCTCTCCCTCTCTCTCTGTCCCTTCCCCTCTCGTGCGTGTGCTCGCTCTCTCAAAATAAATAAACTTTAAAACATAAATAAATGAACAAGTACATGATTTAGGCCTTTTGCATGCTTCACGGTCTCTGGCACAACTACTCAACTCCGATTTGGCGCCAAAGCGAACATCAATAATATGTAAATGAGTGGGTGTAGCTGCGTTTCGATAAAAGCTTTTACTTATTAAAACTGGAAGCAAGATGGATGGGGCCTGCCAATCATTGTTTGCCAACCTCGGCTCTAGGTCATTTCTCTTCCTCCTCCCTCAAGCCTCTAGCTCCTTCTAAGCGTATACCCCCAGAAGACACGAGCCACCACCCCTTCCGGTTCCGGTCCTCAACAAATGCCTGGGTTTTAGACCTGGCTCTCCGTCTTCTGCGTGCGCTTTTGTGCTTGTCATTTTTCTTGGCAATTTTCCACTCCCGGAGAAGAGAATTCACTCTAGTCTCATTTCTCTATCCCCTGCAGCCTCTACTTCCAATGATTTTCTCCTTGACCCACTCACTGGCTCCTAGAGCTTGTCATCTCCAATAACCAAACTGCCTCCAAAATCTTGCTTTGGGGACTCTCACTAACAATCGACCCCTCTTGCTGTGACCCATTGACTCTAAGGTACCAACAATTCTCTGATTCCCTGAGGTCACTGGGACTTCCAGGCCACTGGTCCTCTCAGTTTTTCACTGTCCACTAGCCATGCCCTCCGGTGTCCCCCCACCCTTCCCTGCCCAGTGTAGGCAGCAACCATCCCCTTCTGTACTCTCCTTCAGTCCCTTGGCGGTCTTGTCCTTCTTTCCTCGTTTTGCATCCATGCCACAACTGCACCTGAGCACTGGGTGTGACGGGAGGAAAAACCCAACCGTGACCACAGATTTCAAGGGAGCACTCTGCTGCCTAACAATCCTGCCATGTTTCTCTAACACGGTTAATTTGTCCACTATGGGAGACCACGGCTTTCTATCTTTTCCATCCTCTGACAACCAAAGTCACCTCCTCCTGCTCACTCTTCCTGCTTCGTTGGGAAAAGAGAAGCCCAGACTTTCCAGAGCCCATGACTGCTTATGGTGTGGCCTTGAAGGCTGGGCTTCCCTAAAGGCAGCACCTTCTGCGTCAAGTGCCTGCCTTCTTGGTTTGTGTTTCTGAAACACACGCAGTTTTCTAGGAGAATCGCGCTGGGAGGGCTGGGAGGGAGAGAGCGCTTGGAGACCTAGGGTGGAGTTTGCTCACAGAAGGAGACATAAATTCCCCAAGACCGGGGCACCCGGGGGGCTCAGTCCGTGGGGCGTCCAACCCTTGATTTCAGCTCAGGTCGTGATCTCACGGTTCGTGGGATCGAGCCCCGCATTGGGCTCCTCACTGACAGTGTGGAGCCTGCTTTGGATTCTCTCTTTCTCTTTCTCTCTGTCCCTTCCCTGCTTTTAGGTGCACGCTCTCCTCTCTCAAAATAAACAAACCTGTAAAATGAATGAACAAATAAATACATTGATTTCCCAAGACTAAAAGGGGACTGTGGGTTTGGGGCAGGGGCCAGAAGCAGATGCCCGTGTCCTCTTCCCACACGACAGGCACTCTCTAGGGAGGCTAGATCCTGGGCACCGTGACTCTCGGCCTCAGCCTGAGCATTAAGTTATGTGGTTGTCTCCGAGCCTCCTGTCACCAAGGAACCACGTGAGCCTGGACAACAAACATCACCAGAGCCCACCTAGACCTAAGACCAAGAGGCCCGCGTGGCAGGTTCTGAGCAATATAAGACCCTTGAGATCTCTGCTCAACTCTTCGGTGGGGTTCACATTATGGCCAGGTTGAATTTCCAGCCAGGCTGATGGCCACCAATTGAATCCACTCGCGAGAACTAAAATAAACGGGATGTTCCTTATAGCATAAATTGAAGAGTTAAAACACCCACCCACTCCATTCGATTCTGGACGATGCAACTCATCGGAATCAATTTCCACTGGTGGCCTTCTGAAGTGCATTCTTATTGAAGTCAAATGCACAGAATGTGAATTGGATGAAACGCGGGGTGATACCCGCCCCGGTTTCCATGGTCATAGCCCGACATTGACAGTGTAAACACTTAGGCTCCCAACAGCAGTATCTTCTAAGCCAATGACGCTTAAACACCTAAAACAGCACATTAAAATTCCCACACAGGCCTGCGGAACCACCTGATTTCACTGTACTCCAGAAAACACCAACAGAAACAGAAACACCCAAGCTTTCAAAAGGGTAGAGGAAGTTGAAAAATCTCCTATCGCCCGAAGTGCGCGAAGAGGCCTTGGGTGGGGAGGAAAGTGAGCGGAAATCAATTCTACTGGCTTCAGCCTCACAATGGATTTTGCAAAGTAAAGGGTAGAAAATCAATCTTGTCAAATCAGTGAGAATTTATACACTTGAAGGCGTCTGAAGGTCCTGGAGGGCGCCTTAGGCAGCAGGGCGCTCTCCATCACATCATGGAGGATGCGGCATGAAGGTTGGACCCTTTTCTATACTGAAAGGATCATGCCAAGGATTTTTGCCACGTCCCTCATCAAGATGAGCCCATGGCAGTAGCCGAAAGCGAACGTGACTCCCTTATTCCAGTCCCCAGCTAAGACACAGGAAGTCCTACGAGCGCCTGTTCCTGACTCACCAGAACAAGCTTCCAGATTACATTCACGGAAGCCTCCCCTTCCCCTACCTCTGATTTGAATGCCCCTATTATTTTGGGGTCACCGAGTCATCTGATAAGACATACCTCCTATGGCTAAAGAGTAAGGCCATGCCTTAGTGAGCAGGGGCTGGTCACTCCCAGTGACGTCCCCAGGGAATCAAGACAGGAAACCAGAGGATGGAAGGTGGGCCTTGAGAAGGCGGCAGAGCAGAGGGCTCCTGTCTGCCCCGGCTTCTCTCTTTTACGTGTGGAGGAGACGTCACGGAGGAGTGCTAGGGGGAAGTCAGGAGAGGGAAGGGAGCCGTGTCCTCGGCCCGAGTGGAGTTGGCCAAGGACTAGGCCAGCAGGTGGACCTGTAGCAAACTTAGCTGTCTATTGTAAGCATGTGACTTGGTTTCCCTTTCGGTTTTTGTAAACTTTGAGTGAAGATTGCTGGAAACACCTGCCTGGCTGAAACTGCCCTTCCCCGACTTAAGTCCTGTTGGGCTACGGCAACAAAAATACCACAGACCGGTAACAATGAGTCCTGGCTTCCCGGTTTGGAGATGGGCCTCCTACTCCCTGCATGTTCTCGTGGCAGGAGGGGTGAGAGAACTCTCCGGGGGGTCTTTTACAAAAGCACTAACCCCATCCCGAGGGGCCCACCCCGCCATAATTCCAGTGTAATACCATCACACCGGGGGTTAGGATTTCAACATATGATCAACATATGTATGGGGGGGACACAAACATTCAATCCATAACATACCTAGATTTCCATGGAGGCCAGCATAAGAGAGAACAGCGCTCCCCCCACCTCACCCCTCCGGCAGGCGTGCCAGTGACCTTGTCCGTGGTAAGCAGCTTCCACAGGGAATGGAGTCAAGGCTAAGAAATCCCTCTTCTTGGCCCCGCCTGGACCTTCATTTGTCATTATCAAACTCGTAGATCTAGGCTTGATGTGATCAAAGGAATATGTGGTCCCCGACAGAGCTGTGTGACCTTCGGGAGGTCACTGGACCACCCTGCGGCCCTTTCCTTAGCTGTAAAATGGACACGATAACACACCTGTATCAAAGACTTATTCTAGGTATCACGAGTTGATGTTTGTGAAAATCTGAGCGCCATGCCTGGACAGAGAGCAAGCACGATATACATGTTTGATTAAACAACAAAAATAATCATTATTATGCTGTTATATATTGGACTTTGGATAAATCAACACAAAATGGATGGCAAGTAACCATTAGCAGGTGCGGTAGGCAGAATTCTAAGATATCTCCCAAGATTCTGGGTCCCTGGCATACGTACTCCTTCTGCCAGTTATTCAATTAAACACTAATCTGGGCGGTCATCTGAAGGGATTTTGCAGAGGTGACTAAGTTCCCAAAGCAGATTATCTAGGTAGGCCTGACTTAATCAGGAGAACCCTCTAGTAGCAGAGTTCCCTCCAGCTGGTTGCAGCACAGGAGCTGGGGCGATGCGTGCCGTTGGGCCAGCCGGGAAAGGCTCCAGCGAAGCTGTGACATTCCTAGGGAGGGGGCCGTACAGCAAGGAACTGTAGGAGCTCTCTAGATGCCGACAGTAGTTCTCAGCCCAGAGCTGGCAGGGAAACAAGGGCCTGAGTCCTACAACGAGGAACTGAATTCCGTTCACAGCCGGTGGTCTTGGAGAAAGAGCCCCGAGCCCCAGAGGAGAGCCGTACTCTGGGTGAATACCTCCATCGCAGCCCTGTGAGGCCCTGAGCCGAGAATCCAGTGACACCGTATCTGGACTTCTGACCCTCAGAAACTAGGAGGTCATTAATTCGTGGTGCTTGAGGCCGCTAAGTTTGTGACAATTTATTACGCAGCAAGAGAAGACTAACAGAGGGCGAAAAGAAAAAAAAAAACAACCAAATGATGTACAACTCACAAATGAGCAGACGAGTTTGTTCGAAGCCCAGGCGGCCTCCCCTCCACCCTGCCGCTTTACGGAGAAAGAGTTTTGACAACGACAAAGCTAGTACAAAATACCCTCAGTTCAGAAAAAAGAAAGGCCGTTTGCCACGCCGGGCTTGGCCCCGTGGGAAGGCATTGCTCTGTACTCACGGGTGTCCCCGGCAGGGCCGGGCCGGGCCGGGCTGCCCGCCCTCGAGGCCGCAAGTCCGGGGCCTCCAGGGTTGGCTCGTACGGTCAGTGAGAGGGTTGGGTGATGTCCAACCTAACCTGGCACAGCCACCTACTGGTGTGTCCCGACCTTTGACCTACACGCCCGGCCCCACTTCCAAGACCTGCCGGAAATTGGCAGGAGCTTCCGGACCCGGGGATCGGAGGGATTTATCGAAGAGGACAGAAGGCAGAGAGTGTAGTGGCTAAGAGCTCCGGCCTCTGCAAGGAACTCAGGGATCCCACCTGCTGTGTGAGTTTTTGTAAAGTCCTTAACCCCTCTGCGCCCCCATCGGCGAAATGGGGCTAACAGAGTTGCGGGGGTTGAGGTAAGGCTTAGAAATCGCAGATACGTAGGGCCTAGCCGTCAGCGAGCCCTCCAAACTGGAAGGTGGTATTTAGTTGCTTTTGGTGTTGCCTGGGTCTTAGAACCCAAGCCCTCATTCGAAGCTTTCAATTTGTAAATGCCCAACACCCACTCTCCACACCGACAGCTGAGCATACCCTGGTCCCTTGTTTCCGAGCCCCAAGTGTCTGCTTAATGACTAACCACTCCAACCTGGTACACGGAGCGCCAGGCTAGGTCAATCAGCCCCAATACAAACCCAGGGTAAATCAATTGTCCTTCCCCGCCTTCCTCTTCCTGCTTGCTTTTTTCATCATTACAACACGAATGGTGGCGAGAGACCTGGACCAACGGGTCAGCATTGTCTGCTAGAATAAAACTAAGGGAGTGTAGTAACTGACGAGAGGAGGCGGGGCTACAGTAAAGATGGATTAAGTTTGCGCTCTAAACCCAGACATAGGAATTCCCATTTTTATTTTTTTCTCTCTTAAATATTTATTCTTGAGAGCGAGAGCGTGCATGCATGCTTGCAAGTGAGTGGGGGATGGGCAGGGAGCGAGGGAGACAGAATCCCAAGCAGACTCTGCACTGTCAGTGCGGAGCCTGACTCGGGCCTCGAACCCAGGAACTGAGAGATCATGACCTGAGCAGAGGACAAGAGTGGGGTGCTTAACCGACTGAGCCAGCCAGGCACCCCAGTAATAACCATTTGTAAAAGATGGTTTCAGGAGGCTAAAAATTTACATCCCTCATTCATGAAGGGGGGGTGGGTATTAAATGTCACCGAACCAGCTTCGATGATAGAATTGATGCGGTTGCGCCGTATTGTGATAAAGTCTCAAAGGTACACGCCACTTAGAGATACAACCACATCTAGACTCGTAAAAACGGACTTCCCATTGAAATCGAATCTCCTTTCTGAGCACCGCTGAATGAGGGGATTTGAAAATTTCCCAAACTGCAACGAGGGCGCTATTTTTCCCATTTGTGAAGATGACCATCTATTATATGGGTTTGCAAATTGGTTAATTGTGTGGAAGATTTCAGAAGAAAAATGCTGTTCTAGTAATTGTGTACAGTCCTGTACTCAGAGGATTTGGCTGAGAGAAGATTAACATAAGCAAGAGTCCATCCAACACATTTTCAATGAGAAAGGAGGCTATTTTTTTAAGCTCATGTTTTCATAAACTATAGCAAAGCACCTACTGTTTCTTACCCCTTACCCCAACGAGGGTGTTAAGATCCAGAAAGTCAATCTAGTATCTTTGCCTATCCCCTTCACCGTGGCTACCCTGGTGTCTCGCATAGTGCCTGGCAGACACAGGCCCTAAATATCTCCCGAATAAGTGAATTAACGAAATCGAGCGAATTAGCAAGTGGCGGGATGCCGGTGTTCCTTTTCTGTCTAAATTCTGAGCAGCTGGAAGTGTCAACATGATCAGAAAGGAAATCGAAGGAGCAGGGAAGTGAGGTTCTGCGAGGTCACCTGTGCGTTTTTGGGTCCACTGGGAGGGAAGAAGGAAACCCCGTGTCAGTGGAATGGATCACAACCAAGTTTTTGTTCCTGAATGGAAATTTCCAGAGCCTATGTTGTAAACCTGCTTACAATGGGTCATTTATTAAGGAGTAAGGCTTCTGTGTAGCAGCAGCACCATCTGCTGGGTAACTAGCTGGGCATTTTAGAACAATATTCTAGAGTCCTTTTTTTTTTTTTTTTTTTTTCCAAAAAGCAAATTGAATTTAGAATCACAGAAATTATATCGGACATATCTTTAGAGATAATCTGGGGCCGTGTGTCATGTTCCAGGTAAGGATTCACCTTAAGTAGGTACAACATTTTCTTTCTGCTGACACAATGGAGCCCCAAACTCACCTCTCCGAGAGAAGACAAACTACGGCCATCATTACTGAATTATATTATTATATATATTATATTATATTACAGGTCTCTTGTACATCAGAAACTGAAAGGCAGTTACAACCCATTTGTTAAGCATCTGAAGAGTGCTGTCCAACAGGAATTTCTGCAACAATGGGGCAATAGAACTTTCTGCAATGATCTATACCCGTGTGCGCTGCCCAATACAGTAGTCACGAGCTGCGCGTGTGGTTATTTAAACACCTGATAGGCGGCCGATGACACTAAGGATTGGATTTTGATCTAATTTGCATTAATTTACCTTTTTAATTTTTTTTTTAATGTTTATTTTTGAGACAGAGAGACAGAGCATGAGTGGGGGAGGGGCAGAGAGAGAGGGAGACACAGAATGTGAAGCAGGCTCCAGGCTCTGAGCTGTCAGCACAGAGCCCGATGCGGGGCTCGAACTTGCAGACCATGAGATCATGACCTGAGCCGAAGTCGGACGCTCAACCGACTGAGCCACCCAGGCGCCCCTAATTTACCTTTTTAAAAATAGCCACCTATGGCTAGTGCAGTTTTTCCCAGCCTTGGCATGATTTGCATTCTGACCTGGACCTTTCTTGGCGGTGGGGGAGGTATCCTATGCACTGTAGGCTACTTTCACGACGGCCCTGGCCTCTACCTACTAGATGCCAGTAGCACCCCCGCAAGTTGGGGCAACCAAAACCGTCTCCGGACACTGCCCAAGAAAGGTTCCCTAGCGGGCAAAATCACCCCCGGTTGAGAACCGCTGGGGCTAAGCGCTACCGTATTGGACGGCATGGTTCTAGAATATGCCTAACATGTATACGACACATTTTGACGGAGAAGAAATGGCCCCTGCACTGTACTACGGCAGTGGTGGTTTCGTCAGAACAGGGAAGCTTAAAAAAAAAAAAAAAAAAAGTAGTCAGGGGCGCCTGGCTGGCTCAGTCGGTTAGCGTCCGACTTTGGCTCAGGTCATGATCGTACAGTTTGTGAGTTCAACGCCCGCGTTGGGCTCTGTGCTGACAGCTCAGAGCCCACTTCGGATTCTCTGTCCTCCTCTTTCTCTGCCCCTCTCCTGATGGTTCTCTCTCTCTCTCTCTCTCAAAACAAATAAACTTAAGGGTGCCTGGGTGGCTTAGTCGGTTAAGCATCTGATTCTTAATTTCGGCTCAGGTCGTGATCTCATGGTTCGTGAGTCTGAGACGCACACTGGGCTCCGTGCTGACGGTGCAGAGCCTGCTGGGGATTCTGTCTCTCCTCGCTCTCTCTGTCCTTTCCCTGCTTGCACGCGTGCTCGCTCGCTCTCAAAATAAATAAAACTTAAAAAATAAATAAACTTAAAAAAATTATCGTTTATCTGAAAACAAATTAAAAAAAAAAGTCAGATGTAGACAAATACCTTTCTTCTTCATCCTCCTTCCTCTGGGGATGGAGCCAAGGTAGTGGTGTCGAAAAATTCTGCCTCAGTCCCAAGTCCCCAGGTGAGCCTCCGAACACCCATACTGGAATCCGGCTTCCCCGAACCCGAGAGTAAGCGGACAGACGGGCCTCCCTGAGTCTCCGTGTCTCACCCGGGGAAGGGCGGGGGGTGTGCCTGCCTGGCGGGGCTGCTGTGAGGGCTGAATTAGCGCATAAAGCGGGCCTAGCTCCGTGTTCGGCTGTCGTCGAGGTTCGAGGGACAGCTGTTAGTTTGGCCACCCTCTTGTGGGGAGGGGGGAAAAAGTCCTCACGCCTCCCATCCCGGAACACAGAAGTGCCCGGCATGTCGGCCCCGAAAATAAAGATGAACGGACACCGGGTTAGCCAAGCCCAAACACCGGGCTTTATTTCAAACTGCTGCGGGCACAGCACTCAACAACATTCGTGTGCCTCCTGTGCCTCCTCTCCCCGGACACAGCTACGCGTGGAGCAGGAAGCTCTTCAGCTCCTGGGGGAGAAAGAGCCCGTTGATCAGATGGTGCTGCTGGACCCCGAAGCACTTCCGGATGCGGAGCCGGCACAGCTGCAGCAGAGAGGGCGGCCCTGCGGGGAGACGGGAAGACAAGCCACACGTTGGTGTCATTGATCTGAGACTACGTCCGCTTTCCTTTGACCGCCCCCGAGCTGTGACGTCGTCACAAGGAGATCACGCGGTTCTGTCGAAGACCCTTTTCTGGGTTTCGGGGGTGGCATTTTTAGGCCACGTTCTCTCTCGTCCGGTATCTCATGCAAATGAGCTTGTTAGGTTTTGATTTAGAAGAGATTGGAAAAAAAAAAAAAGCCAAAGCCTACTCTCATGGAGGCTGAAGGCGGCTAAGCCTGGAATGACACAGCCGCACCAAATGCCCAATGATGAAAAGAAAATTCATGTTTAGCAGCTTCCTTGTATTTTTACCTTAAGAAAATAAGGTATTTCTAGATGTGAGTCTGTTTAGTTCATAATGTAGCAGTTTTAGGATATTCAAATAAGGTGAGCCATCGGTGCAGCCTAAGCAAGGGTATGTTATCTTAGGAAGTCCTATCTGTTTTTTAGTCTGCATTCAGAGCTAACCCAAAGCTTCAACCCGTGGGTGAAAAGTAGCACAAACCCGGCCAAGGCACCAGCCGAGAGTGTACTTTTCAGGACGGTGGTTCTCAATGCGGGGGCTGGGTGGAGGGAAAATGGAGGGGACCGCTGGCAAAGCCTAGAGACGCTTCTGTTGGTCACAACCTGGCCCCGAACGTAAACAGAGCCGAGGGTGCGACACCCCATCGCAGAGTAAGAGGGTGGGAAACGATTCCCCGCCCCTCCCCCACCGTCCGCACCAAACTGTCATGAGGACTCTCCTCTGGTTATCGAAAACGCCCAAGAAAGCAAAGCTATGGCGCCCTCAAGAATCCCATGAGGCAGTGGCCCTCCACCCAGGGCGTGTCTTAGAATCGCCTATGGGGGGGCAGGGCTTCAAACCGCGAGATGCTGGGCCCCGCCCCAGGGATGTCGCCTCACTAAATGTGGGGTGGGGCCTGTCCGTCTGGATCTTATAAAGGCAGGTGCCCCGGGGTCATCTTACCGTGCAGCCAGGGTGGAGAACACGGCGGAGAGCCACGTGGCCTCGGATTGCCTCCAGCGTCCTCCAGGCTACAGGGGGAAGGGGGATGCCTGTTTCTCAGGTGATGGAGGGCACGAAAGAAATGCAGTATTTTCTATCGGGAGCGAACAGAAGGCCACTGCTGGGATTTAGGGAACCTTCCAGACTACGTTCAGTGTTACTAGAGCCATACACTAATGAACCGCTCCCCAGCGGCATGTCGCTTTGGGTGTCGATTTCTCTTTCTCGCCCAGCGACACCCAGGCCTCACATGATGCTTTAAAGCGAAAGGGCGCTGGGTCTGGCTCCTGTCACGCTGGGCTGAGAGTCATTTTTACTTTTCATTGTGCGCTGTGAGTAAACCCCACTGTAGAGGCCTTACAGGGCTGCTGGGGTGGGAATATTCTGGAACTCCCTTTCCGGGGACATCCGGAGACAGAATGTGCTGTGCTCCATCTGCGGCTGGCCTTCTGCACCGGCCTGGCCACCTTTCCTGCGGCTTCCAGGCTGCCGAGAGGGGGACCTCACCGTAACCCCGAAAATGACTCGTGGGGGCAAAAGCAGCAGTCATTGCCTCCGGTGACAAATGACATTTTACAAACCGGCGGGATCATTGCTCTCACGCTGTCACCAAAACGTAATCAAAAGAATGAAAGGCAAGGCAGGTGCCTACGAATGGGCTTGGGGAACAAAAGGAGAAGGAAGAGCCAGGGGACATGACGTGAAAATCCGCTGGGTCCTTTGCGGAGGCGGGTGGGGGGGGGGTCGCATGTGTGCGCGTGTGGGTTTGTGTCTGTGTACCCGACTTGGTGACTTTAGGGGAGAAAGAAGGGGTATTTTACAACAGCGTGGGTATAAAGACCAGCCCCCCGTGCGCTCGGTGACCGTGCGTAGCGGTTCGGGTCCGGAGTGCCGGCGGTTATCTGTGAAGGAGCGTGGACTCAGCGCTGCCTGACTCAGCACTGAAAGTGTCTTCACACCGCGGCCTGTCGCTAACGGGCGGCCTTGTCGCGCCCACAGACCCGGCGCCCCGGAGCCTGGCGCGTCTGTAGCGCAGTGGGGCCCCCGGGGGCCCACTCCAGCCCCACGGAGGGTTCCGCCGCATCATCCTGACGCGGGTTGGAAGATCGAAAAAACCGTAAGTAAGATGTTAATTCTTTCGAAGCTGGCCTACTCCCTATCTGAATATCGTGTCATCCACGACAGCCCGTCTCCAACAGTCCAGACAGCAGACGCTGCCTTACCTCGCGGCCAGGACCGTACCTTGTCGAATACGAGATTTTCCCGGCTCCCCACAGTCGGCGAAGGCAGAGAGCGGTCCTTCGCGCGGTACCGGGAGGCAGGGAGCCCGCGGGGGTGTCTGCGGCAGAGGGCCGAGGTTCGGGGAAGGGGGCAGTACCTTCGTGTTCCAGGAAGGTCTGGATCAGAGGGCTCTCCGGAGGCAACAACTCCAAGGGGCGTTTCCCATCAGCGTTCTTCGCGTGGGGGTTGGCCCCGAACTCCAGGAGCAGGAGGGCCAGCTCCCTGCTGGAAGTCCTGGCCACTGCATGCAGGGGGGTGTCCCGACCCCAGCCTTCGTTCACATTTGCTCCTGCGCCGTCACAAGAACAACAGGGGGTCAGCCGCGAAGCCGGGTCCAAGCACCCCACCCCCCAACGCCCCCCCCCCCCCCGCAAACGACCGTGCAGCAAAATTCCTTAGCCAAAGGGGATCCGGGGCGGGGGGGGGGCAGTTCTGCAAACATGGGGATGATGCGACTCCATTTAACGAGAGGGGGGAGATGCCGTCCGATGAGGCGACTGAAGGTACGACAATATATTGCACGTGAGGCTTAAAACCGTGCCTTTGGGACGCCTGGGTGGCCCAGTCGGTTAAGCGTCCCCCTCGGTTTTGGCTCAGGTCAGGATTTCGGGGTTGGCGAGATCGAGCCCCACGTCGGGATTCTCTCTCTCCTCTCTGTGCCCCTCCCCCCCACCTCAAAACAAATAAACCTAAACACAAAACAAAACCACCCTTGCCCACGGGTGTGTGACGTACAAGAAGAATCCTGGAGGCGTGAAAGCCGCGCATCCGTTGGTAAAGGAGGGCAAATGTTCGTACAAACTGGGCGTGCGGCCAGATGGGGAAACCTCCCCTATACCAAGCACCGCGCTCGCACGCTGAGCAACGGCCCCGGGGTGTAAAACCCGGCACCCGGGACCGGGTGACCTGAACCGTAGAGAGCAACGAGCTTGTGAGGGCAGCTCAGAGAACAGGACGGCCAATCCCAAGGTCACAGGAAAGATGGCAAAGTCCCCCTCTTCCGGAAGAAGGTGGATTTCCAGGACCGCCCCAAGCCCGTTCCATCCCTACAGGGTCTACAAATCCCCGCCCCAGCCGGAAGCCCCCTCCCACCGGGACACGTGGAGACACGTGGTTTCACCTGAGCTGCTGTCCCTCTAGGAAAATGGGAGAAGCTACGTCCACTCAACAAATATTCACTGGATTGAACAGACACTAACTGGGTCATTCCTGTATCGTTCTTGGCTTTGCGAGGGATGCGAAAGCCGGCCCTGTCCCGGCTGAGAGCTTAAAGTCTACGTAGAGCTTTAGGGGGGAGGGAGGGAAAACCGGAGGGGGAGACGGAGATGGACATGGAGATGGAGAAAAAGAGTAAGAATTAATCTCCTAACTCATGGCAATGACTGCCAAACCAGCAGAAGGCAACGAGAAACCGCTAAGAGCATTCAAGGGAAGGGAAAGCTTCCTGGAGCTGTGAAGAACGAGCAGGACCCGGATGACTACGGGGGTGATGAAATGGTCTCCCAAGGTTGAACAAGAGACCGGACAACAGCAGGCAGATGAAAAATACTACACAGGCCTTTTCGAGGGGAACGGCAGATTTACAATGAGCTACAGACGGGACTGGTTGAATTTCCAGATCAAAGCGCATGGCGAAGGAGGCGCCGGGAAGGCCCAGCCCTGGTCCAGCAGCCGTGGCAGTCAGCAGGGCTAAGAAGGGGCCTGCCGAGGGGGGAGGCCGAGGGGAGGGAGGGGGAACAGGGACCCCGCTGGGAGGAAACACGATCATCGTCGTCACCCGCATTACAAGTGAGAGAACGCAAGTTCAAACAGTTCCAAGTGTCGCCTCGCGGAAACACGCTCGCCGTGAGCCCTGAGCTTGTCGGACTCCGCTGCCCCCGCCCCTCCCCCGCCACAATGCAGCCGGCTTTCAAATGCAGTTCGTTTCTCGTTTTCTTTCCGCGCTTCGCTTGCTTTTTGGCTTTACCTGACTGCAGGAGCTTCCGGACACAGGCCACTTGCTGCTTTCTGCAGGCCAGATACAGCGGGGTGCCCAGGTGGCGGATGTTGAGGTTGAGGTTGCCTCCGTGAGCCGTCAGGATCTCCACGCAGTCCACGTGGCCTGCAGCCCAAAGCAGAAGACAGACCGCTACTGCACACAGTCCCTCGGCCGGCCGGGGACACCCCACCTTCCCCGTGTTTTGTGCGCGTGAATCTGCCAGAATTCAGCAGAAGCTAGCGCCTTTACTTGGCAGAGGGAAGGAGTTTAAACCCGGCAGTCCGTGAGCGGGCTGACTGCAGGACGGGATCTGCAGCTCCGGGCGGAAGCCCGCTTGGGTTTCCCAGCCTCGGAAAGCGACCGGCGACCTTTGCCAAGGGTTCGTGGCTTTGCAATCCGTCCGGATACAGAAACGGAAGGGACGGTCGGGAGAGGTGTGGGGGGACGGGACTGCAGGTGGACCTGAAGAGGAAACGGCGCGCTGCGGGCCAGGGGATGGGGCAGGCCGGCCCACGGGATCCCCCGCCCCTCCCAGGGCAGGCCCCGGGAGAAACAGGCCACCGCGGACACAGGTGGGGCTCGCTGCCAACCCGGACAGGAGCGGGGCCCGGCCTGGCAAAGGAGGTGGCGAAAGCTGAATCACGCCTGCTTGGTCTGGGGTGCCGCGCTGTAAACACCGCTCCTCTGTGTCTCGCTTTTGACCATCATTTGGGTTCTCTGCACCCAGTGAGTATGAGGAGCTGCCCCGTCTCTTAAGGAATACACGTCGGTGCTTTGGGAGATAACCAGCATATGGGTGGATTCGGTCACATGGGGCTGCTGTCAGGCTCATGGGGAGCCATTCTGTGAAAGCCGCTGGGGAACTAAAAAACCCTTCGGCCAACGGGCGGCCGGGATGGTGAGGACGACGACGGTCACGACCTCTGGAGAGCAGCGAAACCGGCAATTTGGGGTTTCGTACCACAGGGCAGGATCTGGGGAAAATTATGACTTTACGAAGAGTATTACCGCCGCTGAGTAAGCCCCGGGGGTCTACCGTACAGCGTGGTGACTGTTCACTTGAGATTTGCTGAGAGAGGAGAGCTTAAGTGCACTCCCCGCACAAAAACATGGTGACTATATGAGGTGATCCCCGC
Organism: Paguma larvata; assembly: GCA_030068075.1. Classification (NCBI taxonomy): domain Eukaryota; kingdom Metazoa; phylum Chordata; class Mammalia; order Carnivora; family Viverridae; genus Paguma; species Paguma larvata. Next base: position 10,227,031 of record CM057830.1, read on the forward strand.
ACAAAAACATGGTGACTATATGAGGTGATGAACGTGTTCATTCATTTGACTGTGGTGACCGTGCCATAACGCATGTGTAGGCCACCTTAAATATACACAATTTTATTCGTCACTTATACCTCACTAACGCGAGGCATGGCAGACAGTCGCCCCGAGCTGTCTACAGCATCCTGTATTTCCAAAAACTGAAAGTCTGTTCCACTTACAAAACCTAGGTGGCAATTCGATTTTTATTTTTAAGGGGTGGTTCTCAAACTCTGTGTGCAGCCCCGTCACCTGGATGCTTGTGACACAAAACACAGATGACGGGGCCCCACTCCGGAAGTGCCGATGCAGGGGGGCTGGCGTGGGGGCCAACAGTCTGCAACTGCATGCCAGACCCGGCCCGTGTGTCTGGCCCCGGGAGCCCACACTGAGAAAACATTCCCCCCCCCCCCCGCAAAATATCCCTCCTCAGGGCGCCTGGGGAGCTCAGTCGGTTAAGCATCCGACTTTGGCTCAGGTCACGATCTCAACGGTCCGCGGGTACGAATCCCGCGTCGGGCTCCGTGCTGACAGTTCTCTCCGAAATAAATAAACGTTGCAAAAACATGTTTTTTTTTTTAACATCCCTCCTCTCCCTTCCTCCTTTCAACAGTCAGACGGCTGTCAAAGGATTGGCGGGACACTTAAATTCAGACTTACCTCTCTTCGCGGCTTCGTGGATGGGAGAAGCCAAGTCACTTACGGGATGAGGGCTGGCCCCGTGCTGCAGAAGCAGAGTCAGGCAATCCAGGCTGCCGGCGATGCAGGCATTGAACAACGGAGTGTGCCAGTCAGTTGTAACACAATTCACCTAGAAAGAAAAGCTCCGCGCTGAAGGCAGGCCGTGGGGGGTCCTGGGTTCAAATCTAGGCTGCCCTACGGTCAAGCTGTTATTTCACCCCTCTGAGCCTTAAGTGCCACAGCTATAAGAGGAGGACAGAAAGGCCAAATTCCACAAGGTTTTGAAAAACCGAATGAGGTAAGGCACTGAGAAGGTTACCGAAGAGTCTGTCATTTCCATGTCCCCGAGAGCGCGGACTCTGAAACTCGTTAGGATAATCCCAATAGCTTACAACGTAGTATTGTTTCAAAAGTTTTAAAACGCGACTTTCACAGAAATATAGGAACCAGTAAGATGGTAAGGCTGGCTCAAAGGAGAATTTATATAGTCAATAAAATGCTGAGATAAATTCGCTAATAGATACAAGGCCGGCTAATGTCCTACGGGGCCGTGAAACTATAGCCTTTGGGGGCTATCTTTTCCAAGCGCGGGAAATCGGACGGAAACTTACAAGTTAACTTCCGACCACACGGCGTGTGGGCTACAACCGAGTAGGAAAGAGCAAAGCCGAACGCGATTTTTCTACGTCGTCAAACAATTCTGTGGTGAATCCATTAAGCACAGATATTAGGAAGACAACGAAGTCATTCTCACGAGCCATTTCCACGGAGGGCTAGGATTAGCGAGGCACAGAAGGCGCCCAGGGTGCAAAGTGTAAGGAGCCACTCCCACCCAGGGGCACGCGAATGCTCAACAGCCCTGAGAGCGAGGGGCTCTTTAAGGCTCGCGCCCTCGGCGCCTCTCTGCCCCTCCTCGGTCCTGGCCCTGTTTCCGCGCGTGGAGCACGTTTTCCTAACCCCAACATGAACCTCCTGACGTACTCATCTCTGGCTCCCTACGTCCGCTGTCGGGAGAAAGCGCGTTTTCTTGGCACGGACGACCCGGCATTCAGCTGGTCCCAACAGGTCCTTTCCATTTCAGCTCAGGCATCACTTCCCCTGGGGCTCCTCTCTGGGCCTCCTCTCCCCCCCGCCCCCCGCCAGAAACAAACGGGCCAGCAACACTCCTGGGGGCTCCCGGCAGCCACCTTAGGATGCGCGCTGATCGCATGGCGGTCGTTTGCAGAACTGGCCTCGGATTCTCTGCACGGGATGCACGTCCCCTTGCAGCGTGGCCCGGCGGTTCCTCCCTTCATAGGCCAGAGACTGCCCTTCCAACAGGAACCTGCTTCGGCCAACGGGACAAGAGTGAACGTGCCGCAGGCTGAGAGCTCACCTTCCACTGGTGCTCTTGGAATCCCTGCTACCACGCAAACGAGCCCGGGCTGCCTGCTGAACGATGAGAGGCCACACGGAGATTTTCTGTCCCCCCTCCCCACCCCCGCCGTCCCGGCTAAGGCCCTCACGACCCGGCCGGCCCCAGCCCAGCGGTCAGCTAACTGCCAATGCGTAAGGAAGCCGAGCTGGCGCCGGCCGCGGCAGGGCAGACCAGAAGAACCCGCTGGCCAACACGAGGATTTGTGCGAGAAATGAATGGCTGCTGTCTTAACTCACTGAGGGGGGCGCTCTGTTGCCGAGCAGGGTACGACGGGCGGAAACAGCCTCGTGTGACGGCCTGCTGCGGCTGAGATGCTGGGCGCTCAACAAACCGAGGTCCTTTCCTCGTGGCACACAGCCATACGCCATTTCCCGGCCTCCCGGGCAGCGACACGTGGCCCGAGTTCTGGCCCCCGGGACGCGGGCAAAGCGATAGATGTCGCCGCCAAGACAGGCCCTTGAGAGTCTTCCGTGCACAATCCTCCACATCTTTTCTCCTTCTGACCACCTGGCGTGATGCGAGGAACCTGCGTGCATGAATCGCCTCTCCATCCCTACCCCCCCCCCCCCCGCCAGAGAGAGCCACCCGACTGAGAACACCCACAGTGGAGTTTCAGCTGAGCAAGAAATCAACTTGGATTGCATCACGCTGCGGAGATTTCAGGGTGTAAATCTATTAAAGTGACGCGTGTTCTATTCACTGATTCGCCTGTTTGCCTGGCTGTGCCCTCAGGTAGTCTGTAAGTTCCTAAGAATCTTCACCCAGAGTTGAGGCACATAATACCTGCTCAGTGAATACCGCCTGAGAGAACACGAGAAACCCGCGCGTACCATTTTCTGATCAGACTCGTCCGTCAGTTTCGAGCATGAGGGGACATAGTTGATGGAAGCCTTACTGGTCCCTACTTTCAAACGTAATGACTTCGTGTCTTCCTTCTCTAGGACCTCATGACACCTACCTGATTGTCATTCTACGAATAGTCATCATATACCTCACACGTCTCCCGACCCTCACCAAACCACAAGAAGCTACACAACTTCATTGCTATTTTCTCCCTTTTCTCAGATAGAGACTCTTAAAGCTGAGAGCCTAGCTAACGTGTCCCGGTTTCCAATATTAATAAATGGTAGACATGGTTCAAGACCATTACTCAAGCCTTATGGGGCCAAATGTTCTATGTTTTCCACAATATTTCACTACCTGCCAGCCACAGGAATGAAGGCAGAAATCTAACAGGTATTTATCAGTAGAGACAGTTAAAGAATATGAAACAGGCACAAACCATGACTTTCCAACGAAAAACTCAGTACTTCATTTATCGCTAAGGCAAGAAGCCTGATGGACGGCAAACTTCCGATGGTACGTGTGGGTTTTTTCTTCAAACCTCAGATTGGGCTAGTTGAAAATGCTGGAAATTACTCAAAAGCGGCCAAGGCGGTCTTTTGTCACTCGTGGTTTCTAAGACAGTATTCTGAGCTGTACTTACCTGAGCTCCGTGCTTCAATAAAAGATTCACACAAGAAAGGTGACCTCCCAGACAGGCTTCATGGAGTGGAGACACGCCGTCTGCTGTGATGAGGTTCACTGGCCATCCCTGGAGGAGAGCAAGGGAGCAGCATAAGACGCACAAAGCAACAGTTCCATAGGGTTGGTTTTGAGCCACAAATCCGGGGCCGTGACAATTCCAAAGTCAACCTGGCTCACAGTCTGCTCAGGTACTCCTGATGATGCAAAACAAACAAACAAACAAACAAACAAGGAACTCTCATGCTGCTGGCGGAAGTATGATATGATCCAGCCACTCAGGAAAACAGACGGTCTCTATTAGAGTTGACGAGACGCATCCCGAAGACCCAGCGATTTGACGCTTAGGGAGACACCTTCTAGACTGATCTCCGTCATGTTCTCACGCTCTCTTGTCCTCTCACTTGCTGGCTTTTCGTTCCGACGAGGTCATCTCGTGACTTCCAGCCGCGTTCTCACACGCGCTCTCCAGCTCTCTCCTCTCCAGGCACCCTTCACTCCTGCGTTTCTAAGTCTTCCCATCCTCATTCCTGACCCTCCGCCACACTTGCATCCAATGCTCTTCTTCCCTGGGCTTCCCTCTGCCATTTTTTTTTTTTCCAGAAATAGTCTGCCCCCTCCCTTCTTTAACTTCTAGCCCTTCCCTCCTCTACCAACACAATCCCGCTGACGCTGCTGCTAGATGTCGCCAGAGACTTCCTCCTTACTGAATCCAATACACACTGCTCTAACCTCTGCCTCCGCCCGCCTCTGAATCTGTGTGTTCATCCCGCCCTTGTGAAACCCCTCCTCTGGCTTCTAAAACCAAGCTCTCCCTTCAAAAATACTCTATCTCTGACCTCCCGCTGTCCTTTCTCTGCATCTCTCTCTAGAGCTGTCCTTTTCCTCCAAGCATCTCCTCAGGCAGACATTTTGAGGATTTGCCCTCAAATCCTTTTTTTTTTTCCTCTCAATACTCCCTCTACATATGGTACACAGCTTTCAAAACGAAATCTCTACCCCTTGTACGAGTTTCTAACTCCCTGCTAAGACATAACCACCTAGAGACCCAACTCACCACATCAACTCACCCCCTGCCAACAACCGAGCTCTCCCTGAAAAGGGTCCTTGTCCCGCCAGCCCTCACTCTCCGAATGGCACCACTCTCCTCCCTCCGCACCTCGGATGGAGACCTCTCGGGGGGAGGGGGGAGCAGAGGGATTCCCAAGTTCAAACGCTGGCACCATCACCTCGGTGACGACCTTGAGCGGGTTCCTCATCTTCCTAAGCCTCAGCTTCCTCATTTATAAAACGGGGACAATTGTACCTACTCCTTGCTTTTTAAATATTGCTTTTTGATGAAGTTCTTAATTTTAATGAAATCCAACTGACCAGTCTTTTTGTTCCTTTCCTCATACTATTTCTTTCAGTCAAATGGCTTTCTCTCTTCTACACTATCAAAATGGCTTTAAAAAAAAAACTCCTCGAACACAGTGGTTCTACAGGCGTCTTTAGAAAACTACCAATGCAGGGCGCCTGGGGGGCTCAGTCGGTTAAGCGTCCGGCTCTTGACTTCGGCTCAGGTCATGATCTCGCGGTTCTTGAGTCGGAGCCCCAGTCAGGCCCTGTGCGGACAGTGCAGAGCCTGCTTGGGATTCTCTCGCTCCCTCTCTCTCTCTGCCCCTTCCCCGCTCACACTCTCCCATCTCCAAATAAGCAAACTTGAAAAAAAAAAAACCACCAATGCATGAAGACGGCTCTAGGTTAAATCAGAATACCTGGAATGAGGCCCAGGCATTGTTATTTCTTAAAAATGTCCTAGATTATTTTAATGTGAAGCCACACTGAAGAATAATTAGTTCACGGATTCGGTTTCTCCCTTCTTGGGCCACGTGAGAATTTCTTTTTCTCTTCTCTTTTCTCTTTGTTTTACAACCATCTCAATGTTTGGTCTCATTCCCCTTCCTGAAATATGTTTGGTTTGGCAACTGTATTTGTCTTTATTCTTTGATTACCCGAAGTGTTATTAGATCGTAATCAGAGAATAAATACCATGGGTGATGGCCGTACCTGGAGTAGGTAATTTACATGATGTCACCTCGGTTCACTCTCACAAACCCGTATGAGGTAACATCATAGACTGAATTTTTGGTCTTAATTCTTTATTCCCCCATAGCAGTGTCATGCGTGCGTGGCCTTGCCATCACCTCGTGGTTGACAGAACAGAATTCCTTCATCCCCGATTTCAGACCCGGGCATCTGACTGGCTTTGGCCAAGGGGATGTTGGTAGCTGTGATGCAAACAGCCTGGAAGTGCGCTTGCCGGGTGGGGCTCCGCCCCGCTGCGCTCCAGCCTTGTGCCAGGAGAACAGGAGTCCTCAGGGAGCTGCTGCTCAAGGCGGGGCTGGGGGTATGTAGCGCAGCTGCACCCGACCCGACTCGGCCGGCTGCCCCAAAGACTCGTGAGCTCGAAATGAACGCTCGCTGCATGATGCCGCCGAGTTTGGGGTGCTCCGTTGCACGCCGAGATCTGACTAAGACAGGCAGTTACTGGAATGCTCATATTTTATGAAGGCAGAAACTGAGGTTCCAAGAAGACAACTTGCTCAAAGAACGCGACAGAGCTTAGATAAAGAAATGGTTCCGTCTGGTGTGCGCTAAACATATTAATACTCGGTATAAATGAGTATCAGTCCAATGCAATAAGTGATCTATAGGAGCTACCGTGATCATTTCTCATCCTATCGAAATAAGGGAAATGTTGCGTTTTATCTGAGAAGCAGCTTAACGGTGTTCAGCTAGAGTTATGTGTTCCTGTCTCTATTTCTATTGGTAACGGGCGGCTCTTACCATAAACAGCTGAAGACAGTGGCTGAGGGTGGTCTGAAATTTTTCTTCAGAAATTGTTATCTCATAGAAGGATTTCTTAGTCTAGACGGGTCCATGAAATTGGATTTTTTTTTTTAATTTAAAACATTTATTTTCACTAACAACTACCTAAGATGTATGATGTCCTTTCGTTATGACGCCAGACAACAGACCACAGTAGTAATAGCGGTATGCAGGACAGTCACTGAGAGGAGTGACAGATACTTATATTGCGTTAGAATAATAACTATTATTATTTAATGTTTATTTTTGAGAAAGAGAGAGAGAGAGAGAAAGCGAGCGTGAGTCAGCAGGGGAGGGGTAGAGAGAGAGGAAGACAGAGGATCCGAAGTGGGCTCTGCGCTAACAGCAGAGAGCCTGCTATAGGACTCGAACTCACGAACTGTGACATCATGACCCGACCTGAAGCTGGACACTTAACTGGCTGAGCCACGCAGGCGCCCCACATTATAATTATTGTAGATATCTAAACTATCTCAAAATACACGCCCAACCTACTTAGGAAATATGGTAGTTATTAGAAGCACCGCTAAATCTTATTTAATGCGTTTAATATCACTACGTCAACTTTCTTTTTTTAGCAATTTGATAGGTCTTCAGTACTGAGTTTTATGTATTTAAAATATTAGTCTGACAAAACATAAGAGACTCTCAAAGACTAAGAACAAACTGAAGGGGGGGTGGGAGGAGGGAGAGTGGGTGACGGGCACAGAGGAGGGCACTTGTTGGGATGAGCACTGGGTGTTGTATGGGAACCAATTCGACAATAAATTATTTAAAAAATAAATAAAATAAAATAAAGTAAAATAAAATAAAATAGTCTGAGGGGCATCTGAGTGGCTCTGTCGGTTGAGCACCTGACTTCGGCCTGGGTCATGATCTCACAGTTTGTGGGTTTGAGCCCCACGTCATGCCCTGTGCTGACAGCTCAGAGCCTGAAGCCTGCTTCCGATTCTGTGTCTCCCTCTCTCTCTACCCGTCGCCTGCTCATGCTCTGTCTCTCTCTCTCCCTCAAAAATAAACAAACATTTAAAAAAATAAAATAAAGCATGAGTCTTTAAAACGACATTTTCAAGCATTTATTTTCTATCAGGGGTTTTCAACCTCAGCCCTACTGACCTTTTGGGGGGGATAGTTTTTGATGCAGAGGGCTGTCCGTGGGCCGTCCAATGTCTAGTAACATCCTTGGTCTCTATCCACTAGATACCAGTGTCAGCCCCACCCCGACCCCCCCTCCCAGCTGCGACAACCAAAAATGTCTCCAGCCATGGCCAAATGTCCCCGAGGGGTAAACGTGCTCCAGGTGGGAATGAAAGGTTTTACGGGATAATTTGCAAGAACAGTCTACTGAATAAAGCGAAGGCAACGTGAATGCACTAATCTGCCTGTTATTCACTCGATCGATATTATAGTCCCTAGTTATGTGCATGGAACTGTATTAAATTCTAGTATTACGCCAGCCTCCCAAGAAATGGTTAAAGAGGACAGGAATCACCTCATTTTGCTGAAGAGGAAATCTGCATCTCAATATCAGACTAAATGATTTTTTTCTCAGTGTGGTGAACGATAGGACACGCTTACTATCGACCTCTCTCTCCCCCCCCTCCCCCGCCAAAAGCCACGTACCTGATTAATGAGGCTCCTGAGAGAAAGCAGACGTCCGTGAATGGCAGCTTCGTGCATAGGAGACCAATCAGACACAATATCTGCATGGAAAGGGAGGGACAGGTTACCTCCCTGCACCGTAGACCTGAGTCGCATCCTTGCTGGCGAACAAGAGCCCAAGGGGTCTTGCTGGATGGAGACTTTGGAGTCGATCAACCACAACTCCCGTGAGCCTTTCCGCACTTCTCCCCTCTGTTGATGCGTCGAGTACACATTTTATTTGCAATGTCTAGATAGCTAAAGAAAGAACTGCAGCCAGTGTCCAGAGGACAAGAGAGGTGGACTGAGAGGAGAAAATACCGGACTCCCGTTGACACACTGGTTTCAAAGGCAAATCGTCCAGTTAGTGAAGCGAGAGCTTCGCTAATTACCAGCACGAGGGTGCGAAGCTGTGGCTGCCAGGGTAGCTTCCTGCGGGAGATACGAACTCCGGTATCTCAGCACACGGTGCCGCGGACTAATGGTAGCAATCCCATCATTACATACACCATTAGGTTTGAAGTCAGGTCTACACAGAACTGTATCTGCTTGTGGATTACCTCCTGTCCCGGTATGGAGCACAAATTTAGAGTTTGACCTGACCTTGTCGCGGGGACATTATTTACCCCAAAAGGCAGCATGCCGATGGGGTTAAAGAGAGCCCTGAATTCAGACCTGTGTGGCTTCTTCTGAGCCGTGGGTCCCTGGACAGGCTCTGGGCCTCAGTTTCCTTCCCTGTCATGTGAGGACAGCAGTATACTTACCCACAGCTCAATACCTATTAGCTACTGTCATTATCCTGCCCTACCATTAGGCAGCGTCTTGATTATACCCCCACAACCACCGCTATTAAAAATAGCAAATTTATCCTACGAGCGTATGGAAAGAATACACGCTCTTAGGAAGGAAGCCTGTAAACCCTATGCCAACACATTAAATGCTCTGCTCTCTTTAATTGAAAGTGGAGGCGACCCGCGGGAGGCCCAGAGCGGAGTTCTCCTCATCTCACACGGTGTCTGGTTCCAGAACGAACACGGAAAGGTCAGGATGTCTGACCTCGCCTCGGCTCCACCTCTGGCTGCTGGTGTAAGCACACTGCCCACAAGCAGGACCAAATGGTCGGAGCCTGGGCTCGCCTCGGGAAGGAACTCGCGTCTCCTAAAAGCTAAGGACACCTGGGGAACCAGAGCCTGACCGAACGAAAAGCCAGAGAGGCGGCGGCTTAGAACACTCTGTGCTTCCCACGTGTTGGCTGAGGGCGGCCTGCTCTCTGGAGCTGCCAACGCCCTGGAAAATCCGTCCCAGGGAGCAGTCCGTCCTTCCAAATGGACTCATGCAGCGTTTCCGGGGGAGAGGAAGCCGAACGCGCCTGCCCACACGCTGCCCGCCGCTGTCCTTCCGGGGTCACTAAGAACACCTGAAGTCAGTGGCTTCTCCGACCTTCCAAAGCACACGCCCGACACAAACCTCACGTACTCACGGCGGCCTCTGAGGGTCCCGATTCTCTGGTTTTAGGGCCCGGGGGCCTACAATTCAGACTGCAGGTCCGGAAAGCTTGCTCTCCAAATTCGAATTAGAAGGACAACCCGTTCTGCACTGTTGTCACCCGCACACAATCTCGAGCGAGAAGATCGAGCCAAAAATCGAGAAAGCTTTGGAAGATCAGTTTTCAATAAATTCGCGCCTGTACCCTAATGGATCATCACGCGGGTGATGATTAATCCATTTTTCCTTCCAAGTGTTCGGCTGCTAAAAAAAAAAAAAAAAAAAGAGCTCGCGCCCTCCCTAACGTCTCGGAGAGCAAGCTCAGGTAATTAAGAGTTGACAGCCTCGACCGTCCAGGCAGGTGATTTGGGTCCTAAATTTGAACTCTGTTCAGATACCATAAGCAATGATGCAATTACATTACCAAGTAGAGACAAAACTGGGATTCGTTTTGCATTCATTCGTCGGGGGACCGCCACTCCTCCTATTTACAGTCAATAAGGAAGTATGTCCCTCACTAAGGGCAGAACTGGCGCCCCGAAGTTGCGGACCCCTGCTTTGGTCCGTGGTTTTACTTCTTGGCAGCTGTGAATCGCGCTGCTGTGAACCCTCGTGCGCACCTTCCTGGGTGGCCGTTTTCGGTTCTCTTGGGGTCCTACCGAGGCGCGGAAGCGGTCTAGGACACGGGAACCCGATGCCTGGCCCTTCGCGGAACTTCCAAACCACTTTCCAAAACGGTTGTACCAAAGGAGGTTCCCGCAAGCAGCGCAGGAGCCTTCCCTTCCTAATTTAAAGGCATTTCAGACTAGGGTTTGGTGGGCCTATCAGAGCGTGTCTCTCGCTCCTGCCCCGGGGGAGAAACTGGGGTCCTTGTCAAGCCAAAAGTCAGAGGCCTCAGCAGGTCTCTGGACAATTGAGGGATTAAGAAAACGTAAAAATGCGACAGTGGAGACAAGGTTTTTTCTGGCATCGAGAGTACAGAGGTATGTGTACGCGCACACACACACACACTGTGTAGTAAACAACAATAATTCGCAACATGGACTAGTCCAAACGCACACTCTCATTAGCTCTTGAAAACACTGAAGAGATACAGCTGAGAAGTACGTCTTGTGCGATCCCGCCCGGGGAGACCAGGGAGAGGTCTCTCCAGAGGTTTCCAGAGCCCACGCCCAAGCGGGCAATGAGCTACAGACAATACGAGCAATTAGACCCAGAAGCGGCTGGGCCCGCCTTCCTGCTAACCACCAGAGGGAGCGGAAAGGACAGGAAAGGGGGCCTGTTCCTGCCCAAGCGCGGAAATGCTCCCAGGAGGAGACTGGATGAAGAGGCCCCTCGAGGTCATCACCCCCCTTCCGCTTGACCCCACCGCCGGCTTCGAAACTCGAGGGCCGTGACCCGTACGCGACACCTCGCCCAAGCCCTGGCTATGTGTTAAAGATTCTCCCGCAACACTTGCTCGGCCAGGGTCTCACGGTCTTACTGCCAAAAAATCGATGCCAAATGGGGTCCCTGGCAATGCCGCGGACCAGCAGCGCACCTCGAGGTTAAAACGGGGATGGGCGGCTCTCCTAACGAATCCACGCCACCGGTCCTCCCATTAGTGCCATGAAACCTACCTTCCTTTTCAGGCGAGTCTCCATCAAACCCTACGGCACCTTAGGAAGGATGCCATTTCATTTTTATTGCACTTTCTGGAATGACTTTTTAAGTTTCCATGATCTCGGAAGAGATTTTAAATGCGCCGATCGGTACATTCTGAAAAGGGCTACTGGCGAGACCCCGGGCGCCGAGGCGGCGGCACACCTCTGTCCGTCCTGGGCAACAATCTGCCGGGTCCAGGGGCGAAAAGAGAGGGCCCGAGAGGGCGGGAGCACCTGCCCCGGGCCTCCGGGACGCGGCGGGGGCAGGCTCGGCGTTGTGGCCGACACGGCAGAGGGCCGGTGCCGTGTTCGCGATGGCGGTGGGGGACACCGCGGGTGGATTCCGGGACGAATAAAAAAGAGAAGGGAGACCAAGAGAGCCTCACGGTCAGAAACAGGAAACAGAAAGGCCCACTGAGGCAGCCCTGGGCAAACCAGACCTGCCCCCTGTAGTTCTTCTCCAGTCCCACCCTGCAGCCTCTGCCTTCTCCGTCTGTCTGTCTGTCTGTCTCTCCCTCAGCCGCTTTCTGCACAGGGGCCTCACATCCTCGCCCGTTCTGTCTGCTCGGGCAGGTTTCTCCCAGAAGCCTCGCCCCTGCTGAGGCACCCCGATATCTAGAACCCCCGTGAGAGCACACGACTGTCTCCTCTCCGCGCCTGTCCTTGCCTGTCTTCCGCTTCAAACGTGAGCCCACTCTCTCCAGGGTGGGCTCGGTTTTTTGAGGGAAGAAATTTCTCCACAAAAACCTGCTGGATAGACACCAAAAATGGGTTACAGGTGGTGTTTAGTTTCTCCTTCAAGGGATTTCCCGAAGTTTACTTTCTAAAAAAAATTTTTTAACGTTTATTTATTTTTGAGAGACATAGAGACAGAGCGTGAGCAGGGGAGGGACAGAGAGAGATGGAGACACGGGATCAGAAGCAGGCTCCAGGCCCTGAGCTGTCAGCACAGAGCCTGATGCGGGGCTCGAACCCACAGGCTGTGAGATCATGACCTGAGCTGAAGTCGCCGCCTAACGGATTAAGCCACCCGGGTGCCCCTTTTTAAAAATCTTTTAAATGTTTACTTATTTACTTATTTTGCAAGAGAGAGAGGCAGAATGCAAGTGAGGAGGGGCAGAGAGAGAGAGAGAGAGAGGGAGACACAGAATCCCAAGCAGGCTCCAGGCTCTGAGCGGGGAGCAGAGAGTCCCACTTGGGTCTCGAACTCACAAACTGCGAGATCGTGACCTGAGCCCAAGTCGGTTGGTCAACCGACTGAGCCACCCGGGCGCCCCTAAAAGTTTCCACGAGTAGATATGAATGCGTTTCCCGGAGCCGCCGGAACAAAGTGCCACGAACTGGCTGGCTTAAAGCGACAGGATTCACGGTCCTGCAGTCCTGAAGCCGCGGGGAGAACGAAGTCCAGGATGTTGGCCTCTTCTAGCTTCAGGCGCCGGCCCTCCGTCTTCGCTGGGGTCTTTCAGGCTCGTTTCATGCATCGCCCCAACCTCCGCCTGTGCTGTCACACTGCTTCTCCCGGTGTCCCCTCTCTTCTTCTTGCAAGGACACCAGCCCCTGTATTAGGGCCCCCCCCCTCCAGTATGACCCCGTCTTAACTACATAAATTAAATAAGGTCACATTCTGAGGTGCTGGGGGTTAGGGCTTCCACAAATCTTTGGGGGGGGACACAGTTCAACCCGTAACAAGGTATTTTCAGGGGTGGGGGGGTGGGGAAACAGTTTTTATTTTGCGCCTGGGGCAGAGGATTCGGCGTTAAAGGTCCAGGAAGAGCCGCGGGCCTTGTGCAGATGCTTTCCGCCCTAACTCTGGAGGCGGCGGCAGAGAGAGGCCGGCGAGGGAGAGCCCGAGCCGCAAAGGTCCCCCAGGCCAGCCGCTGGTTTCGCTCCGAGCCGGGCCTGGGCCTGGGATGAGCCGCGCCCGAGCCGAGCTTCCCCCACCTTCCACACGTGGCCGTTTGGAAACGGCATTCCGGATGCATTGGCGAATTGAGAAGCGTCAACAGATGCGATTGGGCTAGAACCGAGCTGGTGGCCCCGCGGCAAGACCGACGCCAAGCAGGGGAGAGAGAGGTTCCACTCCAGAAGGGAGCGGGAGAAAGCCCTGGAGGGCTGCGCGGTGGTGGCGGCGGCAGCTCGGCTGCATGTGGAAGGCGACTAGGGCTTTACCAGTCAGACACAGAGGAGGAAGAGGCAGGAGAGCAGAGGTGGCCTGCCATCTTCCCTGTGACTTCTGCTTCTTTGGAAACCGGTCTTCCCTCGGTTCCTGTGGGAGGACAACCCCCGAACCCCTCCCTGCTTCTCGAACTCACCGGTGCCGCAGGCTCAGCCGTGGCTCTCCGCTCCGGGCCGTCGGACCACCTCTCCTTTCCCGGGACTTGCGCTCAGCGCCCGCAGGACGCTCCGAGGTCGCGACTTCCTCACCTGGAGGTCTCCCGGCATCACTGCCCCCTCAGCTCGCCACGCAGGGGGCACCGGCCTTGGCGCTCCCGTGTCCCAAGCGCAAGCCCTGTTCTCCCTTCCTCGCTCTGTTCCCACGCCAGCTCCCATCCGGGACTTCTCTCTGACCCGGCCCCGCCCCCCTCCCCTCCGCGCCCCCCCCACCCCCCGCTTGGCTGACATCAATTTAGGCTTAAACACTTTACAGTTTGGGCCGCCTTCGCCCCTAAAATATCGCTTGATAGGTCATCAAGCAACACAGCCTGATTTCTCTTTGCTTTGAAATTCTCACCCATTGTTCTCTCCCCCCCTTTCTGCGTCATTTTCCCCAGTGTGACCCAAACGTAAGCGTCATGCTTGGAGAGTGCGCGGTTCTCAAAGGCTGGTCCCCACACGGCCCCCGCGGCGTCGCCTCGGGGCTCATTATGAACGCGGCCTCCCGGGCTTCACCCCCCCCCCCCCACCAGCGCATCTGGGGCTGGGGGTCCAGCCGCGGGCGCGTGAACCAGCCCTCCGCGTGATCCTGACGCACGAGCGGGTTGGGAGGGCCAGTGGACTTGCGCAAGAATTCCCCGTGACCTCACAATGTATCCCGGCTATGGCCGCCGGAGTCATTTACTTACAGTTTTCATTACGGAGTCATTTACTTACAGTTTTCATTATCGCCAGAACCGTCGACGGCTCCCAATTGCCTGCCTGAAGGCCAAACTAAGCCTAGCCTTTGTAGTACAGTACCTAGTTCCGTCTGTCCAGACTCGCTCTCAGCAGCCCCTCTAAGACCCTCTGCATTCTAGTTGCCTAAGCACCGTACCTTTGAGGATATGGACACCCGCCCGCCCCCACCTCCCAATCGCCCCGAACAGAGTCGGAGTAGAATCGTTAGAAACCCTAATCAGGGAAAAGGCGCCCCTCTCTCGAGTGGAAATTAAAATAAACCTAATACTTAGGTGTAAAATAATCCGGTGGGAAGTCTTCCAAATTATGGATCCTTTCCCATACTGCCTTGGATATACGATTTGTTGCTTTCAAAGCACAGTTCCCAAATTCATTTTTGTAAAGTAATTTTGGGGGCCGCTCCACTTTCTACTGCTCCAAGTTCGTGCTCAGTAAACCTGACTGACCCGGTTCTGCCTTTGCCGACCGAAACCCTACTCACTGTTGAGGGCTCTGCTTTCAGGAGCAAAATCGGAGAAACGACTCGAACGAATGAGCGCTCCTCTCTGCTCGGTCAGAGGGAAGACATTTTGTATTTTATTTCTTGGTTTTTTTTTTCCCTTTCGGCAGCCCTACTACAGGAGAGTGGGGAGTCCTACCTGGCCGCTGGGTCCCTGTATACGGCCCCTTCCATAGACGAGCGTGGTGGGCAGTTTAGCGGATAATCTGACTCTGACCGTAAGGATCCTCTCCTCTAAGCTTAGGCCCATTTTACAGCATCCTTTTGGTCAGCAGGCACCTGCTGAATGCTCACAAGAAACGAACAGTTGCCCGGAGGCATGGATCTTGATAGTCGGCAAAGACACCGCCTAACAGGTGAGAATCAGACCTGAAAGAGCTTCTCCAAAGTTAAAACGAACCAACGGAAAAAGTCTCCTTTAACATGAATCGACCAGTGCTCAATGTGTGAACATCGCTTGTAAAGCCAGCCCCGCCAAGCGCCAAACACCCAAGACCTTCTCACACATGTTTGGGCAGTAAAAATGTCCTATTTATAAGGGGCTTTTGTACCTCCGGCGTGGTATGCGTGCTTCATTTTGACCCACAAAGTGTAATCCCTCGGAGCTGAAGTTTTTACTGTTCACTCAACGGTGACCGTCGACTTTGTTTGGGCTCTCGGACTCTACAGATAGAGGTGTACACGTTTTTGAACGGGGGCGTAAAATACAGAAACCAGCGAGCGGTGGCCATCGACCGGTGACTGCCCCATGGACACACGTCGGACGGAGCCATTGAGACCGCCCCGCCCTCTTCTCTCCCAAGCCGGTCACCCAGCCTCCCACCACTCTGATCCCGGAGCCCACCAGACTCACCACCCATCCATGAATTTGCGAAGAGCCTGGTGTCAGCACAGTCTTCTGGTCCAGAGGACTTGCTGCTCCTGCCCCACGGGTCGCCGTCCATGGTGCCGTCTCCAACGCCAAGAGTGGTCTGGGTTCTACTTCACTTGTTCACAGAATTCCAAATTCCATGCTCCGGAGAATTCCACTACGGTGGCTGGCTGAGCCGCACCGTCCCTGGGCCGACGGTTACCAGCCCGGCCGGGAACCAACCAACCAACCAACCGTCCACGCAGCGTAATCTGAGCCCTACCTGCGGTCAGACGTGCGCGCCCAGACGCGTGCGCGCCTGCGCGCGCACACCCACGCCCCACCTAGCTGGCTGGCGGCGGGCCAAAGCTCACAGCAGCCCCCCAGCCCCGTCTGCAAAGTTGCTGATGTCACGTCCTTTCCCAAACTGAGACCAATCAGGGAGGAAGCCTTGGGGTTTATCAGGAAGGAAAGTCAGTTTGTAACTTTTTTGGAGCGCAAAGGGAACAGGGTGGGCGTGAAGGAAACCACTCCCTGCTGCCCTGTTCGCTCCGCTGGGATCGGTTTGTTCTGCGGGGCGGGGGGGGGGAGGGGGGGAGGGGGGGGGCTTCTCATTGTCGACAAAGCCCCAGAACCCAAGAGCTGAGAAAGCTGGTTTCGCTGCAGCCCCGCTGAATTGCTTGCACAGCAACACGCCGTCTGCACATGTGGTTTCAATTTTTCTGGGCGTTTCTTATGGGAAAATGTGTCTATATGTTACAGAAATGCTCTTTGGGAAAGAACTTCTATTTTCTTCCCTCTGACCGCCGGGATTGCGCTGCATGGCCCGCTTCGCCCTTCCTGCACGCATTATATTTTAACTTCTAAATAAATAATTAACGGTTGCTGTTGGAAAATGGCTTGCCAGGTGGCCCTGGGTGTGTGGGAGAAACCTGCTACTTTGTTAATCATAAAAAGTTTTACTCTGGGAACATTTCGCTGGGCTCTTTTCAGAACACTGTGTTCTTGTACCAGGGTCTTCTCAGGGAACCCGGTGTCCCCACACCCCTGGGTGCTGGTTCAGGCTGAGGCCATCCCTAGACTCCCCCTGCGCCTCTTTTCCAAGTTGGAAGGGCTCTTTCTTCCCAGTTAGGGGAGGCCCCGAGTTAGTGTCCAGCATAGTCTGTCTCTGAAGTGACTGATTTATTTTTTAATGCCGAAGATGCAGCCTGCTGTTTCAGATCTATGGGTCCCCAAGTGGGACCCGTGACAGCCACTGTCCACAGTGTGAGGAGTGGCCTTCATACTTCAAAGTGCATTTCTGTGCCCACGTATGGGTATGCATTTATCCCTTTACATTTTGCACGTGAATGTCATTGAATTTCCTTATCGCTCTATGCCCATCACACTGCTTTCGGGGTGGCGATCTTTCCATTTTAGCGTGTGTAGCTGTCCCTCTCTTCCTTACGGTGTAGCATGCCTTAGTGCATGACAACTATTTCACTCTGCCCCCCTCCCCCCCCCCCCCCCCCGCAATATAACTACAAAAACACCGTGGTTCATCATTTTGTTTCCGTGGCTCTGGGCACGGATGTCCTGCATTTCTGGAGGAGGGATTCCCGAGAGTGGAAAGGCCGGCTCGCAGGTGCGCTGGTTCACGTGTGATGCTTTCTGGAGAAGTGGGGACACACGCAGAAATGAGTACAAGCCGAACTGGAGCCCCGAGCGGCGGCTTGTATCGGTGTCCATCTCTGCTGCACTGCCGGTTGGCAGAAAGCCGCCGCTGGGGAAAGTGGGCAGGGCTACAGGAGAGCTCCCTGGATGATTGCTAACGATGGCATGAAATCTAGAAGTATCTCAGTACAGATGGCATTTTGAAAGAAAGGGGCCGTTCGTTTAACATTGAGAGAGCGGCGCCCGGGTGGCTGGGTTTTGAGCGTCCGATTCTCGATCAGCTCAGGTCGTGATCCCAGGGTCGTGGGATTAAGCCCCACATCAGGCCTGCTTAGGATTCTCTCTCTCTGCCCCTCGACCCCACTTGCGTGCTCTCTCTCTCTCTCTCAAAAACAAATAATGATCAAATTGAAAGACACACTGCCAAATCGCCCTCCAGTTCTCCGCAGAATTAACTGAACGGCCCACGGGCCTATCAATTGTTCGCTACTCCATCAGGAAAAGATGTGAAGAACTACAAAACTTGTCTCTGGCAGAGACTGAGAAATTTACTCCCCGCACAGACTGGGTGACAAGGAGTCACACGGAGAGGCACAATGGGGAACCTGGCTATTATCGCTGTTCTTTGAGTAAAATCTTCACAGTACAGCTTCTGTATTGACTTTTAATTAAACTTCGGGAAGATAATATCTTTCCAGATTCAAATTTAAGTATATGGTCCAAAATGACAATAAAGAGGATTTCCAGGTTGTTGCCTTCGTACCTGGGAGGGAATTAATCAGCTTTTAGCCTTCTCGCTAGATTTATAATGTTGGTCACCTCTTGTGAATATTGGAGAATGGAAAGTGATTTTCTTTTAACTGTTTAATAGCACTTCCAGTCAGGAATTCAAAAACCATCACAAGAGAAAGTCGTGCGTTTTTAGGTTGGCTTACAACAAGTCACGAGAGAAGAACGAGCTTACCGACTTCTAGTCGGTCCCTGTGCGTGCGTGCGTGTGTGTGTGCGTGTGTGCACACACGCGCATGTTCAGGAAACTAGGCCCAGGTTAGGTAAGAAAAAAGAAGTCTGGCCTACCGCAGGAAGGCTGTGGTCGGGTCCCCTCCCTAAGGAAAGAGAAAGAAAGTAGGAGGTATGTCAAAAAGATAATAAGAAATGGAAATACATTTTTCGCTGCGGGTAAAAGCAGGTGATTTTGTGCTAAATCAGACGGGTGGTTTGGAGAGAAATGGCTGGGGAAAAACTCTGAATGCAAAAGAAAAGTTGTAGACGGTTGGTGAAGGGTAATCTTTAAAAAGAAATGTTACGTGTGGTCAGGAGGGACCAAGGTGAAAAGAAATGGATTTTAAAAGTACACGGGGTTAAGATGAAACTTCCTCCTCCCTTGCTCCAAAGGCTGGGGAAGCAATGGCAATGCCCTTGAGGCCGGCCTCCAAATCCTCCCCATTGGTGTTGTCCTTGCTGCGCAGAGGAATGGAAGCCTCTGCCATGTGACGGATGGATGATACAGAAAGGGCTTTTACCAAGAAACATGGGAGTCGTTTTATTAAACTTAGCCCATTTTACTAAACGTATGCCAAAAACGGATATCCACGTGGCTGAAACATATTTACGTGGGCAGTGTTGAAAAAGGCAGGGGAAAAGACCTTGACTTTGGCTCTTTAATCCCCTCCCTCAACGGCCAATGATCAAAGTGTCAGTTACTGTTGGGCCGAGATAAAATTGGCGCATCCTACGACAACCAAGAAAATTTTGCTTGGTCACAATCCATACTCCCAAGGTCCTACAGGCGGGAAATGGAGGGGTTAAAAAAAACACACACAAAAACCTTTATATTACAAGGTTTAAGACAGATAAAAGGAAATTTAGGTAAATTTTCTAATTGGATAAATATATAAAGGCTTTTCGGGATACTACATATGATTTTGAGTCGACCTGAAAAGATACAATGCTTTTGTTAAATCAGACTCTTAATGAGACTGATGTTTTGAAAAGAAAAAAAAAATTAAGGAAATCTAAGATTTAGCCCTTAAGTTATGCTAAGTTAGCCACTATTTTACAAACACAAAATGAGAGCCCGATGGCCTTCCTGGAGAGGGTGAGGGAGGCTCTCATTAAATGTATGGGTATCTCCCCCTTGACCCCTCTAAGGCCGAGATCATTTTAAAGGAGAAATTTGTCACTCAATCAGCCCTAGATAGAGAAAATGCAAAAATTGGCTGTTGGCCTTGAAAGGACCCTGGAGGAGCTCTTACGAGCTGCCAGTCGGGTCCCTACAAACAGAACAGAAAGGAAGCTCAAGAAAACAAACCTGAGGCCTTAGTTGTGGCTTTCCTTACTATGTCAGACCCGACTTCCCGAGGTCCTGGCACCCAGGGCCATATGTATGGCCATTCGGAGCACTAAAATGAGAATGTCCTCAGAGGGGACGACCCCAATGAGAACCCCAGAAGCCCTGCCCCCGATATGGAAACAATCACTGAGATCTGAATGCCCTCGGGACCTCTATCTCTGAGGGCTCAGATAACCAACGTCCCTGGAAGGGACTAAGTGGGACCCGGGGCTCTTCACGGTGGCTCCCCTAAACCAACTGTGTATCAGAAACCCAGAACCTCAGGTAACTCTAAATATAGAAGGAAAACTGGTTGATTTCCTTCTTGACCCCAGAGCGACCTTTTCTGTCCTCCTTTCCACTCCAGGCCAACCATCCACACGCAACCTGACGATTAGAGGCGCCTGCGGAAAATTTCTAACTCCGCTGTTCTCTCGGCCCCTGGGATGTGCATGGGGAAACCTGATTTTTCCTCGTTCTTTCCTGATAATGCCAGAGAGCCCTCCTCCCTTGCTAGAAAGGGACATTAGAACTAAGTTAGAGACTATGGTGCTACCAGCACCATAGTCAGTTTCAGTTTCTGAAAATTACTGGGCATTGTAGGCTGTAGATACCAGCACCATAGTCAGTTTCAGTTTCTGAAAATTACTGGGCATTGTAGGCTGTAGATACCAGCACCATAGTCAGTTTCAGTTTCTGAAAATTACTGGGCATTGTAGGCTGTAGATACCAGGGTTCAGGAAAATACTTTGCTGCTGTATCGATTATTAAAGGAGACTCAATCCTGCCTACTCTCCCCCTCCCAAAATAATAATAAATAAATAAACTGGGGGCTGACTTCCAGACACGGTCTCCAGCCCTTGGAATGGGTACACACAGAGCGGGGCAATGACTATTCCCGAACTCGCAGAGCTAAAAGATCATTAAAACATGGCAGCGGGCTTCATTTAGGGAGGGACAAAACTTATCAAATGGCTCAAAGGATGTTTACTGGAAAAAACCAATTGTCAAGGACAGTTCTGCAAGGGCTATCAGGCGGCGAAGTATCTCTTAAAGACGATCCTTTCCACCACAAACTTGCTCTCCCAGACAGTCAAGGAACTGGAGACTATCCAGGAAAGACTAACAATTAGGTCTCACTCAGCTGCCAAGGTCAAAAAAAAAAAAAAAAAATTCCAACATCCGCTGGTCCGGGTTAGTACTTTTACTAATTGGGTAAAAGTATTGTCTCCTACAAGGCAGAACGGGCATAAAAAGTAATAAAAATTCTGCTTTATAAAATAATACCCAGGTTTGGCTTACCTAAGAATTTACAAATTAATTATGGTAAACGGCTGCCTGGACTCTTTCTCTAGTAGAACTCCTGGCTCTTGAAAAAGTTTTACACCTCGAAACAAAGCAGACTGTCTGCTTCTATGCGGCAAAACTCTGAATACCACCTCGCAAGCATGAGATGCTGAAAAAAATTCTTTTTAATTAAGTTAGGGCCAAACTCTTAGAAATAGAGCCACCATTGGTGACTTATGCTCCTGCGTCTCCATCACCTGGGGTATGAGAGACTCCCTGGCATACGGTGTTTACAAAGTCAGGGTCTCTCCTAGATTGTCTGGCAGGTTTGGAAACTGTAGACGTTATCTTAAGACGCCATCTTGTTGGTCATTACAATCTTTACCTTGTCTTTTTCTCTTGGTGTCTGCTAATGTCTATGCCGCCTCATGCCCGCCAGCCTTCCTGTCAACCCGTCCTGGGGGCCACTCGACCGCCCCTTGGGTAGACTGTAACTGCTGTACCCCCACACCGTCCCTTATCCGCTTGAAGAAGCCAGAGCGGTCATCGTCCCTGTTCCCTTATGACAGTCAGGGACCCTATTGCAGGGGAGAAACAAACAGGGCAAGGGTTCACATTAGGCAGGGAGAGATGGGGACCTTCAGGGAGGCAGCCTGCAGCTGCGAGTGGGAGGCTGAACAAGCAGATGGGGTTCTCCCCTTACAAAATCCTTTATGGCTGCCCTCCCCCCATTATCAAGGGCACAAAGGGGGGGATCTAAATGAGATAGACAATCTAACCCTAAAACAACAGATGCCCTTGACTTTACCCTAACCGCCTTTTATAACAATGGGTCAGAGAACGATCACCAGTGACTCTGACCACAGACGCTCACCCCTTTAAACCAGGAGATGGTGTATGGATACAGGAGTAAAGTGTCCAACCCCTAGAACCCCTCTGGAGGGGCCCGTTCACTGTCACTGTGTCCGCCCCTACTGCAGTGAAGGTAGCCGAAGTGGGTGCCTGGATTCACTACAGCAGAGTGAAGCCGGCGTCTCGAAACTCGGAGTGCATTCCTGATCCATCCACGCCGTGCGAGCCGACCGTACGGAAGAAGCCATCTGCATCTCCAGAGGCTCAGGGAGACTGCAGCCCTGCCTTTGTCACTCCGGAAGCTGATTAATCTATGCTCGGCAGAAGCTCGAGGAATCAACGGTCGGGTGAAACAAAAGACTGTCCTTATTTTTATGTTTCCTTACTGTGATGCACGGTCACGCCTTGTTTCTCACTATTACTGTGATTCTTTCTCTACTCTTTGCCATAGGATTGGCCGAGCCGCCCTGGCCGGCTGGAAACGTGGTGAGAGGGTTCTGTGAACACGCCCCTTCCCTTTGCGGATAGGAGCCTTCGTTGGTACCGACATGGGGAACCAATGGCCCTAAGAGATTTAAAAGTTAGATCCCCACAAACCTTATAGTAAAACAAAATACCCAGTCCTACTACCAGGGTTTGGATTCTCGAAAGCTCAATTATTGGGAAAAACTGTGTTGCCTCATGGGGAAAAAGTTCACCATCGTCTCTGTTAAAAACTTAACATGCCTAAGCCAAAGATTTTATAACTCAACTGCCCAGAAAACCCAGTGGTGGGGGACCCCGGATCACCTTGAGCCAGATCCCTACCCCTTGTCTAACTTCTCTCACTTCTGAGAGGCCTGAGACGTTGTCAACACAGCCATCAAATGGCAGGTCCCAGGTGTACTGCACTAGGTATGTGGAAGGACAGCCTATATAGTACTTCCCTCCCTGGGTCAGGGTCATGTGCGCTGGAAACTATTCGTCCAGCTTTCTCCCCGCTCCCACCTGCCAGGGAAAACCGTTTGGGAGTCCAAGTGTATGGGGAGAGGAACACTCAAAAAAAGCAGCGTGCCTTCCAAATTAACAAGTGAAAAAATAAGAAATGGCCTCCCAAGCGTATAATCCAGTATTACGGCCCGGCCACCTGGGCACAGGATGGATATTGGGGCTGCTCCTCTCCCGTTTACACGCCAGACCGCATAAGCAGACTACAAGCAGCTGTAAAAATGATAACCGATGAAACTGCCCGAGCTCTTCGCTTACTAGCCAAGCAACGAACCAAAAGGTCCAATGCCGTCTCTCGAAATTGCTTGGCCTTAGATTAGATGATGGCTTCTGAGAGAGATGTTTGTGGAAAATTGAACCTGAACGACTGCTGCCTACAGATAGATGATGAGGAAGAAGTCATGGAGGAGGTCACGGATCAAATGCGAAAGGAGGCTCATGTCCCAGGCCAGACCCGGAACGGTGGGGACCCCGGGGAGTTATTTGGAGGATGGTTTTCAACTCTCGGGGGATTCAAAACCCTCACGGGAATTATCCTTCTAATTTTAGGAAGGTGCTTAATCTTACCCTGCTTAGCTCCCCCTGCTTGTACGGTCTGCCTCCAGTCTCATTGAGGCCATAATTTAAAAAAAAAAGAAGAGAGAGAGAGAGACGGCCACTCGTGTAACGATGTTGTAAAAATATAAACCTCTAAACCAACATGGTGCTCTCTGACCCTAAATAAAGGGGTCTGAGCATCAAAGCGGGGAATGTGGTAGGGGCCCCTCCCTAAGGAAAGAAAAAAAAATCTCAAGGCAACCTTGCTACTCGCATATGTGACAACATCCCTCCGGACCCTGTAACAGGAGACCACTTAATCAGACCGCATGTTTGTGTGTTCCCATATATGGGAGACAAAGAAGTAGAAAATACATAAAAAAAAAACCATGCCGCCACGTGGTGTTCGGGGCTCAGTTCTTCGGGTAAGAACCCGATCGAGTGGTGGCAGCAGGAAGAAAGTTGCTTCCTGGAAAGAAAAGCCTCGGTGTCACGACCGTCTGTGCGAGAATCCTGCTCCCAGGCGACAGTCATTCTTGATCAAGTACAGTCTTAACACTAGCCAGGGCCTCTGCACCCCACCTCACCTAGATGTCCACGGCTGACATCGCTCGTGGCTTCTGAGACTGTCCTCCCGAAGCCCTGGGGAGCCCTGAAAGTCTCCTCCAATCGGTCAAAGTCGGTCCAGGAGCAGAAAACCCTGGTCAGTCCGGCCAGCAATCTTTCTAGCACAAAACCTTTAAAACCCAAAAGGTACACCTCCCCTCCGGTAATTTGGAATGATCTGCATTTCCCCCAAAAAGCCTAGCTGTTTCTCTTGTTCTTGCAGAACTGTCTGCCCGCTGGGCCAACTGGTGTCGCTCCTTGAGAAAGCAATCACTCGTTCCCACTCCATCTAGCAGCACAGTCAGATTCCAACGAGGATGTGTTCCTTAAAATCTGGCATAATGCGGTATTCTTGAGGAGAAGAATCACGCAAATCAAAACTGGGAGAGAGAGTCTCCATTGACCGTGGGGCTGGAATTCTTCAAAAATGCCAATGGCATGGAAGACAAAAGTGGGGGTGGGGAGGCTTTCTAGCTTAAAGGAGAAAAAAGTGACCTGATAACTAAATACGTGCATGATCTTTGATCGGATCCTGACGGGGGGTGGGGCAGGGGGGTGGGGACGAGACATACAAGACATCAATGCCACAGCCGCTGAAAGTTAAATGGGGACCAATATCAGATCATCACGGTGCATCGCTGTCGAGTTTCCCGCATGTGACTGCTGCACCGAGGTTACGCAGAAGAGTCTCTGTGTTCCTAGGAAATGCGTGCTGAAGTGCTAAAGGCAGAGCCACGTGTAGCTTGACACGATGGGAGAGACGTGTGCCCCTGTGTACGTGTTTCACACCAAATGGAAAAGCCAATGCAGACCCTACGAGGAGTACATATAAAACCCACACTGCCCAACCTATTCACATGCCCAATCTATTCCTCTGAGCCCAACAGCCGCGTGCCCCAGAACCTTCAGCTGATCGGAAACTCCCTTGTTGCACAATTACGTAAGCCCATAAAACAAACAACAGCCTGTCTTTATTAAGATTCTTGATATTTTGGTCATCGTGGGCCTTTTTCCTTAACATTGCATTTTTTTTTTTTAATATTGCACGAAAATGTTGACTTTGGGGCGCCTGGGTGACTCAGTCGGTCGCGCATCTGACTTGTGCTCAGGTCATGATCTTGCGGTTCGTGAGTGCAAGCCCCGCCATCAGCCTGTCAGCGCGGAGCCCGCTTCGGATCCTCGGTCCCCTTCTTCTCTGTTTTGCGTGACTCACCTCCTGTCACCCTGGCCCTGGCGAAGAATCAGGGTGTCCACAGTTTACCCACAAGTGGCTCATTTAAAATTATTTGTATACATATTAATTATACATGGCTTACATGCATATATAAGTCTACAGGTGTGTGTACACACCTGCCTACATATACGTACATATACACAAGTGTGTGCATACACACAGAGAGAGAAGCGAATGTGGCAAAATGCTAACAATTGGTGAACTGAGGGGATGGGTATACAAATATTCACTGTGTTATTCTTGTAATTTGTCTGTAAGCTGGACAACTTTCAAAACAACCGTGCTGGGAGGAAAATTAAAACCATACTTTTTTTTTTTTTTTTTACCGATCAACTCATGTTAAAATACGAAGCTGCTATTCTCAGTGTGACCCGTGCATTCGTCCTAGTGCGGCTCTGCTGAAGGAAGGAGATTACTCTGTGTGCGAATGCCCACGCGGGAGCTCCCAGGGCTGGGAGCGCCCTTCCCTCACAAGCTGTGGTTACTCCACGCCACGACTCATCCCTCACCGTGCCAGCTTCCCGCGACGTCTCTGAAGCCTCGGCTGTTCTCTTCGTGTCAAGTGCACCATATCTGCTCAGCAATGAGCATTGTTACTGAAAAAAGTCATCGTCTGTCAACCTAGGGTATGTGGCGGTATTAGAAATATCAGGGAGGAGAATTACTTTGGGAGAAATGGTTCCTTGATAAAAGGCAAACAAAAAACAGAGATGCTGAGTGACATAGCAAACATTTAAAGAATTTAAGGGATTCTGAAAGAGGTGAGGCTTAAATCTTCAAATAAAACAGGCAAGCTTACTTGTTTTGAAATAAGGCAGATGAGAGAAACAGTCCGATAAGTGATGAATGGATAGACAGACACGGGGTATACAGGTCAGTATATTACGTGTCTATACAGAGAGACACAGATCAGTAATATTGGATATTCACGTAGTTATGAAAACATTTTTCCCTTAAAGTGATTCCTTATGTAAAATTTAAGTTATTTTAAACTATTATTTTAAACTGTTTTCCTAATCGGTAAATACCACTTCTGAACACCTTCCAAGAAATACTTCATTTAAAAAGATTTATTAAGAAATAAACTAGTTCGTACTAGTATTATTTGTAATAGTAAGAGATTAGAAATAATCTAAGTATTCCGACAATACAGACGTAACTAAAGAATAGGGTAGGACCATTTAGTAGGATAGGTTCAAAAGGTTTGAAACAGGAAATCATTACAGTATGGTGTGTGGGAAAAGCAGGAATCAAAAATACTTTTATAAGAGGATCGCTACATTAAACCAGGCAAAAGAAAGGGAAACAAAACCAAACAAACGTGATATACTGAAAGAAGTCACTAAAACCTCAATAGTAAACAATAACTAATTGATTTTAGACATATACCTGAAAAATTCTTTTAAAATTCAGTCGCCCTGACAGGGACCTTGCCTAATCACCTTATCTCAAACAGTAGCTCTCGCCATCACTCTCTACCCCAATTTCCTTGCTTTTTCTTATCACGTTCCCGACACGATCTTAGATATGCATGTGTTGCTTATTCCCACGAAAGCTTTTTGAGGGCAAGGAGCTTGTCTATCTTTTGTACAGCCTCAGAGTCGGGCACATAATAAATGCTGGGTAAAAATGTGTCCAATGACTTAATTGAAAAGTTATCCTAGAGCACCGTGAGGATCGCATCGTTTGGGGAGTAAAACATCACGCATCCTGTGAAAAATGGAATAACCGATAACGGTGTTAAGAACCCCCCCAAAGCAAGCAATAGAAACCAGAGGGTTCCCTCTAATGGCCTAATTCTAACTTGACGGGATGCAGGACTCAAAGGGAATTTAAAGACTATTTCATGTCCTAGCTCTGTATTCAGAAGTCATAAAACATCACAATTCCGCGAGACACAGGGATCGGGACCCGTTGGGCAGCCACAGCCTGTCTGGAACCAGAAGGATTGGTCTGGTAAGTGGTCTCTTGGGACTCAGTTCAGAATTAAAGTGCTCCCCACCTCTCCCCCCTCAAAAAAACACACACCTACCAGAGCTGGGAGGTCCATACAAATGACTCGTGAAATTCGTGGTCTGCAGTTTCAGAAAGCAAACGGAACAGCAGGAACCTCAGGTTCCTTGGGGCTACAGATTGAAGATCCTAGGACATCCTGGGGTTTAACACAGAGCTCGGACACTCAACAAGATGCACTTGGGAGACAGAAAGCCTCTAATTCCTGGAGGTCCTACGATATATCTTTTAATTTATTCGTATTTTCTTTTAAAGTTTCTGACTTTGACATGAGGCTTAGGAAAGACCTTCCTTTTCATACACCATGAACATTTTATTCTGGCATTTCTGGCATTTGAAATTTTTTAACTTTTTCAAAAAAACCGAGATTGGTTCTTTGGAATGTGATGTTCAATAAGAATTTAAAAGAATTTAATATTTCTTCCCCAAGTAGTTAACTAATTAACTTATTTAATATGTACTTAGTTTTGAGAGACAGAGTGTGAGTGGAGGAGGAGCAGAGAGGGAGATACAGAATCCAAAGTAGCCTCCAGGCTCTGAGCTGTCAGCAGCCTGGTGCGGGGCTCAAACTCAAGAACCGTGAGATCATGCCCTGAGCCAAAGTTGAACGCTTAACCGACTGAGCCACCCAGGCGCCCCGCTAATTAACTTATTTGATATTTGAAATTGTGAAAATCAGAAAAAGGTCTCAAACGGTACTAATAGAAACATGGTAGCCACGTGTATAATTTAAAATTGTATGGCAGTCACATTAAAAAAAGTAAAAAAGAAGTGGAATTAATTTTAATAATGAATTTTATTTAACCTACTATATATCATTTCAGGGGCGCCTGGGTGGCTCAGTGGATTAAGCGTCTGACTTCAGCTCAGGTCATGATGTCATGGTTTGTGGGTTTGAGCCCCACATCAGGCTCTGTGCTGACAGCTTAGAGCCTGGAGCCTGCTTCGGAGTCTGTGTCTCCCTCTCTCTGCTCCTTGTCTGATCACGCTCTCTCTCTCTCTCTCTCAAAAGTAAATTAAAAAAATAGTTATCATTTCAACGTGTAATCTTTGCTGTGGGGAGCTGCCCAGTGTACTAAGAGGATCAGCTGCACCTCTGACTTCCGCCCACTAGATGTCAGCAGCACCCCTCCCTCGGGCGTGGCAACTAAAGATGTCTCCCAACTTTGACAAGATGTCCCCGGGTGGAGGTGAAGGTAGGGCAAAATTGTCCCCAGTTGAGAATCAGAGGGCTAGAAAACCTGGAGGAAAAAAAGCACATTTGGAATGAACCTTAGAATCATCGGAGAGAAAATTTTCTTCTTAAAAGCTCATTTTACTATAGTCACCGAACCATGACAGTACTGCTTACTACAAGTAAAAGTTTATCCAATTTCCACGTTCTACGTTCACAAAAAGGAGGAGGAGGAAAAGAAAGGTGAGAAGTGGGAAAAGCAGAAGGGGGGAGTGGAAAAGAAGAAAAGGGAGGGCGAGGAGAAGGCTATTTTTCCGATTATGGATGCCATGCTTACTTTGGGCCCAGACTCACAGAAATAACACTGACCCGGCACGGAGCCTGTCTTAGAGACCGGCATTAACGTGTAATTATTTCAAACAACCCTGAGGCTCCTGACTTTGAAAATAAGCTGATGGATGCTTGGGTTACAACATGCATCAAACAGTGCCTGTGGGTTCAGGCAGTAGGGGAGCCCCCAGTGTTGCTCTGTTCTAGAACTGTGTGCTTCAACAAACAGCCTTTAATATCAGAAGTCATGAGCAGTAGGCCCTGACTTCCGGGTGAGCTACTCTCTTCCAACATTCCTCTTATCAACCAGGACCTCAGTAGCCGGAAGTCTCTGTTAACTGTGATGTTTTGAATGTGTTTAGCATATGTATGTGTATATGTATGTATATGTATATATGTGTATATATACGCATATGTATGTATATGTGTATATATGTATATATACGCATATGTATGTATATGTATATATATGTATATATACGCATATGCATGTATGTATATATAAATGGCAAGGAAATCAAAATTACAGCAGAAGTTTATTTATGGAAGCAAAGAAAGAAAAGGCAAAGGAGGGAGGAACTCAATCAGGAACACGTCATGAAATATACTCATCATAATCTTACTCACCCAGATTTACATGTGTCTGCAAGATATGGAGAATATTGACCCTTAGATAATTAGACCCCATGAATCTTCAAACACAGATTATCCTCACTCCACTGCGCAGATTTTTAAAGTGTCTTAACAACAAAAGCTAAAAACAAAAAGGCTTCCGGTTGCCCCTTGGTGAATGAGAGCATGAACCGGGAGTTTCCACCCCTCGAGTGTTCTGATTCATCGGGGATCAACACTAACTGACTCTGCTCATTTGAAGACACTCAGAGTCTAGCCATTGGGTGTCTACACTAGGTACCCTGGGTACAGCAGGCAACGTCCTGCTTGTTTCCAAGTATCTTCCCACGGTAGTTGGGACTACTGGTAGAGCAGGAATCTTTCCAGCAGCTCCGGCAGATGGAGTTCACGGATGGTTTGATGACATGCTCGACCCAAGCACTTCCGGACACACAGGCGGCAGAGCTGGGAAAGAGCAGGCGGCCCTGGGGAAGAAATTACAATGTGTGAAGTTCATGGGTGGTGGGGGTGGGGGAGGAGGAGCGACCAGAGGACTGGAAGAGGCTGAAATGTTCTGCAAGCTGGACCTGTGCATGGATTATAGAGGGATATAGCAGACACTAAATACACACGGGGACCCCCGGGTGCCCCTCTGGGCAGGGACATGTTTAGGTTGGCCCTCTAAAGGTAACTCTAGTAGTGACATTGAAGAATGAGGTGAACCAGAGGCGAGTCAGGAATGAAGCGTGAGGTCTAAAGGGAATGCCCTTCATTCAGGGATTCCACGTGCCAATGAATGGGATAATACTGGCCGAGACAGCAAGCAACAGACAGCTGCCAAGAGAGTATAAAGGCCTGTATGGTCACAGAGGCCTCCTGGATCTCCTGGCTCTGGCTGCCCATGAGGCGGTGCTGCCTGGGTCCCAAGTCCTGCTCGGAAGGGCCCTCCATTCACACAAGGCTCTCAGCTCAATGGAGGATCTAGAAAAAGGACCCAACTCACCTAACCCCCATTAGATCCCAAACCTCAATCTCAAAGAGGCTCATGGAGTCATCGCGCCCGTGGCTTTGAGTAGCTGAAGGACCCTCATGAGGGCCCAAAATATGGCTGAGTAGGACCAATGAGGTTTTGGCTGGAGCACGAGTTATACAGAGGCATTTGTAACGTCCCACCATTCCCTAACCTGACTGTATCGGTAAAGATCTCTTCAAGCAGACCTACGTGATTACTGGACGACACAAAGTTGTCCTCCTCAAGAAAACCGTACTGTGACAGGATCTTGCAACCTATGAGAAAGGGTGACCTGCATATGCGAATAGCCAGATAACACCTGAATTGACATTTCCAAGGAGCATCCGTGTGATCGAAAGCACAAAGAATTGCCGTTAGTGAAGATCTTGGGAAACACGAATGGAGAGCATCTCTACCTGTCGCCCGACTAAAGCGCCTCTGGAAAACAGTAACGCGGACAAATCGTCCAGGGGGCCTAGAGAAGTTCAGAGACCAGAGAGAACTGTGACGTAGCTGGTGTTCGTCCTTCCAGACCAAGCAGCTGTATTTGCGACAACAGGAGACAGAAGAACTTGCTAGAACAAATCCAAATCCTGGACCTGGAACCATCTTTGATGGAGGAAAAGAGGAAATGCAGCAATTGCTATAGGCCATATTCTCAGCGGACAGTTGGAAAGCGCCTGGGGTTTCCAAACTGGGCACTGGTAAGGAAGATCATAATTCTTCAAGTGGAGATTCAAGGAAAAGAATCTCCTAATGGCTAATGGCTACGCTAATGGCGTAGACTATTGGAGATATTCTGGACCACTGGTACTCCAAGTGTGGCTTCGGATCAGCAGCGCCACCTGGGAACCTGGCGGGTGTACAGAGTCTAGGCCCCGCCCCAGACCTCCTGAATCCGGATCTGCATTCTAATGAGACCACCAGGTGATTCATTCTCATGGAAGAACTGAAGAAGCACTGACCTAGAAAGTATTCCTGAAATTACTCAACCAAGCATTCCACTTGGAAGATATAGAAGACATGAGGGTGGTTTCATTAATGGAATTGGTGAGTAAAAGAAAACCTTTCTCCACTGGAAACTGTTTCAGAAGGTTCAAGACTGGGCTGTCAGAACATTGAGAGCATGCGCTGGAGTCGGACTGCTTGGCTGGGGTCCTAGTTCCTCTTACGAGTCATGTGACCCTCTGCAAGCCAGCATCTTTATGCTTCTCTTTGCCTCCCAGCCGCTGGGACAGCACCGCTTACTGCAAAGTTCTCGCTGCTTTAAAGTTCTCAGAAGTCAGGGAGATTGATCTGGGTTTCAAATTTAGCTCAGCCCCTGACATATGTAAAGCTAAATAATTACTATTATCTTTTTTTATTTATTTTGAGAGAGAGAGAGAGAGAACGAGCAGGGGAAGAGCAGAGAGACAGGGAGAGAGAGAATCCCAAGCAGGTTCTGTGCTGTCAGCATAGAGCCCAACACAGGGCTCGAGCTCACAAACCGTGAGATCAGGACCTCAGCCGAAACCAACAGTCAGATGCTTCACCGACTGAGCCACCCAGGCACCCCTTATGACTATTATCTTTGGTAGTCCCCCAAGCACACGAATGATCAGCATAGGCTTGGATAATGTGCTCTTTCTGTATAGACTTAGAAACTTCCCTGGTCTCCTCGGGCATCTGTAGCTCCAGCGGCCCACGGGGGGAAGGGGGCGTGAGGAAAGGGGGAGCACAGATCCGCCTGCTCCCTGATGGCAGAGCAGACAATCCACCTGGCCATTCAGTCCAGGGTCTGAAATACGCACTCCGCGTCCGCGCTAAGGCCTCTAACTCAAGAGCCGCCAGCTTCCCCTGAATTGTCTCCAAATATCAGGAAGCAGAGTCTTGGTCCGCTCAGGTGGGCGCTTATTCCAGGACGGATGGGGCGGTTCACCTTTTCGTGGTGAAAGCCGAGTTCTCGGAGTATCTGCTCGTTACGGAAAACACACGGCAACCTCCCAGTTGTATCAACGCCCTTCTGTTACAAGCGAACATATACGCGCATCAGATCCCATCGCGGGGGTGCAAGCGACGCCTGCCGCCTCCCACGTGCCACTCCCGGAGAAAAAGAGCAAAGAGGGGAGAAAGTCTAGAGAGAAGACAGGAAGGGGAGACGGCGGAGGGACCTCCGGGAGAGAAATGGACATCCGGCCCCTCGTTACCTTCCCGGAGCAGGAGGGCCTGCTCCACACGGCTCTGCGGAGCCGCCAGGTCCAACGCACTCTTCCCCTCGGCGTTTCTGCGCTTCAGCGGCGCCCCGTAGTCCGCGAGCAGGTGGATGACTTCCGCGCTGGACTGCCTCGCGGCGGCGTGGAGCGGAGTGTCCAGGCTTTGGCCGCAGTCCACGCTGGCTCCTTGGGAAAGCACACGACACAGGACGACGCCGAACGTTAATGTGGAAATACGATGGGCCTAAAATACGGTGGCTGCGGATAGAGGCATCTTAAATGTCATGACATGCTGGACAAACCTCTGAAAATGTCCGACCCAAGCCTAGAGCCTCGGCAATGGCCACTGAAGCTGCTCCGAAGGATTCTGATGAGAAAAGTGAAGCGAGACATTTCTAGTCGCTTAAAATACTTTCCTTGCTTTTCCGTATGAAGTGTGTGACAAAGCCAAATTAAATATTCGCGGCGCCTTTTACACATTATTATTTTGCTTTTTGGCAAAGGGTACAGTTAAGATTATTTGGCATTTATATTACTCTGGGCTCAAAGAAAAAGATTTCTGAACTACTACGGGGAGTAG
Organism: Paguma larvata; assembly: GCA_030068075.1. Taxonomy (NCBI): domain Eukaryota; kingdom Metazoa; phylum Chordata; class Mammalia; order Carnivora; family Viverridae; genus Paguma; species Paguma larvata. The sequence goes on from CM057830.1 coordinate 10,260,181, forward strand.
TAAATGATTGGGGATGACAAAGACAAAAAAAAAATCTTGGAGATAAAATTCTTATTTAAAAGTTCTTAGGGGCGCCTGGGTGGCTCAGTCGGTTGAGCATCCGACTTCGGCTCAGGTCATGATCTCGCGGTCCCTGAGTTCAAGCCTGTGAGTTCAAGCCCCACATCAGGCTCTGTGCTGACGGCTCAGAGCCTGGAGCCTGCTTTGGATTCTGTGCCTCCCTCTCTTTCTACCCCTCCCCCACTCATGCTCTGTCTCTCTCTGTCTCAAAAATAAACATTTTTTTTTTAAAGTTCTTAGTACAGCCTCTAATGTCAGGGGCTAAGTTTGGGGAATCTTTAATCAAATAAGTTTCAAGACATTTTACTTTTCCCTGGACTCCCGGGGTCTGTACATGCCTTTTAGAATTAAGTAACTTACTAAGTAACTTAGCGGGATTGATCTAAGGGAGCCTATGGCAAATGTCTGTTATTTTTGCTTTTCTGCGTCTTCCTGAGAACCACACCTAGATCTCCCTCTGGGGAACCAACCCCTGTGATTCCCGATTCATGTGTTCCCAGTGAAGGCCAATAACTGCAGGGTGGCCTGAAATCTAGGCCTAAGCCAATCAGTGCATTGTATTCTTTTGGCCATCATGATTGGTTCAGAGAAAGGCATGTGACTCAAAAAGAGCCAATGAAATAAAATTGTTTTTTTCCCACTAGGATTTATGGGGAAAGAGACTCTTGCTCTTTCTTAAAACCACCAAAGAGAACCATACTAGGTAAATGGAGCCAATACCAAAGGAAGTAGACACTCGTTTCTTCGGAAAAGTTCTGTTTCAAACATTCAAACATCAAATACTGTCAGAATTTTGTCCAGCCTGACAAGAACTTTGTCTTTAAAGCCATGGAAAACCAACAAGGCTAATGGGTTCTTCTCATAAAAAGATTTCTGGAACTTACCTAATTCTAGAAGTTTCTTCACACAGTCTACCCTCTGGTTGGCGCAGGCCACATACAGGGGAGTTCCAAGCTGGGGCACTTCTTGGTCAATGTTAACATTATTTGCCAGCAGAATCTCCATGCACTCTCTATGACCTGGTGGAACAAAAGATAACCTTATTCAAGTAAGGGAAATACTGACTATCTACAGAACTATAGAAGTGCTTACCTGGAATGGGCTTTAGAAATAACCTACCAGGTGTCACAAAAACAGACATTCAGATCAATGGAACATAATAAAGAACCCAGAAATGGTCCCACAAATGTATGGCCAACTCATCTTTGACAAAGCAGGAAAGAATATCCAATGGAATAAAGACAGTCTCTTTAGCAAGTGGTGTTGGGAAAACTGGACAGCGACACGCAGAAAAATGAACCTAGACCAGTTTCTTACACCATACACAAAAATAAACTCGAAATGGATGAAAGACTTAAACGTAAGACAAGAAGGCATCAAAACCCTAGAGGAGAAAACAGGCAAAAACCTCTTTGACCTCAGCCACAGCGACTTCTTACTCAACACATATCTGGAGGCAAAGGAAACAAAAGCAAAATGAACTATTGGGACCTCATCAAAATAAAAATTTCTGCACAGCGAAGGAAACAATCAGTAAAACTAAAAGGCAACTGACAGAATGGGAAAAGATATTTGCAAATGACATATCAGATAAAGGGTTAGTATCCAAAAATCTATAGAGAATTTATCAAATTCAACACCCAAAAAACAAATAATCCAGTGAAGAAATGGGCAAAAGACAAGAATAGACACTTGTCCAAAGAAGACATGCAGATGGCCAACCGACACATGAAAAAATGCTCAACATCACTCATCATCAGGGAAATACAAATCAAAACCACACTGAGATACCACCTCACACCTGTCAGAATGGCTAACATGAACAACTCAGGCAACAACAGGTGTTGGTGAGGATGCGGAGAGAGAGAGGATCTCTTTGGCGCTGCTGGTGCGAATGCAAACTGGTGCAGCCACTCTGGAACACAGCGTGGAGGTTCCTCAAAAAATTAAAATTAGAACTATCCTACAACCCAGTAATTACACTGCTAGGTATTTATCCAAGGGATACAGGTATGCTTTGTCAATGGGGCACATGCACCCCGATGTTTACAGCAGCACTATCGACAGTAGCCAAAGTATGGAAAGAGCCCAAACGTCCATCGATGGATGAATGGATACAGAAGATGTGGCATATACATACAATGGACTATTACTCGGCAATCAAAGAGAATGAAATTTTGCCCTTTGCAGCTACGTGGATGGAACTACAGGGTATTATGCTAAGCGAAATTAGTCAGAGGAAAACAAATACCATATGACTTCACTCATATGAGGACTTTAAGATACAAAACAGAAGAACATAAGGGAAGGGGAGCAAAAATAATATAAAAATAAGGAAGGGGACAAAACATAAGAGACTCTTAAATACGGAGAACAGAGGGTTACTGGAGGCGTTGTGGGAGGGGGGGGATGGGCTAAATGGGGAAGGGGCTTAAGGAATCTACTCCTGAAATCATTGTTGCACCATGTGCTGAATAACTTGGATGTAAATTATAAAAAATAAATAAATTATAGAAAGTAAAAAAAAAAAATTTTTTTTAACTTAAAAAAAAAAAGAAAGAAAGAACCTAGCAGGGCACCTGGGTGACTCAGTCGGTTAAGCGTCTGACTCTTGAGTTCAGCCAGGTCATGGTCTCACAGTGCGTGGGACTGAGCCCCGATTCGGGCTCTGCACTGTCAGCACGGGGTCTGCTTGGCATCCTCTCTCTCCCTCTCTCTCTCTGCCCCTCCTTCGCACTCTCTCGTTCTCTTTCGAAAAGAAATAAATGCAAAAAGAAAAAGGAAGAACTTAGATATATTTTCGGCAGAAAAAAAATCTTTTTGGAAATCTTAGAAAATTCCAAAATAAAGACCATTACAAAGAAAAGAAGGCCCATTCCCTTGCGGTGCCTCCGACTAAACTAAGGGCACCAAGGAGCACAGCTAAAGTCATTCTTTACGATGAAGCCACCAGCTTACGAATAGAGACTGCAGGATGCGGAAGGGGTAAACCACTCACAAAAGCCAGCGCTCAAATCCAAGGCCCCGCCCTGGCCCCCTTGACTACAAAGCTCTCATTCTCTTCTTGACCCACGTATGGCTGCACCTCCTTATTTTGGTTAACCTGGAAGACACCTATGAGAACATATAAAGCCTCAGTGATAGACTGTAGTTAACGGCACTGTCATATTCAGGGGTGAACAAGAACTATGTAAACGAGCATTCTCCTCGGAGAGGCGGCCCAATGAATAGACTCCATTGGTCTGCAGGATATGAATGATATATACGTTCGAGAGCAAATACTTCCTAGGTAGCGATGGGAGCTTGTAAAGACTGTTCTCTTTGAAGATTTCAGTGTTCTCTTAACAAATCTTACCATCGCTTAACCAAATCTTTCCTTTATAAGACAACATAAAAGCAAGCTTCACCTCCAACCGGCTTGATTTATGGCAAATGCTGAATTAAGTATAAATATGCATTAAAATCAGCAAATAAGGATCCCGTGGACCCTAACTATTTGTTCGCATAAGTAAATATTATACGGGGATGAGAGCATCAGTATGGCAAAGTAGGGCCTCAGACTGACCTAGCCCGTTCGCAAAGGTTTCAAGCTGTAAGACTCCAGAAATAATATCTAATCGGTACCTGAAACTGTCTGGTAAATACAGGGTATCTAGTAAACAGTTTAAAACAATTCCTGTCCTGGGGCACCTTGGTTTCAGCTCAGGTCATGATCTCACAGTTCATGGGTTCAAGCCCCGCATCGGGCGCCTCACTGACAGCGTAGAGCCTGCACGGGTTCTCTCTCGCTCCCTCGCTCTCTGCCCCTCCCCCACTCAGCTGTGCTCTCAAAACAAATAAGCTTAAAATCAAAAAGAATTCCTGTCCTTTTAATTTTTTTTTCATTTTCTTTGCAGAAGAAACTGAGCCTGGTCTGGGTTAAATTTAAGTACTCACAGGAAGTTTTAAAAATTAATATATAAATGATTAACACTAATATAACAGTATCTAAAAAAGGAATTTGCTATTTTTTCTTCCATTCTGTGGATGTTGCTCCCTCACATGCTTTTAGCTACAGAAAAAAATGCGAAGAGACACATGAATTCATGTGTTTATAAGCATGTATGTGTTTTGTAGGCACGGAGATACCAAACACTCCAACATAAAACCATCCAAGTACTGCAGAATTATTTAAATAACTCAAACCATTCCCAATATTTATCCATTTTTAAATGTTTGGATGGAAAGGCAAATAACGGATTCATTTTTACGTCAAATCGATACTAAAAAAATTTTTTTAACTTTTAGATCATTTTCAAAGTAGACCATTTTCCTTCAACTTGAAGGACATACTTGAAGTTTGGGAAATGACCAACCTCGGTTATTAATCAACAGATGTTTATTAAATACGTATAAGACGTCGAAACCATAGACACATTGAGATTTGGGTCTTTTGTTTCACTTAAAGCAATCCATAAACAAAAGGGGGAAAAGGCAAAAAAAAAAAAAGACTCAAATACAGAGAACACAGTGATGATTACGAGGAGAGGTGGGTGGGGGGATGGGTGAAGGGGATTACGAGGACACTTATGTGGTGAACACTGAGTATAGAATAGTTAACTCATATTGTACACCTGAAACTAATATAACACTATGCCAGTTATACTTCAACTGTTAAAAAATAGGAAAAAAATAAAATCACAGAAAAACAGTAATCCACTGCAAAAAAAATTACCAAGTGACCTATTTAATAAGCTGGGGCAAATCTTGCACTATCGCCTTTTGAAATAAAGACTTTCGTCCCCAATTAGACCAGCGAAGATCACTGATCTACAGTATTTAACTTCCGCAGGTATTCCTGATCTCAATGTAAGAGAGTAACTCCGCCAGTGGGTGACGCAAATGCTGCTCTTTCAGTGTGACCTTGGACAAATGGCCTTGGCCTTTCAAGGGTATCTTCTTGTTCTGTCTGGCCAATGCGGCGAGTTTTTAAAGACCTTAATTTCACCCTTCTCCCTCATTTCAAAAGTAACCGACAACACACGAAGCTAGAATCAACTCGAAGCTTTCTAATGCCATGCTTTTTAAAGTTGCAACCTTTTTTTCGATAACCAATGACCTCGAAGTCCGCAGCTCATCTAAGGGTATATTGCTTGTTGTGGACACTTATGTTGACTCTTCCGTGACGGACACCATCCGCCTTGGGTTTTGGACACTTTCATAATTCATTTTATTTTAGTGGCTGGTGTTTTGTGGGCTTCGGGAGATGAGCCGTTCTTTTCTAGTAAAGACAAGACAGAAGCAAAGTACGACCCCTGGAGGTCACCCCTCAGTCTTGACCGCACCAGGAGCCACCAAAACACCAGCAAAGCGCTTCTAGAAAGGCCTGCCGAGAGACTGACTCCTCAGGAAATGCGACACGGTGTTCCTTGCCTGGTGAACGCTGTACCACTGGCTCGTGCAGATGGCGGTGAGCCCGCCAATGCTGTGTGTGCGGGGTGGTGGCCCACTTACCTCTCCTCACTGCCTCGTGGATGGGTGAAGCCAAGTGCGCCTCCAGCTGGGCCTTGGCTCCAAACTCCAGCAGCAAGTTCACGCACGCGGCACTGCCGCTCCGGCACGCATTGAAGAGGGGTGTGGCTCCGTGAACCGTCACCCCATTGACCTAATGATGAGCAGAGAGACCCAGAGGATTTGTGATTTTTTTTACCGCCATTTCTAAGTGTTTATTCCCATGCCTCCGCCTGGAGAAATTTCCCATGCTGGCGAATGAGCGAGAAAACTCTGTATGGTTATGGTATCGTGTGTTCTAGATACTGGTAGCCTACCAACACTCACCTACAAATAATATCCTAAGTGGGGCAAAATAGGACCGAGCTTTTCAAATGGACGCATGGGTATTCCAGACCTTCTTAGGAGCCTCCTAACCATTGAGGAGTGGTCCCGTTTGGTGCTTTAGAGCATGACTGCTGGAATAATTAGCTTGGGTTCAAATCCCAGTGCTCTCTCTTCTATTCAGAAACCTTGGTTGGGTTACTAACTTTCTGTGCCTCAGTTTCCTTATCTGTGAAATGAGGATCATTAAAGAACCTGCCTCATGAGGGTATTATGCAAAACAAAATTAGTCAGTCAGAGAAAGATAAATACCATATGACTTCACTCATGTGAGGACTTTAAGACACAGAACAGATGAACATAAGGGAAGGGGAGCAAAAATAATATAAGAACAGGGAGGGGGACAAAACATAAGAGACTCTTCAATATGGAGAACAAACGGAGGGTCGCTGGAGGGCTTGTGGCAGGGGGGATGGGCTAAATGGGGAAGGGGCATTAAGGAATCGACTCCTGAAATCATTGTTGCACCATATGCTAACTAACTTGGATGTAAATTAAAAAATATAAATTAAAAAGAAAAACAATAAAAGAATCTGCCTCATGAGGTTATTGGGTGGATCATGTTAAACACTTAGAACACTGCCTGGTGCCCAGTGAGCATTCAATAAACACTTGCAACGACAATTATTTTCATTTACCATTACTATGGGGCTGACTCCCCATCCCAATCTTGAACGAACATGGCAGGAACCACAAGTAACTGGAGAAACCAGGTCCCCACATCTGTGCGTGCAAAAAATCTCCTCAGCAATTCCCCCCCGCCCCCCAGTTCTGCCTGTCTTGCCATGAATTTGCTCACTGGTCTGCTCTAGTCCGTACGGATTGCCTGTGCCAGCAGTGACTCCTAAAGAGATCATGATCAAGCCAAAGGCACAAGGAAAATAGCTCTCAACATGGCGTCTCCGCCTGCCCTGGGTGCCTTCTAGAGATGTGGGAGGCGCCCGAGAAGCAACACAGCTGGAGGGCACCTTTGAGTATTAGCGAGATGGGGAGGCTGTGACAGGGTTGAAACGTGGGACAAACGAGGGCTTGGCGTCAAGCCATTTTGCCTCAACAACTGAGGATGGGAGGGTGTGATCATCAGGAGCCCGAATTTTCTGGTCTCAGCAACAAACAAAAAAGAGATTTCTCCCCAGGCCCAGGATAGCCGCCATTTTATCGGAAAGTGAAGGAGGAAATGCTGAGGTGGCAGCGACAGACGGGGACAGGGGAAGTAGTGTGTAAATTCATACAGTCCAGGGATGTCTAACCGATTTACAGTTTTACTGAAAAAATATTTGGTGGAACCGGTTTGATTCGTTTGTACTGAGACTCATCCCCATCCTCAGTCCCAAAGTCTTCGAACTGGACTTCCTCAGTTTCTCTCTCAGGTCAGGTCAGCAAACATTTATTGGGCGCTTGTTAGGCGCCAGTGTTTCGGAAACAAAGGCGAGTTAGGCAATTGCCTCTCCCGAATAGGTTGAGTTCTACCAGGAAAGACAAACACAGAAAGAGATCGTTTTGGTTTTGATACGGCAATGAGGCCGGGCTGCAAAAGGAGCCGGTCCCCCGGGGAAGGACATCAGGAGCACACGTTTCAGACACGCAGAGTCTGAGGCACCCACGGGACTGCCAAGTGAGAGGAATTTTCGACTGATTGACCACCTCTTTTATTCCTTCTCTCCTTCTGATTTAAATGTTAAATAGGGGTGCCTGGGTGGCTCAGTCAGTTAAGCCACCGACTTCGGCTCAGGGCATGATCTCACAGTCTGTGAGTTCAAGCCCCATGTCGGGCTCTGTGCTGACAGCTCAGAGCCTGGAGCCTGCTTCGGATTCTGTGTCTCCCTCTCTCTCTGACCCTCCTCTGCTCATACTCTGTCTGTCTGTCTTTCTCTAAAAAAATAAATAAGCATTAAAAAAATAAAGTTTACTTAAAAAAATGTTAAATAACACAACCTTTATCAACTGTTTCCGCAAAAGACTACTAAACACAAGAGACTGCGTCTTACTCTTTTTTTTTTTTGGTCCTTCACAAAAACTCTCAGAGCTGTGCCACCGCACGCTCCTCCACAACCCGATGTGGTCTGCTGTTTCCCGCCAACAGAAGGAAACGGCCCCCACCCAGCCTCCCCCTCCTCACTCCACGTGAGTTGCCCACGTGGTTTACGTCAGGAAGCACCACCGAATAAAATCACACGACCACGGTGGCATCGGGAAAATCCCTTTGCCCAAGAAAGACTTTTATATTCAGCGGGACATGTAGAGACCCAACTCCCATATAAAATGCAAAGAAAAGCTTCAGGAAGCACTTCAAAACAATGCAGCTCGTGAAACAACAGGAGGACTGAGTTAAAAAAACAACAACAACAACTGAAATTAGCAACAAAATGGTATCCGGCAACTAAATAAGTGGCATTGAGATTTTCAAAAGTTTGAATTTCACAATTCTGTTGTGATCTCTGTATTAGACACAGCACCTCAGCCACTTCTTAAGCTTGAAATAAAGATACAGGGTGACGTATGGCATTGTTGAGTCACGATATTGTACACCTGAAACTAATATAACAGTGTCTGTTCACTATACCGGGGTTAAAAATAATTTAAAAAGAAAATAAATATAAAAAGAAAAGGGAAAAAGATATAAGGGTAGAATTTTAAAATAAGATAAAGTTGATTGTCTGATTTTTTCAGTGTATTACTTATCAAAAAAGCTTATTTAATTTTATGATTCTGCTCAATGAAAATAGTCACTGGTTTAAGGTGCTGAATTACGAGTATTTTTGTTATTCTTTTAAAGTGTCCTCTTTCTCATGTTTCACAATCCATTTCCCGAGATTGGTTTCAGATAACTGTAGTTTGGGTTGATCTTTCAAAACTCGGCATCACAATTTTCAAAGATTTCTGTGAATTACCTCATTAGAATGTTCGCCCACGGCCACAGAGGCTGAAGAGGGGAGTGACCAGCACTGTCTCAGGAACGTGCACACGGACAGAGCCAGACCTGTCTACACCCCGAGTGGCTGCACATTCTGGAGGGTAGCGTCTGTTTAGACGCTAACAGGTGCACCCGGGCAGACAGAGCTGCGGAAGGGGGCGGGGCAGGGGGCGGGGCGGGAGGTACTCACGTGCGCGCCCTTTTCCAATAAGGCTTTAGCACAGGCTACGTGACCTCCGAGGCACGCCTCGTGGAGCGAAGAGACCCGGTTAATTGTCACGAGGTTCACGTTGACACCCTAGAATTTGGAGAGAAGGGGTCAAGGCTGCATCAGCAGTAGCAAGGCCGGCAGCTCGCGGACTTACGGGTACGGAGCCCAGCAGCCAGCGCTCCGGGACTCACCTGCCGTAGAAGCGGCACTGCTCTTGACCGCAACTCCAGTGCGTGGAGAGGCGTCTGCAGTGCCAGGGTCCGGCGCCAGCGGCTTCTCCCAACCTCCTCTCCTCACCCAGCCCCAGCACACCCCCCTCCTCCTGCTCCTGGTCTCGGAGTCCATGCGACAGATGACGAGATCAGCCCCGCGGCTGGCCACCTCGGACTCCGTGCCCGGATTTTCACAACGTGGCCCTTACCGTCCCCAGCCCCGCACCCGTGATGACCAGTTTCTGTCTGTGAAAGGAAGAGGCCCCTGTCAGTTTTTCGGAACTGAGTTCTGCTTCTGATCTCCTGCCTCCTAACTGACCCACTGAAAACTTCCAAAACCCTAGTGCACGACCACGAGCCCCCAACCCAAGTTCCCACCAGCTCTGGTGCTGGCAGCCTCGCTGCTGTGGGCAGCAGCTGGGACCGGCCGCCATTGCCCTGTCGCTTCATCTCAGGGTGTCTCTATGCCTCGTCGGTCCCGTCCATTCTCCTGTCCTGAATACGAGGTCATTACTCCAGAGCTGTGCTATATATTCCAACCTCGGCATTCGATACAATTCGGAAAACTTTTTCCTGGGTAGTATTTCCTTTCAAGGAAAGAACAACAGGCTAGCCCACGAGGTGGCAGCAGTGTACTAGAAAAAAAACTTGCCTCCTGTGCAAACTCAGAATCCCTGGATTTGTACCCATGTAATGCGGGACAGGCCTGAGAGACCATCTAGAGTGAACCACCTTCGTCGTGCACGAGAAAATGGAGAGGCGGGAAGTTCAAGTTATTCGTAAGACTTAAGGCGCCCCAGCTGTCCACAACAGCCAGCACCATAGTCGGCAGCTCCTGACCCCCAGTTTTCTGCTTTACTCCACCACACTGTATGTGAAATAAAGTAAAAAAGCAAATCAAATAGAATAACACATTTTTTTTAACTAGCGTGTAAGGGTAAAGAGGTGGGCGTGCGCTGAGAGAACTTCTCTCTGAAGAGCGCTCCTTACGCAGTTAAGCACGTTGGTTTACAGAAACCAACATGCTTAGGACGTGTACTTAAAAATAAAAAGCACTGGGACGCCTAGGCGGTTCAGTCGGTTAAGCGGCCGACTCTTGATTTCGGCTCAGGGCATGATCTCATGGCTCGTGAGTTCGAGCCCCGTGTTGGGCTCTGCGCCGATGGCAGGGAACGTGCTTGGGATTTCCTCTCTCCCCTCTCTGCCCCTACACCGCTTGTGCTCTCTCTCTCCCTCTCTGAAAAATATCTAAGTAAACACAGAAAATAATAAAGAAGTACTAAATGCGATATGGGATCCTGAATTGGAGCCCGGAAGAGAAAAAGGACTCTGTGGGAAAACTGGTGTGATCCCAGTAGTCTGTTTAGTTAATGGTATTGTACCAACGTTAATTTCTTATTTTTGACTCAAGTACCATGGTTACGGAATACTAGCACTCGGGCACGTCGGGGGAAGTACAGGTATGCGGAGCTGTCTGTATTCTCTTTGCAACTCTTCTTTAGTTTTTAAAAAATGTTTACTTATTCACTTATTTTTGAGAGAGAGAGGGAGACACAGAATCCGAAGCAGGCTCCAGGCTCCGAGCTGTCGGCACAGAGCCCGACGCGGGGCTCAAACCCATGAACCCTGAGATCATGAGCTGAGCTGAAGCTGGATGTTTAACTGACTGAGCCACCCAGACAGACACCCCTGCAACTCCTCTTTAAAATTATTCCAAAACTAAACGTTTATTTAAAAATACTACTAAAAGCGTTGAGGTGGGGGACTGAGAGGGAGGAGGTGGATGCAAGGATACTGTGTACCTTTTAGTAGCACTTTAATTTCCGAACGATGTGACTATATTACATATGAAAAATGATCCGATGAAATTTTACAGTGCTTAAAGAGAAGTGATACAAATCAGGCACAAAATCCATTTGATCGTGACTGGCAGTGCTGTTTCGCTTTTGCCTCTACTTCCTTAAGAAGTAACACAACTCCGAAGAGAAAGCCAAAAAAAAAAAGCACACCCATGCGCACCTGTGTGCGTGTGCATGCGTGCGCACCCCCCCCCCAACACACACACATACACGGCAGTGGGCCCGGCTGTTCCCATTGAAAATGGGAAGGAAGCCAGGTTCGGCGGTAGCTAGAAGGTGGAAAAAAGATATAATAAATCACCTCCTCTACACACATGTAGATTCTAAAACGAAGTAAATGGAGCGTGTCTGCTTTTGTTCATTTTACAAATATTTACTAAGCCGTGACTCATCGTTCAAGGTGCTAGGGATACAGTCAGAAATAAAAGAAAGTAGTCTCAATGAGTAAGACTTTAATAAATCTTCCCAAAGGAGTGACATCTACCCACATCAACCCACTGTCCAGTTTGCTCTGGAAATACTGTTTCGCCAGGGGAGGCGGACTCTAAGATGGCCTCCGGGGACCCCTGAGTGCTTGTATTGGCTCGCTCTGTAATCCCCTCCCCTTGCACGTGGGCTGGATCTAGTGACTCACATCTAACGAACAGGGTATGGCAGAAATGATGGGCTGTCACTTTGGAGATTAGGTTATACTAAGACTCGCTTCTCAGGCACTCTCTCTGGCTCTCTCTGGGAGAAGCCAGCGGCCATTTTGTGACACGGCCCTGCAGAGAGGCCTTTGTGACAAAGGGTTGAAGCTGGCCAACGAGCGAGCGGATGAGTGAGCTCGGGGGCGGCTCCTCCCCACTCAGGCTGTGAGGTGACCGAGGCCCTGGCTGATACTCGGCTGCCTGCGAGAGACTCAGAGGGAGAACCACCCCCCCCCCCGCACCGGGCTGCTCCTCGGCCCACAGAAACCGTGAGAACCTGCACTTGTTTTCGGCCGCTGCGTTTTGAGGTCATTTGTTACGTGGTAAGAGCTGACTAATGCAACTTCAGGGCCGTTGTTAGTAAGGCACGCTGGGAGAGTACAGGGCGAGGTAAGTGCGACAAAAATTTGAAGGCATCTCCCGTCACCCTCAAGGGGAAACTGCCTGCGGGAGGAAAGGCAGGCCCGGAGGGGGAAGGAGGGTGCCGGGCAAAAAACGGTGAGCCAGAGTCCCAAGAAAGGAGAGGCAGGAGGAAAAAACGGTTGAGCTGTGGAGAATACATACACCCAGCCTGGCTGTGCGGGGAGCCAGACGGGACAAGCAGGACTCTGCTGCAGTTAGGGTTAGGGCTGAGCACGGCGCCGATGAGTGCACAGGCACAAAGGTTCAAGTCTTTGGTTCACTTACTTGTGCAATTAAAGTTTTGAGGGCCAGTAAGCGCCCCTGGGCCGCAGCTTCATGAAGCGGGGATCGATCCGCCCAGCAATCTGCAACACAAATCAAGCTCGGAGTCAAGGTCTCTTGAGTCTTCTTCTTCCGGCAGCTCGGTCCGTGCTACCCACCCGCTGTGACAGGAGGTCTGGGAAAGAGGAGGGAAGCCCAGACCACACACCAGGCTCAGCCGCCCTTTCAGGGTGACCAGCCAGTGAGTGTCCAGGCCGTCCGCTTAGTGGTGTGTGTGGAAAGGGAGCAGGTAACATCTCTTTCGCTCTTTGGGGTTGGGGGGGGGGGCGGTTTTAATTTCAGATGACACCATCTTTCCAGACTTTTCGGCGGGCAGTGGAGCGTGCCGGCTAAGCGTGGAGCCAGTGGGGCCACATGGCCTGGGTTCGAGTCCTACCTCAACCACGTTCTGCCGAGAAGGGCAAGCTACTAAAACTATTTCAACCTCAATGTCGTGATCTGGAAAACAGGAGTAGGGTAATTTAGTACTTAGCGAGGGCTTTGGTCTCGAAGGAGGCCAACAAAGCACGTCCCTAATGTCAAGCAATTTGTGAGTAAGAAGGACACGCGCTGGGGCAGTGCCCTAAGGAGCAGCTTCGGAACTGCCGCACAAATATTTCTTTTCCTGGAATTGCGTGTCCGTAAATGAGACTAACCAGCTTCAACGGGCGTTTGCGAAGTAACCCTCTTGAAACGTGCCAAAGAGCGACCACTTGTTTTGGAAGGAGACCTGGCCCGGTCTGTAAAATTTCAACTATAATCGTGCTCTTCGTACACCGAGAAGCGCGTAACACAATTTGGACACAATTTCCACACAAAGGGCCCGTCTTATCGACATTTTCTAGGTGATCCTGACGGTGCCAAGAATGCAGGCACCGTGGAAACAACCCCATCAAAGACGGGGTGACACGACTGTGAAGGACCTCAAGGTTACAAGGACAGAGTGCACTTTCCCAGCGGATGAGAACCAGGGCTCCCGACACTTCGGTACGCCCTCTCCTTACGCTGAAACTCAATTTTTAATCTCCTCCTAACCTCTGGGTCATGGAAACGGGGAAGGCTAGAACGAACTCTATGGGGCTGGACTGAAATTGGGAGCCGCTGGTATGAAAAGGTGATTTGCAATATATGTGGATTTGTGTTTATGCTGTTGTAACAAGGTCTTGGAGAAATAGCTGATTCCAGGGCTGGGACAGGGGAGATAGAAGGTGAAGGGGGCCTCGAACACCTTGCCAGAAAGATGGTGAATGATGGGGACATGTCAAAAAGACGCAGAAGCTGGCTTGAAGGGCTTCCCCTGGTCAAATATGGGATGCCTTCAGCATCAAAATATGAAATGATAGTAGGAGATTATACCCCATCAAATCAAATAGGAATCTTTAAGTACTGACGGATATAAATTAATATAGAAATAGCAAGGAGGAAGCTCTTCCTCATTGTCGAACGCCAACTGGAAATGGAGAAGAAATCGGAGAATCTGACTCAAGTGACCTCCTCACAAAAGAATTACTGGTCATAAAGGAAATACAGGTGATTTTTACAGGAGGACCAAACTGTCGACGCCGCTTCGCCCAGGGGATCAAAGTCAACATCAGAAGAGACGGAACAAATTGGCACACCGTGCCATGCGACGGAACGCGATGGGCGAGATCAGGTACTGGGGGAAGGAATGCGATGAAAGAAATATACCGCAGCGTCTGTGCATAACCCAAATCTAATCGTGGGGACACTGTGAACCGACTCAAACTGAGGGACATTCTCTCAAGTAAGTGGCCTGTAACCTGTTCGGGGAGGGACACGGGAACCGTTCCAGACTGAAGAAGGCTGGTGAGACACAGCGTCGAAAGGCAGTATTCACCCTTTTGCTCTCAAGCACGTTATTAGGAAAGCCGGGCCAAGATGAACCGGGTCTCTGGGCAAAGAGAGAAGTGGGAATTCTTGGTACCACTCGTGGGACTTTTCTGTCACTTCGAAATGAGTTCCAAGATTTAAAAGTAGGTGTGTATACACACACATATGTAAATTGGAACTAATTTATAAGCACACGCACATATATGATCACTGGGGTCTTCATATTCCTGATATGAAGCTGCAATGCTTCGATAAGAAAAACGGATGAAGGTTTTAACATGAAAAAATACCATGTTTGTATCTCCACTTGCTCCGGAGTCAGTTAAAAGCTGATGAACCGAGTATTTGAAAATCTCTTTGGACATTTATAATTTGCATAAGCTGGGAATAATGACGTAATGAATGCATACAATCGTCAATTATTCAGCCTTGGTTTTCTTCTAATACATCTTCGCCTCGTTCAGTGTGAACTGTATATCGGCCATGCCGTGCTCTTGCCTAATCGCTCCTGGAGATGGACCCGGGCTCTCGGACTGGGAGGTCAGTCTTCACCCACGGATGGTACTCGCACCCGGACCGATGTAAGAAGCAAACCTACAGCCGTGGTCTTGTTATGCCTTCGTTCCAACAGTAGCCAGGGAACCCGAGTCACCCGAAGGTACAGTAAGTATTTGATTCAAAAAGCAGAACGAGGGGCGCCTGGGTGGCTCCGTCGGTTAAGCGGCCGACTTCGGCTCAGGTCATGATCTTGCCGTCTGTGAGTTCGAGCCCCGCGTCGGGCTCTGTGCTGATGGCTCAGAGCGTGGAGCCTGCTTCCGATTCTGTGTCTCCCTCTCTCTCTGCCCTTCCCCTGCTCACACTCTGTCTCTATGTCTCTCAGAAATAAATTTAAAAAAAAAAAAGCACAACGAGATTTATGGTAACTAGCTATCATGAAATTAGAATACTACCACAAAGTGGCATTATTATTTTTCAAACTTACTTCTAAGTGGGCGGTGGGGTCCCCTTTCCTTCTGAGAAGCAGGAACCTTAACTGCATCTTTGTCCCATTTCTAGTAACTTCTGTTACTCACCAGCCCCGTAAGACCCACTGCGCACATACAACCTGGATAGATCTCAAAACCTAATCTTGAGTGAAGGAAGCCAGACACAAAAGGGCACGTGCGGTGCGGTCCCTTCCCATAACATACAAAAGGGGGTCAAACTCACCCGGAGTCCAAAGGACCTCAAGCAGGAGCAGGGGCTGATGGGAAGAGGAACCGCAGGGGGCCATGCTGATATATGCGGTGACTCGCTCCGGGGAGCTGGTACCTGATCGTGCTCGCTTTGTGAAAATTCATCCAGATGTTTGCTTAGGATTTGTGCCCCTGTCTGTATTTACAAAGCTCTTCAAAAAGAGGCTGGACAATGACCGGTCTACTGGTCAGTCTGCTTCAGAAGATAATCTCCGCTCCTCCACCTCCTCCCGGTGCAGGGATGGCCCTCTCCGCCGCCCGAGCAGCTGGGACGGGAGAGCGGTGTGGCCTCACACACGTTCCCACCTCCTTGTTCTGGGAGTGGTTTGGGGGTGGGGAGAAGAGAGAGGGAGGACGTCTCTCCAGGGAAGTGGAGGACGAGGCCGGTCTCGCTCGCTCGCTGCCTCGACTGCCCCCCTTCCTGTTTATTGGCATTCGGCCACCTCTCCTCACGTTCCCCGTCAACGCAGTGCCCTCGGACACCCCCGGCTCCCACCCCATGTCACGGCGAGCCTGAGGGGCCATCTTGCGTTCCACCAAGAAAGCGGGAACGGAGAGCCGTCCCGGGCTTCCCGCTCGCCACACCACTGCTTTCCGGGGCGCTTTTCCCACTCGACGGTCCCGGGGCGGGTCAGTCAGTCAGTTGCCCCAGCTGACTTCCAACTCCCCTCCTCTCAGAGGCCCCTTATCTAAACTCGAATTTCTCCTGGAGCCCCCGCCCTTGGCCTTCGACAGAGGAGGGAAGGGAAGAGCCTCACTTCATGAACCGGGACACCCCAAAATGCAGGACGACCCATTTGCGCCACGTCACGAGACGTCACTTCCAGTAAGTGGCAGAAACAGCACTGAATCCCAAGGTTTTGGGACCTAGAACACGCCGCGCTCTGGTGTTAAGGCCTGCTGGTTTGAGATCCCGCCTAACCTCGAGGTACACTTCTCGGCCGGGGATGCTTCGTTCTATCCACCGTCTCTCTATACGGAGCGTGAAATGAACCCATTTGTAGCACCTTCGACGTAGAAATCATCTTTGTCTCGCAACCGGAAACAGACCCACTCTCCAGGAAGTCACCTTCCCAATCGTATCGTTTTGAAGCACTTGCTTCCATTTGAAGCACTTGCTTCCAAGGGCCTGGAGTTTTCCCACAAAACCGTTCCCAGCAACTCGGCCGCGGTGGGCTCTCCTGCTTTCCTCGTATTCCCAACACGCAGTCTCTCGCGCTCCACGTTCTCGCTCCACGAACTAGAGCTAATTGTGAGAAATTAAGGCTAGAAGGTGCTTGGCAGCTCGGGAGTTTTTCC
This sequence comes from Paguma larvata, assembly GCA_030068075.1. Taxonomy (NCBI): domain Eukaryota; kingdom Metazoa; phylum Chordata; class Mammalia; order Carnivora; family Viverridae; genus Paguma; species Paguma larvata. Next base: position 10,277,108 of record CM057830.1, read on the forward strand.
ATTCCTTTCAGGAAATACCGGCTAAGCTCTCCAAATAAATGAGCGCCTAAGTAGGACTCAAGCGTTCTCTCCTACAGCGGTCTATTTTTAGGTCTTGGGCAGCCTGCCTGTGTCACGGGGCTACAAGCACATTATGAAGATAGCTTACTAGACAAGTATGTTCAAGTGTGTTTTCGTCCCCCCCACCCCCCACCGTGGACTTTTTCTCAGAATGTGATTTGTATGTCTAGTTCTCAGATTCTTCGAGTAACACTTTCACGACAACTTCTAAAACCCCACGTTTCAGTAACAAAATCGGTTCCGAGGGGATACAGCTGTCTGACTGCCACGTAGTCAAGATAAAAAACCTATTATTATTATTATTATTATTAAAAATTTTTTGCAATTTCTCCCTTCCTGATTCTGGCAAGTATTTGAGCTGACTGGTTTATTATTTTTAAAGAACCCCCTATACCAACCGGTTCTAATCTCTAGTACACATGGAACAATCTTTATTCTCCTTATTCAAGTTCCAAAATCATACGAAGCAATATCTTCTCCTGCAGCATTTATCAAAGAAACAACATTCAAGAGGAATCTCAAGGGGCGCCTGGGTGGCTCAGGTGGTTAAGCGTTCGACTTCAGCTCAGGTCATGATCTCGTGGTTCACGAGGTCTAGCCCCACATCGGGCTCTGTGCTGACAGCCTGCTTCCGATTCTGTGTCTCCCTCTCTCTCTGCCCCTCCCCCACTCACGCTCTGTCTCTCTTAAAATAATTTAAAAAAAAAAAAGGAAGAATCTCAATTTTGAACCAAAATATACACAGGAGCCTAGCAGAATTAATGATGTCTTAAGTAAAACAAAGGTAACCAGAAAAAGCCGTATTATAATAAGTTTACTGAGGTACCTAAAATATTGTAACGAGATTGAGTTAACAATGCGCACTCTCTAGAACACTCGATTCCAGTCAGGAGATGCACCATGGTCAATGAACCCCTCTTGGTAGGGTGTTAGAAGGTCCCTCTGAGCCCATCGGGAGCAGGAGAGCTGAGCTAAAGGTAGCAGGTGACATGGGCACATCCCCTGCTGGGGGCTGGTTGTCCAAATTTGGGAAAGCCAGTAGGCGCCTGTGGTATGTCGCCATGCAGAGGATGGGTGGGTGGGCCAAGGCTTGAGAAGACGACCAGCAACGGTGAGCAAGAGTAGAAGGCTAGGTAGACGGTTGGGCAAAATGGATCAAGAGCAGGAAAAAAAAAAACCCGCTGGGAGGGGAAGGGTAGGAAAAAGGAGTCAGTGCGATGAGTCAGACAGAGGCGGGGCCATCAAATCGAAGTGAGTCTTTTGAATTTAGAACAAGGCCAACTCATTTTAAGCGTTAATGCTTAGGCTGGAGCTAATCTTTTAGATTCGGCTTCACGTAAACATTAAAAAAAAAAAAAAAAAGAATACAACAGTTCCACGATCTCGTATCTCCAAGTGTAAAATCACCCAAATTTTGAAAAGCAAGCTTTCCCCCAAGTCTGATGCAAACTCCTGTGCCAGCGAAACACAGTGAGGGCTCAGGTTAAGAAATTTAGTCCTTCTAATTTGTATTTTTGCCTAGTGCAAAATATCCGATATAGAAATAGAAATATCAACATGGTTGATTTTGGGAGGCGGCCCGAGGCCCCGCGGGGAGTGCTGTGTAATATACATGATACACACGGTGTAATCTTTCTAGTGGCCCCAAAACTCCTGAATCCTGAACCACGTCTGGCCCAAAAGGTTGTGAAAACAGATTATCGACCTGTATCTGTACTCTAGTTTTATCAAGTTTGATGGCCCAGCCCTATACTCAACACGGTTCAATTCTGGCCACACAAGCAAAGGCAGAAAAACCGTATACCGCGTCTGTCAGGAGAAAGCGCCTGTGCGGATATCTGTGGGCTAAAGGTGGGCCCCACTGATCCATCTGGGGCTCTAGATGTCGTGCCAAGGGCTAATGACAATGTTTTCAACTGAAATACGTATATATATTATTGACAAATCACACAAAGAAGCCCAAACAACAACAACAACAAAACAACAGCCAACCTGGTTTAACTCCAGTCTGTAAGTTACCTACAAATGTAATCGTTTAAGCCACAAAGACATATTGAATGATGTATTCCAGAACGTGAAAGCCCAGAATAAAAAAAAAAATTTCCAGATTTTACAGCCCCCAAAATGCTATGGAATGAGGGATCTGATGCTAGGTTTAGCTTCCAAAAGAAAGCGTGCCAGGACCTATGACAGGCTAACTAAACCCTGCCCCGGCTGAGGTTTTTTTTTACTGCCCTCGGCTTGCTTTTGACAGCTCTGACGACAGTTTACAGGAACATAGTATGCTAGCGGAATCAAGAAATTTAACCTTGGGCTGAGACTCTTCTAAGTCAATTAGCTAACTTACTGATTAAATGTCACATATTTTCCCAACAGACGTGTGTCTGACCAGTGAGCAGCAAAGATAATTTCAGGGTTGAGCTGAAGACTTGCAAGGTTTTGTTCTTTATTTTTAACACACCTAGCTTTAAGAATATAGCATCTGACTACTAACAGCATCAAAAGAAAAAAACCAGTTTCTGGCATGTTACAGCCTGCATTGTTAGAGAAAGCCTTATTTACCACATGTGGACAGCCTATCTATTATACATACGGGTGGGTGGGTGAATTTGCATACGCACACGGCCATCCACACGCATATATATGTACACACAGGCTGGAAATTCAACTGAGAAATTAACAATGTACCATACTCCCTCCCGGTTCCCGCCTTGTTAATGACAGTCAACAAATACGGTTTTGACTTTACAACACCATGTTACTTGCAAATTAAATGAGTCTTAGCCCAGGAGCTTGAACAAATAAAGGCATTTGAGCTAAGGGATGAATGAGCTCTATTTAAGAGATCTGAATTACAGTTCCAGACCCAAATCCAAACCATGCTTACATGGGTTTTGATGATGATAAAACCTTTTTAAGAGTGTACTTAATTAAGGACGACGAAGACAGAAACGACGCACGTGAGCAACAGGAGAAAACATTCTCAACATGCTCTCGCCAATGACTTTGTTGGATTTGACCTCATTTAAACCATGAGGATGATGTATCTCTGAGAATATCGAGATTGTGTTACTGAAACCATCAGAAAGCCCCTGCTCATATTTACTTATTAAATTAGAAAATAAGATTTTCAGATCACACTTGGAACGAAAGAGCAGTTTTTTTTTGTTTTTTTTTTCCAAACCAGTCTAAGCAACCAACGTACCTCCCTGAAACGTGTGACAAATGTAATCCCCAAAAGAAATCTCTTTCCATATTCCGGGCCTTCTGACACTTCCTGAAACTTCACGACTCTCCTTAGTTCCCCCAGTTAATTGAAGCATTCTGATGCTTTATCTTTGGAGGTCTTATTTCTTTGGCAAAGACTGCTGTTACCTATGGTCTTCAAAGTTGTCTAGCGTATGGGAATCACACAGCCGAAGTCTATTTTGAAAGAGAATCCGGGGTGCGAATTGAAATGGACGCTGGATGAAGAGTGACGTCATCCTGGAAAGCCCTAGGAACGCTAAAAATAACAGGGAAAATCTGAACTCTGTTTACGAATAAACACTCCTCTCTGAAGTGACAAGCCCGGCAGCGACGAGTGCATCTGATTCATTTACTTTTGTGGCATCTCGCTACAAAACCATTTCTGGCGAGAAATGGAGACTAAATTCTATGAAGCAGGACGGTTTAAAATGTTTCACCCGAATGCTGGCATTTCATAGGAGAAAAACATTTGTTTGCAGTGCGCTGCCTGGTGCCGCATCGTGAAGGGTTTTTCCTGCCAGTGACAAGTGGCTAGTCGATTCACACTGCAAGTGACAACAAAATATATACGGCATGCCACATGTGCTGCTTTAAATCAGATTTATTGCTCATTCTATTTCCGGAGGGGAGCCAGTCTTGTTAGAATGCACTGTTAAAAGTCTGTTGGAAACTACTACAGAAAATCCCCTACCGGCAATTTTTCAGGTTAGTAGAAACGAGATTTCGGAAAATACTCTTAAAAAGGCACTACCCTGGTCACTTCTTAAATATAGTAACCACTAATAGCCCTCCGAACTTGCAAAAAGAAAGCTGAAAATCCTTCATCAACAGGTGCGGCCGACACCACTTGCCACTTCAAATAATCATTTTCTAAAGCTACCCGCGCAAAGCCCAACCGTAAATAAAATCCGCCCTCCAGAAATATTATTCGCATGAATTATCTAGGAGGGTTGGTTTTTTTTGTTGTTGTCATTGTTTTTTTTTTAAGTATTGGGAATGAATTCGTGTGATTTTACCTGAAATTCCACCAAAGATCTCTTCTGCTATCCTAGCCGCTTCTTTTCTATTTCCTTTCACGATATAGAAATGAGTTAGGAGAGCCAAAAACACTTTGATTAAAAGTTTGAAGAAAAAAAAAGTAGCGAACATTGTAATAAAAATGTTTTGAAAGCCATAGGAAACAGGAGCGTCTTCCATGTTGGCTGGCACTCTCTGCGGGTACTTGGTGCTGCAAAGTTTCGCTGAGTTCTAATTGGTATCATCTGACATCTATTTTCAACTTTCTAGCCCTCGGTGCTCCTGTTACTGAGAACTCGTGTGTGCACTCTAAGCTGTGATTCGGCGGCTGCATGTGCCGAGTTTCAGAGCCGTGAGAAACGAACTAAAGAAACTTCCTATTTTAGACCTACATTCCTCAGTGCTATTTAACCCACGGGACTCCTGTCCAGATCTTTGTGATCCCTAAATCCCAGTCTGCGCTCCACCGTGTTGGAAGGCGGTATCGGAAAGATAAAGCCAACTTGTCAGATCCCACGGCGACAAAGCGCGTTCCTTGAAGTGGGAAGTGCTGGCCCCAGAGCATTTCATTTTCTCTTCGTTCTGAGGCTTATGCGAGATAACGGCCCGATCTAAAACATGACCGGTTAAAAAAAGACCGGGGACTCTAAGGCGGTACTTAATAAAAGGCTCGTCTTGGATGCCTGTCCGAGCGGATGTGTCGGATTGAAAGCATTAGACCACTTGCTGTAATGTCTCATCTGTGACAAGGTCGGCTGGCAAAGCTCATCACTCATTTCCCATTTCAAGTGTCGGTAAAGGCGGTACCTCGTACGGGAATACGTGGGCTCTCCTTGATCACGGAAGTGACAGGGAAAGGAAGATGATGCCCTAGGTTCCCGGTGAGTTCCTGAAGATTCTATGACTCAATACCCTCCCCCGATGGACAAGACTCTCCTGTAACCCCTAACTCTTCTACACACATCGCCGGGCCAATACGAGGGAAACGGACTTATTTTTCATTTCCCTCCCCTACCAAAATGAGAGGAGGAAAATCTAGGTCTCTTCTTTCATTATTGCCGATCTTAGGTTTTTCAAAATCTCTACCAACGATTGAGAAAGGCAGGCCAAAACAATTTTAAGAGCGGACTAAATACATCTTATTTAATAAACGCTTTATGCAAAAGAATATGGGGGCTTCTCGTACCGCTCGGGCCAATCAGAATGACGACCTCTACGAGAAACGTCTCCCTACAAGCCGCTAAAAGGCCGATGTGCAAGCACGCGGCCTTGACACGCGACGTCCACCGCAGGGTCTTGCACGACCACAAAGATCCTGGGCAGTCCCCGCTCTCAAGAACTGAGATTAACACGCAAGGCTTATCCACCACGCTTGGTACCGGCCCACAACTTGCTACCTACAGAGCGCCCGCGTACGAAAACACACGCGCGTCACCTCTTGTCACGTCGTGTCTCGTTCAATTGCACTCTCATTTACTCATGTCAGCCGGCTGTAGTCTATTTATTATAGGTCACCATTCAAACTTGCTTTGGCCTTTTCATTTAGAACATGGCTGTACTTTCTGCGTCATACACCCTCCACGTCCAGTGAAGAATCGCAGAGCCATAGCCACGTATGAATGATCAAGGAGAAAGGACGATCGACTCCCCGAAGTACTAGTGAATGCAAATTATATTTGGTACAGAACTCTCCTATGAAAGGAACTCCGGAATTTTCAGAATTTCGTGTTCACAAAGATCCCAGCCACGGGATGATACAATTTAACGTCTCGCCATATTCTTTTGGGAATGTGGAGAAGGGCAGAGAGGCCCTTAAAAACACTTCACGAAAGTAAACACGGGCCCAGGACACCGACTTTGCCAAAAGGAAGTTTTGATGTTAGATAAATCAGAACGTACCAATGTAGATGCCTGCTCTCCACTGCTTCCAGCCAACGGGGTGGGAGAAGCCGGCCTTCTGTCAATGAAATCAAAATTCGAAAGTCTCTTAAAATAGCTTACAAGATATAAAGTATAATTACGTACTTCGCGTACACAGTAGTTTCCAGAGGTATTCGTTTGTCTCACGCGGTAACTCTAGTGCAGTGAAAAACAGGGCTCGTTTGGATCGGGAGACAAAAGCCCAATTCAACTTGTTATTATTATTCCGTGAGTAAAAGAGAGAATGTATTCTAGAAAGGAGAGAGGTCAGAGCAATTCGTCAGCTGAAGGACAGTTCCTGTTTTACTAACAGACCAAGCAACACGGCTAATTGCAGGGAAAGGGCGAGCCTGTAAGGGAGGGGCGCGGGGGGGGGGGGGCAGCGTTCGACGAGTAAACACTATTGTGTTCAGAAAACAAGACAAACTCAGATAATTGTCAAAATGTCATTTTGGTCTTTATTTTTGGACACGCAGCATGGTTTCATAAATCAGCGTTGTATGTGCTCGTCTCGGTAATATCAAAAGAAACACGATATATTTTTCCGAAACTCCTCATCACCGCGCGTTTGCTTTCAAATAAACGTAAGTAGCAGGGCAGAGCAATATGTTTTCACATACTGACCGGCGCAACACTGACGCTCATGAGTAAGGTATCCGGGGAGCCTGAAAATTAAGATTTACGAGAACAAGCAAATTTCCTTCCAGTTGTTAAAAACCAAGGAAATAATTTTGATTTGCAAATTACATATTTTACATGCAAGGAGTTAAAATCCCATTTCCATCTGAAATAAGTGGCAATCTTGGAAATATGCTAAGAAACAGAAATAGAAGAACAGTAGTATGCCCTTCGAAACTGCTGAACAGAACACATAAAAACTAAGGTTACAGTTGCGTGCTTTGCCGTGAATACTGGCACTGTTTCATATTTATATAAATCCGTTTCGATGCATAAAAATCCCGATGAGATTTAATGGTGTGGGTCAGTCCATTTCTCTTTAACGAAAAGAACCGTTAACTTCCAGGTTTTAAAAATTGCACTCTCGCATTTGTGCTTCAGCACAAAACACAAACGTATTTCTTACTGATCAGTGGCAACCGGTTAACAGGCATGTTAAGATACTTTTTAAAAAGCAGTTCTATGAGTGTTGTCACTAAAGGAAACAAATCCTGCGAAGGATGACAATACTGCCGGAATCTAGCTAGTGCGCCGACGAGTGCCTCGTTCTTTCGATTTCACAGTCCTTTATCACAAAAACGTATCCTAAGGAGTTCAAGGAGTTCATAAGACACACCATGTGGATAATCTGGGGTTTAGAAACCCATGGCTCTGGGCAACAACGATTACAGTTAACAACACACATCCACAAAGAGACTGTGCTCCTAAAGTTTTCCGACTCCGCCTGGGGCACAGACTTTTGCACACGGACACGTCTCCGACATCAGCGAGGCCGCGAGTGCAGGGGAGTGACTCCTAGCAAAGGTACAGGGTAGCAGCGGACTTGGAGATGGCACACCTCGTACATTCTGTCCAGAAGACAAGAAGGCATTTACAGAGGACTACGTGCCGCACGGAAGGATGTGGAGGGTTCTCTGCACTATCATCAACAGTGATATCGGTCCCTAGTATTTCAGAAGCAAAAGGTCTTTTCATAAACACAAACGAAGACGAAGGCTCTACGAAGGAGAACGCATTAGGACAAGATCAAAGAAGTAATTGGAGGAGGCCAACAATTTCTTCCTGGCGTTAAAAGCATGAGCATTTTTGGCATGTTCGATATTTTACCATCTTGTCAACTGTGACTACGAAGAAGCGAGCCATCGGAGTGATCAACGAAGAGCGAATGTGCCCCTGGCCCGTAAGAGCGGGAAGCGTCTAGTTCAACGTTCTACACACAGCAGGTGCTTAAAACAGGCTAACTGACGGACCATCTCAGGCAAGAAACCTGCTGACGGTAGGCAACACTTGCTGAGCGACCCAATCGACCGACCCAATCGACGGCTACGAACAGGACTTAAATGGTTACAACGTGTGTGAGCAGGACTCAAAGTAGCTCATATTGTTGTTGTACTTCCCTAAAGAAAACCTGTAAACATCTGGTGAATGTCTAATTAATGGAAGAACATTTAAAATTGGCCAAAAAATGCCCAGAAAACATTTGGCCCTTCAGCACCCAAAGCTCCCAAAATATAATGTTAAAACATCTCTGTTAAAGGGATTTAAGTAGTCTGAAAAATGTCATACCTGAGCGGCTTACGTGTTCTCTCCTAAGTTTTAAATAAGTGCAAGGAGTTTCTACACTCAGGAATTGCATAAGTTTTTATCTTTCCCCAAAGTAAAACATTGAATGATATAGAGGTAGCATAACTTACTAAATTAACTTTAAAGAAAAATAGAAGAAAAGAAGCAAGGTTATCTTCAATAGTCTTAATAGAACTATTACAAATGTGTAAAATCTTACAGTCCAGGCTTTCTTCTACCTGCTTTTATACATCTCATGACTCTTGCCCTGGTTTTCGCTGGGAGGGCGCGGGCGAGTCCAGGCCCCGTTTGGCCCCGTGGCGTCTATTGCAACATCAATGACAGAATCTGGAGTCACCCATCGCAGGAAGGCGAGGAAGAGAAAGTTGAATACAGCCAACAAAGCAAAAATGTAGCCCGTCACCGGGCCGCAGTGAGAGAGGAGTCTGTCCAGTCGTTTGTCCATCGGTAACACGGTTTCTCCTGCCACGCGGTCGTACACCTGGCGGGAGAGAGGCCGACAGTGAGCGCTCTAACCCACGATCAACAACGACCCGCGCGGACCAGGAGCGCTGTGCAGACGCAAGGGGAAGTCGCTTACATTTCGCTGTTGCTGTCTTAGGAATGATGCAATTAGTACAATTACGGTCATTATCGCCATTTGGTTCAACGCTTAGGGAGGGCTTATTCTGGACAAAGCACTGGGCTAGACACATCACACAAGGACGAACACGCCACGACTCCTGTCCGCTAGGGGATCACCACCAATCTTAACCAACTACGAGAACTCCAGAGTCCTGAGAAGCCGGAACCGCTTTTCGGGTCACGTCTGTCGAGGCCGGATTTAATTCGGCAGTGACTTCCTGAAGCAGGACTGGCCTTCTAAGATTCCTGGACGAGGCTGAGACGCTCTCACCGCTCGCTGGCGGACATCAACCACCACCAGAGAGCTCTAATCTAGCGCGCTTCTGGGTAGAGCGAGGCTCTTCCTTCCACAGCCACGTGAGGCCGTGTTGCTGAGCACAGATGGTGAGAATATACACCAACGTTTCGTGGGTTCCAAATAAAAGGAAGGAGGAAAAGATGGGGGAAATTGGAATAGACGGCACAGGTCAGACACTGGCAACTAACACAAAGTTGACTGCTGAAAACCGGTGGCAGGCGGCGTGCTTTGTGAAACGCCGCCAAGCACAGACCTCAGAAATATTTCAAAAAAAAAAAAAACCCCACGAAAACCTGTAAACACATTTGTTGCGAACACAAACGAGGCCAGCGTTTATCTGTTTCAACTGCCTCCGAGCATTCCTTGCGGTCCTTCTCACACAGCAGACCTGTGGGCCATCTCCTTCTGAACTCAAGAGAGCTGTGACACGCAGTGCAAGTGCCACAGGACGGCGACCTTTGGAACGGTGCAGGCCGTTTTCGGCCAGCTCTTCTACCCTTAAAACATCTGGGGTACATTTCAATCAGAATCATGCAGGGCCTGCGGACTTAGGATAGCTGAGAAAGTGTGTTTCCAGCGTGAACTCCGATTCGATTTCTTCATCAAGTTTCTAAATAACACAGTTAGGGGCGCCTGGGTGGCTCAGTCGGTTAAGTGTCCGACTTCGGCTCAGGTCATGATCTCACAGTTCGTGACGGGTTCGAGCTCAGAGCCTGGAGCCTGCTTCGGATTCTGTCTCCGTCGCTCTCTGCCCCTTCCCCTCTCCCTCTCTCTCAAATATAAATAAACATTAAAAAAAAATTTTTTTTTAATAGCACAGTTAAACTACAAAGGAGGAGTTGAACAGGATCAAAATGGCCTGTGGGGGCCGGGTAGAATTAAAAAAGCAACTCCAAACTCTCTATTGCTGCTTTTTATTTGTGATCCTGTTCCCGACATTTGTCACGTGCATTTTGAGTCCTAACTCGTAATGTTCTCGATCAGCCCAAAGATGCAAAAATCCTCTTCCCATCAAAAAACACAGCAACGGTGATGCAAGAGTTTTGGGAAGCCGCCTGACTGAAATGTCTGCCACGATCGGACTCAGTAAAACCAATTAACTGTTGTGACTTTCTAGAAAATTCTGTAACTTCCTCATACCCAATTTAATGAAAGATCTAGATGGCATCACTGCTATCTTCAGATGCCAAATGCAATGACTTGACTAGAAGAAACTCAGCCTAGCATACACCAAAAGCAGTACATAGTTCATTTCTTTTCATCGGAAGAGACTTCATAAACTTAAGCAACAGAACGGATAAACCTACAGAAGAAAAAGCAAGCGTGTACACGAAACGCTGAAAATTCAGACCCGACCGATAAACACCGTTTGCTTATTAACACACGACATACTTTTTCAGTTCTTTCCGCAACATTCCTCCAGGTGTAGAAGGTCTTGACGACGTCGTGGATGTGTTCGGGAGCCGGCAGTACTCCTGACCTCAGCCGGGCAACCGCTTTCTCCAAGCCCTCACACAACGACTTCACAGAAGGCTCACACAAAATGATCAGATTTTCCGGGAGTACCTCAGGAATCCCGCCAACCCTGGTGCTGACAACCTTGAAAAGAGACAAAGAATACACAACACGCCGTGATGCGTATCTTGGAAAATAAGCAAAACCAACTTAAAAAGTCATGACAGAATGTGTCCGATTATTTTTCAAAATGCAAGTACAGAAACCCCGACAGTGCAAGCCCTCAAGGCTTTTTACCTGTAAACCACAACTGGCTGCTTCCACAATTGCCATGCAGAATGCTTCGGTAAGGGAAGTGTTAAGAAAAATATGTCCTTGAACTAAGACATTTCTAACATCCTTGTGTTCTAAGGCTCCCAAGAGACGCACTCTGATTTTTGAAATGAGAGAAGAAAAAGGGGAGTGAAAATCTTGCTAGAAAAGAAATATCATTTAGAAGCCAAGTGTGCTATTCGCATTATACTTAGATTATTGCTGGTTCTGACGTTTTCCACCTCAAAAGGTTATTATCCCCAAACTCTTATCTAAGAGCCTTTTAAAGCTGTTTGGCTAAAACTCATACAGCTGACATATTTCTAACTTGTGTCACGCCTACAACTTTCGTCTTCTCCAAAACTGGTTGGCATTTAATAAAGATATTAATAGGCTTTGATGAGTAAATATTAAAGTCATTCTAAAAGGAAAATGCCCCTTTTAAACTGATGCTTCCCTGCAAACATCTTTCTAAGTTACCGAGAAAGAGAAGTATTTGAATCTGCATGCGCGGGGCAATTCGCAGGATTGGGGCCATGCTACTGAAATCGCGGCTCAGCCAGCCTTGAAAACCTGCAGACATCTCCAAAGCGGCTGGCGTGTGCACGTGTGGATGCGCGCAGGCACACACCTTGCAGGGTGCCTCCAGCCACCGCCCCCTAAAGTCAAATGATACTGGGCTAACCAAAAACAAATAATAAAATTGTGCATCTTTAAACGAAGGTTTCCCACAGTATACACATCTTTTAGAAACTGGACCTCGCATCGCATTTGCACATCGGGTACACGTAAGAGAAGCAGCCCACTTAACACGAATCGCCCACACTGAATTTAGGTAACTGAGATTTTCTCCCCAAGCCAGTATGGAATCCATCAATACCTGTCATGTAGCTGGTACCTTTCCCGTACTTCTTCCAAAATGATTCTCTTAGGTCCCTCTCCTCCAATTATGAAATTTAAATCTGGGTATTTCTGACAGAGTTCAGGTATTATACCACTAAGCAAATCAGTCCCTAAAAATATAAAATAAAGGTGAATGTTGGAAATAGTCATATTGAAACTTAAAAAAATTCATCAGAACTGAGAATCCACTCACTCTGAAAAGCATGAGCTATGCCCTCCGTAAGTATAGAAACGAACTCTCAAACCTTTCCTGGGAAGGTGGAATCCTTGGAATCGTCCAAACTCCTAAAAGTTGCAATTCCCAAAGACATACCCATTGACATCCACTGTTACCCAATACATGGACCATTCGGTGTCATTTTAACGGAACATTCTTTAAGTTGTTCGCTGGTGTTTACGCGTCACCTACTTGTAAAATAGGTACGTGAGGTAGCTGACACCGGAGCTCGTTTCTACAGAGCGGGACAGCCGACTGGAGATCTATCTAGGTCCTGTCCCGGCCGTTCTATGAGCAGGCTCTCTGAACAAGGGCAAGTTTCCTGACACAGAAAATGAAGAGACCAGCTGTACCTGAAGTCCGAGATCTTTTTCGGCTACAAACTTTCTCCTGGTCTGCGTTCCGCTTCCTGCCCCAGGAGCGGGCCAAGCGACAAAGCAGAACTGAACTGCGGCCTCCGCTTTGTTGACAAGGCGGCTCGTACAGAGCATTTGGCGGTGAACGCTATGGTATTCGCGAAATCAAAGAGAGTAGTCCGTCCAAACCTGCTACGGCCGCTTCCCTCGAACGACAGCGAACGAAGGCGGCAGGACCGGAACTGCCAGGTCATTACAGCGCACGGAACCAAAGGATGCGTCTTGGTTCCTTTTTGCTCTTTAATGAAAACACTCTACTTATAATATGGAAATACAACCTCGGGTAATATAAAGCAACAACATAAACCACGCCCTTCTAGTCTCAAAGCGGCTATCCAGAGTGACAGCAATGTTGACACTATTTGGGAATTCAGTTCATTGACAATTATAAATTGGACACATTCAAAAGTGAAAATGTGAAAATAACCCGGTTAAAGTTTATTAATTTAAGAAATGCATACATACACACGCACACGTACAGAAGAACTGCACTTCTCAGCCCTTCCCAGATATAGGCAGATCAATTATTAAGAAAAAAAAAAAAAAGATGGTGGGAGAAATGATATACATGGGGTCATTTTTATTAAACGATTCAAAGTAGGATTTAAGTAAACTCCGCTAGTGTTTTCAAAATATGATTGCATTAGCAAACATAAACTCACTACGGCTTTTCTGAACTCTGAAGGCTTCTCATTAAAATCTTAGCTATCTTTGCTTCCAGACAATTACCAAATCCATCCGCTGGATTTCTACATAAACCAGAAGGTGGCTTAAGGACTTTGAACATTTGGTTCCCTATAGTTCTTTCATTTTCTTTCTTTCCTTTCCTTCTCCCTTCTACTACGAAGGTTAAGAACCCAGGCTTCCAATGACAACTGCAATACACACAGAGGACTAATTCTAACTGCTGATAACAACATTTACTGAGTGGTTACTACATCGGGCAACGCCCCTGACATGCACTAGGTCACAGAATCACGACAACTACCTTCTAAGAAATGGAACTGATTAATAGCATCAATGATCTCTAATATTATCTAAGAATGAAAGGGTTTTCCCAAACAAAAACGATTCTCCTGCCTCTGAGAAGAGTCTAACACAACAGAACACACGAAAGGACTTTCAATCGCCAGAGTCACACAAAACGGACAAAGAAAAATGATACAAATGGCTTTTAAAGCTCAGTCTGACATATTTTAAAGAATCTTCTGCATCTATACCTAGAGTCTGGGCCAGGGGTAAGGGGAACAGGAGACCTTAATTCAAGAGCTGGACTGACGTTTGTCATCTCTGATACTTACTGTGTAACCTGAGCGAGTTACTTACCCTCTCTGAGACTCAGTTTCTTTGTCTGTTACATGCAGATAACATCTACCCTACAGTTGTTGGGAGGGCCAAGTGAGGTACTGTACCATGCACAGGCTTTATCAACTGCAGAATATAAATGGAAGTTGTCATTACCACCACAGCGGGGGGGGGGGGGGGGGGGGTGTGCCTGCACACGCGTAGGAGCACTGGGAGACCCTGCCTGAGCGAAACAGACTCTGGAGAAAGGGAAGAAGGCGGCCAGGGAACCTCGGGGGTAAGAACCGGGATTTATCCTCTCTCGCTCAATACACTGCAGTGGGCCTTTGAGAGCTGGGCCAAAGGAACACCTCCGAAGGAAATGAATTAGTTAATAACTAACGGACCATAAATGCAACTACTCACTTGGGCTAGAGATGCCGCCGTTCCTTCTGAGAATGTTACTTTTTGCGCGGAGCCTGACATACGGAGAGGGTGCGCTAAACAGTCGTTCCGTGACTGAACTGAGAACAGGACCGGCCGTACCTTCACTCTGTCGCTGGTGGCTAGCTCGGCTGGCTCGAATACCATCGGCAGTGAAGTAAAGGTAACAGGTTTCGTTTGTATGAATGTTTCATTTTGCCCTCGACCACGCGGGCACCGCACTCCTTCCCCGCTAGCTAGCTCACAGCAGTACACTGAGGCCAAGTGGGCGCGTTTTCTAAGCTGCAACACATCACCGATATCCCCAGGGGGATTCCGGAGGATGCCGGCCCATTCGCATCTTTTCGATGCAAGAACGAAAGCACATCGAGAGAGCGTGCTTTCTCCCCCAGAAAACGCAGCTCGGCAGTTCCCCCACCAGCCTCCACTTAAGCACACTGCTGGACCGACCAAGGCTGCCTTGCAAACATAAAGCGTACCGCCCAAGGCCCACGTCTGCGCGGCAGGCCGCGCCCGGGCACACTGGGATGCTTCTGACCCCGCCGCCGAGCTGCGTGCTTACCAAGAATCAGCTGGGTTTGTCCACGGACGTTTGGGGCCAGTTACACTTGGTAATGCGGGCAATTTGGGGACACTGGGTAATCTACTTAAATGGCACATCAACCGACAAAATAGGTTTCTATGAGACTAAAGGGACACCAGAAAGCCCTTGTCCGAAGAGGGGACACCCTAACCCACCGCGGCAAGTCAAGAACAAGGTAAAACTCTCGATGTACACTACTTCGTACGCCTTTAAGTTCCCACCCCGCTTACAGGCAGCCCGAACTGGCAGTTATAAATAATGACACTTCTGGAAGGTGCCCGTGCAAGAAGGCGCAGCTCAAAACCAGCGCACCGGTGGTTCTCCTACGCCTGCAGGCCCACATCCGACTTAGTAGCAACTCAGCGCACGTTAAGAACACGCTGAGTTAAATTCAAATATCTCAGGAAGGGTGTGGATTATTTCTTTTTCAATAATTCCCTGCTTTAAGTGACGACTTTGATTACCGGACAGGTTTTTCAAATCCCATCCAGAAGACCACTTAGGTTCTGAATAACCGGGCTGTTTCAGGCTTTTAGTAAACGAGGCTCTACAAATGTCAGCGCGGTGTCCATTAAGTGCTGCAGAGGCACGGAAAAAAAAAAACAAAAACACCCTCCTTGATAATGGCAGACACTCAGCAAATACAAACTGGCCAAGGTACTTTATAGGAACCGTCACCGAACCCCCACAAGACTCCCGGTGTTGCCCAAACCGTACAAATGAAAACAGAGAGTCAGAGACTTAAGTAGCTTGTCCTCAATCGCGCGATGGGACGCAGGACAATCAGACTCCAGGCGGCCTAATCCCCCTGCCTTCCCCACTTACCTGCCCACTGGTTATGAACGCCTTGTGTGCGATTAAACAAAATAAGCTATAAAACAGCAACGTGCGGACCGAGCTCTTTGATACTGAGGCTATGCCTGACAGACAGGAAAGCTAGAGACCGAAATATTCGTGAGGGTCACCCCTGAATACTACGGTTACGGCCGATTTTAGTTTTCGCCTCTGTGCTTTTCTCAGTTTTCAGAAATCTCTGCAATGAAAAGACATTACTTTTGCAATCAGAAAGAAAGGGCTACGCGGCAGGCTCAGGCTTTTACCTCTGGCCACGCATGCGGGGCTGTTTCACCGTGCAAAGACCTGCCCTATCGAACAACGTCAGATTACTGGTTTTAAGTAACCATTAAACATCGAAGGTCGGGGGTGGCCTTCGCCACCGTTCCAAAAAATTTGGGGGGGAAATGTGTAAAACAGTATTAGACCTCCCTTTGCGGTATTTGATGCAGAAGTGGTTACGAACCCATAAAACAGAACGAAAAGCCGAACGATCGTTACATACAAGTATTCAACAGCCTTCGACAGGAAACACGAGTCTGTGCCGTGCAGTCGTAGCTCTCATTGCATTACCTTTTCTGTAAACAAGTCTGCTGACAACAACAATAGTTATTACACTATCATGCCTTCTAAACGGGTCTGGAGTGAAGTCAGTAGGATCTACAGCGTTAGGAATGACGGACACTATTTCAGGATTCAGTGCTGCTCTTAGCACAGTGTTTTCCTTACTAGTATAAGAGACACAAATTATGTGGTTTGTGTCACAAAGAGACACAGTTAGAAGCTTGTTTGTGAGCACCGAGCTGACATCAGCAAATCCAAAAAGGGAGTGGTCCGTGAAGACTGTCTGGAGCCCCATGGTCTTGGCGTGGAAGAGGGCATCGTGAGCCATGGCAGAAAAAGAGCTATGTGAGTGTATTATGGTGACTCTCTCCCGCACAAATATGTACCTGAGCAATGGCAGACTGTGAAAGAGGGTCGTGGCCGTAGATTGGTTGTACATGACTTTCAGAGGCAAGTAATAGACTTTGAGGCCATTAGTGAGGTAACGGATGCCTTTGCGATTTCCGTAAGCATGGGTGACGATTATGACTTTGTGCCCTCTTTCGATCAGGCACTGAGAGAGCTGGTAAATGTGGCTCTCCACGCCTCCCATGTTAGGGTAGAAAAAGTCCGACACCATGCATATATTATGGGTACGGGTCCTACGTGCTGACAGGCTTCCAAGGCTAACACGGGAGAGCAGAGCCGAGGCGGACTGGCCACGCCCACCTCGTCTTCTAAAGGCCATGCTGAGAGCGTTTAGGCATTAGTCCTTAGAGCAGCTCGGTTAAGATATGTGTCGTCTAGTACCTGAAAGAGAGAGTAAAACACGATCTCAGCTCAGAGACAAAATACACTACGTTTTCCAAATCCGGGGATAAGCACGGTTTTACGCTAATATGTATCTGCCAGCTTTCCCCCTAGAAATAAAACAAAAGCACATAATGAAATTACTCATTTGACATTTACTTGCTTAACATTCACTATGTGCCATACAAAACGAGATTCTGCGACATCCTTATATTTTAATTTTGCTTTAAAAAAACTCCTACACGGCGGCACCTGGGTGGTTCAGTCGGTTAAACGTCTGACTTCGGCTCAGGTCATGATCTCGCGGTCTACGGGTTTGAGCCCCACGACGGGCTCAGGGCTGACAGCTCAGAGCCTGGAGCCTGCTTCGGATTCTGTGTCTCCCTCTCTCTCTGCCCCTCCCCCACTCACACTCTGTCTCTCTCTCTTTCTCTCTCTCTCAAAATAAATACACATTAAAAAAAAAATTGAAGTATGAGCAGGGGAAGGGCACAGAGAGAGGGAGGAGGTACAGAATCCGAGGCAGGCTCCAGGCTCCGAGCTGTCAGCACAGAGCCCGACACGGGGCTCGAACTCACAGACCGTGAGATCATGACCTGAGCCGAAGTTGGCTGCCCAACCAACTGAGCCACCCAGGCGCCCCGTCTCTATGTCTCTCAAAAATAAATAAACGTTAAAAAAAATTTTTTTTTAATTAAAAAAAAACCTCCTATACATAATTAAAAAAAATAAGTTTGGGGGCACCTGGGTGGCACAGCCAGTTATACATCCAACTCTAGATTTTGGCTCAGGTCACGATCTCGCGGTTGGCGGGGTTGAACCCCCATATTGGGCTCTGCGCTGACAGTGTGGAGCCTGCTTGGGATTCTCTCCCTGCCCCCTCGCTGCCCCCCCCCACCCTCACTTGTGTTCTCACTCTCAAAATAAATAGATAAATAAAAATTTGTTAGATCACAGTATATAAGGATGTGCTATGCTAACAAACCAGCACCTTCCAATAATTAAATATATGGCTCTTTACAGAGAGTTTGCCAACCCTGCTCCACAGCTTAGCCACTGGTTCAACAAATCTCACGCAATTCTCCTCTTCACCTTGCGGTTTACACTAAAACATACCCGGAGCTAGAACTGTCTATTTGACAGGACCTGTGCCAGTATCTGCCTACGGCACACGGCACAGACGTCTACCTACATTTTTCCCTTCCGCATGCGAGGATGGTGATAACGGGCTCCATTCGTTTTCTTAAACTTTCTTTTAATTACGTAAGCCATTCTTCCCCGAAGAAGTTGGTTTGGAGTCTCAACATAGAGGCTCAATTAGAGATGGGCTGGATCTGGGGCCATTTTCTTTCTTCTTTTTTGAAAAAAAATTTTGTTAACGTTTATTTCTTTTTCAGACAGACAGCGAGCGCGCGAGCAGGGGAGGGACAGAGAGAGGGAGTCACAGCATCCAAAGCAGGCTCCAGGCTCTGAGCTGTTGGCGCTGAGCCGGACGTGGGGCTTGAACCCACAGACCAAACTGTGAGATGGTGACCTGAGCCGAATTCCGGCGCTTAACCGATGAGCCACCCAGGCGTGGGGCCATTTTCTAAACCTCAAGTAGGAAGTATGGACTTCAGGGGTCCCCTAGATACTTATCAGCGCAGGATGCCTGCTCACTATCAGTACTATTACAGATTCTTACTCCTCAAGCTAAAGAGGATTCTGGAAAGCTAGTGAAAATCTTTCTCAGATTTACAAATGAGATTTCCACACCTCCTGAAACTCCGGCGCACAAGGGAAAGTCATTCTGAAGGTCTGAGTTGCTGATTTCACCCGCCAACTCAGGAAATGCAAATCAACTGCTTACGCCGAGTCTTAATTATTCTCGCCAACAAATTCCTCTATGTTTTAAATAGATTCTCAGAAATACTCAGTGTTTGTTGGCCTGAGTTTACTAAGTAAGATTCACGATGACCAAATATTAGGAGTCTTCAGTTTTGTACTTTCAAGTGGTTTCGGTCACATTTTCTTACTGTGGTCTGTCACCTAAACCTGAATTTCCAGTTGTACTCGATTTAAAAAGATGAGTGACTGAAAAAAAAAGAAAGTGAGCGAAGAACCAAATGAAATCATCTTAAAGTTTTCTCACGAACCTGCTAACGTTCTGTGAGGAGTCTGCCTGCTTCCATCGCGTTATCACGCCTAACATCTTGCTGGCATAAAAGCGCGACAAACGGCACAATCGCAGATTCTCAGATTTTAAAGATGAAGAGAGGCACGGAAATCTCGGCATACCTCGCTCACTTAACAAACGAGAAGCCAAACAAGTTGAGCGATTTGCCCGAGGTCTCCACCCAGCCACTTAAGTGGCAAATGCGAGATGGCCATAAAATTTGCAACCATCCGCGGCCAGCGAGTCGCTGGGCAGACCGGCAGAGGCTCCCAAGGAGCCTCAGGGAGACCCCGAGGGGGCTTGGGTCCAGAGGACGGGGCTTCCACACCCACCCTCCCGGCAATTCCCCGGCTTCACTCACTGAGAGGTCACCGGAGAGCGCCAGGGCCAAGGAAGGGACGACCCCGCTCACTCGGCAACCCCGCTGGGGTCAAGGAGGGTCCCGCCAGGCCCAAAGGGAGGAAGGTGGCCAGTCGGTGGGCAGGAGTCTGAGGCTGAGGGTCCCGGAGCCCTTCACCCCGCCCGCCTCAATCTCGGCGGAACCGGCTTCAGCACGGCCGCCCCAGCGCACCCTCAGCTCCGCTCGACTCCGGTGGCTCTCGACCCCGACTTCCGAGCTTCAAAGCCGCGTCGGCTGTCCCCCTTCCACCTCCGGCCGCACTCCCACCGGTGCAGCCCGGTCCCATCCGGAAGCGGCCGAGAGTGCCGGCGCAGGGTCAGACGCGCACTTACCGGCGAGTCCCATGGCCGCCAGTGTCCGGACCTCCCGCGGCTGCAGCCAGAGTCCCACCCCGCTGCCCCGAAACACCAATCCCAGGCGTCCGCGCCCGAGCGCCGCGCCCCCGAGGCAGCCAATCACAAAGACGCGCTGGCGTCACGTGCGGGAGCGCCGCTCAGTGCCCACCCTTCAGCGCGCGATGTAACGTCAGCGCGCGTAAGCACATGTTTTCGTGATGTTCGGAGAAACTTGTTTTCTCTGTATGGAAAGTAGTAATCCTCGGTTTCATCTTCACGTGAATTCTTAGTGTCGCAGATCTCTAGAAACCGGCCCTGGTCTCTTATTTCCACAAGCAGCCTACCAAGACCCTTCCTCGGGGTAAAGTCAGAAATCCCAGCGTGACTCGCAGCGAGCCTTTAGGGCTGCTGGGAGTTGTAGTCTGGTGGCCTTTGGAAGCGAAGCTGAATTTAAAAAAACTCACTCCCAGGATGCACCGGAGTCCTAAGCCCGAATTTGCAAAGGTCTGGTGGGTTCGCGTCTTGGTTTCCTAGTTACAGCGTCTCTTTTCTGGAAGCCGGTTCTCAGTGGCTTCGGATTGGAGAGACTTTTGGGCGAGAAGGCTACCAAAAGCCAGGGGCATGCTGGCCTTGTGTTTCTGGTTATCTGTGCCACAACAGAACCGTGTTTGTTCTTAACCACCCTGCTAGGGTTGCCTGATGTAGCAAACCAAAATACACAGATAAAGAGTAAAATGAAATCAAATTTTATAAAAACTTGAATTTCCGGTAATTTTTAAACAAGTATGTCCCCAATATTGGGGACTTGACTAAAAACTTGCTCGTCGTTTATCTGAAATTCAAACTTAGCTCGCGATCTTGGATTTTATCTGGCAACCTTACCCTCTGGAGAAAAAAAAATCGGAGGTCTGACCCGCAATATCGACTCCCACTCAAACTGGTTCTACTGGCTATGGTGGTGCTTGGCCAGGAGGCTAATGAATCCGTGGAAATGGTCTGACGGCCATTCACCCCTTCCATTTGGTGCTTGGAGTTCCCCCAGCTCTGCCATGCATACACTGTCCAGAACAACTGCCTTCCTGAGCACTTTCTAGCACCCCTTTTAAACCCCAGAAAACCTATTCGTCCCCTCCCAAAGATTTCAGCTCCTTTCTGTGCCCTCCCCGAGCCTACAGAGGGAATTCGATCCTCCCTCTCTTTCTGAAAACCGGGGACTGCCTTTGCTTGTTAATTTGCCTTCTTGGCCCGACAGTAAGCTGAGGCAAGGTTTGTTCCTAATAATAGACACTGAATAAGTCTTAATTGTATGAGTGAATTTCTTTCTCCCAATACCGGTGCAGCCCCAGTACAAACACAACTACCCAATAAAATGTATTGAAAATATTTTATGGGGTGTACCATATAAATACTACAGTGCGATGATATAATTCAAAGAGCATTTTGGTTGTAGGATTTAAAGTGTTACTATTGAGTTAACTTTAATGAGCTAACGCTGTCTAACTCAAGGAGGAATAGAAACCCTTCACTGGGTTGCTGTCAAAGCGTCAGAGAATAAAGACGATAAAGGTTCAAGGATACTTATTCAAGCTTAATAAGGCACAGTCGGTTGCACAGAAAGCACCAAAAGTACCAGATGGTACAGCATTGTTTGGGTCTCCTGTTTTTGTTTGCTTGTTTGTTTGGTTGGTTCTTTTTTTTTTGCAATAGGTTTTAAGACAAAGGGAGTGGGTAAAGAAACTAGAAACTATAAATGAGCATTAAGCCCATCTATTGAGCCCCTGGTTTGCCAGTGCCATAATTCTAATCACAATCCACATTCAAACTTCTAAGATCCTGATGCCGATGCTCCTTCAAAAGAGTTGTGATCTTTTTTCAAAACAGAGTATTTCCTACCACTGTCATCAAACATTTATCGGGTGCCTACTCGGTAGAAGGCTTTGTGGGGAATATAAGGAATATTAAACATAGTCCCTATGATTGAAAAGGTTTGGTTTTTTTTGTATCCTTCCTAGCTTTTATATGCTCTTTGCCAACAGTAAAAAGCAATCCACCTTTCTTGAAAGGTTCTTTGTGTTTTAAATATTGTAGAGTAGGCTGACCTTTACAGTTAATCAAGGCACACTGTTGCTGAGCCTGTTGGAGGGGGAGATCTCGGGTTGAGAAAACTTGCAGGCTGTTCCAATGAAGCGTATAGGTTCTGGCGGTCTGAAAACACTGAAATTCATTCATCACACTCCAGTCTCTGACCTAGGCACCGAGCATTAAAGGCAAATACATCATAATTCTGCACACGGCTCACGATCTCATGTGGGTAGGAGACTCCATTTATAATCAGTGTAAATTTAAGGCTAGTTTCTAAAAGTCAAAGGAAAGTCGTAGCATCGGGACTGAGCTATAAACCTGGGAATAATTCTAATTATGGTATTCTGCCTAACTGTATGGAATCGAGATAGGCTTTTAGAGAATTTTCCTAGAAACTACTAAAATTAAAGTAGCATACTTCCATGCAGCGTATTCTGGTTACACTTAGTAAAACATGAGGGCAATCAGTACGAGTTGTAGTATAAAATGACCCATAGGGGCGCCTGGGTGGCTCAGTCGGTTAAGTGGCCGACTTCAGCTCAGGTCATGATCTCGCGGTCTGTGAGTTCGAGCCCCGCGTCGGGCTCTGTGACAGCCTGGAGCCTGCTTTGGATTCTGTGTCTCCCTCTCTCTGCCCTTCTCCTGCTCACGCTCTGTCTCTATGTCTCAAAAATAAAAAAAAATAAAAATAAAAAATGACTCATAAATGGAGACGGTATAAAATAAATGTGGAAGTCACCTTCCCTTGAGATCCAGCTCTTTGCGGATTCAGTTCCAAGCTCCCTTGGGTCATTTTGGAGTGGGAAGGCAACACATCTGTACCGGGAGCCTGACATCTACGTACAAGACCCAGACAGGGAAATTACAGCATCAGCTTTACACCCGAAGAACCAAGACAGAGGGAAGGCACATGCAAATACCTGCAAGGAAAGGTAGGAAGTGATAAAGCACTGTAAGAGAAATACAAGAAAAATACTGGGGGTCCAGAGGGAAAGAGTATTTCTAGCTGCCGGCATTTAGGGTTGAAGTAGAAAGCGCACATGCGACTGCCGGAAACCAGATCATTTCAAGAACAATACAAACAGGGGCGCCCGGGGGAGCTCGGCTGGTTAAGCGGCCGACTTCGGCTCAGGTCATGATCTCACGGTCTGTGGGTTCGAGCCCTGGGTCGGGCCCTGTGCTGACAGCTCAGAGCCCGGAGCCTGCTTCGGGTTCTGTGTCTCCTCTCTCTCTGCCCCTCCCCTGCTCGCCCTCTGTCTCTCTCAAAAATAAACAAACACTAAAAAAATTCTTTTAAAGAACAATATGAATGAGGCAGAGAGGTGCTGACTGTCCAGCAAACACTACTGGGCATTTATGCAGGGGGAGAGGAAGGGCAGGGTTCAGACGGGGAAAGGTGGCATGTTCCGTAAAGATTGGCACGAACTGCTAGAGGAACTGAGGAAAATGGGAGTTGCCGCCGAGCCAGACTTCCGGCCAAAAAAATATTTTCAATGAACATTTTGAGACTATTCGCTCCTCACTCTGCTTCGGACGGAAAAATAAAAGATATGAGAAAATCGAAATGTCACAGCTCTGATTAAAAAAAGAACATCAACATTTCCCTGTAACGGAGACAGAACCCAAATGCAAAATGGTCATTGGACCGAAGCCGCCATAGGTCCTGACCTCTGTGCGTGGAGGCGGGAAGACATGAACTGGGTTCAGCTCTTGTAGGCTGTCAGACTCCCAGCTCCACAGGTGGCTGGAGACGGGCCCCAGGCCGTAGGAGACTTTTACACTGGTGGCTTTCGATGAGGCGCCTTCGAATATTCATGATCCCTTCCCACGTGGACTCTGGGCTGGGCCACGCGACTTGCTTGGCCAATGGCCCATCGGTAAACGAGAGGCAACAGAAGCTTAATTAATCAAGGCCGACAGGGCCCCTGGGTGGCTCAGGTGGTTAAGCGCCGGACTCTCACCTTTGGCTCAGGTCATGACTTCGTTTCGTGAGTTCGAGCCCCGCAACGGGCTGTGTGCCTACTCGGTCTCTCTCGAAATAAATAGACAAACGTAAAAAAAATAAAAATAAATGCTTATGGTGAGGAATGTCCTGTTGGAAACGTTCCTCTTGCTCGCCAGTGGCTATGCTACAAAGCAGCTCAGGAAAGAGACTGAGTCATGAAAAGCCACTTGGAGAGAGGCCCTGGAGAACGGAAGTCCGTCTGGGGCTGCCAGCGGCCCATTCCATGAGTTCCCACTCACCGGTCACAAAACCAATGCAATACTGCTTCTTTATTCATTACGTTACTGTCTATCACGTACCTACTAAATGCAAGGCATTGTTTTCACACTGAGGGTTGGGGGTAGATTAGACAAAGTCCAGCTCTTCGTGGACCAAATGACCAAATCCAGGAAGGTCACAATTTTTTCACCAAATGACTTTCCTTAAAAGCCTAAAAATAGGGGTCCCCGGCTGGCTCCGTCAGTAGGGCGTGTGACTCTTGCGCTTGGAGTCATGAGTTGGAACTCCACACTGGGGGTAGAGTTCACTTTAGACAAAAAGCCTTAAAATGGATGATTGGTGTCGTCTCCTTTATCAAGCATCTCAGTATTTTAATCTCATCCAACTCTGTCCATGACGCTGTGGAATCCGTTTCCAGCTCTGAAGGGGCTCCCACCACTGCTTTCTTTAGTCACGGCTTTGTGATCTGTGCCGCCGTATTAATACATTTCTCCAGCCTGGTGGCTTGGATAATCAGGGACAACATGCATCACTGACATTTACTGTGTCTGCTTTAAGCTCTTGGGACCTCTCACACATTTTTATTTTGCAACGAGTTGAGAACTTTCAGCCCACATTCCAAAGCTACCAGTATGGCGAATGCTTCCGTCCGATGAACGGTACAGTCTAACAGGGCAATAGGCCAGTTATCCCACCTCCGCCCAGAGGGCCAGCCCCAGCCCAGCTCGGACACAGCCTCAGGGATCCAAGTGCAAATCTCTTGGTAGTTATGGAGGGTTAGAAGTGCAAAGGCAGCCGGCAAATGGTTTGTCCTAGCTCCGTCTAAATAGCAGTTAGGAAGCCAGAGCCGCGAACCAAAACACGGTTTGAGTTGGCTTTAGGGAAGATTCAGGAATCCGGTATAAACCAAAAACTTTGCTCACAGCCAGCTTCTCTCTTTCAGGATGATCCCTTTGATTCGTAAATTACTTTGTAGGTTTCAAATTGTTTCCGCTTAAGGTAATTCAAGTGGAGTCAGCAACTCTGAGAGCAGGAACTGAATGAAGAACAAAGCTCAGAGTTGAATGCTAATACGCTATGTGCAAGCCCTTTCAGAAGGGTGGGAATGAAACGGTGAAGCCAGAAGGAAGAAGGCCCTTTGGCATCAAGGTCATAAAGGGGGGGGGGCGGTAAGAGGAACAGCGACAGGAGAGGAATGACTGGGCCAATGCCAGTAAATGACAGCAATGATAATGGCAACGCGATGGGGACTGGGCCCAGGCAGGCCGGGTCCAGATCCCTGGTGTTCCCAGGGCAGGGATTGAGGGCTAAAAGCCAGGAATGGAGCAGGGGCCCAGAGCCACAGGCCACAGAGGACTTGGGTGAAGGAGAGGAGACTTCAGGAACTGCTTAGGAACCAAGAGAGGAAGGACAGGGATTTGGGTCAGGACCCAACGATTCTACCTCGTGGCATCAGGAGAAGCAAAACTGTTTTTCCATGTTCTCCTCGTTATTATATAGCTGCCCACGGTCTGGCCTGAGAAGCTCGGGGCACACACAATCGATCAGGACAATTTCTAATGGTAAGGAGGTCGCGGTAACGGAGAGAAAAGCACGAACACAGCTATTTACGAAAGCCTTCAGTAAGCGCTGGAATAGACTGTGTATCTATCTTTCTATTTCTGCAAGATGCTGGGGAGGGCTTCCATTTTTAAGTTATTTGCTTAAAAACTGAATTCTGTTAATTAGCTTGGTAATTTGCTAAAAACATAATATGCCTAGGGGCGCCTGGGGGGCTCCGTCGGTTAAGCGTCCGTCCGACTTCGGCTCAGGGCATGACCTCGTGGTTCATGAGTTCAAGCCCCGTGTCGGACTCTGTGCTGACAGCTCGGAGCCTGGAGCCTGCTTCGGATTCTGTGTCTCTGTCTCTTTCTACCACAGCCCTGCTCTCTCTCTCTCTCTCTCTCAAAAATAAATAATAAACATAAAAAAAACATAATATGCCTAATGCTGCCTTAATTCTACTCATGCTATAGAATTCCCTCCATTTTACCAAACTTCCGGTCAAGTCTATGCCATCAAAAGAGTATTTGTGGGTGGCCGTGGGACAGAGACAAGAATCCCTCGGCCAAGAGAAGTGAGATGTGAGTGACCACGGAGTGAGTGCACAGAGCTGGAGCTGGAGGTGGCCAGAAGACACGGGCTCTCAAAGATGTCAAAGGCCACCAGTGGGCTCTCTTCCATCGTGAGACACAGGTCAATTTATGTTGGCTCTCAAAGAAAGAGAGATTTCAAGCGGATTCTTGGGCTACATTTGCTTAACCTCTTTCAGGATCTTAAACTATCTGAGAGCTACTCCCTGGGCTGCCCCAAAGTGACATCAAGTTTTGTTCTTCCATGTCTCTCCCCATACCTCCTCCTTCTAAATTCCTTTCTCTCTGTAAACCATATTTTGGGGGCGCCTGGGTGATTCAGTTGGTGAAGCGTCCGACTCTCGGTTTTGGCGCAGGTCATGATCTCACGGTTTGTGGGTTCGAGTCCCGTGTCAGGCTCCGCACTGACAGCGTGGAGCCTGTTTGGGATTCTCTCTCCCTCTCTGTGCCCTTTTCCCACTCGGGTGCACGCTCTCACTCTCTCTCTCTCTCTCGCCCTCCCCCTCTCCCTTTCTCTCAAAAGAAATAAATAAACTTAAAAAAATACATTAAAAAAATAAAAACCTGTTTTTTCCTTTGGCGCAAAATTTAGAGTGGTACCACATTAAATAACACCAAATTCTAAGGCTTGAATAATGGCGTTTATTTTCTTTAAATACACTTAAATATGAAACAACAGACAGTAGTTCAGTAAGCTCGAAACTACAAGCTGGACAGTAATCAGAAAGTCAGTGCTGATTGTACCAATTAAAATCTGCATAATAAAGAGGCAGAATAATCATGAGAGAGTTTGCATGAGTGGAGGACTTGGCGAGTATAAAATTGCCTCATCGGCTCTGAGTAATCAATCTTAGGGCACCAGTGATTCTACGATGATCAAAACTTTCTCGTTCACCCCAAAAAAAAAAAAAAAAAGTTTACACAGGTTCCTTCCTTCCCATTCCTTGCTGTGCAGGGCTATGTTCAGGGGGGAAGACCTCTGTCAGTGAACCAGGGTCTCCCTGGCTGTCGCGTAATGGAAGGGTGGTCTGGATTCACGGCGGTACCAGATAAAACAAGAGAGGTTTTTTTGCCTAGTACCTGGGGGAGAAAAACCACAAACGGTGACAGCAACTTGGCAAAGCGGCGCGCCGTTTAAAATGTCAGGGATGGGGAACAGGGGGAAAAGCGGAGTTAAGGGTTTTCTCGTCCGTGGAGCCCATGGGCGGCCCTTTTCTCCTTTGGGAGGCGGCGACGCTTTGCGCACGCGGGTTTTCCACTTGCACGTGTTCCGGCGTGAAAGGGGCATCTGTCCTCGCAGCTGTTGCGGAAGGAAACAAACACGAGAATTCAGAATCGAGGACTGAATCCAAAGGGATAACTCTGTTCTGATCTGATTACGTTTTCAAAGTAAATCTTCCAGATACGTATTTAAAATGTCAATATAAAATCCCGCACGGCTCTCCCGCGGGGATGGCAAGAGCTAGGAAAGCCCAAACGGCAGCCTGTAAGTGGCCTTTATCGATGACTTTCCGGCTATGTCCATCCAGCGCCATCCCCTTCCTCGAAGAGAAAATAAACCGACATACGTAGACGTACACTGAGAGAGACTGAACCCAAGAGTCCGCCGATCTGAGATCCACCCCCAAATAACTGTTCAAATCTCATCGGTTAAGTCTTTGCGTAAGATCCATAAGCCAATAAGGACAGGCAGGACTTTCCTGATTTCGCAATCTATCCTCACGCCATATACTCTCCCTTATTCCTTAGGTGCCGGACCTCCGCTTTGCTATCAGAAAAAGGGGGGCGGGGCGCTGGGGCACTGGCAAAACATGCTTTAGGAAGGAATCTCGCCGAATCGAAATGGCATTTACAGTAAAGGTCAATGAGTGGAATGACGGTGAAGGTGAAACGCCTTTCACCTGCAGGTGTCTGGGTGAAATATCTTGTGTGCTTCTGGCAGCAGCTCTCCGGGCTCTCTCTGCACACGATGCAGCTGCAGTTTTCTGGGTGCTGGAGGAGATCCCTGGGACACGGGGTTTTACACACGCACTCGCAACGGTCTTCGTCAAACCTCATGTGCGGCCCGCAGAGAGCCAGTTCCTGGAGGGGAGAGTGCTCTAAGCAGAAACAGAAAAGCGCTGGCTGAGTGGCTGTAGCACGGATAACGTGGCGTCGGCGTGGGTTGTGCCCTTCCCATTATTCTAAAATAACTTGGACTCTCCTAGTCTCCGTTCCTGCAGATTTTTGCCCCTAACCTCTTCACAGGGTGAAGGAGACTCACGTCCGATTTCGTAACACAGACACTGAATTCGTGTGTTCTCTTAAGTTTGTGATAAAGAGGTTCTAAGCTAAATATTTTTACTGAGATTTTTGTAAAGAGAACTTGAGGTTGTGACTTGTTACAGAACGCAAACTTTCACAAGCAAGTATTAGTAACAAAACCTAGGATATCTAAGAATCATGGGTCTGGTCCTTCCTGGTTTTTAGATAAAGAGCAAAAGTAGAGAGGAACAGAAGTATCAGCGTTAGAGAAATATACCTCAGAGCTTCCAGACTGGATAGAAACAGTGATGTATTTCCTCACCACAGATCACAACACTGTTATAATAAAAGATACAACGGTGATGATAAGCTTGGATTCCACAGAATGCGTTCGGCCGAGAGGAGGGTCTCAGAAGCTTTGGACACACTTAGTTGACAGCTACTTCTTCCAGAAAGCGTACACGACAATTGGATAACTACTACTCTGTGTGCAGTTCTGATCATCAAGTTGAAATTCAGTGCAGAAAATGGATGAGAGAGAAACTCTGGAAGAACTCGACTATGACACTTCAGCATTCTTGAAGGTTCTGGAGGCAAGTACATGGCTAGTTTCTTCCTCAAACCTGCTTCTCTCCCAATCTGCCTCCTTGAGGGAATGGGGCCATCACTCCGGACCCACCTGCCATATTGGGTCTCATCGCTTTGTCCACCCAGTTGTGTCGCCCTAAGTTTGTTCTGTCATTTCCGCCATCACTGCCACCACCTCAATTCAGTCAATGCCTTATACTTTTGTGTGCAGATGGCCGTCCCAGATCTTGCCGTTACACGTTTTATCCCTTCACG
The DNA here is from genome assembly GCA_030068075.1 of Paguma larvata. Lineage (NCBI taxonomy): Eukaryota > Metazoa > Chordata > Mammalia > Carnivora > Viverridae > Paguma > Paguma larvata. Next base: position 10,306,754 of record CM057830.1, read on the forward strand.
CCATTTCCCACTGTATTACCAAATGCAAATCTCATCATGCCACTCTGCAGCTTTAAGTTCCTTAAAAGGTTCCCCTCTCTTATAATAAAAGAGTATTTTTCCATCAAGACATATGAGACCTTATTAACCTTCCAGACTCTTTTCCTCTCCCGCTCACCCCTCTCATAAATATCCTATGTTCCATCCATACCAAATTATACTCCTTTTTATTCCCCTGAGACGCCAGGGTCTCTAAGCCCCATGCTTTTGGCCTTGCCCTTCCCCGTGCCAGTCATCTTTCCTCCTAGAGATCTTTCCCAACTTCTGCGAGTTTAGCTAAGGGCCCTGACCCCGTGCATGTCTCCATCCTGTCCTTTCTTGCATTGCTTACACTTGTCTGTTTCCTTCATGACTTAAAAAAACGCTGCTGAAGGTTATGGGAATCGGATCTCATCATTCTGACACGAAATGGGCACTTGACAAATGAGTTCATTTGGAATAATAAAAGGGCCCTGAAACAAGCTGATGTATGAAGACTCCAAAGAATCCCACCCATCGTTCTGAGACATTGGGTTAAACCAACCCCATGTCAAGCTCTGACTACTGACAATATACCAAAATGGCAACCTTGCGTTGTCTAATCTGACAGGTTTAACGGCTCTGTGACTGATGATATCTGATGATATTCCACCGATGCGGAAAGGGTGTTGGAAGGCTACATCTGGGGAGATTCTTGGAATTGCATAAAGAAGGAAAAAGTGAGCTTTGGAAGCCATATGCCACTTTGGGGCAAGATGAGAATACATTATTCCCATTGGATAGTCTTTCCCGATTTGTCAAAGATTAATTGACCATATAATTGTTGGTTCGTTTGTGGGTTTTCTACTCTGTACCATTGATCTATGTGTCTATTTTTATGCCAGTACCATACTGTTTTGATGACTACAGCTTTGTAATATAACTTGAAGCCCAGAATTGTCCAGTGATTGATGAATAAAGAAGATGCTATATATATACATATATATACACATATATACACACATATATAATGGAACATTATTCAGCCATAAAAAAGAATAATACCTTGCCATTTGCCACGACAGGGATGGAGTTAGAGGGTACAATGCTAAGTGAAATAAGTCCGTCAGAGAAAGACAAGTACCATAAGATTTCACTCATATGTGGAATTTAGGAAACGAAACAAACGAGCAAAGGGAAAACAAGAGGGAGAGAGACAGACCAAGAAATAGACTCTGACCTATAGAGAGCAAACTGATGGTTACGGGAGAGGAAGTGGGGGGGGCGATGGGTTAAACAGTGATGGGGATGAAGGAGTGCACCTGTTGTGATGAGCACCAGGTGATGTACGGAATTGTTGAATGACTATACGGTACATCTGAAGCTTCTACAACAGTGTATATTAACTATACTGGAATTAAACTAAAAACTAAAAAACCAAATGAATAGATTGTTAAGCAGCTCTTAAAAGACTTGCATGAATCACTAGGTGGCGGTAGAGATTCGCTGAGCCCGCTTCAGGTGGAACCAATGCCCTTAGGTGATTTAAGGAAACACTGTCCACTGGGTGTTTGATGCTGACCTTCAGCAGTATAGTTGGCAGAGGCTGGCCTCGATCCTTCCAGGCATTAATTAAAAGTAACGGAGACTGGGGCACCTGGCTGGCTCAGGGAGGTAGAGCATGCGACTCTTGATCTGAGGGTCATGAGTTCAAGCCCCACTTTGGTGTAGAGATTACTTAAAAAAAAAAAAAAAAAAAGGAACGGAGCCTGGGGGTAGGAGACCTGCGCGAAGCAGCAACTAGCCAAGGGGGACACCGTGAAGTATGCTGTACTGATTTCAATCTCAGGGAGGGCGATGGTGGGATACCATGAGTTCTGCTCTCAGCCTTGCTGCATTCGTCCAGCAAGAAACTCATGGATTTTTTTTCCCAAGTAAATCCTTGAAGTTGTGGCTGTCTTGAGGATTTTAAAATATAGAATCAGGACTCCTCAACTTTTCTTTTTTGGGATTGTTTGTTTGTTTGAACACTTTAAAGCAATGACCTGGATCCAACGAGATGAAATTAGATTGGTCCTGGGTTCACTAACCAAATATGCTCATTCAGGGAAGAGCTGTCATTGCAGAAAAGGCAGTTGGCTTCGGCGGCATGTGTAAAAAGGGTGCTTAGGGAACAGTATGCTCCGTATGTGTCCTCAGTCTGATGGGGCCACTGGAGAAGTGACCGTGATCTAGCTACCCCAGGCCTCTCGCTTCCATCACTGCTGCCACGTCCCCAAAAGTCCCCTGCCTCCTTTCCTGCCCTGGGCCAAACCTCCTCCTCTACCCTGTCACTGGTTGATTGTGTTAAAATTCTAATTGGTGCTGTCACTCTCCTGCTTGAACCAGCTGAGTGGTTTCCCTTGGCCCTTGGCATCACATCCAACGTCGGGGACCAGGTGCCCAAGGTCCCCTGTGAACCTCTTCAGCTTCTCTCCCAGGTACCCAGGCCCCTCCCACCATGCCAAACTTTCTCCAGCACCCTGACGTGCCACCCTCTCTCACTTCCGGTCCTGAGCACTCAGGTGTCCCCTGCTCAGAGCACTTCTCTCCTTCCCCCGACTCTTCCCATCCTCAGCGCCCACGCGCACCAGCTGAGGTATCCCCAGGATATGCCATTAATAAATTGTATATGGACGGCATGTTAAAATGATACTATTTGGATATGTTGGATTAAAGGAAATTTATAAAAATTAATTGCACTTATTTCTTTTGACCTTCGTAATGTGAGTACTACAAAATGTAAGTTACATACGACTCTTGCTGTAATTCCATTGAACAGTCCTGTTCTGGAGAGAGAGATTTAAGGTTTGGTATAATTTACTAACAACGAGAGTGTGCCCAGGGGTAACCGGGCTGCCTCTGGGGGTGGCAGGCTTCCCCATGACGGATGTACATTCTAGCAGAGGATGCCGGGACGCCAGCTGGTTAGGACCTCGATGGCCTTCACGACCTGCGTCAGCTTTCCTGGAAACATTTAGAAGGAAGCTGAGAGACGGAAGTCTAGAAAGTAGAATGTTATCTGCAGGTTCTGGGACAGTATGCCACGGCGCTTAGTCCTTACCAAGTCTTGCTTGTAGATCGGAGTCTAAAACGAGCAAGGTCAAAGTGCCTGACTCCTTGTGATCTTCTTCAGTGGAATCGTGTCATGTCCTCTGGGAAATAAATTTTAACGGTGCACTCATTTTCAGCCAAACGATCGCCACCGAAAATCACAGCATTAGGAGTTCTGAGCAGTGAAGACAACATTTGGTGTCCCACTCCTCTTAGCCCAGTAGCTAGCCATGGTTTGCTCTTACTTTGCCCTAGTTCCGGAAAAACTTTTCTCCTGTGTCCCATTTTTTATCAAATAATTGGCGTGCCACAGTGGAAAGAAACCAACAAGTCTAGACTTACTTTCTGTTCCCGTGAGCCTTTTATACAAAGAAATTAGGGAAATGTGGCGACTAGCGTTTCGCTCTGAAGTGGTGTGCATGAAAGGCTACTATTGCGTTTCAAATCCAATGTCGTTGGATGCTCTAATCGTGGGCTTTTTTTTTTTCTTTAATGTTTATTTATTTATTTAAAAAAATTTTTTTTAACGTTTTTATTTATTTTTGAGACACATAGAGACAGAATGTGAGGAGGGGAAGGACAGAGAGAGAGGGAGACGCAGAATCTGAAGCAGGCTCCAGGCTCTGAGCCATCAGCACAGAGCCCGATGCGGGGCTCGAACTCACAGAGCGTGAGATCATGACCTGAGCTGAAGTCGGCCACTTAACCAACTGAGCCACCCAGGTGCCCCTATTTATTTATTTTTGAGAGAGACAGAGACAGAGCGTGAGCGGGGGAGTCACAGAGAGAGAAGGAGATGCAGAATCCAAAGCAGGCTCCAGGCTCTGAGCTGTCAGCATGGAACCCAATGCGGAACTCGAACTCACAAACTGTGAAATCATGACTGAGCCTAAGTTGGACACTTAACCGACTGAGCCACCCAGGTGCCCCTTCGCTGGGCTTTTCTTTAAGATTAAAAAGCAGAGACATGCATTGGTAGACTTACTATACAAGGAGAGTGCACAGGGCTCTGCTTTTATCGCTCTTAGCTGTAGGGTCTGGAGAAAATTACTAGACGTCTTGGTGTGTCTACATTGTCATTGTAAAAAAAGGGATAATAATAGTAATTAGGGGCTTGTTTTGAGGATTCAGTGAGTTAACAGATACCTATGAAAGGCTTACAACATTGCCTAGTCATAGTAAACACTCGACAGATGTGAGTTACAGGTGTTATTTTCATGATTACTACCGGTATTTCCTTACTGTCATCATTACCTTCCATTCCAACGAGTGGATTCTCCTCCCGTAAAACACACTTACACTTGCCGCCATCCCACACCATGTCAACAGGACAGAGTTTCCTGGAATGGGAACAGCTAGGAGAAGAGAACAGGAAACCGGATTTAAAAGCTTTCAAGGGCAATCATACCTCTGGAACATTTTCTTTCATGCTGAACAGATTTCTGAGTGGACGATCGTTACAATTTTTAAGGAGCTTAATTCATATTTATGAACCGCGTGCTATTAGATAGTAATTCTGTAATCACGAAGGCTCTATTTGGAAGTGAAACTGTAATTGTGGACAGTTGTCATCTCTTTAAGAAGATTGCTGTTAAAACCGTGCAAATTAGCTGCCAACGGGGCCTATTTACCAAAAGTAAACATTGTCCTAACAGAGCATTAAGCACTACCGCCTGTACAATGGAGAGAAGAACACTGGCTGGGACAGCGGCGACAAGCTGAGGATGAACGTTCCTTTTATAGGAGCCTTCCCTCCCGCCTGAGAGAGGTCCAGGTGTCTCCTCGGCTCGGTGGTGACTCGCATCAGCACCAGCTCACTGCACCTGCCACTCACCCGATACGCCTCCTGCTTACTTCTGCAAGATCTAAGTCTCTCACTCAGTTACTTTATGTTTTCATTCAGCGTCTGTAATTTGCCCTGTGTTTCCCTATATGAAATTTTTCCCCCAAATCAATGATTCTCACCTTCGATTTCGGGACACTGCAGAGTGTCCTCATTTGTCTCAGAGAGAACCACAGACTACTCTGAAGAAATTTCCAAGTCGAATTAATTTGAAGCCATTTTAATTTCAAATAAGAATTTTCCGTCTGGGGATCTTAAGAGGAAGGTCAGAAAAATCACCGAACTCAGACGCGGATAGTTTTGCCGCACCCTGGGGACTCGGGGAGACCCTTTTCACTCCCCGATCTGGGGACTTAAAAGTATCGAGAGCCAGAAAGGAGTTTCATGTAATACTTGCTCTGGACTAAGGGAAAGTGGGCCCGAATTTTACAGCCACACCGGACTCTGCGTGTTAAGAACAAAGGCGTCTATAAGTAGACGTGGTGAGTTCATAACCACCGAGTTATCGTTCCCTCTTCAATATACATCTAACGCCTAACAAAAAACATATTTGCCAGTTATTACCAGTAGATGTGGGTTAGAAGCTTCAAGATGAAGAACTTGAAAGTGATGACTGTATAATTAACGGATTCTCCACACGCAGCTTTAGCAAAGGCAAGAACAAGTATAACTGAATACAAGAAACACTTACTGATCTTCTTCTGGGACCTGGACGGATCTTCTGATAACGGAGTATGTATGGTGGGGAGCCGTCGGCAGGCACTTACAGCCTGTATGGTTGGCAACTTTAACAGGCACTAGTTCAGGTACTGAAGTCAAAGGCACTGAGATCTCAAAGAGCTAGAGGAGAGAAAGAGAACCGTAACACACACATATTTTTAGATAATAATAATCTCTACAGTCTTTAGCATTTTTGCCTTTGTCCTTTATGGTACTGACTTTAGCAAAGCCGTCCATTAAGAAAAGACAGCCTCTTTAACAAATGGTGCTGGGAGAGCTGGACAGCGACATGCAGAAGAATGAAGCTGGACCACTTTCTTACACCGCTCACAAAAATGAACTCAAAATGGTCGAAGGACCTGAATGTGAGACAGGAAACCATCAAAACCCTAGAGGAGAAAGGAGGAAAAAACCTTTTTGACCTCAGTCGCAGCGATTTCTTACTCGACACATCTCCAAAGGCGAGGGAATTTAAAGCAAAAATGAACTATTGGGACCTCATCGAGATAAAAAGCTTCTGCACGGCAAAGGAAACAATCAACAAAATAGGCAACCAAGGGAATGGGAAAAGATAGTTGAAACGACATATCGGATAAAGGGCTAGTATCCAAAATCTATAAAGAACTCACCAAACTCCACACCCAAAAAACGAATAATCCAGTGAAGAAATGGGCGGAACACATGAATAGACACTTTTCCAAAGAAGACATCCAGAGGGGCCAACGGACACGTGAAACGATGCTCAACGTCACTCAGCATCAGGGAAATACAAATCAAACCCACACTGAGATACCGCCTCACACCAGTCAGAGAGGCTAAAATGAACAGGTCAGGACACTACAGATGCTGGCGAGGATGTGGAGAAACGGGAACCCTCTTGCACCGTTGGTGGGAATGCAAACTGGTACAGCTGCTCTGGAAAACGGTGTGGAGTTTCCTCAAAAAATCAGAAATAGAACTACCCTATGACCCAGCTATAGCACTGCTAGGAATCTACCCAAGGGACACAGGAGTGCTGATGCATAGGGGCACGTGTACCCCAATGTCTATAGCAGCACTTTCAACAATAGCCAAATCATGGAGAGACAAAATGTCCATCAACTGACAAATGGATAAAGAAGATGTGGTTTATACATACAATGGACTACTACGTGGCAATGAGAAAGAATGAAATCTGGCCATGTGTAGCAACATGGATAGAACTGGAGGGTAGTATCCTAAGTGAGATAAGTCAGGCAGAGGAAGACAGATACCATATGTTTTCAGTCATATGTGGATCTTGAGAAACTTAACAGAAGACCATGCAGGAGGGGAAGGAAAAAAAAGTTACAAAGAGGGAGGGAGGCAAACCATAAGAAACTCTTAAATACTGAGAACAAACTGAGGGTTGATGGGGGGTGGGAGAGAGGGGAAAGTGGGTGACGGGCACTGAGGAGGGCACTTGTTGGGATGAGCACTGGGTGTTGTATGGAAACCAATTTGACAACAAATTATACTTAAAAAAAAAAAGAATAGAACTAATAAGGGGTGCCTGGGTGGCTCAGTGGGTTGAGCATCTGATTTTGGCTCAGGTTATGATCTCGCGGCTCGTGGGTTTGAGCCCTGCATGAGGCTCTGTGCTGACAGCTCGGAGCCTGGAGCCTGCTTCAGATTCTGTGTCTCCCTCGCTCTCTGCCCCTCCCCCATTCACACTCTTGTCTCTCTCTCAAAAAGAAATAAACAGTAAAAAAAATTTTTTTTTAAAGAATTGAACTAATGAGGATAAGGGCTGGCATGATGGCAAGGACACTGGCCTGGGAGTCAGGAGAATGGGGGCTTAAGCAACTTCACCAAGTATTTAAGACCAAATCTCTTAACATTTTAGTGTCACCGGTGTCCCTGTAAATGGCACTGTTGGTCCTTGCTCCTGTTTTCATTTTGAGTGTAAATTATAAGGGCTAAGTGAAATTCTAGCTATGAAGTTTCTTTGAGACTGTGGCCAATAGATTATTGTTCAAGACTATTTACTTGCGCCTTCTCATACCATCTCCATCGAAGGAACAGTTTCCTGTTCCTTGACTTTGGACCTGGCTATGTGACTTGCTTTGGCCAACAGGATGTTAGCAGGCACGACACAACGACAATCTTGAACCGTGTGTGCTTTGTGGGCTTGCTTTGTCCTGCGTACCCCGTAGTCATGAGAAGAGCATGATCTGGTAGGCATGCTGGCCCAAGGGATGAGAGACACGGGGGACAGACCCGCACTCAGTGGGTAGCTTGGAGTCAAGCCCAACTGACCCCACTCTAAACTAACTGAATCTTAAATACATGGGTAAGAATAAGTCGTCGTTGTTTGAAAGCACAGAGTTTTAGGGTGTTTATTATGCAGCATTACACAGTAATAACTGACTGATACAAGATCATCACACCCAACCAAATAATTATGGGTAACATGAATATCATTCTGTTTCTATATGCCCTGTTTTATGTTAAGTCACTTATCCCTTATAGCGACATCGCATGGTGGGTTTTTATTTATCGACCAACTCTACAGGCGAAGAAACAGATGTACAGAGAGGTTATATAACTTGCCGAAGTAAGGCCACAGAGCTATTGACTGGCAGAGTGAGGCGCTGAACCCAGGCGATCTGCTCTAGAGCCAGAAGTGATACTCTTTTTTTCTTAAATTTTTTTAACATTTTTATTTTTATTTTTGAGAGACATAGAGACAGAGTGTGAGCAGGGGAAGGGCAAAGAGAGAGGGAGACACAGAATCCGAAGCAGGCTCCAGGCTCTGAGCCACCAGCACAGAGCCCGACGCGGGGCTCGAACTCACAGACCGTGAGATCATGACCTGAGCTGAAGTCGGCCGCTTAACCGACTGAGCCACCCAGGCGCCCCAGAAGTGATACTCTTAAGGATATGCCTTATGAGCTTTTTGGAACAAAATTTCTGTGAAGCGAAATTTCAGAAGAAGCAAGGTGGGATCTTGACACGTAGGATTCAGAGAAATGACAATTACTTTCTTTCTAGAGTGGCTGTGGCGGATGGACAAAACCGAACTTGATTTTAGTGTTCTGTTCATTCAATTCCCCTTCCATGCAGTCCTTACCACACAAAGCAGTCATTTATTCACTTTGTTTCTAAGACATAGGTCATCAAATGGTCTGTAACTTTGGGGTGAGAGGTAGTTTTCTTTTAAAACCGCTGTTCAAATGTTCGAGAGTGCATATTTGGCAAGAAACAGTGCTGTACACTTATGCTTAAGTACATTCTTCAAAACTAATCATTTGTTGAGTACAGCGGTCAAAATAAAGTATTCAACTATCTATTAGGTGGAAATAATCCATTAAAGTTGTGTTTATTCTGACCTTTTGATATGTAATAGAACTTCTATGAGTCCAACTAAGAGAATGTTTTTAGAGTGCTTACATTGCACAAACTTCAACTTCTTGCGAAACTTCTCAGCTACGCTTTAGGGAATAACGGGGTGGAAGCAAAGCCTCTTTCATTACGCAAGCTTCGTCTCCACTGACAGTTGATGCTTGGCGACACTTTTGTCATTTGTTTCCCCTTGATTGTCCAATAGTAAGAGGTCAGAAGTTTTACAAGTTCCAAGATTCTCTAAAAGAATTTAGAGAAAGAAACTCTACTGTTTGTGGGCTCTTTTGGGGGGTAGGGGAAACAAAATGAAGGATAAATTAACCTATTACCAAACAAATCAGCATTCCATTCTTTCCATCCAATTAAGATTATTACCTACTGCAGATATATTTGGTATGTATGTAATTTTATTGTACGGCCTCCGTTCACAATCACGAGGAGGATACATTGCATAGACAAATGGGACAATTAAATGAATACATCGACATGCATGAGGAATTTGCAACCCAGAACCAAAAAGAATGTACTTGGACTTACGGCCTTTTAATACGTTTTCCTAAGTTCGTTATTACTGCTCTTCGATGCACTATCTATTACATTTTACAACAATATAGTAGTGATAGAAAGATAAACTCATCTACGGGGAGAAAGAGACTTTACAAGATGGAGAGGGAAGAATTCTTTCTTTCATGAGGACTACAGATTTATTTTCAGAGATCTTTTGTGCTATAGATACGCTCCATCTGCCCCTCCAGAGATGCCATCGTCTCTCCTGCCTTCCCCACTGGGCCCTGTGTCTCGAGACGCTCACCTCCACGGCGGCGTCTATGGGTCCCCTTGCATCCTCCACCCCCTGCCCCCAACTCCTTGCCACCACTCCTCCAACCGAGGACCCGCGGCCCTCTTCTCCCCTTTCTCTCTGGGTTCCTGAAACTGCTCCAGCCCCTGGCCTCTTCAGTCCAAGGGTGGGCACGGCTCCCCATTTTTGCTAGCTGGGGGCATTTCAGCAGCCCTTCCTCCTTCCCACAGCCCTGCCCGATCAACTCTTCTCAGTTACTCCGCTCCGACACCACAGAATCCAGCGAATCCACAAGACAGTGCAGATGTCCTCATTCCTTTTATCCTCTGCTCTAGAAGCTCCCATTTGACTTTTGGATTCTTTTTTTTTTTTTTTAACGTTTATTTATTTTTGAGAGACATAGAGACAGAGTGTGAGCGGGGGAAGGGCAGAGAGAGAGGGAGGTATAGAATCTGAAGCAGCCTCCAGGCTCTGAGCCATCAGCATAGAGACCTACGCCGGGCTTGAACTCACAGACCGTGACATCATGACCTGAGCTGAAGTCGGAAGCTTAACCAACTGAGCCACCCAGGTGCCCCTGACTTTTTGATTCTTGACATTATAGCATCGCATACAGAGAGGCTAGAACAACATCACGTGTTATATATAGATATATGTTGGAAGCCATTTTGGGCTCACAGGTCGAGACCCCTCCCTGTGTGGAAAAGGTGGTTGAAGCAGTTATGAGCTGGCTGAATATTGGTGTGATTTGTGTAAATGTTAGGCTATTATGTAAATTCACTCATTCACAAGCAAAGGACAAGCATTGGGAATTCTGTCCTTGTCGGATGGGTTGCACCTCCCCCATTGTGGTTGGAAGAATAGGCGGAATGACTCCTGGCCTGTTTATAGATAATTAACATAGGTGGGCCTAGGTAACGCCCTGTTCTCTCCCCCTGCCTTAAATTTATATGCTAATTAACTTGAAAACAACTTGCAAGATCGAAGAAATCTCGGCTTTACTTATAAAGACACATTATTGTTCAAACTATGCTTACCGATGGGATGTCACTCATTGATGTAACGTCACTCACTACCTTTAAAAATAAAGACACTGAGATCGGCATGGCGGAGATGCCAGAATTGCCAGGGCTGCCTGCTTGGTCATCAGACCCCATCTCTCTCGTGGCTCTCTCATTTCCTTTCGCCTGACCGTCCATCCTTCGGGGACCCCTAGATTCGCCGGAACTGGACCCCGGCAGATACATATCTATACCTATATACCATATGTATATATAGCATATATAGATATACATATCGATATATATGTATCGACGTCTATATAGCACATGTAGCATATACAGATATGGCATATCTATATAGATATAGCATAGACATAGCATATATCTATGTAGATACAGATATATGGCATACAGAGAGGCTAGAACAACATCACACGTTACACGGTGAGGTTTTTATTTATCCACCCCCCAACTCTACAGGTGAAGAAACAGACGGACAGAGAGGTTATGGGACTTGCCTAAAGCCACGTAACTATTGATTGGAAGAGTGGGGATTTGAACCCAGGCGATCTGCTCTAGAACCAGAGGGACTGCAGGCTCTGGAGTCGCACAGACCTGGACTTGAAACCCAGCTCTGCCACAGCTGAGCTCTCTGAGCCTCAGTCTCCTCATCTCCACTGAGACACCCTCTTCGCTCATTTCGGGGATGAAACGAGACGATGCCAAGGCCGTCCCCTTACCTGCTTGGAAACGTAGGAGGAGCTCGTGTTCATACAGACGCGGCCCTCTTCGTTGCAGCAGCCGCCGCACCGGAACACGCTCACGCAGGGCGGCTTGAAGAACCTGTTGGTGCTCCTCCCCAGCTCGCCGGCCACCTCCACGCACGTCTCTCTGGGGCTGCACTGGGTTCTCTGCCACTCCTCGTCGATGACTGCGGAGAGGAAGCGGTTGGGGCCGGTGGGAGGGATGGCCTCTAACCAGAGACTGTTTTCGGAAAAACTAAAACCGAAATCTGTGTCCGTTCCCATTCATCGAAATACCTCCTTGGGTGAAGACCACCACGTCCAGTACGGAACTCCCCCCTGGAGGAGCTGGCGACTAAGGAAGCCGATGGAAGCAGGTAAAGAAACAACCTGTAAGCGTTATGTATGACGCAATTTCAGGACACAGCTGGACGGCGTTTCTCCTCCTTGCAGTCAGGTGCGGGTAGGTCTCAGCGCCATCAGGAAATAATGCGGCTGTTGGCTGCTCGAGTAACTATAGCAGGATTCAAACCGGGCAAACCACATGCATGGACGTTTAAGTGGAATTGATCTTTCCTCAAGTGAGGGTTTTTTTTTTTCATTCGTGAGTGCCCAGTACTGATGTTTATGTAAAATAATGAAATCAGCCAGGTCATTTTGACAGAAGGAGCGATATTCTGGCCACTCTAGCTAATTGGAAGGAAACGAGAGGCAAGCCTCTGGGAATAAAAAGATTACATACTTTCTTGTGAAAGGGTACTTGCTTTTTCTCGCGTAGTTTATTTTTAAAAATTAGATTCTGACGCTTTGATACTCAAAGTTGTACAGCCTTTCCACAGGGGTTCTGGGGAAACGATTCAATTATATGATAAAGACAACTTTAAACACTTTCTTTGAGCTCGCCATGCAACTGTAGAGTTCAGCATGTGTTGGAGGTGGGGGTGAACACGCCCTGTGGTCGGAAGCTTCTAAACTGACCCCGCAGTGAGGCCCGCCTCCTGGGGTTCACCCCTTGTACAATTCCCTCCTGTCTGGGGGCTGGGCCCAGTGACTTGATCTTATGAAGAGAATGCACTTCCATGATTAGGTTTAAAAAGACTGTGACTTCTGGGGCGTCTGGGTGGCTCAGTCGGTTAAGCGGCCGACTTCGGCTCAGGTCATGATCTCACAGTTCGTGGGTTCGAGCCCCGCGTCGGGCTCTGTGCAGACAGCTCGGAGCCTGGAGCCTGCTTCACATTCTGTCTCCCTCTCTCTGCTCCTCCCCCACTCATGCTCTGTCTCTCAAAAAGTAAATAAACATTAAAAAAAAACTATCATTTGTAAAAAGACTGTGACTTCTGTGTTGCTAGCAGTCTCTACCTCTTGCTGACCCTCCCTTTCTCTTGCCTGCTCAACTCGGAGGCTCTGATGAAGCAAGCCGCCATGTTGGAAAGGTCCACGTGGCAAGGAACTCGGGGTGGACTCTGACCAACGGCCAGTGAGGAGCAGGGACCCTCAGTTCAGCAGCTTGTGAGGAACTAGGGCCCTCAGTTCAACAGCCCGTGAGGAACTGAGTCCTGCCAACAATCTCTGAGTGAACTTGGAAGCACATCCTGCCCCAATTAAACCTGGAGATGCCGCCCACGGCCCCAAATGACTGCGGCCTCTGGAGAGATTCCTGAAGGCGAGACGCCCAGCTAGGCCATGTCTGTATTTCTGATCCGCTGAAACTGTGAGATAAAATACATTTAAGCAGCTAAGTTTGGGGGTAATGTGTTACACAGCAATGGCTAAACTCTCCTCCATTTTGCCCCATCTTCGAAAGTCTGTGTTGTTCTATCTCCACATCATTCTGGATTCCCACAGATGTGAACATGTTTCCGCCAGAAGGGACAAACAACTTGCGCTCCAAGTATACAGATACAGCGTTATCGCTGGAGAGCTGACTCTGGTCTCTGGATTATTCCCTTATGACACCTTTCCCACACCTTTATTCCCCCCCTCCCTCCTTCATCTTAATATTCCTCAAGCGTTGCTTGTCTGGTCACTGAAAACACTGAAGACAAGATGTTTGGCCGCCTGAGAAACCTTGCATACACTAGACGATCTGCCTTAACTTTGTTTTTCCATAATAAAACCTTCTAACCCGAGACCCTTTTACATTTCTGATTACGAATGTTTCTATAAAGAGCCTAAAGGCTGTAACCATGAGAGAGAAATTAACACGAGCATTATTGAAGTCACTACTATTCATCAAGAATCCTGGGGAAACCAAGTGGTTGACTTACGAAAATATTCTTCGTTTAAAATTCTACTTACATCTTACTTTCCACCTGCTTTTTTGTATGGCTAAGTTTTGAAAGTTGGAGTGGTAAGATTTTAATCAAAATTGGGTGGAATTCTGACTAATGCCACTGCTTCGAAGCTTCCTCAGCTGTGCCTCAGGGAATTCCCCCCCCCCCCCCCAATCTGCGAGGAAGAACTGACGACAAATTACAAGTGCTGTAACACATCGATGTGATCGTTCACTGCTTTTACCTCAGCAAATAACTTCGGATGATCCCCATGTAATAAGAGACATTTTAGACTTGGCAAAGTCCGTATTTTTACGTTTTGTAAAATACATTTTTTATGGTGTCCTCCTTAGAAAATGTCCAGACGCCTGGGTGGCTCAGTGGGTTAAGGGTCCAACTTTGGCTCAGGTCGTGATCTCACTCACGGTTTGCGAGTTTGAGCCCCGCGTTGGGCTCTCTGCTGTCAGCACAGAACCCGCTTCAGATCCTCTGTTCCCACCCCACTCCCGTTCCTCCCCTGCTTGCACTCTCTCTCTCTCTCAAAAATAAATAAGAACATTATTTAAAAAAAAAAGAAAGAAAGAAAGAAAAGAAAATGTCAACATCACAGACTTTTTTTTTTTTAATCACCTAGTCTCGGTTGTATGGTAAATACTTGTCTACCTAAATTTTCACAGAGTAGCTCCAGGCCCGCCCCTTCGGACAGGTGGTCTGGTGAAGGCCTTGGATCTTCAGGTGAGGTCTGACCCCTTTGTTTCCACGAAGTCCATGCTCATTCGCCACACAGAAACAACTAGAGCTTCAAACCTCTGGCTTAAGTGGGTTCGAGGCCAGGGTCCCGACTATCTCGACTCAGACACACAGTCACACGCAAGAGCCCAAAGAATCCTCTTCACACTCACGCCCGCAGTGCTGCCAAGAGATCTATCCCTCCTACGCACGCCCTTGCCCACGGCCGACAACAGCGGCCTGTGCCACCTCGGCGTCTTTTTACAAATGGAAAAAAAAAAAAAAGAAAGTTCTACAAAAAGAGAAAAGAATAATTTTGGCTTAGTGGTCAATTTCAGTTTTGTGATAGATATAACCCATCACTAGGAAATCGTACGTTCATCAAACCTAAAATGCTAAATCAAGAATGCCCCAGGGGCTTCTGGTGTTGTTTTGCTATGTTATCCAAAAAGTCCAAGGCCTGACGAGAAGCCACGCAGCGGTGCCTGGCAAGTTTTGTTCCTTACGGTGCCGTGCATATACAGACAATGGTATTCTCATAAAGAACCTCCATAGCTTACCAGGGAACAATCGCCCCCTTTATTTCAAATTAGGTTAGTTCCTAGTCTGGAGTTTGGATTCTTCTGTTTAGAGGATCCCCCACCTCCCTCATCTAGTAATATCGATATGCACTGTTTTGCCCTGGCATCTCTGAGTTAAATATATTTCTGAATTTTGAAGCGTTCTTTTGCAATGGTCTTCGACCTCAAAAATCATATCGAATATACTTCTCTGCAGAGTAAACATAGAAAACCGGGATTCTCTGCTAACGCCGAAGCGAGGAAATCAAAGACGCCCCTCTTCTTCTCCCCGACAGGCGCCTGACACTGACTAGGGCAGGTGCGGGCTAGTATCTGGTAAAGCGCAAGAACTGGCTTCCACCGGCACACGCGTGCCCACCCGCGCACAGACGCATGCGCGCGCACACCTACCTTTTAGGGTTTCAAGGTCATAGAAAGTTGCCGCGAACCTGGTGGCCCGATGGGAAGCCGAGCGGGAGTCTGCGCCGGTCAAACTTTTGAGCTTCAGGCGGCATCTCCACAGCTTCCAGTCCTCGAAGTGTGTGATCCGCAGCAGCTCCTCCAAACCGGAGGCCGCCCTGATCTGCTGTTCAGATCCTTCTAACGTGGATCGAGATGCCCGCTTGAAACAAAGAAACAAAAATACTGGTTTCAAAGCCAGTTACTAAAGTGTCAGTGTGTCTTGATGGTCCTCATTGCTGATGCTTCAAGATGTAAACGGAGCTGAAAAGAAATTAGAGAAATTATTCGAATGTACACCAGCACCTAGGACAACTGCTAGCGAGTATTTTTGGTTCACATGCTGGTCATTTATGATGGCATCAAAGAAAGTATCCCCCTGGGGTCTCAGGACATTTAAAAACGGTATCACAGTGCGCTGAATGGGCGGACTTCGAAATGATATACCCCAGAACCTGGGAATGTGGCTTCATTTGGGCAAAGGGTCTTTGCAGATGTAATTAATGATCACGAGATGATTACCCTGGATTCCAGAATGCTGGCAGAATATATTTCTCTTGTTTTAAGCCACCGATTTTGTGGTAATTTGGTACAACGGCCACGGGAAACTAATAAGGATTTTAAACTCATACTATTTTTGTGACGGGAGCCAGTGACCATTGCTTTCATCTCTGTTATCTGAGAAACTGCCTGCGGTCACGCGAAAAAAGAAAGGTTTAAGACCCTGAGAACTGAATTTTCTAACTTCTAACCCTCTGAGCCTTTCACAATTCCCGTTCACTGTTTCCAAGACATCTTTTTTCCAGATAAAATACACCTCCAAAGTTTATGTTGAAAATTTGCTTTCCACACAATTACAGGGACCGTATTGGTTGATACAACGCGCCGATGTGTGAGACTCGGCCGATATGGTAGCTGAATTGTTCAAAATAAGGGGCTTGGTTATACAAATATGATACATGTATACAATGAAATACTATGTGGTCATCAAAACCAGCGATGTAGAGGTCTATTGGGACAGAACGAATCGAGCTCCTCCCTGGAATGTGCTGGAGAAACGACACAGTGGTCTGCGTGTGGCCGGGGACCCGGATTTTCACCTACCGAGCCTGTGGTTGGTTACTGGATCTCTGTCTTCCTGGGCAGCTGGGACACGCGGGCTGAGGCGATTTCTACAGCTGGGTGAGGGGGGAGCCGAGGGACCAGGGCAGCTGCAGGGTGGTGCCGAGGAGGGTGGACGGAGAGACGGTGAGCAAATGGGACTTCCAGGAAGCACCGCGTGGGGTGGGGTGATGAACACCCTCCTCCACTGCCCCTCAAAAGCTTTAGTTAAAATTTGCATCAACAATCGAAGTTTTAGGAGTAGGATTTGTTTGTTTTTAGATATGACGATAGACACTGACAAATCCTACTCGGAAGAGCGAGTGTGGTCGAGTCATGTATGATTCAGTTTTTACATCTTTTAAAATTATTTACGCGTGAGGGCGCCTGGTGGCTCAGTCGCTGAAGCGACGGACTCTTGATTTCGGCTCAGGTCACGATCTCGAGGTCTGTGGGATCGAGCCCTGTGTCAGGCTCTGCTTGGGATTCTCTCTCTCTCTCTCTCTCCCTCTTTGCCCGCCCACCCCCCACTGGTGTGTGTGCTCTCTCAAAATCAACATTAAAAAGCAATGTGTGTATAACATCCATCATGTATATATGTAAATATAAACAATCACTGTTAATTAATCATATGCATAAAATTATATATATATATGTATATATAATAAAATATCTGGAGAGATATACATAAAAATATAAACAATGGTTCCTACTCTAGATCGGGGGCTGTCAAACTACAGCCTCCTGGCCTAATTCAGCCTGCTGCCTGCCTGTTTTATGAATAAAGTTTTATTGGCACACGACCATGCCCATCCATTGTATAGATTATCCATAATGGCAGGGCTGAGAAGTTGCAAAAGAGACCTTCGCAGCAGATCGAATCTTGAGGCCAATGTCCTTTTCAAATTTCAATTCTTTATCTTTTCAGGCATGATATTTTTCATTATTCCATGTGTTATGTTCTTTCAATTCTAGTTTCGAAATATCTATCAGACGTATATTGGAGCCTTTTAATGATCTTACATGCCTCTTAAATGTACTTTCATATTTATCTAGTTTTTTCTCCCTTCATCTCTCTTCAGTGTGTTAAATTAATTGGTTCATCTTCCCAATCACCAGTTCCCCAACTGTGTGAGTCTAGTAAGTTTTTAATTTCAATCATCATATTCCTAATTTCAAATATTTCTATTTCATTCTCCTTCATTTCTGTGTTTCTCCAAATTTGTCATTTTATTTTATGAGTATTGTTCCTTTATCTCTTTATCTCATTCCTAAATACACTTATTTCTTCACGTTGTCTTAGAGTTTAACTTCATATATATGATTTATATCTTGAGTATTAATTTTATTGGCTGTCGTTTTTAGTAACAATTACCTCTATGTGATCTGGAATTTTGTTTACTAATGTCATCTTCACTGGGAGTTCATTTTTTCTTTCTCCCGATCCTTTCTTCAGTTAGAAGTTCTGTGGTTGCAACCCCTGACTCCTAGGGCCCTGAATCCAGAATCCTGTTGAGTACTTATGACTCAGGGATCAGTTTAGTTCAAGTCCTAGTTGCAAAGCAGGATCTGCTTCCTCTGTCGCCCCTAGTTAAGCAGTTTCACAGAAGACGCAGCTCCGGGCAGCGACGAGCAGCAACTTCCTTCCGGTTCCCTGGAGCTGATGGAGTCCGCATGGAGCCCGCTGCCCGCTGAGGTTGAATTCTTGGGTGTCCTCCACCTTCCAGACCCAGAGTGCATCGGTTCTGCAGCTTCGACTTCATGGTTTTTAAAAGTTTATCTGCATTGAGACATAACTGACACCCGGCGTGGTCTCAGCTTAAGGTGTACGACGCGTTATCTTTTCAGCCTCACGGTTTCCGTACCCTTTCGGCAAACGTTCGCCATCCGCCACCGTTTACTACCATTTGGTCAATTTTATATCTTACCTCTCGCTGCTCTGGACTGTATAAAAGATCTCGAACCATGAGTTGAGAAGGTCATCTTGCTCAGAAGTTCAGACATGAATGTGTGTGTGTTTAATAAAAGTGGGAGAATCCTGAACACGTTGAGAAGCTGAGGGAAAGAGCCAACGGAGAGGAAGACACTGAACACATACGCGGGAGAGAGAAAGCAGAGGTGCTGGAACCTAAGTTCCAGAGATAAATGGATGAACGGACGAGAGGACCCCCTTCTGAAACAGGCTCGGAGAGAATGACGCGGGTCTGTGCACGAGACCGCTTGGGATCCAGGACTTCCCACTGGTCTGTGCAATTTAAATCGGGGCAATTTTCGGGGAGGAAGGGGAGGAGGAAGCTTGAAGAACAAAGAGAGGGTCTGTGGAACGGGCATCAGGTTTAAGCGGCACGCCACAGTGTCTTCATCTAGGAAATCTGGGCGTGAAACTGAGTAACTGCTCCTGTCTTGAAGCAAGTCTGAAATTCACCGATTCTCCATTAAGGCTCATTTGTCAATAGTCCCCCATTTCCTGATTATTCATGGCCTCTTCCGGTCGGACAGTATTACTACTTCACATTCAGTTTCATCTCTGAAATAAAATTTTGTTACATCATTGCTTCCCCGTGAAAATAACGAAACCAACCCAACGGCTTTTTATACGTTTTAAACATCCTACTGTATTGAAAGAATTTTCATTTATCGAGGCAGGTTTCAGTCGATACCATCCATGAATATAGAAAGAGGTATGTTTTCCGAGTTCTTACAGATTTCAATTTGATCTCAGAAATGTTTTTAAACTATCCAGCTGAGAACTCAGGAGAAAATATCAAATCTCTGGGTTGAATTAAAGGCACCGAAGCGGCTCATAGGACTTGCCTCATCATAAAACATGCAGCGTTTACTCAAGTACTCAGAGTTATTTAAGCATACTTGAAGCCTCGTAATTTAAAATCCACTTTGAAATAGCTGAGATATCGCAGACAGTCATTTTGCTAGTGCAAGTGGAAGAACTAACAACAGAAGCAGAAGCCCGACAATTGGTCGGGGGACACGTCCGCAGGGGGTCCATGATGGGCGGCTGGCTGCTGGTTGCCGATAGACTTTGCACTAAGGTAAATCTAATCCCGAATGTCTATTTAGACCATCGGTTTCAATGGCTTTAAGTACCAAACACTTGCCAAATCAGCTGCTCATGATTTTTTTCCTCTTTTCCAGTGGAACCCCTAATCGAAACTGAAGTAATTGGAAAGTACTCGGCACGAGGAAGGAAGTGGACTGGGTTACCAGATCTCTGCTTTTTGTTACGGTAGCGCTTTTATTTTTTTTTTTTCCGTGTGTGATAATTAATCAAACACTATTAGCCCTTTCCCTCCTCAATCACAAATCGTTCTCTGATGTCCTGGGTACCACAAGCCAGTTTTTCTAAAACGCGAGGCTTAAAGTCTTTGTAGCAAGATTTTACTCTCATTTAAGCGTATACTCTTTCCTGCGGTCCAAGACAAAGGGGAGCTGTTTCTCCTTTCGTTAATCCCTAAGTTCACACGGCGTCTTCACGGCTCAGGCTTAGTCAGTCACCTGGGCCGAGGGGGACTAAAATGGCGGGCAAGATGTTCGGAAAGCTATGGCGGCTGGGTCTGTAGGAAGGATTTGGAAGCGTCCACGTTGTGGGGAAATCAAAGGCCTCGTGGATGCCTACGAATTTCAATTCTAAATCTCTGTCCCCTCTCCTCCTCAAAAATATCTAGTCAAGGAACACATTCAAAGAGTAAACAGAGGTATGATTTGGGGGACATCAAGGAGCCACACTGGAAAGATCAGCCGGAGGGTCGCTGTGGGCACGGAGCAAGCGGGAGAACGGGAGGACCGGCACATAAGGTTGGGACGAGGCTGGCACAATGAGGTACCACTTCACATCCATGAGGACGGCTACATTCTGAAGACCGACAAGACACCCAGTGTTGGGGGCGCGGAGCAATGGGCACCTTCTTACATTGCCGATGGGATTGTGACATGGTGCTGCCACTTTGGAAAGGAGTTCAGTAGTTCTTTAAAAAGTTAAACAGAAACTGACCCTACGACCGACCCATCGCACTCCTAGGTCGCTCCCAAGAGACAGAAAGCAGCTGACGGGCCACCTGCGGCTGGGAGCAGAAACGAGGGTTAACTGTAAAAGGGATCTTATGTAGATGATGGCTGCCCAACTCAGGAAGTTCCTAAAAAGCATCACATGACTTGAAACAGGGGCATGGGTAACTTTTATGGTATGGAGATGGTGCATGGCTGTAACTATTTAAAACCAAAAGGAGGAAGGATTGGAAGCTCGAAGGCCAGGCTGCTTGGACCAGTTCGGGAGGCAGTGGGAAACACTGGCGAGCTGAGTATTAGCGGGCCTCCATTCCGTTGGGTTGCTCCTTTGTTCTTCTTGCTCTCGCCTTGGTCCGTGCCGTCCCCTCCGCTTGGAGCGCCCTCCCTCCCTGTCCGGTGGAACCTTTCATTGCCAGGTGTCACCTACTCAGGGAAAAGAAGCTCCCCCACAGCTCCCAGCCCCGCCTGGGTCTCGTCCCTAGGTCACGTGGATTCACGGCACCCCATTTTTCTCCTTCCCAGCGCCTACCACCACTGACGCTAACGGATCATTCGTGTCCTTACTTGCTTTGTATTGGTCTTCCTCACCGGGGTATAAGGGCGGCGGTGATGACAGGTCTTATTTATACAGCAAGAGTAAGAGCTACAGAAAAACCTATTAAATCGAACGCTATAGAAAATCTAACCCAGAGACTGTTCACTTGTTCGAACGACCTTATTTGTAAGTGTCTTCCTCCACGTGTCCTCTTTTCAAGCGCAAAGCCAGTGCTGCTTCTTCCGTCAAGCGATGATGGCCTAAGTTAGACTCTACCGTGTAGAACACACTGCGTTTCCCTTACCAGACTGTGACCTCCCTGAGGGCACAACACGTCTGTTCCATTGTTTTTACATCATAAGCACTTAGCACGTCTCTGATGAGGAAATGTGAGTAATAAATACGTACGTGCATTTGACAACTAGCAGTTGGGCCCGGGCTTGTGGGGTCTGTGTGCGTGAGTCACCTGGCCCTCGGGTTAGAATGCAGGTTCTGATGCAGGGGGTTTGAGGTGAGACCTAGGAGGCTGCATCTTTTTCTTTTTTTTTTTTAATTTTTTTTAAACGTTTATTTATTTTTGAGAGACAGAGAGACAGAGCGTGAGCAGGGGAAGGGCAGAGAGAGAGGCAGACGCAGGATCCAAAGCAGGCTCCAGGCTCTGAGCCATCAGCACAGAGCCCGACGCGGGGCTCGAACTCACAGACCGCGAGATCGTGACCTGAGCCGAAGCCGGCTGCTCAACCGACTGAGCCACCCAGGCACCCCAGGCTGCATCTTTTTCAATGTTTGTTTATTTTTGAGAGGGAGCACACACTCGTGAGTGGGGGAGGGGCAGAGAGAGAGAGAGAGAGAGAGAGAGAGAGAGAGAGAGAGAGAGACAGAGGATCCGAAGCAGGTTTCCCCAGATTTGCTTAGGGATTCGCAAGTGTGGCCTGGGGACGCAGTTCTATTACTGGCCCCTGGAGTTCAGAGGCATCAAAGCCATCAGCAGTCTCCCTTTCCAGGGGGTTTGGGGAGGCAGATCAGGTTGTAACATAAAGAATTCTCCGCTCCCTCCACCTCTTAGTACCTTCTGTTTTGCTGCAAGAGCATTTCGCATTTCATCTCCAACGAAATGTTTAAGGCTTAGCCGAAACCTCCGAAATTTTCCTGGTTTGGGCTCCGGGCCGCACAGCCCCACTCCCGGCTGTCCTCCGCGAATGCTGTTTCCTCTGCTCCTCTAGGCCCTGCTCTCCCTCTCGCACGGCTCAGGGATCTGCCCAGGCCGCGTCAGACTGCTGAGTCCACATGAGGTTTTCCGACTCTGCCTCCCGTAGCTCCCAAGTGAAAATCACATCCCCTGCAAGGGAGCTTTGGCCGACATCGTAACCCACAGCTAACTGGAGAGGGGACCGCATGGACGCCAAGTGTTCAAGACCCGTTTTGAAGGGGAGCGAGCATCTGGAAAACATGGTGGCCGTTTCTGACACAGTTCAACCTACACTCACCATAGGACCGAGCGGTCACACTCCTGGGAACTGGCCCTTCATAAAGGAGGACTTAGGTTCACACACGACCCTTTAAGCTAATGTTCATAATAGCTTTCTTCCTAAGAGTCCCCAGACTGGAAAGAACCCAAAAGTCTTTCAGTGGCTGAGTGGTTCAGCAAACGGTTTCCCCCATCCCATGAAATAGCACTCAGCAAGAAAACAGAATGACCTGGTCCGTGCAGCAACTCGGATGGATCTGCCCGGCATCGGCGGTGGAAGGAGCCGGTCTCAGAAGGTCACGTACTGGAGGACTCCATTTAAGACCTTCTCAAAAAACCAAAATGAGAGTGACGGGGAATGGTTCAGAGGTTGCGGGGAGGGTAAGACTGTAAAAGGGCAGCACAAAGGAACGTTTCCCTATCCCGAGTGTGTGTGTGTGTGTGTGGGGGGGGACTATGCAAATCTCTACATGTGTGAAAATTCATACAGCAGCACGCCGAAAGGGGCAAATATTTTAAAAAATAAAGTAGGCTGCCTTTGAACCCAGGCACTGCTCCTTTTTAGCTCTCTGAGGGTCAGTTCTTCCGCTTCCCCAAGGCTTGGCTTCCTCGTTTGGAGATGGCAAGGCTAAGGGCGCTGGCCTCGGAGAGCCGCTGCGGAGAACACGAGGTCGTGTGTGGGGAAGGGCCAGGTGGGGGGCAGGCACTCGGTAAAGTTCATTTCCTGCCTTTCCTTTCTCAGGGGCGGGGCGTCCGGTGCTGGGCTGCGGAGCAGAGGTCCGGCTTTTATGGCCCTTGATCTCCCTGAGTCACCGGAGAGGGGAGTTTGAAAAGGACAAGATGGGGTGACTTCAATCACAGTAAATAAAATTTAAAAGAGAAACACCTTTCCAGGGTAAATCAAGGACAAACTTCTTCTCCTTCTCCTCCTCCTCCTTGTCCTCCTCCTCTTCCTCCTCCTCCTTTTTTTTTTAAACACTTCTTGAAGGTATTTGCAGATGAGAGGCCAATTTCAAAGTAATCTCTTCAGCTTTTACATATGTCTTTAGAGGCGGATAAGAAACAAACAACCCACTTCTTAAGCCTTTGTGTTCTGCCGTTCTGGTCTGGCCGTACCCGGAACAGACGGTACCCGCTGGAACGGGGCGCATCGGCGGAGGGCAGGGAGGAGAACGCATGCTTGCTACTCGTTCCTGCTGTGGTTGCTTCGCTGAAAGCTAGGCACCTGGCCATGTGGGGGCCTCGCGCTCCCGGTGGCTCTTTTATTACATGGTCCTGTATTGAAATGCATACATGGGAGAAACCTAGGGTGTTTAATTAAACTTGATGAAGGAAAGGAGTTGCAGATGCATGGAAATTGTGTGTGTGTGCGCTCACTTGTACGCGCACGCCCGCATGCATTTCCGTCCGTGTATGTAGCCATTTGGGTATTTTAAGGGGACACCGGAGGGCTAAGAGGCCTGGGGCCTCCACATCATCCGATTTGACGAATACTGTTGGTGGTTTTCGCCCCGGCCAACGGGCTAGCATTTGGGGAGACGTTTATGCCCCCTTCATATGTTTTAAATCCAGCTTCTACTCAAATGCCTCTGCTCCGATTTGACGCATCAGTGATGGGCGCGTGGGATGGACTTAGATGGCAAAACTCAAAGGGTGCTCTGAATAATCCCAAGAGAATATATTCCTGAGGTCTGTTAGAGTTTATCACTGACCTCAAAGATCAAGGGCCCGGGGGGCCTGGTGGCTCGGTCGGTTAAGCGGCCGACTTCAGCCCAGGTCATGATCTCACGGTTTGTGAGTTCGAGCCCCGCGTCGGGCTCTGTGCTGATGGCTCAGAGCCTGGAGCCTGCTTTGGGTTCCGTGTCTCCCTCTCTCTCTGCCCCTCCCCTACTTGCACTCTCTCTCTCTCAAAAATAAACAAACGTTAAAAATTAAAAAAAAAATAAAAGATCAAGGGCCCAAGGTGTAAGGAAATGACTGAAAGCCTTCATGGTAATTAGGTTATTGACGAAAAACAATTTCACAAAAGGGAGGAGTACCTGTCTAAGCCCTATTGATATTGGGCCATGAGACTTACTGTGACCAATGGGACATTACCAGACACGACGCAGAGTACTGAAATGTACTCAGGAGTCCACACATCTCTGCCATTGCAACCACCTGCTTCCGCTAACCCACTGATCCAGGGAGGATGAGAGATATGTGGGGCAGGCCCGTACTCAGCCGAGGGCTTGAGCCTTGATCCCGACTCCCAGCTGACCCACAACGACATGAGTGAGAACAGGCTACTGTTGTTGGAAGCCACTGAAATTTGGTCTGGTTTGTTACACAGCATTATCGCAGCAACAGTTAACTGCTACAGCCCTAGCTCAGCCTAAGTGTGACACGATCCGTTGGATGGGCACGGGATCTTCGTGCAAAACCTCATGTCCTTTTGACCAGTTGGCCCCACCGTACTGCTGCCAGTCAGCCCAGTATGCCCCCTTTTTCCTTTCTTCCAAAGATGCGGTGGTCCCATGTCAACATTCCACGGCCTTCCTTCTCTTCCTCGCCAATACCCTCTGCGCTAAGGTGCCCAATGGTCCCGTCTTGCGGGGATGGTGTAGCTGGGAACCAAGCACAGCATGGCAAAGGCCGCTTTTACTTTTTCATCCCACTCTGTTCTTTTTGAGGAATCTTAATTTGGAATGAATTCAGGGCATTCATTCAGTCAAAATTACACCCTTCCTAACTCTCTCCAGAATGGAACCGTAAGCACCAACGAAACGTTTGCCCTGGCAATATTCCACAAATGTCATGCTCTCTCTCCAGAATCAACTTTGGCCGAACCTAGATTTCAGGAAAGTAATACTTTTCTCCAGCAAGTGGTTGTTATAATTATTTAGGTAACAATGAATGACAAAAAAAAAAAAAAAAAAGACTCATAAAAACGTACATTATTACTTAAAGTTCCAGGCATTAAAATTATCCTTCCCACAGGCCAAAATGGAACCTCTTGGCTGGTGGTAAGACATGAAAATAACTAACACATCTTTATTTTATAAAAATATTGTTTCCGCTCACGTGCCTGGCACACGGTAGACATTCCACAAATATCTGCTGAGCTGAACGTAGAGCCTGCCTTTCTCCAGGGAAAAGGAGCCTACTCCCGGACAGCAGAAATGAACGTAAGCGTCTCCCTTCAGCGACTGTACCCCAGTATCCAACCCCGGCTGTTTCCCATCTCACAGATGGGTGTCTTTGTTTATGTCCTAGTACCCTGATAGAGATTATAAGAACTAGTGGCCAGAAAGAGAAAAAATTGGACTGACCACAGAAACCACCAAAGAAGAAATGTCTCATTTCATGGCCTCTCAATCGCATTCAAGTGGTAGGAAAAGAGTCATGTTTAGAAATGGCCTCGGAAACGACGTCACTGTCATTTGTGTCTCTATTTCTCTGGGAGCTGCCTGCCAGCTCGGGATCTTATTATGTGAAGCTCTGTACGGAAACATTCATGTGTCCAAATACTGTCTTTTCATCCTACAGAATGTCTTTATCAGCTGCTTCCTAAAAGGGGCTCCATCATGGAACTTGTTCAACATTCATCATTACTGTTATTTTTTTTTTTTTAGGGGCCTATAGTAAAGGTTTAGCCACAAGTCCAAATCAGGATTTTTATTTAAAAAATTTTTTAATGTTTATTTTTGAGAGAGACAGAACATGAGCCAGGGAGGAGCAGAGAGAGAGAGGGGGACACAGAATCAGAAGCAGGCTCCAGGTTCTGAGCCATCAGTACAGGGCCTGATGCGGGGCTCGAACCCACGAACTGTGAGATCGTGACCTGAGCCGAAGTCAGATGCTTAGCTGACTGGGCCACCCAGGCGCCCCCAAATCAGGATTTTTAAATGAAAGAAATAAGTCATCCAAGGAAGATAGAAGATACAGGGGGTCCTATTGTATCCTGAATACCAATAATATGCTTTAGTAATATGCAAGCTTCAACCACCAGTTAAAAGTCATCAGGATAGAACAGATCTGTGTTCAGAAGCAGGAAATTCAACAGGTTCAGCTACAAGGTCATAAATGAAGAAATTAACAGAGAACATTTCAAATGTCTTTTGTGCCAAGGACCATGCCTGACAGAAAAGGGAACGAGAGCTCACTGGGCCATGTGACCCAATGGCCTTTCCTGTGCATGACTCTGGAAGTGCAAACAGGGAGCGGAGTGGGGGCGGCCGGCTTCCCGGAGTTAAACATGGAAAGATGCACTCAATCCGAGACAACTTCAGGAGAAGGCGAGTGACACAAAGGCCGTGAAGTCTCGTCAGCCACGTGGCTTCTCGAGCAAAGCAGAGGCACCTCGCATCCCCGTGGGCTTCGGTATCACACGCGGTTTGAATGACTCCGACATCCGGCAATATTCGTCCCCACCAGTGAAGTTAACAAAGAGGGGGCGGAGAGGTAGTGTGGGGGAGGAGGAAACGAGTTTTGCTAGAAAAGAGTTGGGAAAGCCTACCATAACCCCGAGGTGTTCCTTTATCACTCTAGTGACAGGTCTGCGCCAGTGACTCTGAACAGATTTATGGAGGATGGCTTCATAAGAGGGCTTCAGGAGGCGCCGAGATTCCTCATGATGAGAAATGCTTATAAAATAAACCAGAAATAGTGCCGGCCAGACAGTCAGGGTGAACGACCAGACAGCAAGGTTGCAGGTGTTTATTACGAAATACCCACAGTGTCTACACTATTGTACTCGGGGCTGTCATATATAGGTGTGAGTCCATGTAAAGCTCCCTAGAGTTGGGCAGTGCACAACATGTGCAACTATCCATGACTATCCCAACCGTATGAAAAAAGCTGGAGAAAACATACACAAACAAATCCCACATCCAGATGGCTCATCTGATTATATTAGCCCAGAAGAGACACTGGGTCAACCTTATTTCTTCTATAAGGTGGGTTCTGCTTAGACTGAGAAACTTAGCAGCTAAACAGTATATACAGATTTGAGTTGAGATTTTCAGACAAAATCATCTCAATTCATAAACTCTATGCACCGCCCACCCCAAACAGCTCTCCTAAATACAAGCAGCGAGACTAGGGTTAGGAGGCGTGACGCTCAAGTGATGTGAAGTGCAATCATCTGGGGTTCTAGTAGCTGTTTGCATGGCTGTTGCGGAAAAAATACTCCCAGATCTGTATAATTCTGGTAGCGGCAAAGCTAGTCTAAGCTGAAGAAACAGGACACCGTTCGAGGACAGAGAGTGAGGAGGGTGGGGGAAGGGCAATCTAAGGACAGAGCTGGCATCGCCCATCATTTGGAAAAGGGGGAGAGAACATACTCACAGACCTACTCCTGAGGAAGACCCTGAAAACGCCTAATAATAAACGAGGCATTTTTATCCCCCAAAGCAAAACCAAATAAGTTCAGATCGCAGTGTTCATTACCATCATGATTGGGCTTCCGTGCTAAATTTTCATTTAAAATATTTTTTTAACGTTTATTTATTTTTGAGAGAGAGAAAGAGACAGAGCACGAGTGGGGGAGGAGCAGAGAGAGGGGGAGACACAGAATCCGAAGCAGGCAGCACAGAGCCTGACGCGGGGCTCGAACTCATGAACCGTGAGATCGTGCTCTGAGCTGAAGTCGGATGCTTAACCGACTGAGCCACCAAGGCGCCCCTCCCCACAAAGCTCCACTAGTTAAAGGAAACTCAGATCTGTATGAAACTGTCACTAATGGTATTACTAAATGTATGATGCTGCCTCTTCCATGTGCAAGGACATGTCCTCGGTCACCTGAAGAATTCCTGGTGTGCAAGCTCTTTAAAAGAGCTGAACGACCTAAAGAATATGACTTCTTTCCAGCAATCCAAACATCTCCTCTTGTAGATATCAACTAGAGTGACGTTCAAAGTAGAATAGAAACATTTTTAAAATCCATGTGGGCGCTTGCATGGCTCAGAGTCTCTGCTCCCTCCCCTGCTCGCACTCTCTCTCTGCCTCAAAAGTAAATAATTAAACAATTTAAATAAAATAAAGTAAAATATAATCCACGGAGTAACACAGGTGGTGGCGGGGGGAAGCTTCCACAAACCCAACACATCTAAAGGACTCCTGAGTTTTATGGACTTAAAAAAAGTGAACAGTCTGAAAAGTCTTATTTGCTTGAAACGAGTCCAATGTTCCCCGTCACCTGGGCTCAAAAGTGGATTCGTTTCTCCCCACCATGTGGCAGAGAGCTGCGGAGTGCGGGCTGCTGGCAGCGAGGTGGGGCCGAGCGGCTGGGAGCGCTCCTGAGTGCATACGGAATTCGGAAAGCTAGAAAGACCTTTTTTTGGTTTGTTTTTGTTTTTTGTTTCTTGGGGGTTTTTTGTTTGTTTTGGGAAAGCTAGAAAGACTTCATAGCTTTAGGAAGACATCAGGACACTGCTAGACCGGCTGGCTGCCCCGGAGCCCGGTGTTTGATCTTTACAGACGTGCCGTGTGTCTGTTCAGCCACTGTACGGACTCTGCGCTTGATACGGGGCGATCCTAAGACTTCTTTACCCAAGGACCAATGTCCCCCGGTTGGGGGCGATAGCGTACCTGCTGAACATGTACGTCCTAACAACAGCTACAGCAACTCAAGCTCACGTTTGACCGTTCACAGCAAGAAACTCCTGAATCCATAACGATTTAGCACCCCTTCAGTCAAAACAATTAAATCCTAATCATTTTCAAGATAAAAAGCCAAGGAAAACAATGTAATCTACAAAATACATAAAACTGGGCGAAATACTGCTCCTTCAGTAACATTCCAGTTAATTCTTTTGCGTTACTCTCAATTCACCAGGCTCTGAGGCTTGCCCGTAGAACCAAGCATTCGATTATTGTTGAATTTTACCCATTTCGAAAAGCAAAAAACCAAACAACTTCCAAGAAGATATTTTTCTAGACGGTGGCAATGGGTATTCTAGAAATCTCATTACGTTCTATTACATCTCCAGGGGGAAAAAAAAAAACAACAAAAAACCAAAACCAAAACCAAAACACTGCACTTTCAAATATGCATGGCAAGAATCTTGGGAAGCCTAAGATCCAGAATACTCATTTACCAATGCAAGATATATCCTGCCCACTGCTAGGAGTGGTCTGCGTTCTTATGTTTTCTGGAAAATGGGGGGGCAAAGAAAGAAAGTCCTCTGTATCAGCCAATAAAAAAACAAAAACAAAAACTTGGCCTCACATTAAAATGATGCACCACCTACCTTCGCTGCTCCGTGTTCGTAACTGGAGCCCCACACCGGCTGCAGACAAGACATCACGACAATGTTCACCACGGCCCACTGTCTGTACATTTTGAAGATTTTAATATCCACGGCTTACCAGGCAGCTAGAGGAAACTGTTTCAAAAGTCATTCTCCGGAAGGAAAAGTTCAAAACCCTGAGACTTCACGTGGAAAAATCATCGGTTGTGATCGAAATCCAATGAAATGGCTTCAATTAGTCAAGGGACATTGCTGCATAATCTTGGGGGGGGGAGGAGAGAGAGGAAAAAAATCTGAAATGCTCTCATGCTCCAAAAATAATCAGAAGGTGGACATGATTCCACTGGACGTGAAAAAGCACTCCTAATTCATGTCACGTCCAGCAAATTAAAAAAACCAACAAACCAACAAACCTCTCCACCCTCTGCCCCGGGCTCCAGGTGCTTTGTAAGGAGGTGGTGTGGCCACCAACGTTCGCAGCTACGGGAAGGCTGGAACCCAAATCGGGATTCAAACTTTTTTTTTCACAACCCTCATGGAAGGCTGCAGAAGCATGTGTCTTGAATCTGACAGACTTTGGCAGAAAACGCGGGAAGTCTTGGCTGTAATCCTGTCGCGTCCCTACCAATAGCGGGGCAGTTTTCAAAAGGGAGTCAACCCCTCAGGACTGCTGTTCCTTTAAGGCTGATAACCTGTAACCTGAAGCCACCGCACACACACGGTGGCGGGGGAGTGTGGCAGCACAATTGCATTGCTCGGGAAGGGACCTCACACATCCACTGCCGGGGACACGCGGAAAGCAACCAGATAAACTTAAAAACACTTATCCATGCACGAAAATAACACGGGAAAAGGCAAACATGCACAAAATGATTTTTTTAACAGAAGCGTAAAAACTTAGGTCAAAATGAAGAACACTGATTTTTAAAGAAGCAACAATTAGGTTTATTTGCATGTACCAGGAAATAGCTCATGTGCGCTGCTGTAAAAGCCAGGTTATTACTTTAGTGCGTGATTCTTTAGAAGCACTAGCTAAGTTAGCTTTGGGAACGGAATATGCCGAATGGAAGGATGCCGCAACTGGGAACATTCTAGAAAGTACGGAGATCTGCTTTTTGGGTTCTTCACTAGTTTCCAATCTTTGATTTCCAGGTTTTGGCTCGTTCGAACCCATTTTTTGCATTTCTGAAATCGAGGATGGCCTGAGCAATCTCTTCATCGGTGTTCATCACGAACGGACCTAGAGCAGAAAGAGACATTCAGAAAGTTCTGGGTGACGCTGATATTTTCTTCTATCACTAGAAATGGTATGTATTTCTAGAGTTCTTTTTTTAAAATTTTTAATGTTTATTTATTTTTGAGAGAGAAAGAGAGAGCGCGTGCACGAGCAGGGCAAGGGCACGGAGAGGGAGACAGAGGGAGCCCATTGGTGGGGCTCAAACTCACAGACCTTGAGATCGTGACCGAAGCCGAAGTTGGACACCTAACCAGCTGAGTCACCCAGGCGCCCCTGTATTTCTAGAGTTCTTAATCTGAAACTGTCCCAGGCACATCTGACCAGTAAAAGGTTATTCTGTGGCATCCAATCCATAAGGACTAGAATACAAGTTTCTTGGCTAGGACTGTGTATGATTATAAAGACCAGACTCCAGATACACAAATGTAATTGCATCATCCACTCAGCCATTGCACGTTGTCATCAGCAGTGACGATCTCTTTATTCAAAACATTCCTGGGTTTGGTTCTATCGCAATCATTTTTGTATTTGTTAGTTTTTTTTCTTTTTTTTTTTTAATTTAGGTGTAACTGACAAACAGCATCAGTTTCCGGTGGACAACGTAACGATTCGATATTTGTGTACACTGTGGAAGGATCTAGTTATCGTCCCCCACCGCACGCAGTTACAGAATTGTTTTCCCTCGAGGTGGGAACTTTGAAGATTTACCGTAGTTGTTAGTTTTATAGCATTAGCTGATAGCGAGCACTGCACGGATCTGATGCAAGGAATTGGCAAATCTCATCGCAGGTTTGGGGTCTCGGCAGTACACGAGGCTGTGTACTTACATGAGGGGTTTAGGTCCTTTTTGAAAATTTGTAGCAACTCGCTGACAGTAAACAGGAGGTTACAAAAATTACAAGTGAGGAAAACATCACATTCTGGATTTTCTAGGGGTCGGCAAACTTCTCCTGTAAAGGGCCAGATGGCTTGTATTTTAGATTTTGTGGGTCAAAGAGCGCCTGTCCCAACTACTCAACTCCTCCGTGAAAGTGCAGAAGTAGCCGCAGACAACAGGAGCGCGAATAGAGATGGCTGTGCTCCAAGAAAACTTGATTTACAAAAACACGCAGTGGACAGATTTCACCCACGGGTCACGGTTTGTTGGCACCTTTGTCTAATTTCTAGGTTTGAACTCGGGTTTTGCTACGAGTGGAGGTGGGGGAACGGCGCTAGGAGGAAGGACTGAAGGAGGAAGAGAACGAGGCACCCGCCACATAGGAAGAGGCTTTGGATGCCTTCTAGGGGAAAAGTGGGGGGATCATTCTGCAGGTGATCAGGAGTCCCCGGAGGGTGAAGGAGACAGTAACGTGATGTGATTTGCAGTTTTTGAAGATCGGGGCATCAGGGTAGAGGAGGCACACGGCCCGAGGGGCTGAGCTTTGATGGCGGAACCGCGCAGGGCGGCTGGGAGACGGGACCCTGGGGGCGTACAGCCGGGAGGTCAGCTCCGGATATTTTGACACGAAGGTACTGGAGACAACACAATGGCTTCCTGGCGGAGGCACTTGGTAAATCGCCGGAAACATGGAACTCGGGCTCATGAGAGAAATTTCATCTGGAAACAGACACTCGGACTGTATCAGGTAGGAAAGAACGAGGGAGCCCTCACGGGTAAAGTAAATAATCGATCCAAGAGGGCACCGCAGAGACGCCAACTTTTAAAGGACACACAGCATGACATCGCTGGTTTGGACTCGTGGAACACTTCTCCTGTCTCCCGATTATTTTTCTGTAAGAACGGCGCACTTCTGGGGTTCCACCCTGACACTGGCCTGGGGTCTTCTGCTGGGCTTCTCAGTTTAGAAGGTGTACGTGAATCGCCTGGGAATCTTATTAAAATGCGTCTTCTGATTCGGGAGGTCTAGAGTGGGGGTTGAGGCTGCAGATACTGTTGGTTCATGGACCACGCGGGGAGAAACAAGGGAAGCACGGGGAGCTTGGGGCCCTCCACGCCGAGTTGAGGAAGCCTGTCTCCTCAAATAGGAGGAGGAGGAGGAGGAGGAGGAGGAGGAGGAGGAGGAGGAGGAGGAGGAGGAGGAGGAG
The DNA here is from genome assembly GCA_030068075.1 of Paguma larvata. Classification (NCBI taxonomy): domain Eukaryota; kingdom Metazoa; phylum Chordata; class Mammalia; order Carnivora; family Viverridae; genus Paguma; species Paguma larvata. The sequence continues at coordinate 10,340,015 of CM057830.1, forward strand.
GAGGAGGAGGAGGGGAAGAGGAAGAAAACTACAACCAGAAAGCATGTTTTTGTTTTTCCTTTCCTTTTGTTTTTTGCTATATCGCTCAATTTCTTCTTTTTTTAAGTCGAGGTATAATGGACATACCTTGTATTAGTCTCAAGATGGACCACATAATGCTTTGATATTTGTATATAGTGTGAAACGATCACCACAATAAATCTACTTAATACCTGTCACCACACAAAGTTACAGATTTTGTTTCTTGTAATGAGAACTCTGAAGGCCTGTTCCCTTAGCAACTTTCTAATATGCACTGTAGGATTAGTGATTGTAACTGCCAGGCTGCACATTCCGCCCCCCGAAAAGCATGCTTTTTAATTGATCAACTCGAAGGGTTGCAGACACGATAATTACTTGATAGTTATCAATAATCTCATAAATACTCTTTCGAACTACAGTTTTCATCTTTTCTCTACTTAAACCTTTACGCTGCCTCCCGAGTAATAAAAATGCTGTGAGTTCAACCTCTCATTATATAGAACCTTATTATAGCAGACGGCACAAAACATGGGGTCAGGAGACCAGAGTTCGAATCTCAGCTCCACTACTAACCGTTGCTTCCCGTCAGAGAAGCCACAGGGGAGAGCGGAGGGCAACCCAACGCAGCGCGAGGCAGACGAGCAGGGTGGTTGGAAATGAGACAGCCTGACTGTGACGCAAGCTGTGCGGTCCTGGACAAGTCAATGAATCCTTCTACCTCTACTTCCTCACCTGAAGACTAAATGAATGTGCGGAAAGCACTAGCAAATCCTAGCAAATAATAAATGCTACCCAAATGTCTGTTAAGTAAATAAATTAAGTACATCGATTTTCCTCATTTATAAAAATGGACATGAGGCGCCTGGGTGGCTCAGTCGGTTAAGCGGCCGACTTCAGCTCAGGTCATTATCTCACGGTCTGTGAGTTCGAGCCCCACGTCGGGCTCTGTGCTGATGGCTCAGAGCCTGGAGCCTGCTTCAGATTCTGCATCTGCCTCTCTCTCTCTCTCTGTCCTTCCCCTGCTCATGCTCTGTCTCTCAAAAGTAAATAAACGTTAAAAAAAAAAAAAATGGACGTGACTACCTTGATACTGAGGACACTTCCTCTTCCAACATTCTACGACTTTCCATGCTGCATTTGTAGGCACATAACTAAGGACCCTCCCTGAGAAGAAAGACGAGGTCCTTCGCTCGTTCATTAAACCAGCACTGGTTCCCAAACAGCCAGGAGATGGTTGTGGCTGTCTTCAGATGTGCGCAGGTAAAAGAACAACTTTCTGGGGCTTAAAAAGTTATAAAAAAGAACGAGCGAACCAAACAAGATGCTTTGCCTCTCGCTAACAGATGTCAGGGCACATATCCGTCTTGTCTGGTGACTCGGAGTTTGCATGGGTGGCCACATGCGGTGTTCCTGACCTCCGAGCCTCTGAGACGGGCTCCCCGTCTAATACGAACGGACGATGGCCTCGAGTGGACACACCCCTTCGGTCTGTCACCGAGTTTGGTCAGACTCTTGTGTCTCCTCATTGGTGCGGGAGAGATCGTTAAACTCGAAAGCCTTGGATCCCACACGTCCCTTTCCCACCTAAATTCTAGTCGCTGTGAATCAAGAGGATGACTCCTCTCAATCGGTCTCCAGGCTTTTTCCAGAAGAACAAACTATTTTGGCGCTCTTCGATCAAGATAAAAGGAAGCAAGGACCGTGAACTTTTGGAGTGGAAACTGAAGCATGCAAAGGGGAGGGCAAGAGCTACAGGCTTCGTGGAGTATAATTTCACGTTTTCCCCGAAAGTCATTAACAGAACAAAGAAGAATATTTTTTAAATACTTTTTTAATTTTTAAGTACTCTCTACACTTAATGTGGGGCTCAAATTCACAACCCTGAGATCGGGAGTCGCACCCTCTGCTGACTGAGCCAGCCAGGCACTCCAGAGAAGAATGGTTTTTAAATAATCAGTGTTCGGGGCGCCTGGGTGGCTCAGTCGGTTGAGCGTCCGACTTCGGCTCAGGTCACGATCTCACGGTCTGTAAGTTCGAGCCCTGCGTCGGGCTCTGCGTTGACAGCTCGGAGCCTGGAGCCTGCTTGGGATTCTGTGTCTCCCTCTCTCTTTGCCCCTCCCCAGCTCATTCTTTCTCTGTCTCTCTCAAAAATAAACAAACGTTAAAAAAATAAATAAAATAAATAATCGGTGTTCTTTAAATGTATGATCAGCTGGGGCTCTTTTTTCTGAAATCATGGTGTATGTATGGGAATTCATGCAAGGCAAAGTAATATAATGGGTTTTTAATACATGCTATATGTAATAATATATGTTTTATAGGCATTCATCTAAATAAGTTGGCAAAAATACTTTTAAAATTTTTTTACTATTTAAGAGAGAGAAACAGAGAGTGAGTGGGGGAGGGGGCAGAGAGAGAGGGAGACACAGAATCTGAAGCAGGCTCCAGGCTCCGAGCCGTCAGCACAGAGCCCGACACGTGGCTGGAACTCAAAAGCTGTGAGATCATGACCTGAGCCGAAGTCGGCCGCTAACCGGCTGAGCCCCCCCGGGCGCCCCGGCAAAAACATTTTTTAATAAAAATAAACTAATACTAAGCTGGAGTCTATGTCCTTTTAGATGTTTTGCATTTAATAAAACAACGATATTATGAAGAAGTCGAGACAAAGAAGTGAGGTGACTGGATACTTATTCCGGGATTTTCTGCCTCTATTTGTGTTTTTTTTTTTTTTTTTTAATAGTGTTTCAAATAATTTAGAAACTTCCAAAGGAATCTTCTTAAGGGGTCCCTATTTTTCATGAAAAACACAATAGACTACAAACGGCGTTGAAATCTCCGTGGATTTTCGTAAAGATAAAATGATATTCAAGCAGCAGGCCACACCACCTTTCTTGAAGTTCAAGTTCCCTATGGCACAACGCACGACACTATTTTTGTTTTCCCCATAGTGCTAAGGTCAGTGTCGTACACATGATGGGCACTCGCGAAATGTCTGTGTACGAGAGAGAGAGAACGAATGTGGAAACGAATGCCACGTATGTATTTTCCTTGGCCAATGGAGCGACACAACACAATCTCTGAATTTAGAGACAACGAGACAGGAGAGAAATCCAGCTACTCCTCCCAGTAATACTATACCGGTACACTCCTTTCAAAGAAGAAAATCAACCAAGAAAATTTTCATCGTTTGGGGCTTACCATGCTGGACGACCGGTTCTCCCAACGGCTCCCCAGCAATTAGGATGAAGTGGTTTCTCTCGGGATCCTCAAGTCAAGAAGAAAACATCAAACAATAAACATGCATATTTTCGAAGGTCAAATTAGACATCATTTGAAGCTGGCGTGCTGGCCAAACGGACTATGTCACTAATTCTGCATATAAATTCCGGAAATATTTTCCGTGTAAACGCTCAACATGGAGATGCGTATTCCTTTTAGTTTTCAAGTTTTATTTTTATTTAAGTACTCTCTGCACCCCTTGTGGGGCTCGAACTCACAACCATGAGATCAAGAGTCACACACTCCTCGGACAGAGCCAGCCCTGGAAACGCTTATTCCTTAAGACGACTGGTAGGAATCAGCACTGGAGAGTAAGTCCAGACCACAAAAGATTAACCTTCTCAGACAAGGCGGGAGAATGCAAATTAAGATTTTTCTTTGACTGGGAACACCTTTAAGACAAACTATGTCATTTACTTATTACAGGGTTTATAATCTCCCATTAACCATTTTTAAAAGGGAAGATTATGCAAATTCAAAAGTAAGATGGTATTACTTTTGACATTTATCGTTCTTAATGTGAAACATGCCCCCGAAATGTTGCACTCAACGGAACCTCAGAAAAACAGCCAAGTGGCATCTGCTCAGGTAAATTTCTCTCCAAAAGGGTAATATTATATTCAAGTCTCCAAAAGTTGTTCTTTAGAGGGGTGCCTGGGTGGCTCAGTCGGTTAAGCATCTGACTCTTGGTTTTGGCTCGGGTCACGATCTCACAGTTTTGAGGGTTCGCGCCCCGCATCGGGCTCAGAGCCTGCTTGGGATTCTCTCTCTCTTCCTCTCACAGAGACAACTCTCTCAGAGACAACTCACGCTGCCTCTGTCTCCCTCAAAATATAAATAAATACTCTTAAAAAAAAGTTTTTCTTCAGAATTAAGATAGATTTTTTCCCCCTGAAACTGAAAAAAAGTAGTAATTATAACATCTGGTGTGAGGGTGGATGCAGGGAAAGACACACGTTTACAGATCCTTGGGGAGATTTTAAATTGATACATCAGGGGCGCCTGGGTGGCTAAGCGGCCGACTTCGGCTCAGGATATGATTTCACTGTCTGTGAGTTCAAATCCCGCGTCGGGCTCTGTGCTAATGGCTCAGAGCCTGGAGCCTGCTTCGGATTCCGTGTCTGCCTCTTTCTCTGCCCTTCCCCTGCTCATGCTGTGTCTCTCTGTCTCTCAAAAATAAATAAATGCTTAAAATAAATAAATAAATAGATAGATAAATAAATTGATACATCAGTCCTTCCAGAGAACACTTTGATAATACGACCCCAAGACCCCAGGATGACCGATGCCCTCCGACCCAGTCATGCCAGAGAAACCAGCAGAAGATGTCGTAAGCCACTGGAGTTTGGGGTGATTTGTTAATCACTAATAGATAACTGAACACTATGTAATTCTTTTGAGGCACCTCTTAGGTTTATCGAACTTAGAATAAAATAATAAATCAAGCAAAAATGATTAGGTACTTTAAAACAAAGCCTTCCAAAAAATTTTTAAAACTTCACCTTACTCTAATAATATAGCATGTTTCTAAACATGCGATACGATAATTATACTATGTATGATGTTTACATGCTCCTGATACAAAGCTCTTTTAAAAATGGTTTAATTTTTTAATTTTATACATTTTAGGTTTTAATTTTCTTATTTTCGAGAGAGTATGTGGGCAAGTGGGGGAGGGGCAGAGAGAGAGAGAGAGAGAGAGAGAGAGAGAGAGAGAGAATCCCAACCAGGCTCTGTACTGTCAGCGTGGAATCCGAACGTGGGGCTCGAACTCATGAACCGGGAAATCATGACCTGAGCCAAAATCAAGAGTCAGACGCTTAACCGACTGAGCCACCCAGGCGCCCCTCTAATACAAAGCTCTTTAATTAGAAATCATTATAATGTTACTAGTACCAGAAGGCTTATCCCTGGAGTCAATAAAAATAAATCATGAATTCTTTAAACTTCCATTTAGTAAACACACACACACACACACCCCAATTCGTATTATACAGGACTGAAATTGATTTCTCCTCCCATCTCCAACTTTAAAATATTAAAGGGCACTTTTGGGTAGAACGGTTTCTGCAGAAATCTTAATTTACTCCCTACAGTCCCCGGGCTGCTGTCACTTATCCACCCAGGGGACATTTTATGGTTATCAGATCTCAAAGGGATTCAGAGCTGGAAGACAGAAAAGTGCTACCAGAGAGGAATACAAGAAAAAAGCTAAACGTCAATGATGAAAATGGAAAAAAATATGGAAAACAGGCAAAGAAGCCTAAAACGTAGTCTAGGACCACTTACCGTGGAAGCCAACAGGCTCTAAAGACACCATGGCACTGTACAGCTCAGGACAGTAACATACTTGCTGATTCATGAGTAAGTTAAATTGTGCACAATGTAACCCAATCCCACAGGAAAGGGTAGGGTTTCCATCTGAAATGATCTTTTTTTTTTTTCAATATCATGTTTAAATGACTAAAAATTCAGCTTAAAAAATGCAGTTATCAAGAAACATTGATTTCCAAAGAGCTCTAGAGTGGTGAAATTTTAGAGTGAATCAACAGACATTTGAATGAAAAGTATTTTAGAAAACTAGTTCTGATCATCGGGACTACATCCTGTAGAGTTTAACCTGAAAGAAGGTGTCATGCATAGTGTTCTGAGGTGCTTTTTTCAGCGACATGCTTGAGTTTTAGGGTCAGGGGGCAGGCGAGAAAGGGTTGGGGGTTACGGGAGAAGGGGAGCAGAAAGGCCGACTTATTGTGTCACGGATACACCGAGTCCTCAGGATGTAAGTTTCTTTCTTTTTTTTAAGAATGTAAGTTTCCTAATTCAGACGATGCTTCTGTTGAGAATGGCAAAATGTCCCAGTTTACACATTTAGGGATGGTGATAAAGTTTAAAAATAAAAGCTTTGCTTCTTTTGATATGACTCGGATCAAATGATGACTTTCGGTTTATAATTTGGACCGTAAAAGAAAAGGACCCTGGCATTTGATCTGAAATGAGAAATGATTTCACTGCTGGGTATTGAGGAGGAGTTCGGGAGTTTGGTTTTCCCTTGCAGAAACCTGAACGATGCCCCAAGCTTCCTTCAAGGCCTTTTCCACAAAATTAATCTCTCAGTAGCTCCTTCTTCTCTATGCTAAACCAGATGTTTGATGTCCTTTCGTTTCTTAGATGTATCTTTTTTTTCTTCCCTTGCGTAGCCCTCTTTAGTGAAAGCTGATCATCTTTCTGGATATTCAGTGGAGTGCTGATGTGGTTATGAGTCCCAACTGCCCTTACCTTGAAAAGTCCTTGTCTACAGCGACCTTGGGGAGCGTGTCAAATGATGAAAATCACGCACAGGAAAACGGAATGAAGAGCTGTTTCAGACGTGAGTCCCCGTGGGGATCTAAGTAAATTTCTGGGGTGGGATGAAAAGACGCCACGCAAAGGGAACAGGGGCCCACTTACTGCTTCGTGTCTAGCTACCGGACGGAAGGTCATGAGCTTTTAGGGCCCAGACCGTGTCTTTTCCTTTGGTGAACCTTCTCAGAGTTCTTAGTTCAGAGTTAGGCCCTTCTGGGTTTATTGAATAATTTACTTTTAGAAATTGCTCCTGTTCTCCCAATAAATACTCCCGCCAAGATATGCCTGGAGTTCCAATGATACCAACAGACGCTCAACACCCAGCTGAAGGCCCTAGGATTCATTGAAATGCTGGTGACTCCTGCGCTCTTGAGAATGTGCTCACAGGTGGGCTGAATCTGAAGCTTGAGACGGCAGGAGGACACTGAGGATGGCTCTGACGGCACGCTTCAGGTTTAAGAACACTTAGTCTAGTGACACGTTACCTGGAGACAGCTACCAGAGAGAAACTGGGTTTTCGCACGACTTACTTGCACGTAGTTCTTCTTACTGGATTTCACTCTTTACACTTCTTAGGCCAATTGAAAGATAAAGCAATCAACTGTTGTCGGTTTTCACAAGCTAACGGTCATGAATTATTACATATAAGGAAGCAAAAAAGGTTGTCTCTAATTTTAAGAGGGTGTTTTGTTTCTGTCTTTCAGTCTTTATTTTAACCAAATGTCAATCTGTATTAATTCTAGCGAGTTCCCCGTGAGTGGCAGCAATTAAAGAGTACCAGGCTCTCAAGTATTGCTTTGAGGGCAGCTAAGGAAGAAGAATCGATTGTCTACCTTGACAAACTACAAGTGAATCTGCTAATCCACGAAGCTTAGGACTTTCTCAGGAGGACAGCAATATAAAGACGCATCTACAGGGGACATTGAGCCTTTCCTATAAAACCTATGTGCTCCTGATCAGGGAGCCATCCTGGCGACAAGAGCACGAACCGTGGGCCAGTGTGGCCCAGGGAGCCTTAGTCCCTGAAACAGAGGCTGTTCCAGGGTGGCCGGTACAGTCCGGGGTTAAATGGAGAAGCACGGAGGCGATCCCAGTCTGTGAGAACTCTGAAAAAGGTTAAGACGATTTTGAAGCCACTCTAGGAGTTTGGGCTTCCTCCAAGAAGTCAAAGGGTCTGGCCTAAACGCTGAAATCTAGCATAAACCAAGTCTCCTGTAGTGCCATGTGCCATGGCAGACTTCAGAGGAAGGGCCACAGGCGGCAATCCGCCTTCGGGAAGAAGACAGGGGTCTCTGAAGCCTAAAATGCGCCGGCCTAAGACAAGTCAGATGCTAAGATGGTGCAGGAAACCTGGGGACAGAAATGACGCGAATGATATCAACCCTTGCGAGCGAGAGAGAGAGAGAGAGAGAGAGAGAGAGAGAGAGAGAAGGGGCAGAGAGAGGGAGACAGAGGATCTGAAGTGGGCCCTGCACTGAGAGCAGAGAGACCAACGTGGGGCTCAAACTCACGAACTGTGAGATCATGACCTGAGCCGAAGTCGGACGCTCAACCCACTGAGCCACCCAGGCGCCCCCCCCCCAAATCCTTATCCTTGACCACAACTCAGGGCAAATGGGATTAAGGGGAACGTTGGGAAGTCACCTCTTCCTTCTCTAATCCTCGGGCTTAGTTCCGAGTGAAGATAACCCCGGCCTGGGGCCCGGAGCAAATCAGGACACTTCATAGAAACAGCTTTGTGCCCTGAACCTTAGGGCCTAAAGTCTGAATCCTCATGACGTAACGTGGATCTGACATGACTCTCGTTAAAGTAGGTGTTTAGATCAGCGAACCTTCTGGCTACCATTACCGGGCACCCGCTACGTGCTAGACCAGGGGTTGGCAAACTTTTCCTCGTAAAGAGCCAGAGAAGAAGTATTTTAGGCTCTGCGGGTCACCTAGACTCTGCTGCGCCCGCTCGCTGTACTGCCGCGGAGTGAAAGCGTCCCGAGACAAACGGAAATGAATGGGCACGGCTGTGATCTGACCAAACTTTATTTACAAAACCAGGCTCGAATTTGGCCTACTGGACGTAACTTGCCGGCCCCCGTGCTAGACCTGGGGCAGACTCCTGACACACTTTCTAGCAACTCTGTGCAGATGGCATCATTATTTCGGTTTTGTAGACAGGGAAACCGAATCTCAGAGAGGTTGGGAAAATTGTCCCAAGTCACCCAGCTAACGAGCGGCAAGGCCAAGATTCACACCTTCGCCATCTCCTTCCCGTTGTAACCTCAGGCGGACTTTCTACTTACTCACGGATAGAAGCCTCACACACCCATTGAAATAGGAACTTTTAAAAGTAAGTTTTTCATCGAGATCTTTCTAAAGCCTGGATGGCTCTGGCGGCGCTCGTACCCAGCAATAATGACACAAGTCCCCATGACAGAGCAGTGCCCCTGGGGCCAGTGAACTGCTGTTTTAGCCAACTCTCGGCTAGCTCAGCTGCCCCCCTCCCCGCCCCATCCGCCTTTCTGGCTCCCCTCAGCAACTCTCTCTGGTGGTTCACTCCCGTTTCCAAATCCTTGTTATCTGCAGCGTGCCCTCTGCTAGATTATGGGAAGAGCTGAGGTGTCAAGTTAAACCCGATAATGTGACGCACAAATCCACGACCAGGAGGCTCTGCTCTGTGTGCGGCTTCTGGGCCTCCTTCCCGCGCTGGCCTGAAACCATTTCTGTGGGTCGGAAGTGGCGCTTTCAAACAGTCCAACCTAAGAAATGAGGCCCACGGACCCCGAGATGGGCCTTCCCTCGGGCGCTCCTGAGGTTTCCCTTCTATTTACTCCGTGGGTGCGCGGCCGCGAAAGCGGGCGAAGACGCCATAATTCTTCAAAGCCACCGCTGAGGTCGTGTCCAGCCCTCCTTCTCAAATGCATCTTGTCAGAAGCTTTTGCACAATCGTGGCTTCGATCCTCTTTGTTAGAGTGATGCGAAGCCATCGGACTGGCTCAGCAGGCTCACGAGAGAGGGAGACAGTCACCCAAGGGCATGAAACAGAAACCTCGGAGGCTCTACCTAAGAAGCAGGGGTTCAACACAAAGGGCCCATGAGGCCCATCACACGCGCCTCTCAGCTCGAAGTGAGGCTGTCGTGTCAAGGGCTCTTTGTGAGCAGAGATCTGCATTTGTTCCCCCAGAGGGCTGGTCCATTCTCCCGGATGCTACAAATAAACCAACCGTATGAAGAAAGAAAATTAAGAGACAAGGAAGCACTTGTTTCCAGATTCAAATCTCCAGGGGTGAACAACAGACTGCAAGCGATTCCCGAAGAGGAGGGGTCAGCGTGGCTAAAACCTTAAAATAAGCCGACAGAAGGAACGGATGTTCATGAAAGGGGTTGGCAAATTTGTGGCACAGTTTCTCGGCCTAAGGGAGAGAGAACATTTTCCAGCCACACAGAAGAGGCAGGAGGCACGGACCTGTAAACGAGTCGAAAGTGCGATTTACGGAAGCAACAGATGATTAATACGTACCCTGTTCTGCACCTGGACGCGGTCTCCCTCCCCCAGCACCGCTGTGTGGTGAGGTTCTATTTTTTGTTGTGCACCCTCAGGCCCTACAAAAGAGACGAGCCGTGAAACCGAATGTTCTTCACAGTACATTTATCGTACGGTCACGAATTTGGCGAACTACGTCGCTGCAACACGAGTGTCAACCTCAGAACTAAAGACTCAGGAATCTTAGGATGCTGTGGTTTCAAGTGTCATTAGGGAAACACACATGCAATCGCACCATACACCTCTCCTTCAAAAAAATTTTTTTAATGTTTATTTATTTTTGAGAGACATAGAGACAGAGCGTGAGCTGGGGAAGGGCAGAGAGAGAGGGAGACACAGAATCCGCAGCAGGCTCCAGGCTCTGAGCCGTCAGCACAGAGCCCAACGCGGGGCTCGAACTCACAGACCGTGAGATCATGACCTGAGCCGAACTCGGCCGCTTAACGGACTGAGTCACCTGGGCGCCCCTAAACTTCTCCTTTTAACACTGGAACGACCTCACTGAATTAAAAAAACAACACTGTTCAGAGGTGGGGACCTGGCAAATGACGAAAGGGTCCACGGCACAGAGAAGGTTAAGGCCCTCTGTCCCAGAAGCAGTGGTGTGCCGATCAAGGTTCAAAAGTGGCTTTGGGGGAGAAGCGGGAGAAGGAGCCTGATCTTTGGCGTGTGCTCGTGTCCGTGGAGAGGCCCCCGCTGCGGCCAATTTCAAGCTGCCAACGCGAGGCCAGGAAGGAGACGCACCATCAGCTCCCGAGAGTCAGCGACGGCCGCCCCGGCACACCGCCAACGGGTCCTTCTCTACCGAAGATCCGGGTCCACAGATGTGCCAGAAGTGAGCTAGGGAACTCCACGGACTGTACACTCAGGCCTGGGTCTGGCAACGAGACAGAGGTCTGGCAGTCTAAGAAGAATCCCATCTAGAGCTGGGTAAGATCTTTAACTGTGACACGGAGGCGCATTTTATTAAGTGCGCTTTACGGAGATTCCCTGGGAGCCACGGATCACGTCCATTACCTTGCACTCATTCACACGCAACACCCACACGCGTTCTGCGCGCGGTCTACTCCGGGCCCCACATTTTGTCGGGTTTTACCGGCCCGTGAGCCATCCTGGATTTAGAAACAAGGAGTTCATGTTTTCCTAAGAGCACCAACCCTAACTTTATACAGAGCCCACTTTCTGCCCGCTCTCTTTGCTGTTCTAGGAGGGGAACCACGGGTTTCCAGGTCTGTCGTCGGAAGTGTAGCTTGCTTGTTATTTTATGAAAAATTTTTTTAATGTTTATGTTGGGGGGGGGGCAATGCATGTGCACATGAGCGCGGGAGGGGAAGAGAGGGAAAGAGAGAATCCCAGGCCAACTCCGGGCTCGATCTCAGGAACCGAATGGTGAGATCGTGACCTGAGCCGAAATCAAGAGCTGGATGCTTCCCCGACGGAGGCACCCAGGTGCCCCTCTTTTATGAAATGTTTAAAACGGGAGCCCCGAAAACAAAGCCTCGCCTATATCCCTAGCGGTTCTGTGTCCCTTCACCCACCTGGTTATCTCCTGAACCTGAAACAAGTCTCGAAGAAAATGTACTTTATCGCTTCTGACTACTTTCAATTAGAAACAGAGCCAAATCAGATAATAAATAGTTTCCGCTGAGAAGCTTTGCCAAGAATGTTCCATCTAATAGTGTGCTTCAGGAAGACTGAACTGGAAACAATTGAATCGCAGATATTTTGGTTTGCCTCAAGAGTCCTAAAAGGGCAAAATACTTTAAAACGTATTTTCGAGTCGGTGCTGCCGCTTCGGTGTGATTAGTTGCTGGGCAACTTTCCCCCCCATAGGCCACATTTCCTCTCTCTTCTCTTTATAAGAACTGCTGACCCCGGGACTGGCCATTCCACACATTCTGGCACTTTCAGGAGAGTTTGATAGCATCGATTTTATATGCACAAAGCTCTCTTATCTGATACAATCAGGGTCATTGACTGAAAAAGACTGCCTCCAACATTTTAAAGTTTCAAATATTTATTTTGAGAGAAAGAGAGAGAGAGAGAGAGAGAGAGAGAGAGAGAGAGAGAGAGCGCACACGCATGCAGGGGAGGAGCAGAGAGAGAGAGAACCCCAAAGAGCTTCTGCACTGTCAGTGCAGAGCCTGACACCGGCTCGATCCCATGAACCGTGAGACCACGCACCGAGCTGAAGTTAAAAGTCAGATACTTAACCGCCTGAGCCACCCGGGCGCCCCTCTGCGGTTTAGAGTGTAAACATGCATACATTTGCCGATCTTTAGAAAGACAGTTAAAGTGAGACTGCTGGCTGGATTGAAGCACTGTCTTTCTGAAGCAGAACTATATTGACTGCATCCACTGAAATCCTTCTAGACGATTTGTTTCCCCCGATCTTTTTCGGTCATCTTCCCGATACTAATTCAAAGGCTCTTCTTCAGCAATTCACTTTTACAAAGCATTTGGCTTAGTGGTTCTAGAAATGCCAACCTTTTTGTGCTCGCGTCATTAGTTTGCATATTGCTTCACTGAATCGCATAATTGCAGTTATTAGCGCAACTGGCCTAATATTTGAGATGTGAGGTGTGCTTGAACGTGGCTGGAGGGAGTAGCAATGGGCGGGCAGACCAGGGTTGCCGACCACCCTAGCGTCCAAGCACCTCATGCCGGGTGCTCCCCGGGGAATGAGGACATGGCTCAGTCCGGTTCATTCTAGGTGAGCAGAGGTCAATTTGGAGGGTTTCCCGTGTTCCCCCACCTGTACTGAGCTCCGGGGGCTGTGTCAAACTGAATACTTGCCAGAACCAGAAGCAATGGGCTGAGCGCGGACTAAATATGAATAATTACTTGTTTAAATAAGCCTGAAACACCTCGCTACCCGGATAAGCCAGTTAGGAGTCATTTCAATAACCACGGACAAATATTTTTAGATTTCTAAATATATTTTTTTAAGTTCATTGATTTTTGAGAGAGAGAGACAGACACAGCGTGAGTGTGGCAGGAGTAGAGAGAGAGGGAGACACAGAATCGGAAGCAGGCTCCAGGCTCTGAGCTGTCAGCACAGAGCCCAAGACGGGGCTCAAGCCCACAAATCGTGAGATCATGACCTGAGCCGAAGTCGGACGCTTAACCGACTGAGCCACCCAGGTGCCCCTCTAAATTTATTTTCTAAGCCCAAACAGTATCCCTGACACTCACCCCTCCAGGAGGCTGACATCCAAGCTGTCGTTCTCATCTCAAATGCAGGCAGGGGGTTCGGCGCTAGTATCTGGGGATATTGGCTTTCTATGTGGTTTTTAGTTTCTGATTTTTTAAAATCATATACTGTACATATTTCAGCCGAGGGCCGGTCGAAGGGACTGTTGCCTCTGGAAAGGACGGTCGTCGAAGATCTCCAGCAACTTAAAGCCTCCACCTGTCCTTTATTCGCCATCTCCTAACGTCTGTCTTCTAAGAACTTCCTGCAGCGATGAATGTGTTTGAGTCCCCCGCCATCTGCATTTTATGGCATCTCCCCAGATTACTTTCTCAACCCAAACTGCGGTCTATTTATCCCAGCCCAGTGCACGTGTGTAACAGCCATCTCCACAGAACGGAGGTGCAGGACATTTTGGAAAAGGCAATTACGTGCTGATCAGTTCCCGCCCTCCGCGGCTGGCCGCGGCCAATGCTGGCTTTGAAAGCAAGATAACATGGAGGCGGTAACGTCAGAAAGTGTTTTCTGGATTCTCTCATATAGATTTTATACGTCGGTACATATTTAATAACTATCTCTGCTTTGTCTTTTTTCCTCTGGTGATTTATTCTCGCCCTTTTGCTTTTCTCATGGACATCTCTGTTAGGGGGAGTGGGTAGGAGGAAAGGAAGGAGATAAAATTCAGTTGAGGTCACTTGGCCTGTCGCTCATTGGCCAAAGCCGAGTCCCAGGAGGCCAGTTATGCGAGCTGGATTCTCTCCGCGGTCCGGTTTACCCCGGACAGATGCAAGTTCGCGCCAACGCTGCAGACCGTGACCCCACTTCCTGCCAGATGTTTTGCACTTGTGGCCCGTGGTCATGAGAGGTGACCAGGCCACTGAAGAGAAATGACTCCGGAAACTCCTGCCTCACCTCGAGACAAACAAGCGGATGTACTGGTCATTCTTATCCCTCCAACTGCTGAAGCTTGTCACTTGTTCAATTTTTGGGCTGAAGGTCTGTCAGGAAACAAGGCTGTAACTACTGACTAAAATAGGTTTTGAATGCCAGAGGGGAGGGGACAGCGGGGGATGGGTACGTCCCTATGGGGACAGATGGCAGCTACAGGTGTGGTGAACATAGTACCAGCTGTAGGCCAGGAGAGCCACTGCCGTCACCTGAAACTAATGTCACATTGTGTCTCAACTATACTTCAATTTAACGAAAACAGGTTTTAAAACTGACTTGTTGGGGCGCCCGGGTGGCTCAGTTGGTTAAGCGACCGACTTCGGCTCAGGTCATGATCTCACGATCTGTGAGTTCGAGCCCCACGTCGGGCTCTGTGCTGACAGCTCGGAGCCTGGAGCCTGCTTCACATTCCGTGTCTCCCTCTCTCTCTGCCCCTCCCCCACTCATGCTCTGTCTCTCTCTGTCTCAAAAATAAATAAATATTTAAAAAAAAGCTGACTTGTTATTTTTTCTCCCCTTCATCCTCCACACCACCATTCACACCAAGATAAAATAGAAGCTTTTGTAGAGTCCAGAAGCTAAGAAAGGTTTTTACATTCTTAAATGGTATCAAAAGAAAAGCATTTCGTGACACGTGAAAAATCTATGAAATTCACATTTCAGTGGCCATGAAGTTTTATGAGACGAGCCTCCCCCCCAACTGTTCACATATCACCGTGGCTGCTTTGGTGCTACACGGGCAAGAATGAGTCGTTGCGGGGCGCCTGGGTGGCTCAGTCGGTTGAGCGTCCGACTTCAGCTCAGGTCATGATCTCACGGTCTGTGAGTTCGAGCCCCGCATCGGGCTCTGTGCTGATGGCTCAGAGCCTGGAGGCTGCTTCAGATTCTGTGTCTCCCTCTCACTCTCTGCCCCTCCCTTGATCATGCTCTGTCTGTGTCTCTCAAAAATAAATAAACGTTTCAAAAAAAAAAAAAAAAAAAGAATGAGTCGTTGCAACTAAAACTGGACGGTCCGTGGAGACGGAAACATTTACCATCTGGCCCTTTGTAACGCGTTTGCTGCCCCTGCCTTTTCTCCCACACAGGCGCTTCTGGTATCGTTACCGCCTTAGAATTCACGCACTTTCTTTATTACTTTCCATTTGTGCAGATTATTTTGCTTCTCTTGAAACCACAAGTCAACGGCGCTACCTCTGTAAAAATGCTTTTTACTCTCCATTTGCGTAAAGTGCTTTGTGACACTCAAGATTTTCAAAAGCTCGTAAGACGAATGATGCCTCATCTCTTCTGGAAGTCTAACACAGTTTACTCGTGATCCCTGCACCACTACGAGGTTTTTTCCATCCTTTTTCAGATGCTAGAATGTGCTTCTGACCCATAACTGAAACGCTATTCAGTGAAAGAGGAGCTAAGGCCATTTTTACTGTTAAAAAATCAAACACGAGGGTTTGTGTTACCACTATTTTCCAGAAGAGTAATTTGAGGCCACTCGAGTCTCCTTCTGGAGAGCATGAAGAATGGTTTAAGTGGTTCTGGGTATCCCCTTCACGTCTAGAGCAGATGTCATCAGTAAAGCAGCTGTCTGGGGCTGGCGACGTATCACCCACGGGGGCGGCCGTGTCAGGGCCGCGGGGAGACCGCTCATTGCTGAGGCGGCTGGCGTTCGGGAGAGGGGGTGCGGGGCACCCACCCCAGAAGGTCTCTGAACTGATGGTGTTGGCCTGCCCCGCCCCCCTCCACACCCCCCATCACCGTCACGAGGAGCAGGGAAGAGGCGAGGGGGGGCTGCTTGTCTTACTTTATTCTCCCAGAAGCACAGCCCGGGATGTTTAAGTCCGAGGAGTGTAAGCAGCAGGCGGGTGCAGGAAACAGCAGGCCAGGATCCGGAGCGGCAGGTGAGGGAAAGCGTGTGCCCGCGGTGTGCGGCTGGGACATAATCCCTCGGGGAAACGCTAGGAAAAGGCCTCACACGCGGGCCTCGGCTAGCCCACCGGAGGGGTCGGGTGGCTTCTGGGCACGTCCGTTCCCCGGCCCTTTCGCCCTGCCCTGCCCGGGGTGGAGCTGCCTTCCCCGCTTCAGAGAAAGCCTCGGGCCAGGACACGCAGATGCCGCTGCTCGATGGACGGTGGCCGGCGGGCCCGCGGAGCTAAGGCGTCAGGGGTGTGGGCAGGGCACACGCTACGGCACTTGTCCGTCAGTCCCAGGGAGGGACCTGCCCGGCGCCCGCGCGTCTTCCAGGAGGACAGGCAGGGTGGGAGCGGCCTGCTCCTGGGCCGCAGGGCCGGCTAAAGAGGGTGGACCGGACAAGACACAGCAGACGGCGCGGTCGCTGGGTTGTGTCGTACAAAGATTCTGGTCCCGGGTCTACAAGTAACTGTCTTTAGACTTTACTTTCTTCATCCATAAAATGAGGGGTGTGTCTTGAACACCCCTCCTGGAGCAGACTCAATAAGAAACGCTTATACAGGCCTTAACATAAGGGAAACCCAGGGGCGCCTGGGTGGCTCAGTGGGTTGGGCATCCGACTTCGGCTCCAGTCACGATCTCACAGTTCCTGAGTTCGAGCCCCGCGTCGGGCTCTGTGCTGATGGCTCAGAGCCTGGAGCCTGCTTCGGATTCCGTGTCTCCCTCTCTCTATCTGTGCCTCCCTGGCTCTCACTGTCTCTCTCTCAAAAATAAAAAAAACATTAAAAAAAAAAAAAAAAAAAAAGGGAAAACCAACTTTGAGATTCCCCAGAGGCGCCTGGGACTGCAAATTCACCTCCTTCCACCTCCCAGGAGACAGAGTCCTGCTCCCCTGAGCCCGCTGGCGCCAAGTCCCTTCATCAGCATGGAGGTCGCCAGCCTCACCGCCAGCCTCGCCACGAGATGTCAACCCACGGGAACGTGCCCGGACCTTCCATCTGCGCGCAGGCCGCAGCGAAATGGCCGCTGTGGTGACTGGGGTTCATATTCTCCTCCCTCACCGAACACGCTGGAAGCTGACAGGTGGCCTGTCCTGGGTGTACCAGGCCGCACGGGGACGGAGAGAGGGCTGGGGCCACACAGGAGGCGGCGGAGTATTTGACTGCATGAAAGGGTTCATCTTGCTTCTCCTCCCCCTCGGTACTTTAAACGACAGCGCGCCTGAACCCAAAGCAAAGAGCCATCACTTACCAATATATACATTTCCAGATATGGTATAAATGAAGCTTGTCCACCCTGAAAAAGGACCAGAAACGTTAAAAGGTTAGGGTCCACGATGCCAAAAGGAACAAAAATACAATAATATAATTTTACCAATATCTCTGAAATATACATACTGTATGTAAATTTCTATAACCGACTCAAAAGAGGAGATAAAATCCTTTATTTTCTCTGAGACACATATTTCAACATTTAACTTCGACGAGCTGCTTAAAACACACCCTGTTACACCCACACACGCACAAGTATGGACACACATACACGCGTTCCCCTAAGCCTAAGTGACTTGGGCCCGAATGTCCTAGAGTCATTTGGCTTTAGTCACCAGTGAACTCACTCCCTTTCACCTCTCCTAAAGGAGAGGCCCAGTTCCAGGGATGTGGAGGATGCGGAGTCTTTGGGGGTACCAGTGGGGTTCCGCTGGCCCGTGCGCTCCCTGGAGTTGAGCACGCAATTTGCCAAGCGTGTAAACTGCTCTGTGGAGCGAGGACGCGGCGGCCACCCGATTTCTACTGTGACGCGCGGTGCCAAGAGCTCAGAACCACAGACAGCCTGCCACTCGCTCTCCCGGTGACCTCCACGGGCGTCTGCAGCCACGGCCCAGACGGGACGCTGCCGTGCCGCTGGGAGACCTGAGTCCGGATACGGCAAGCTCGAACCAGAATCGGGACGTCGCTCCTGTGCCTTGGGCGGAAAAGGAGAAGCTGTGGGAAGCGAACGCAGGGTAGAGTTCAAGGTGGAACGGCAGGGCCCTCGCTGGGATGTCTGTGAGAGTCAACGCGGTGACCGAGTGAATAAACCAAGGGCGGGTGCGGAAGGATCACGGGGGACAAAAACACACTCTGGGGATGCAGTTGCGATGCCGGTGGGCTGAAACACACACGAAAGGCACAAGAGACAAGGTGTCACTGACAGCCTCCCGGCGGAGGGGGGCTGGGGGGAGGGTCCGGTTAAGAAAATCCAAAGGCTGGCGCAACAAACCAAGACACGTGGGTGGACGCCGGAGGCGATTTCGTCGCCCTCCCATATCCCGACTGCTCCTCTCTGAGGTTTTACCAGACCGAGGCCAAGCTGAAGGCCTCCGGAAGTAATTCTGCTTGCTGACAGCTCGCCCATGCTCGGCCTTCTCTCGCTGCCCCACAGGCTCGCTCTGCCACCAGCTGGTGACCGTCACTCCCTCCCACGCATGCCCTGTGGGCGGGGCCTGGGAGGAAGGAGGCCCAGGGGGGCGGCAGAGTTGCGCGATCTGGGGGAGGGAGGTTCGGGCCGGAAAACACAGGCGGGCGATCCACGGGCCACTTCCACGTGTCTCCTCGGGGCGGGCCAGCCACTTCTGTGAAGCGCTTCTCGCTCTGCTTGCTCACAGATGCTCAGCTTCTCTGGTCCTAGTTGGCCCGACTCGTAATGAGACTCTGTAACAAAACCCCTTTCTTCGCCGCTTTAAGAAAAAAATTCGCCATTGAACACTGTCTAAATTGATTTTTCAAAGCGCAGATGTCTTCACTGTGCTTTTCTGATCATCAAAAACGAATACACATAAGTCGAAGACGTATTCTGAGACTGCAGAAGCGTGTAGCTCCTAAACCGAAAACCATTCTGCAGTCTGCATTCTTGGCCTTGCCTTACTATCGCTAGCAATGTCCTGTTTATGCTTTCCGTTTCTTTCTTGTTTTCTGTGCTATGTGTCATTTTCTTAAAACCCAGGACTGTTGGGAACCGATTTGGGCTCACAGGTTGAGACCCCTCCCTGTGTGGAAAAGGTTGAAGCAAAGCTCCCGCCGCCGGCCAAACTGGCACCTAATCTTACCTCTTTCTAAATGACCTTTCAGGCCTGGATTTCTTGAACTGCTCTCGCTGGCCCTAGGGATATAATGCTCTTTGGGTTTATGGCACATGGAAAAGGGGACCTGGAGTGTGATGCCTTGATGGATAAAATCTGAATGAGAGTAACCTGGCCAGAAGTAACGCCAAAGTTGCCTCTTGGGGACAGGTTACACAAACTGATCATATAGAATAGCAGCTATGAGTTGGCTAGAAATTAGCAGACGTTAGGCCCCAAGACTCCTTGAACCAAACTAGATTTTCCCTGCAGGTATCGCATTGGGTTAATCATCCCCTCAGCCCCACCGTAAAACCTCAAGGCGCATCTCTGTAAAGCTTCTCTCAGTATTTGATTAACAGACTGATAGGAGAAACTGAAAGGAGACTTAGGACCTTCCCCGGAGGTTAGCCTCGCCCAAAAGTTAGAAGCACTGTTTACAGACAAGGTACAAACTAAAGCAGCTACACATATCTTCATTGATCAGCAGCAAATATTGAGCACCTTCCTGAAGTTAACATTTCACGAATCCTTTTGCTATTCCCATCCCCACGCTCCCG
Organism: Paguma larvata; assembly: GCA_030068075.1. Taxonomy (NCBI): domain Eukaryota; kingdom Metazoa; phylum Chordata; class Mammalia; order Carnivora; family Viverridae; genus Paguma; species Paguma larvata. The sequence continues at coordinate 10,359,898 of CM057830.1, forward strand.
TATAATAAAAAGGCAATGGGTGGAGACCAGAAGACACTGGGCCTGGTGACATTGCCTAAGGAGAAGACTCAGGCCCATAAGGCAGTGCCCTAGACCGGGGCCCTCATCGCTGGATGGGGGTGCCCTGAAGCATATGCCAGGCTATAATACAACAAGAACACAATTATGGCTGGTTTGACTCTGAAGGAGGGCTGGTTAGCCAGAGACGGGTAAGATGCCTCAGGGAGGAACAACCTAAGACAGGCGCAGTCGCAGTAAGAGTCACCACGACACCTGGCTATAGGGTCACTGGGCCTTTGTGCTGATTTGCGATTCATCCTAATATCTCCTGAAGAAGACGGGCCATGGAAAAACAGGAGTGCTCCACAGCTTCCCCCCCTATTAAGCCAACATATGCTGCTATACTTTACTAATAATAAAATCACGTTGAGAATCATGGAAATAAAATCTTTAAGAAATCAATGGAGTTTAGAATGTATTATTGATCTATTTAGAGTGATGCCAGACTCTCGGGAATGTGATTATTGCTGTGAGTCTTGGGACATAATTACTAAGGAAATAGAACTTAAAGTATGTTACAGAAAATAAGGATATTTTTCACATAATCTTTCAACTGTAACCAAAAACCTTTGTGCTTGCTCTTTCAACCTATACCACTTACTAGAGTGTGCCCATTTGTTATACCTTGCCTGCATGTAAATTGTTCTTGATCTTTTGACTGAAATTGTTTTTGAACCTTTCTATTGAATGTACCCATTTGTCATACCTTGCTTACGTGTGAATTGTGTAACCGAAACTGTTTCTGAACATTTCTATTGTAAATCACGGGGACAATCACGGGGGCTGAAATCATTTTGTTAATCATTACAAAATATACGCCTGTACTGCTTTTAAAACTACATAAAAACCCAGAAAGAAAAATAAACTTTGAGCAGTCTCCAAAAGAGGCTGTCTCCACATCTTTGTGTGTCTTTGTCTTGTCTTGTCTTTCTGTCTCAGCCCTTGCTTAGGGAGCCCCGGACCAGTCCTGATACGAGGCTGACTCCAAGAGACTGACTTCGAGTCTTCTCTCGCGCCCAGACCAAAGCTCACGCAGGTGAGACCCTGGACCAGCCGGAAGCCCTGAAGTAGGAGCTGGCCTCCTCTCAGGGCGACCCCGGCAGGCAATAACAAAATACTTTTACAGAAACTGCTGTTTGTATAAAGACTGGATAAACATGAGCCCTTACGATATAGGCTCACTCACTCACAAAGGAAAAGAACTTAGACAAGCATTAGAGATCATGTCTCTACCAAGCAAACAATACCTCCTCCATCATGGTTAAAGATTATGGGTAGAATGACTCCTAATCTATCTATAGATGGCTAACATGGGTCTTAAGGCAACAATGTATGCGCCCTCTGTTTACCAAGGGCTGCGACAACCCTGCTCTCTTCCTAAAAACTTTATCTTGTTATTTCCTCTGCTCTGCCTCAAAAACAATGTGTAACTTTGGAACAAAGTCATAAAAACAGTTACTGCCTAATCTAAGAAAAAACCATCTCCTTCTACGTCTGGGGGATTCGCAAATATGCCAACCTAAGAAAAGTTGTAAATGATGCCTTGTCATGGATGTATTGTCACTCACTGCCTTTAAATAAAGAAACTAAGACTAGCAGGCCAGAGACGCCAGAATTATCAGGGTTGCCTGCTTGGTCATCAAACTCCATCTTTCTCGTGGCTCTCTCACTTCGTTTCGCCTGACCATCCGTCCTTTGTGGACCCCTAGATTCGCCGGAACAAGGACCCCGGCACAGGACGGATTCCATGCTCTCTTCTGAATACCTTTCCATGTCAAAACAGAGAAATAACTCATCCTCGGGAAAGCCTGCAGAGCGGTCCATCGTGAGGACACGTCACGATTTACGTAACCAATCCCTGCTTCGTGCTTGAAAGGTACTAAAAAAACTAATAGCTTGTGAGTTTGACAAAACCTCAAAGCTCTCGATTGCTCAATGGGCTTTTTATTCGGGACTCTTCTGCTTGTTCTAATCTCTTCTCCTCCACCCTCTTTGCTTCATTCCCACTCACCCTGCAAACGGAAAACTAATGCATGGCTTGTGTTCTTTTCTGTTTTCTCTTGGTACCTGCTCCAGAACGACCGAACGTGTGCTCAAAGATGGCCAAGCCAGTGTGTTAAGTCCCCCTCGTAAGAGTCGTCTATTGGCATCCACAGCCCATCTTCACCAGCAATAATAAAATTCATGCTCCTGGTTGGAAAGCACAAGGCATTATAGGAATGGGAAAACTGCCTCTCCCCCTTCTTTTTAACATATTATTCAGCTGCACTCGTTCTGTTAAAACCAAGATTTCCAACCAACTCCATTTTGACCTCGAACCTTGTAGCTGATTAAGTTCTTTCCAGCTGTCTCTTGGCTCAGGTGGGAGATGCTGAGGGCGGAGCATCCCCCGACGCGCCCTGAAGCGAGTGCCTCCAGCGGTAAGGTCGCCCCTGAGCCGGCAAGACCCTGCCTGTGATTGATCCCGACACCCTGACTGGTTTGGCCTTCCCCGCCCACCTGCGCGGACCCACCCGCCTCCCCCCCACGCTTTCCTTCCGCGGGCCGGGTGTGTTTTCGGCACTTTGGAGACCATCTCTGAGAAGCGAGTGTGCTGCACTCGCGGCGGTGGCCTCACTGAGATAAACTGCGTTCTCGTTTCACCACTACCTGCTTTTCTGCCTCTGGCTTCTGTCGGCGGCCGAACCGGGTGCTCCTTGCGTGCCAGTCACACACCTTGTTTAATTTCCGGTATTAACAAGAAAACCACGGGCCCAAGATGGCGTCACTTATGCTAGGCCAAGTCACCCAACGGGCTTGATACCCAACTGAACTGTACTTTCAACCTCCTCCAGAAATGCAGTCTTAACGGGGTCAGTCAGAACGTTTCTGGTCAGTACCAGTGAGGTCACCCATCGCAGGGGCCCCTACCATCCCCCAAAGGAAGAGGAGGTGATCTTGTCTGGAATAATCCTTTTCTTTTGCCAATAACTTTCTTGCCCCATCCTCCTTCCTATAAAAACCTTCCATTTTGTAAAATTCATAAATCATTTAATAAAGGTGATGAAATCTTCAGGTACAACCGGATGAATTTCATTGTGTTTTTCTTTTAACACCATTAAGCATTGTTTCTTAAAACTATAGTAAAAAACAAGACCCAGACCGTGCGCTCCATTTTATTAGGATTCCTTCTCTGCGGGATTGCATCAGCAAAGAACCCTTCATGGAGGCCGGCGGGTCCCTCCTCCCCCAGCCCTCCCCCCACCTCCTGCTCTTGTGTCCTGCGCCAGGAATGGGTACCATCCCCCAGTTTTTACTGCTCTGTCCGAGGTCACAGGCCCTATGGTTGCCTTTCTTCCACAGCCGAGGTCTCCAAGCTACTGGCTCTTTGCAGCTGGGAAGCCCGACCTGTCCCTCGGGCAATGACAAAATAAGTTGGGACAGAGGTCGCATTTTACCTCTGGCCCTCTGGGACGGTTTAATCAGCAGCAGATTTAAGTCAGACCTCCTTCGGCCAAACATAAAAAATGTAGCACTTTTAAAGATGTAAATCATTTTCTGTGGCTTCTGCTCTCATTTTCAGGGAGGCTTCCAATTCTTACAAACGTCCCTGGTGAGGGCTTTTTCTTGGCCTCTGATCCTTGCTTTAACCCAGGTCCATTTTCCCCCTGGCTCGGCCGTAGAGTTCATTATTACGATGAACTTCACAACTACTCCTTATATGCATATGTGTAGAGAAAGCAGAAAAAGAGAAACTGCGGACTGAGCGAGCCTATGACGAACGTCAACTCTGGGGAGGGAGGGAGAGCGGGAATACGGCTAACGAAAGAAGGAGCCTCTCCCCAAATTCTGGGTCACACGGGTTGCCAGATCCCAAAGCAACACTGGCTTCTAAAAGGCTCCTGTAGACAGCAAGATGGAGTCACTCGTGTCAAGCAGGGGCCTGTGTCAGGCAAGGGCCTGTGTCAGGCAAGGATACAAGCAGTTAAGGGTACTAACAACCATGAGCTATCGCCAAGACGGGGCCCTGGCTGATGACAAGCCGGGACTGATAAGCAGCAGAAGCAGGGGAGGTGTGCGACACCCAAGAATGATTAAGTGCCTTGACGAGGGGCCGATTTTTGCAGCAAATTGCCAGGCTCCCCGGACGTGACCCCTCTGTGTCTGAGCACCTGAAAAGGCAGCTGCCGCCGAGGGCTCTGGCCGAAGAGGACGGACGGCCTCCACGGCTTGGACAGAAGAGGCAGCGAGGGCCAAGCACGAACCCCGACCCCGACCGGACTGAGGCCTCGTCTCAGCTGTGCGCCCACAAACGGACTTCGCGGTGGGTTCGCTAACTTCCTACCGCCTGTGTTCTCTTGCTCGTCGTGTGCCTGGTCTTATGTCCTGCTGTGTGTGCCGTGTAAGAGGCCAAGTTAGTCACGTGCTCAAATGTCACGGGGCTTGGAATCCCGAACCTGCTTTCTCCTTACGTCAACCTTACTCTATGACTGAGCACAGCTGGCGCTGTGGAAACACACACGATTCGTGTGTGTGCCTTTGCGGCGGGCTCGTGACACCTCCCGTACCCCCCTGTGCCCCTGCGTTCATCTTAGGCAGGCAGCTCCCTCGCCATGGACTTCATGCCTGGTGACAAGAGATGGCAGGCAGACTTGCCTGGTCCTCTCCTCATTCAAGCAAATTATATTTTCCATTTTTGTTTTGAAATAACTTCAGACAAACAGAGAAGTTACAAAAATAATACCGCGAATTACCATATACCGCTCACCCAGATTCTCCAGAAGCTAACGTGTTCTCACAACACGCTTTACCATTCTCTCTAGAAATACGTCTCTATTTTCTTCTGAAATATTGGAGCAGATTTATAGATACGATATCCCTTCACGTCAAAATAATTCAGTATCGTCGAAAAAGAAATCCAAAATGGAGTCATGTGTCCCCCACGACAAGCCAAGACTTAATCGCAAGCTTTAACTTCTCCCGGGAACGTGACCTTTTAAGAGTCACCTGAAATGCCCTGAGCACCACCCGTGAGGTCACGTGCCGGGTGAAAACCCTGCCGGTTCCCTTTCTCACGAAAAGCCGACATCGAGGGCTGAAACAACCCTTCCTTTTCTTTTGCTGGCATCGTGCCCCATCCTTCCTCTGCCGATAAAAGGCTTCCATGTGCTTCGGCTCCTGGGAGCCCCTGTCTGCTTGCTCTATGGGATGCCGCCTGCGTCATGGACTGGGGAACAGAGCCAGGGCGACCTTCGGACTGACTTGCTGCAATTTTTGTTCTTTGGCAGTATCCATTTCCTAAAAACAAGGACGGTTTCCTACGTGAACATAGGGTAGTTTTAAAAACTTCTGACATTGATACAATACCGATGAGAAAATACAACACGATTACCTGCATACAGATACCCGCACTGTGCCAATGGCCTCAGTAAGGCCTCTCATGCTGGAAGGAAAAAAGGAAGGACGGACTCAAACAAACCCCACAACAAAAGCCGACGTGGGGCTCTAACCCTGTTCGCAGGCACAATTCAGTTCTCACAAGCAATCTCCTTCCTCAGTCTTTTCCGTTCAAAGCAGAGACCGGATATTTTGTAGAGTGTCCCTAAGACCGGATTCGTCTCATGCTTCCTCATCATCAGACCAAATGTGTTGAATCCCTCAGCTTCGGAGAAGAGTTTACTCATTCTCAACGCTTTACTGTTTTTTAGTTCGGGAGGGCGCAAAGGAGGAAACCACAAATGCCCATGTTGCCGTATTTCCTATCTTTCTTTTCCTTTACAGATGAAATTTTTTTTTTTAATTTTTAAATGTTTACTTACTATTTTGAGAGACAGAGAGACAAAGCACAAGTGGGGCAGGAGCAGAGAGAGAGGGAGACACAGAATCTGAAGCAGGCTCCAGGCTCTGGGCTGTCAGCACAGAGCCCGACGCAGGGCTCGAACCCACGGACTGCGGGCCGTGAGATTATGAGCTGAGCTGAGGTCGGTCGCTCAACTGACTGAGCCACCCAGGTGCCCCTACAGATGAAATCTTACAGGTGACAGAAATGTCCCGATTGCGTTGTCCTTTTCCTACGCACCACGAATGGGGCCTTCCACTAAAACCCTTCGGTGGCTCCCTGTTCTGCCAGGACACGCCCAGATCCCTGACGCTGACAGACAGACCCTTGTCCAGCATTGTCGCCCCTCTGCTTGCCCCACCTCTGCAGTTAGCTCTAACCCAGCACGCCCCTCCGGGGGAGCAGGAGGCAGAGGGCAGCGGCAAACCTTACGGGGGCCTCGTGGCGCCATGGAAAACGAAGCACCTGTAACTATAAAACGGCAACAGAGATCGAAGGCACATAATCACAGGCAGAAAATACAGGTTTAAAAAATCACCAAAAGACCCTCAGGGGGGATGAGGACCAGACTGCTAGCCTCTCGTAGGCAATCTCCTGGTTTGTAAAATAAGGAAATACTACGTACCCCACAGGGCTGCCGTGCTGATCGGGCGACGCTGCGTACCTGGTATGTGCGTACTTACAGAACGACGTACATACGCGCCAACTCGATGTTTTTCACCTTGTCCCCAGGAGGCACTTCACAGATGCCGGTTCCCTTTCCTGCCCCTTCCTTCGCTTTCTACTTTGCTCCAACTTAATACAGGCCAGGGGGGTGGTAGTGGCTACTATCCATGCTTCCGGGAAGCTGCGACCCGGCCCAGAGAAGGGTCACTGTCACGGAGAGGGCCCCGTGCTCCTGGAAGCACCACCCTCAACTCCAAGCCGACTGGTCTCTTGGACTGCAGGACACACCGAGCAGACCTCAGCACGGTCATTTCCCAAAACGGAGACAATGGATCCTTGCTGTCCTCATCAAGAACCCTGTGGCACTCAGGAGGCCGTTGGTGTCGCGCCGAACACCGCGATCCAGAAGCGGCGGCGTAGCGTGGGCTCTCTGGTCAGCCAGCAGCTGACGGCTCACAGACCCGCGAGCTTGCCAAGCACAGGCACTTAACCCCCATCTTACAACTAAACACAAACAGCGAATGAGGTGACGTCACAGCTCTGCAGAAGAGGTGGGAGAAGAGGCAGGTTACCGAATGACCTCGCAGGAATTCCAGCAAAAGAAAAGAGAATGCCCGTTTTACCCAATTCGGTGAGTGACATCAGTAATAAAACGCCCGACAATATTGCATAGAATGTTACCAACATAAAGACACTGAGACGACTGGCTGTCCAGAGCAAGTATACTCATCCTAAGGTTTATAAGCCACGGGCATGTAACATTACGGGCCGTCTCTAAAGATACTATATCTTTTTTTTTTTTTTTTAAGTTTATTTATTTTGAGAGACAGAGAGAGCAGAGGAGGGGCAGAGAGAGAGGGAGAGTGGGAATGCCGGGCAGGCTCCGTGCTGTCAGGGTGGAGCCCAACACGACGCAGGGCTCGAATTCACAAACCGTGAGATCCTGACCGGAGCCGAAACCAAGAGTCGGACACTTAACCTACTGAGCCGCCCAGGCGCCCCTAAAGATGGTATATCTCAACAAGAACGATTGCAACCTATAAGAAAACCTTCCCTTATGGTTCGGTCCACCATTGATAATACTAAACATTTGTTCACTGCTCCAGCAATGGAAAAAAAAAAACTAAGAAATGAACAAAATTTAACATTCTGAATGAGAAATGTATTAGCAACACAAACTCTCTGGAACGGAAACTCTCTGAAGACAGCCTTGTGTGTGCCCAGAATGGAGCCCAGCCCTCTGGGGCACGAGCTCTGATTACTTTCTTGCTAATAAAACAGCAAGGAAAACAACGCATGAGAATCCCCGGGAAGTGTCCTCATCATTACGGGCTAAATCTACACTGAAGTTTTCACACCACCGAGACACTTAATGTGATCGTTTTCACTACAGTAATACACGGCACTGTTATTACTTAGCTTTATTTGAGCAGACTTTTTTTCTCATCTTCAACTATGTAGTGCTCACAACTGGTTTTTAATTGCTCAGAAAAAATATCAGAAAATAATTCGAATATGTAGTTATAATCATGAAATTATCCAGAGGGCTATAAAGTAGAAACGGTTTTAGGCATTTGAATTTGGATTAAGGCCAAGGCAATTAAGAACCAAAACACAGAGAACTTTAAGGATTAAATGAAGGTTCAGAAAACCACAGAACCAGAAAGAAATAGAGAATGTCATAAATGTGCGTATTTTGGCAATTGATTTTTTTTTAAGTTTTATTTTATTTCTTTTTAGAGAGAGAGAGGGTGAGCAGGGGAAGGGCAGAGAGAGAGGAAGAGAGAGAATCCCAAACAGGCTCTCTGCACCGTCAGCACAGAGCCCGATGCAGGGCTCGAACTCGTGAACTGCGAGATCATGACCTGAGCCAAAATCAAGAGTCAGACTTAACTGACTGAGCCATCCAGGAGCCCCTTGGCACCTGACTGTTTTTAAGAGAACAAGATTTTTTAAAATGTTTTTTAATGTTTGTTTCTTTTGAGAGAGAGAGTGCAAGTGGGGGAGGGGCAGAGAGAGAGGGAGACACAGAATTCGAAGCAGGCTCCAGGCTCTGAGCTGTCAGCGCAGAGCCCGACGTGGGGCTCGAACTCGTGGACTGCAAGATCATGACCTGAGCTGAAGTCGGATGCTCAACCGACTGAGCCCCCCGGGCACCCCAAGAGGACAAGATTTTTAAGTAGGACCTGACACTATGGGAAAAAATACACCCCTGTCGAAACTGAAATGTGTCTGAATTCTTAGAATGGTTTCTTACTTTACAATGATTATCGATTTAATCTGTTCTCTCTTAAAAGTGATCTATTAGAAAAACACAATACGATTTACAAACTGAGGAGATTCACTTCAAATTTTTCACAGATTGGGGGCACCTGGGTGGCCCAGTTTGTTAAGCATCTGACTTCAGCTCCGAGCACGATCTCATGGTTCATGAGCCCAAACCCACATGGGGCTCTCTGCTGTCAGCACAGAGTCTACTTCAGATCCTCTGTCCCCCTCTCTCTCTACCCCTCCTTCCCCTCAAAAATAAATAAACATTAACAAATTTTTTCAAAACTGTACTTTTTTTAACCTATCTGCAAAGTCTTGGGTTTGTTTACCAATATTCCCAAAGCGCTATCAGTAGGGTAACTGGCCCATTAATGTGCCTGGGACTTAGTGGTGAGGAGTTACAGTGAAAGTCCAGCTGTGTAAGTTAGAACCACATCCCCAGCGCTCCCGGGCTAGTCGACCTTGAGGAAGTTCAAGTTAAGTCGGTCACTTTGGACCTCAGTTTCCTCACCTGAAAAATGGAATAATCAGAGTCCTTACCTCAGAGACTCATGAGGACCGCAGGAGTTAATCCCGCAGGAGGGAATTCTCAAAGCCGTGTCGGGCAAACAGTAGGGAACTGGCTAACGGTCAGCTGTAATCATTACTATTACTACAGGATGCTTCGGTGAGCTGCGAGCTCCCAAAAATGTTCACAAGATTCCCTATTAAGAATTTGTGCTATTCTTTTCTCTTTTCCCAAACCACTTTTTAAAAAAATGCAACCGCACTCCGCCACACGGGAAGATCAATTCCAGGTGTAGATACAGCACTGCAAAAGACAAAACAACGAAGCATCTATAATCGGACATGTTCATGATCGTGAGCTGGGAGAGGTTATTAAAGAAGCCGCGGAAAGCACTCGCTAACCATTACGGAACAGAGCGATACATTTAAGAAATTCGTATTTGTTAATGTATAGAAAAATAGAACAGTACACAGAAGAGCGAAAAACAGGGTGAAAGGGGGAAGATACTTGCATCACAAATAACCGACAAGGAGGAGCACTCAGATGTATAAGGCGGTCCTACAAATCAGTAAGAAAAAGACAGACAGCCCACCCAAAGGAATATTTTAATGTACTCATGGTAAGTAGAAAGCATAAGTTAAATCATGCGGTCTGTGTAGTGGACCACGTCAGCCAGCCTTTGCTCTATGAAAACACCTGAAATCTAAAATCCCACATGAGTCATTTGTGTTTGGGCATTCTCCCTTTAAGAGAGTAGATAATGACAGCGAGAAGACATCTAGGCAGGAACTCTTGGAATTCACCGTGCCTTCCATTTTCGAAAACAAAGAATAAATAAAACCACCAGTAACAAGAGAAAAAAGTCACTAGTAGAGTCACTGACCACATGGGAGAACGTACGGCACTCTGAGCCGAGATCGTAAGCTTCGCGAGTGGACGCCAAGACGCCCTCTGCCTCCTGGTATGCGCGCCCCGTGTGCGCTCTTCTCGGAGTGTGGGCTGCGCCTAGCGGCTGGGTTCTAACTGGCGGAATGGGCAAAAGTACTGGGATGTCACTTCTGAGACTGAGTTCCATAAAAACTCCAGCTCCCATTGGCTCGTTCCTTCCTACCCTCTCACTCGGAGGCTCTGATGAAGCAGAGGCCATGCTGGGAGCTGCCCTACGGACAGGCCCACGTGGCAAGGAAGCGACAGAGGACTGCAGCCGACAACCTGTGAGAAACTGAATGCCTGTCGCCAACCACAAGGGTGGGGGCCCGGGAGCGCATCCTTCCGCGGGGAGCCCCGGGATGGCCACGGCCCCGCTGACACGTCCGCTGCGGCCTCGTAAGAGTCCCTGAGTCAGAGACCACAGCTACACCGTGAGATAACAAATGTTATCTGCAGCCGCTACATTTGGGAGTAATTTGTTGTGCCGCGATACAGATAAGTAATGCGGTGAGATGTATACCTACTGGGATTTACTGAGTAGCTGCTGTTCGTACAGCGTTAGAATCTACTTTATTTTTTTTTAAGTTTTTTTTAATGTTTATTTATTTTTGGAGAGAGAGAGAGAGAGACAGAGCGTGAGTAGGGGAGGGGCAGAGAGAAAGCGAAACACAGAATCCGAAGCAGGATCCAGGCTCCGAGCCGTCAGCGCAGAGCCCGATGCGGGGCTCGAACTCATGAACCATGAGGTCATGACCCGAGTTGAAGTCGGACACTTAGTCCACTGAGCCACCCAGGCACCCCTAGAATCTACTTTTTAAAAAAGTGTTCTGAAGCACTGATTTCAGTTCTCCCCCCGGTGTCATTGATGTAATCGATGGGGCTCCTTTCTGTTTTTTCCTTCCCTGAAAGCAAAAACACACTGACGATATTTAAGAGAATGTATTAGTTTCCTACGACTGATCTAACGAATTACCACACTTCGTGGCTTTAAACACCAGAGACTTGTCATCTAACGGTTCTGGAGGTCTGAAGTCCCAAAATGGGTCTCGACGGTCTAAACTCAAGGAATCGGCAGGGCAGCCTTCTTTCTGGAGGTGCTAGGGAAAACTCGCTTCCTTGCCTTTTCTACCTTCTAGAGGTTGTGCCTGTTCCTTGGCTCGAGGCCCCCTTTCATTTTCTTTTTCTCCTTTCAAGTGTTTTTAATGTGTATTTATTTTAGAGAGAGAGCGTGAGAAGGGGAGGGGCAGGGAGAGAGGGAGACACAGAATCAGAAGCTGCTGACAGCTCAGAGCCCGACATGGCGCTCGAACTCATGGACTGTGAGATCACGACCTGAGCCAAAGTCAGATGCTTAACTGACCGAGCCACCCAGGTGCCACCCCCCTCCCCGCCTTTTTTTATTTAATTTTAGAGAGAGAGAGAGAGAGAGAGCCCACAAGCAGGGTAGAGGGGCTGAGGGGGGAAGGGGGAGGCAATCCCAAGCGGGCTCCATGCATAGTGCGGAGCCTGAAGCGGGGCTCTATCCCACAACCCTGGGATCATGACCTGAACCAGAATCTAGAACAGGACATTCAAAAGACCGAGCCACTCTCCTCCTAGGCATTCCCCACCGCCATTTTCAACACCTAGCAGGTGCTTCCCCTGGGCCCGCGCTTCTGTGGTCACTTCCTTCTCTCTGACTCCAGCCCCTCCTTCGCGTACACAGACCCTTACAATCACAGCGGGCCCACCGGGACTGTCCGGGCCACTCTCCCCATCTCCAGAGCCTCGACTTGATCACCCCTGCAACATCCCCTTCGCCATGGAAAGCGACATTTGCACAGGTTCCAAGAATTAGAGTATGGACGTCTTTGTTTTCTTATGTAATTTTTTTGATGTTTATTTACTTATTTATTATTTATTTATTTATTTATTTATTTTTTTGAGAAAGAGCAGGAACGCGCAGAGGAGGCGGGGGGAGAGAGAGAGAATCCCACGCAGGCTCCGAGCTGTCAGCACGGAGCCCCACGCAGGGCTTCATCCCCCAAACCGTGAGATCAGGGCCTGAGCCAAAATCAAAAGTCGGATGCTCAACCGACTGAGCCCCCCGGAGCCCCGAGTGTGGACGTTCTGTGGGCCTACTCTTCGGCTTACCACAGTGGGGTAGGCCCTGTGTTCCCCAAAGAAATTGTCTGGGTTGCTGTATCCATACTATAAAGAAAACTAAAAGCCTGGGCGAAGCGAAAAGAAAAAGCTTTTACAAAATTAAGTTTTTCCAGGGGCACCTGGTGGCTCAGTCGGTTGAGTGTCTGACTTCAGCTCAGGTCATGATCTCACGGTCTGTGAGTTCCAGCCCCGAGTCAGGCTCTGTGCTGACGGCTCAGAGCCTGGAGCCTGCTTCCGATTCTGTGTCCCCCTCTCTCTCTGCCCCCACCCTTGCACTCTGTCTCTCATCAAAAATAAACATTAAAAAAAATTTTTTTCAATTCAGTTTTCCCATACCAGGACCATCCTCTGTTTTTAACATTCCAGATGATACTTTTAAATACCTAGCAGCAGAGACACTGCGAAGGAGGATGGGGAGCGACGGCGCGGCTGTTGAGAGCTGAACTGTGATGCCGTCAGAAGAGCAGAGGCCCCAGTTCTTGGGGAAGAGTCATATTTCCCTAGAAATACAGGTCTGTGTCCCTCTGGATGAATGACACCAGTGCTCTGCGCATGTCAGTTTGCGGCAAGGAAAATCAGACTGCTTTATAAGACACCGTAAAAGCCACTGCAAAAAAAAAAAAAAAAAACACCACCCCCAAAACACCCAACAACTACTTATTCCTAGTTTAGCCAAGAACTAACATGAAAACTGTGCGGCCGATGGGAAAGGAATGTGGTCCTGCCAGGGACCTGACAAACTGGATTCCTCGTAAGTGATGCACCATCCGGCTCAATTCCTGATCTCGGCTGCCTTCCAAATCATCCCCGCAGGAAACATCTGGGCTCTGCGGGACTAGCCCGACTCCACAGAGATGCGCCTTACCCAAAGGAAAGAGAGAGACGGTAAAAACCAATTCTAATCACTATTTATGGGAAAGAATTCAGATAAAACCCAGTCTGATTCACGAGGACCGTTTCCAATCTCCCTCGACTGGACGTCCCTTGAGAAATAGGTATTTTCCTGGCATCAGCGATGAGACGGTAGCAGTGTATGCCTCTATTTCTATCCCGCTACTGTGGTAACGATACCATCATGTCGACGTTAAATTAGTGAGATCACAAAGCTTATGCCAAAAGCCAAACATAACCCAGACGTCCACGTCAAATCCCCTCGCCGTGAGTAATGAAACAATCAAAATGTTATCAACGAAACACGGCCAGGACCCTGCCAAAGACAAAAACATTTCAAGAAATATCTGATGCAGCAAAGCGCCCCAAGTAAAATGAATTTAAACAGTCCTTGGGTTTATCATGGAATTTGACCTGGAAAGGTGGTTGTAAAAAAAACACACACACACAAAAGGCGACCTTGACTTGAATGACTCCATAATAAGATTTATGCAGCACAATTTCACCAGCCAACATGGCTGATCACAGCAGCCAGAACTCTCAAGTCTGTAAACAGCACGTACTTTATAATACCCGAATTAAACTGTTTGTCTGGTACCGGACAGAGATGCCCCAAACTTTGGATTTGTCGCTTAATGTGAACAGGGACATGTGTGCGTGTGTGAGCGCCCGTGTGTGAGAGACAGAGACGCCGAGAGAAAGAGAGAGGCCGCGCTGGAACTGGAAGTGTTGCGCTGGAAAAGTCAGCTCCCTCTGCTTCCCAGCTGGGTTTCCAGGAGACTTTCTCCAAGCGGGTTTATATCGACTTGATGACGCACCTGCATTTCTAAGCTGCTGGCTTTTGTATCGCTCCAAAAATGTTTTTGGAAACAAATCTCAGGTTTGGAATTTATAAGGACAAAATAGAACAAGTTCTTAAATCTTGATTTAGTTTTGATGCATTGAGAGAGAGAGCAAAGTGTGAGCGGGGGAAGAACAGAGGGAGAGGGAGACACAGAATCCAAAGCAGGCTCCAGGCTCTGAGCTGTCAGCCCAGAGCCCGATGCTGGGTTCGAACCCACGAACCAGCCGATCATGACCTGAGCTTAAGTTGGATGCTCAACTGACTGAGCCACCCAGGCGCCCCAGAAGTACAGTGTCTTCAAGTGACATGTACACAGTCTCTCTCATTAGGCAATACAGAGTGGTGACTAAGGGTAGAACAGAAGCTAACATGAACCATACACTTCATGTCGGTGGGGTCACGGAGGAACTGGTACTCTCAGATACCCCTGATGGAAAAAGTGTAACTGTGTTTCTGGATTGCAGCCTGACAATGTGTTTTATTTATTTCTTTAAAGTTTACTTATTTTTGAGAGAAAGAAATAGAGAGACAGAGTGTGAGCTGGGGAGAGAAGGAGACACAGAATCCGAAGCAGGCTCCGAGCCGTCAGCCCAGAGCCCAACGCGGAGCTCGAACCCACAAACCGCGAGATCACGGCCTGAGCCGAAGTCGGACGCTCAACCGACTGAGCCACCCAGTCACCCTGACGATGTGTTTTAAAATTAAACAGACACATACCTTGTGACCATCCCTGGAAATCTGCATCGAAATCAGCGCCACAGGGAAGGCCGCGTGTAGAAGGACGGGGACCGCAGACCAGCGTGCAGCGGCCAGGCAGCAGGAACAAACGGAGCGCCTGCCGACAGGCAGTAGCCACCTGCCTCACGGCCGAGCCCACAGCACAGCACACCGGCATCACCACCACCACCGAGAGAAACGGACGCAAACACAGAGAGCGAACCGGTGGCTGCCACACGGGAAGAGGATGGGGAGACAGGCGAAGGCGACTAAGACGCACCATCCTCCAGTGATGAACGAAGTCACAGGAATGGAAAGTACAGCACGGGGAATAAGACAGCCAAGAACACTGTAATAACTTGGCGTGGCGACGGATGGTGCGTGGACTTATGGACGTAAGTGTCGAATCACTACGTTGTACAGCTCAAACTGAGAGGTCAACTATACTTTAATTAAAATTTTTAAAAATTAGGGCGCCCGGGGGGCTCAGTCAGTTGAGCGTCCGACTCTTGATCTCAGCTCAGGTCAGGATCTCATAGTTTGTGAGACTGAGCCACAACATCGGGCTCCGAGCTGACAGCAACAAGCTTGCTTGGGATACTCTCTCTCTCTCTCTTTTTGTCCCTCTCCCGCTTGTGTGCACGCACGTGCGTGCTCTCTCTCTAAAATAAATAAGCTTCAAAACACTTTTGCATTCATTAATTAAGTAATTAAATAAAGAGAGCCATACAGGTAGATTGGGAAGGATGGGAAGGATGCCCATGAGGAACTGTTTGATCCAAAAAGCAAGATGCAAAAATGCATTTCTAACAGGACTCCGCTTTAGTAAAACAATGACACAACAACCCCGTGTATGTGTGCCTCTCCATGCACACACACGTCAGCGTAGAAAAGCGAGCGTGGAGAAAAACGCAGCGAGACCTAACTCGAGGATGTATCTCGACTAGATCCTAGAGCTGGGATGTATGGGGAAGGTACTGGAAGGCACGGGAGGGCCGCAGACTCAAAAGCAGAAGGAAAAAGCACTGCACTAGAGATGAAAGCATATGTGCTCCCACACTTACTGTTATAAAAATTACGTGTAAGGGTAGGCACATGTTCAGAGGGTTAACCTAAGGAGTTTTTCTGTACTCAAAAATAGCCCGAACGAGAAAACGCAAGAAGAAAATCAGGGCTCCAAGGTTTCTACCTAATGATCTCGTGCGACCGTTTTAAGAAACGAAATTGGCCTTATGCACTTGGGAGTTTTCTGAGTATGGTTTTGAATTTAAAAGTCCACATAAGGGTAAGCCCTCCGCAACAATACCTTTATCAAGAGATACCAGTAGCTCGTCCAGGGATACACCTGCTCATAAGGAACTAGGTTGGAATGTGCCTCCGGCGACACTGAGTCACCAGGGGCTAGGAAATCACAAGACGCGTGTAAACGTCCTGGCTTGTCCAGCAAGTCTGTACGAGGACGTGAGCAAGTAACTCACCCGTCGGGTCTCAGTGTTTCCACCCATAAAATGGGACTATGGGGATGGCCCTGCACGGTCTGGCCCTGACACTCCACGAATTCTTCCTGATCTTTGCTTGAAAGGCCCCAGGAATATTTGCTAATTCAAATGTAATTAGAGATTCAAAAAGGATCACATTTCGGAAAAAGGGGTCCCTTTTCTTCTGATCGCTAAACCCCAGAAGCCACCATACCTTGAGGAATAGGCTGCGAATGCTTTGCTCCGTGGTCCAGTTTGAAGTCCAGATACAAGGTGGGTGTGCGGGTGTAAATCTTAGACTGAAAAGGAAAAGGAAACCGTCAGAATCTTCTCACAAGTAAAGTTCTTCGCTTCGGCCGGGCCCTTCTCTGATGGGCCTGGGGCCTGGATGATTCTATTACCAATTCCTCCTTGGCGAGTGCTGTTCGAGCAAGGGGTTGGGCCGCCCTACGGCCCCGAACTTCATCGAAAAGTTAGCTCTCCTAGCTTTACAGTATGGTTGAGAAACTAATTTCAGCATGACAGCTATCTCCCTCCACCCATTTCTCAAATACGGTCCCGGGGCAATAGTTGATTGGCCGTGACCTGCCTCCAGCCTTTTACTCGATGATAGGGTAGCTCACGTCCCAAGGTGCACTTCTTCCCAGGTCTTGATAAAGCCATGTCCATTTTTAAAAAAAACATTTTAAGTGGCCAGGAAATATTTGTATTTGTTCTAACTCGGCCCTCAGGCGAGAAAAGGTCATCCACCGCCACCGGCCTGAAAGAGCCACGACGTCAAATGTAAGAGAGGCAAGCGTCTTGCAAGATTCTGCACTGTCAACAGTGGCTTCGGTTCCAGCCACAGTTCGGCAGAGAATCACTGGCACGGACCAAAATCCAAGGGAGTATCGCTGTTGCTCTGAACTTTATGACGTGTCTCACTGTTGGTCACACAGCCCCAGTGGTTCTGTTTGACTCTTTAAAAACTGAAAATGCACCCAAAAATGAAAACGCACGTAACACCCCAGGTGGCAAGGATGTGGAGTAACCGCGGCTTTCGGACACTCCTGGTGGGACTAGAACTTGGTATACACACCGTAGAGGGCTGCTTGGCAGTATGCAGTACACGGGAATGTACACATGATCTATGACCCAGCATTCCATTCGCACGTGGACCCCCAAGAGAAATGTTCACCTAAAGACAAGTACATGAATCTTGATGGTGAGACTGTCAGCAACAGCCCAAACCTGGAAATATTCTAGATGTCTTTAACGATGGAAGTGATAAGTCAATTCTAATCTACTTACACAATGAAATACTAGACCGCAAGGAGGCTGAATGAACCCAACTGTATGCAACGACTCAGATGAATTTCGCAATCATAACACTGGGCAAACGAAGGCAGACACAGAAGATCATATGCCATATGATTCCATTTCTATAAGTTCCAAACAAGGCAAAACTAATCTATGATGCCGGAAGCCGGGAAAGTGGTTACCTTGGGAAGCTTAGTAACTGGAAGGCGTTAAAAAGGAGGCTCCTGAGGACAAACAATTTCTGCCTCTTGACCTGGCTTCCACTTCCATGGGTGTGTTCACTTGGTGAAAATTCTCTGAGCCATACACCTGATTTGTATCCTTTTCTGTGTCTGCATAATATTTTATTAAAGAGCTGTAAGTAGACCACATAAATAGACCAAAAGAGAGAATCCAGAGCCCACAATTATTCACTATCCTTGATAAATGCATCGTTTCACAGAGGATAATTATATAAATGCTATGAGGGTAGGAACACGGCTGTCTTTTTCACCCAGGGTCAACCCAGGCTGCCTATCACATAGTAGGTGTCCGATAAATAGTTATTGGCTGATTTGCATACTGGAAAATCCCATGAATAATAAATTTATTTACAGTATACTCAAAGTACTCATCAGTATCTTTACCTACCTATAGCAAATGCCTCTCTTCAGGACAGGTGATTTGATATAGTTAAAGCGTAAGTCTGTACATTAAATTTTGGAATACAGAATTGTAAATAATGCTATCAGGAGATGGTTTCCTTTCCTATGAATGTCTCAGGTATTGAAGCTTTGGGCTTTAAAAGTTCTGGTAGGTGGTTTTATGTGGCGTAGAAGGCCAGGCTGCATCAATACAGCTTCAAAGACTACAAAAGCAAATTCCCCCGTGCATCCATAAATGAAACCAGAAAGACCTAAGGCCTCGAGTGCAACCTCAGGCCAAAGATTCACAATCAATCTGAAGACCTTGAATCACACAAAACAAGGGCAGCGCCCGTGGGACACGGGATCCAATTCTACGATCCTTACATGTATATGGCACCATCTGGAAAGCATCTGGTTTTGTCTGATGAAGCCTTCTAAAATTACCTCTAAAAAGAGCAAGCATACGGCTCAATCAGTGGAGCATGCAACTCTTGATCTCGGGGTCATGAGTTTGAGCCGCACGTTGAGGGTAGAGATTACTTAAAAAATGTTTGAATAAAAGGATCAAGGGTAAACTTCACATATTATCGATGACTCTCCTGCCTGGGCGATATTTGGCTCTCTTCTAGAAAAAGAACCCCTCGTTGGTTTCTCTTTCCTAACTTCTGCCTCAGTGGCCGGTGCAGTATTCCTGCCCCCAGCAAAGAGATTAATCACAGAGAGTCTCTTGGCTTGATTTTCCCTAGAATTCTCCCAGAATGTAGTCATAATAATACTCTTGAGCTGGAAGCCTGGAGGCTTTGACGCTAGCATGGCGTCTCCCACGGACTAGCAAAGAACTTATCTTCTTCTGGGCTTAGTTCGCTCATCCAAAAATCGCATGATAGGACTCCCTGACATTTCAATCCATGGCTGTTTCTAAAATTCTGAGTCAGAAAATTAATGTTTTCCTCTGCATTTAATTTCCAAAGTTCCCTTCTGACTTCTCAGACGAGAGCTGTCGAGAAGGGAGAATGTGGCTCGGGGGCAAGGGAGGAAAACTAGAACTGTGGGGAGTAAGAAGGTGGCGACTGGTTACCTGGCTCTACTCTTGCCCTCAAACCCAGGCATCGGTCTTGCCCTCCTGGCTCGCTCTTTCTCCTTTCTTCCTGCCTCTAGCTGCTCAACCTGACCCATCCTGTCCAAAAACCAGTCAGCTCACTAACACTACAACGACACAGACACACATGTGTGCACACAAACACAGAAATTTTTATTTCTGTACTCATTTACAAAAATTTAAACAGAAACCAAAGAGAGACATTATAAAGCCACAGATATATCCTATCGGCTTACAGTGTGAAAAGGGCTAAAGGGAATTTTTTTATTCATTTTGCAAGTGTTTTCCACATCTATAGCCTAAAACGGCTAATTCTAATACTTCTCTGTACTGAAAATGGGAATGTTGAAGGTTTCAATATAACATGCCTTGAATAATCAATACCCCAAACCTAAAGGTATACTGTTCTATTTCAATTAATCATAATGAGATAAAATCAATTTGGAAGCTGTTCCCATGAGTGTGTATATAGGCATATACATGTATATATACATATGTACATATATATATGCACACACATATACATGTGTTATATACACACATAGTTTTTGAAAAGCAGATAGGTTTTTAATTTTGATCTTCTGTGGTAACTCCGTTGAAATAGCAAATGTAAATTACGTTCACTTGACGCAAGGATAACGTTAGCCTCGAATGCACTTTGAGCAAACCTAGATTTAATTTTTCTATTATGCACACTGCTGATCTGCCACCAGAAAAAAATATCACCATTAAGACTTTCTTTGCTGTGTTCAGTTTATTTTTATGTAGAGTATTAAACTCTTAATATGGTCCTCAAAACAGAATGAGAATTTAATTAAACAAATCATTCTTTTCCGGTTAAAACTTAGCTATCAATGTATATCTATTAAAATAAATCGGTCCATGACAACCTAAAATAAAACATTACTCTACAAATCGGTTTCAGCAGGAACAGAACGAACGCACTTCAAGTCCATCAGTGAAGCTGTTTTCTTTTTCCTCTTCTGTTTCAGTCCTGCTCGTTAGTGCCTGTACAGAGACTAAAATCCAAGGGTATGCCTCTTTTGTCTTTCTTCTCACTTCATAGATCTGTTAAAAGTATTTAGGAAACTGATCTTTAAAGGTTTTAGTCTGCATTTCAAAAATCAAATGTCTTAAAAATCTTAAGAGTTCAAATAAGCAGGGAAGGGAATGTAAAACTCTTCAGAAGAAGTTAAGGGTAAATTCTGGCTAACTCATACCAACAGGGGTGCTACCCAATCCAGACAAGCCTGGTCTCTCTTTCTCTAGAAATATGTCAGAGTCAAACCTTTAATGAACCTAACGTGCCGCTCCAATAATGACCGAAAAACACCCAAGACCAAACAAGGTCTCGGAAATCACTTCCTTCCGAACCCCAGCTACCTTCATCTTATATCCTTCAAAGACTCCCTGCTTGCTCTGGCTTTTAGCAAGATACCCTTGTCACGCTGGCTTCCTGCCTCTGCGTTTATTCGTAAATGTGATCTTAATTAAGGAGATGAAATCACTTCCACATGGAAGCCGTGCGGCTCAAAAAGCCTTCCCAGAAAGGGAAAAGAGCACCCTATAGCTGTGCCTTGTGAGCGAGGCCAAGGGCGTCTCTCTCATTTTGCCTCCGCTCCTTTCGGATAACTGCCGCCCATCCTTCCCTGAATGCTGCTCATTTTGCCGCAGGGCTGGCCTTCCCTAAAAGCAAGTGGCGGCCATTTGTCACATGCCAGAGCTGTAATAAAGGAATGCCTGTTTCTTCCCGGGCAGGATTTCAAAATCCTTTTATGATTTGGTGATTTTTTCAGGAAATGCAAATTCTCAGTCTTACTCTACGTTGCTTAGGCGAATTCCTCTAAGTAACCGTGCCAACGAGTGCAAATCCTCAATATCCGAGAAGGGAAGGAACGGCATTCCTACCCACGCCTGGACCCTCGCCCTCACGGCGGTCGTCTCCCCACCGCCGGAGGCCACGTGTTAGGGTTGGTTTGGGCCTTCTTCTTTGCATCATTGCTAACTTTTGAGAAATATTTCCGCATATCGATCTTTGACCCCGTTTCTATTTTTTTTCCCTTCAAGGTGAAATCTGGGGCCTAAAGGTCTAGACGTGCTAAGGGCTCTTGGTGTATCTGTAGGTTTATGGCTACGCATGATGAGGCCAAAAGCAAGTTGGTCGACACAATCACGTGATTAAAGAGCAATTTTGCTGAGCACGCCTAGTGTTAGTCATTGGTTTCTCTGGTCTTAGTAATTTTGCTAGGCCACATGGCAGTTTCTCAGCTAGTTACTTGCTCTAAGTATTGGCCCCCCTCCCCCCCCCACGGAACCCCTTACTGTTAGAAAGTTAACTCATCCTAACACATCACCTGCTGCTGCACATTGAGATTCTTTCCCCAATGCGTCCTTGTCACAAACACAGAAGGGAGGGATTAATTTCTGGGAGGAAAAAAGGAAAAGAAAAAAAATCTGAAACTTTGGGGAAAATAGACAAAAAGGAAGGAAAAGAGTTTAACTTACAAAGGAGTTTAAAGGCACCGCCTCCATCATGCAAACACCAACGGCTGGACGACCAGGGTCTAGCAGGATTGGTTTCCGAACAAAAACTCATTTTGATGAATTCTTAAACTAACTGAATGGCTTTCATCTAAATTGTTTTGTTTCGACCTGTAAAAAGCGCCCATTTCATCAAAATGCTGACCACCTTATGTATTTTTTTTAAGTTTTTTAAATTCAATTTGGGGAGGGCAGAAAGTGAGGGAGAGAGAATCCCAAGCGGGCTCTGTGCTGTCAGTACAGAGCCCGACATGGGGCTCGAACCCACAAACTGTGAGATCATGACCTGAGCCGAAATTAAGAGTTGGATGCTTACCCGACTGAGCCACTCACGGTGCCCGCCATCATATTTTTTTAATCTTAGCTAATTTAAGAAGCAGAAATTGTTATCTCCTTCGTCTTTTAATTTTGCTATTAGTTTGGGTGATATTACTATTAATTTAACAAATACTATTAAGTATTATTAATATAATAACAATAGCTGAGCATGTAAGGGCTTCGTACGTACGAGGCACTATTCTAGGCGCTTATGTATTGATTAGGCCATTTGTATATCCCTTTTTATGAAATATTGCTCATTACCCACTTAAGTTTTCACTCATTACTTAGTTCCCTCATTCGAGATCTACTGAGTGAGAGCGTGTAGCGTGCGAGTCACTGGACATGCTCTCTCTCTCTCTCTCTCTCTCAAAAATCAACAAAAAGAAGATAAAATAAAAAATAATTTTAAAAAGTACAACAGGAACACGCCGATCCCATTTTTATCTTAGATGTCTTGACCACTGTGTGGAGGCCCGGAAGGAAGCAGACAGCAGCCCCTGAAGAGGCGGCTGCCGTGGGTGGGCTGGGACCGGGCAGGGGACACGAAGGAGTGAGGGAGATACATTTCAAATACATTTCAGAAACAGAACGGTTTCGCTAAGGGACTGGATGGGGGTGGGGGAGGAGAAGGAACAGGGATGAGCACCGTGTTTCTTCTTTGAGCAGCGCGTGCCACTCATTCATCGAGATGGAAAAGACTGGAAGAGAAATGAGTTTTTGTTTGTTTGTTGTCAAGGCACGTGGGAATAGAAGGAACAAGCCTTCAGCTTCTGCTGTTTTCAACGCGACGGGCCTGGGAACACGAGAAAGGAGGTGTCGAGGAGGTGGCTGAACAAGCGAGTCCACAGGACTCAGAGGGGAGGCATGTGCTGTGAAGGTGGGCGTGGGAGCTGTAGGACCATAAATGGCCTCCGCGCCCACGGGCTGGACAAGCTTACCCAGGGAGGCGATCAACGAGAGAACACTCAGGACGAGACCCAGGGAACTCGTGTGTGTGGGGGTCTGGCAGAGGAAAGGGGACCTACCTGAGAAAGGAAACTGAAGGAGCAAGGGGCACCCAGAGATGCAAGGACCCATCATCTCAGAGACCAAGGAAAAGAGAGACGGCGGGGGGCGGGGGGGAGGAGAAGGAGACGGTCGAACCACGTAAGGGAAGAGTTAATGTGAAAACAAAAAATGACCTCTGGGGTTGGCCACCTGGAAGCCAGTGGTGACTCTAGGCACTGACGGGGGTGGATGCCAGGCTGAGAGCATTGAGAAGGTGGGGGAGTGGACACGACAGGTGCAGACAAATCTTCTGTGACCATGAGGAGGGAACCAAGGACAGGAGTGGGCGTCAAGGGAGTCTGGTGCTTCTCTTATCAATCTGCCTGAAAGAGTTTTGTTTATTTTTTTTAATTTTTAAACGTTTATTCATTTCTGAGAGAGAGAGAGAGAGAGAGACAGAGCATGAGCCGGAGAGGGGCAGAGAGAGAGAGACACACACAGAGAGAGAGAGAGAGAGAGAGAGAGAGAGAGAGGCAGGCAGACGTAGAACCTGAAGCAGGCTCCAGGCTCTGAGCCGTCAGCACAGGGCCTGATGTGGGGCTTGAACTCAAGAGCTTGTGAGATCATGACCTGAGCCAAAGTTGGATGCTCAGCCGACTGAGCCACCCAGGTGCCCTGAAAGGTGGTTTGTTTTTTTTTTTTAATGTTTCTCTATTTTGAGAAAGACAAAAAGAGCATACACGAGCGGAGGAGAGGCAGAGAGAAGGACAGAGAGAACCCCAAGCAGGCTCCATGATGTCAGCGCAGAGCCCAACTCAGGGCCCCATCCCACCAACTGTGAGGTCACGACCTGAGCTGAAATCAAGAACCAGATGCTTAACTGACTGAGCCCCCCAGGTGCCCCTGAAAGGTGTGTGTGTGTTTTTTTTTTTAATATAAATTAAGGCTGCGAGCCTTTAATAATAGTTGCTGTAAAACTCTGCCAGCTTGTTTTTGGCTTTGATTTCATTTACGGCAGTTCTAACATGGGTCGGGTCTATCAGTCTTTTCCTCCCAATGCTTTTAAACTTGGAAAGCCTTTCCCCACCCAAAGATCACATAAATGACTTCCTACGGTTTTCTAGTTCTACATTTTTGACATTCACTTCTTTGATCTGTGTTGAATTTATTTGGTGAGGACGTAGGAGATCATGAGCTACACTGGCGTCTTTTTATGAACGGTGAATCAAGCGTCTCGTCCCCGTTGACCAATGAATCCCGTCTTTTCCTCAACTGATGAAAGTCTTCTGGAGTCTTCTGCAGGTAGATTCCCTTCCTGCCCATCACGAGGAAGAGCTCTGAGGCAGACGACTTCACTAAGTAGCAAGAGCCCGAACGAATCAAGGAAGCTCTACCCCACGGGGAGTCCTCGCCATGATCTAGTACACTTCCCGCCGGGCCTCCCCACCTCCCGGTCTTTCCCCTGCTTCGCTGCTCTCATGGCCTGCTGGGCTTGGCAGGGGAGAAAACCCGTCAGCACAGACCCCTTTTCTCTCCCACTGACACCTCCACACACACACTCAGGAAACTCGCTGCCAGAACCCTTGGCCCCTATGTGGAAAACCGTACCTTCCTCTGCCCCCTGGAGATCCTAAGGCTTTGAGGACGTGGAAAGTACATTTCCCACAGTATTGAAAGCAAACTTGCAACTCTCATCGCTCAGAACAGGCTGGTGCTCTTCGATGAAATGGTAAGGCTTCTGTCTCTAATCCAGAGCACTCGGATTTCTGAGTTCTTGATTATTTTACAATATTCTGATGAGGGGTGGGAAAGATGAGTTTCCATCCTCAGTGCCAAAGGTATGGAGGGCTTAAAACCCTATAATCGTATTTTGACATATACATGAAGTGCTACACAAAGAAACGACAAGGAACACTTAGGCGAGCCGCCAGCAACTCTGTATGGGGTGACAGAGAGGGCCAGACGACACTTTTAACTTCTATCGACCATAAAGGATTGTGGGAAATCTCAAGCACCAAGCTGTCCAGCTGACCAAGAATTCCAGACATAGTCGAATTATCCTCCCGTCCAGGGTCTACGGTATCTTTCCTCGAGCAGCCCTGTTGTCCGTGGTAACATTCTCAGCCCTCTCCTCACCTTCTGTTTAGGAGAGTAGGGTGGTGAGGAGAGAAGAGCGAATGAGGAAGGGAATAAAGTTGCTGACAGGACTCGCAGTCCTGACATTTAGCCAGAGGCATGTTGACTGTGAAACCGGTCTTGGACTCCTTCCCTCTTTGAGTCAGCATTCTTGCCTGAAGTTGGGTTACAGATGTTCTAATTTTTTGGAAAATTAAAACCAGAGGAAGAACAAATACCCATCCCTAACATGAATAAGCCATCCATAATTTTACAAAGGCAACAGTACAATAAAACCACAATGACCTCCAAATATGCCAACAGGGAGCCTTCCTATCCCTTGTCTCCTATCCATGGGTAACGTGTTCCAACGTTGAGTCAGCAAATCTATTTAACAGATGCTGGAATATTCCTCACAGGGCTTTTTAATATTTTTAAATCGCTATTAGTTACATTTGGTATTTACTAAGATGTTTCTGAGGGTTCTTGCAAGAAAGTGCATCAAGAGGGTGCCTGGGTGGCTCAGTCGGTTAAGCATCTGACTTCAGCTCAGGTCATGATCTCACCGCTCGGGTCATGAGTCCGAGACCCACGTCAGGCTCTGTGCTGATAGCTCAGAGTCTGGAGGCTGCTTCGGATTCTGTGTCTCCCTCTCTCTCTGCCCCTCCCCTCCTTGTGCTCTGTCTCTCTCTGTCTCTCAAAAATAAATAAACATCTAAAAAAACTAAAAAGTGGGGCGCCTGGGTGGCTCCATCGGTTAAGCGGCCAACTTCAGCTCAGGTCGTGATCTCACGGTCTTTGAGTTTGAGCCCCACGTCGGGCTCTGTGCTGACGGCTCATCAGAGCCTGGAGCCTGCTTCAGATTCTGTATCTCCCTCTCTCTCTGCCCTTCCCTTGCTCACGCTCTGTCTCTATGTCTCTCAAAAATAAATAAAACGTCAGAAAAAATAAAAATTAAAAAATAAAAATTAAAAAATTAAAAAGAAACGAAAAGAAAATGCATCAAGACGGGAAGGTATTTGGCAAAGGTAAGATTTCGCAGAGCACGGGCACTGACAGCTCGGTGCAGATGTGATAAAGGGGGACTTCACCACGGCGCAGGGCTCCTCCTACGCCATCGTTCAAAGGACATTCTGACACAGTCAGGGGTAACTGCTTGAACTGCTTGTGCACAGACACAAGCCCGAAGGTGCCCTTTTAGTGTCAAAAGAGAAAGAGAGAGGTTCATTCGGAAGCTTCCTTCCATGAAAAAGAAACAAGGCATTCCCAAGCTGGAAAGACACAGGCTCAGGGAGTTGAGGCACGAGGGCCGAATGGCACGACACACGACACGGCAGAGGTACCGTGCGAAGACAACCAGGCAAGATTCAGGAAAGCGGAGTCTGCGCCCGGGTCCCCTCCACAACGAGCTGGGTGACCTCGGAGAAGACTTTCAGCTTCGTTCTCCTGTCTGCTGCTGCCTGACATTCTGATCCGGACAGAAGAAAAAGGAAGAGTAGGTCTTGGCTGGCTCTGAAAACCTTCTCACCGCATGGGGAGCTCTAAACTCTTGCTGCCGTGGGCACTTCCTCCGTAGCCTAGTCCTCCATTACAGCCACGGAAGAGGGAAATGAACGGAAAGTTTCCGGTTCACCTATTACGTAAATAGGCTGCAGACGGATGCTATGTTGTTTCGAACAAAGCCTGCCGAAGCCAACTCGAATTCTGATACATCCGATTCCTTTCAGGACATTCCAAATAAGCATATTTTTAGCCATTTAGAGCCTGCCTGCTAAGCAGGCCCTGCGAAGTCGCGCCTGCCACCTGGCAGCAGTGAGCGATACCCTGCGGCTGGAAAAGCCCTCCAACTGCGGCTAGCCTTCGGAGCTCTCCGACCCAGAGACCCTCTACCTTGTCGCTAAGTGACATCACCTGGACAGGTAGCCCCCTCGCTGGTGTCCCCTACACCCCCGGGAGGCCCCTTGCCCTATTCCCCTTACCATGTCACTGTCTCCAGAAGGTCTCCCACCGTGAGGAACTTGCTTTCTCAGGCGACTGTGTCTCTGAGCCACCCAAACAAAGCTTGTGTGTCACGCCCTCTCTCAAACCTGTCTCTTCCTTGATCAACTTTCAAATTCCCAAACTTACTACGCCAACCCGTCCAAATGGAGTAAGTACACGAGCGGGCTGCCCGAGGATTAAATATGGCCTCCCCTCTGTTCAGGAACAAAAAGGGAGGTTCCTTAATATTCAGCAACTAAAGAGCTGGAGACCTCTGGAAGGGGTCAGTACCTCCCACCCGGGCAAGTAAGAAGTGGTCGGCTCCTTAGCAAAATTACTGATGGGTCGAGAATTTCCTCTGAACCCTTCGATAACCCATCTCTCCTCTTAGACCTCCCTGTCATCAAAGTGTCCGCAGATAGGGGCACTGGGTGGCTCAGTGAGTTAAGCGTCTGACTCTTGATTTTGGCACAGGTCACGATCTCACGATTCGTGAGTTCGAGCCCCGCATCGGGCTCTGTGCCAACAGTGCGGAGCCTGCTTAGGATTCTCTCTCTCTCCCTCTTTCTCTACCCCTCCCTACTCATGCTCTCTCTTTTCTCTCTCAAAATAATTGTAAAAAAAGAAAAAAAAAGTTGCCACAGTTAAAAGCCTGCCCACGGCAGAAAGTCTGATTTATGTTGGCTTGTGCCAAACAGGTAAGGACCTATAAGTGTGTGGTTACGAGCCCAAACTGGAGCCAGACAACTACCTAGTTGGAATGCCAGCTCTGGCACTCACTAGATGCACAGCTAATCTCGCTATGCCTCAGCTCCTTCTCTCATTATGCTGTTGTGAGCATTTGTGAGAATTCAAATTAAATCCCATATGTGCCTCCTCAGAGTCTCTCATCCTTGCTACCTCCGGAGCCCTTGGCCCCCTGCTCACTGACTGCCAAGTTCTGAATGGTGGGAGCTTTAGCAGCTCCAGAGTCCCTGGACTTGACCTGACAGATCCACCGGGGCTCTGGATCCATGCCCAGACTGGAATGAGGGACCGAGCCACTGGACTTGGTACGTGGCCTCCTCAGAGAGGCTGCCCGAAGTGGCTGAGTGACACAATCCAGAAAGGAGGGGCCTGAGCCCCAGTGGGGCCGACTTTGGCTGAAGAGAGATAGAAGACGTGGAAGGATGGAAAAATTCTTCTTTCGCCGTTACAACGTCCTGAGGTACAGCTTTCCATCAGGCACCCTGTACCTCCGAGTCTCTGCCTCATTTCCATTCTACCTCACACGCGCTGCCCAGCGATTGTGCGGGAGTCCCGCCTTAGGCTCTGTGTTCCAGAGAACCCACGTTAAAGTGGGAGGAAGAAAACGGATACGTGCAAAGTACTCAGAGCTTCACCGCCAAGTACACTTACCACTAACCACGTGAGGCCACTGGGCACACGGATGTGCTCAGTGTGAATGGAGACGTGCTTAAGGGTAAGATACACGCTAGACTTCAAAGACTGCCTACGAAAGATGTAAAAATAGTTCGCTATAAACTTACACTGATTATATGTTGAAACGCCAATATTTTGGATAATTGGGCTCGAATATATAATTAAAATTAATTTCACCTGTTTCTTTTTACTTTTTTAAAAAACGCGACTACTGAACATTTTAAATTAGATGTTGCTTCCATTATGTTTTTATTGGACAGCACTTAGAATTTAGTGCCTCGTAAGTCCACGAAAGAGGTCAGCCATTTTCATTTCCATTCCCAAGAAGTTCTAGAGATTTGCTGTCAATAAAGCCTGATGATAAAAAGGAATGTGGGAACAGAAAGGGAGACAGATAGAGAAAAGGGAACCAATACTTATTAAGTACCTTCATGTCACTAGGCACACTATATATCATACAAATCACTCGCAAACCACTCACTATTATCCCCGTTTGGCAGATAAGGAAGTAAGGGTTCAAAAATAATTTTCCCGAGGTCACGGAGGTATTAAACAACGTAGCTGAAAATTGGACCCAGCTCTGCTTAACTCCACAGTTCACGCCTTTTTCGATCTATCGCTCTGTCAGAGGACTGGCTCTACTGGTACGGTATGGTTTTGATAATGGAGGCTTTTTGACATATGTTAGGGCTTCCCAGGATTCCCTCAAATCGCCTACACAGCAGGTCGACTACACTAACCAAAAGCTGCTGCCGAACACGAATCAATCAATCAATATCCACCCCACCCCCTCTCTCTGGCCTTGGGTGCATGGAACGGAATTCAATCGATCATACGTAACAGCCCGCGGCACGCGGTCATCATACATCCGTGAGAGCCCCCACGTTGTTTGGTGTTTTTCCCCATCCCCCCTAATTCCAGTCCTATTCTCCCATTAGTTCTTAGCTGGGCATACACTATGAAACTCTTCAATATACCCTTCATCTGTTTGTTTAGATATACAGGTGTCCTTGAAAAATAAGTGGTATTGTGGCAAAACTGCTTTCTTGTTCTGACTCACGCCACATTATTTCCTGAAATCTAATAATGTAGATAGAAGCAAATACAGCCTATTGCTTCCGGCAGCTACATCGTATTCCATTATACATAACCACCATATTTGACGTATCCATTCCCTAAGTGGCAAACACCTTCATGATCTCTGACTCCTTTCCACCACCCATGATGCCGAGGTGATCACTGGCATGCGTCTACTTGGCGAAGTTTTGCTGAAGTAAGTATCCAGTGGTGGAATTACTGGGGCAGACCCTATCGTCGGTGCTAGCGTCGCTAAGCGATGCCGGCTCACTCCCCACAACGAATACAGATCTACTTGCCTGCCACGCACGAAGCCTCGATTTCTTTCCGTCCTTGCCAGCACTTGCCAATACCCGGCTTTCTAATTTTG
The DNA here is from genome assembly GCA_030068075.1 of Paguma larvata. Lineage (NCBI taxonomy): Eukaryota > Metazoa > Chordata > Mammalia > Carnivora > Viverridae > Paguma > Paguma larvata. The sequence goes on from CM057830.1 coordinate 10,390,063, forward strand.
GTCAAGGTGAAGGTTGTCCAGTGGGAGCATATTATTTGAATTGACATTTCTCTGCATTTTGGCTAGAAGAACCTCTCCTCATATTCTTATCAGCCTTCAATAGTCGGGTGGAGGATTTTCTTAAGACCTAGTGCCTGGAGTCGCCACCGACACAAGCATCTTTTCAAGAAGGCAGGACTGTTTCCCCCCAGAGGGCAGAGGCGCTCTAGATACACGGCTTTGTTCTCCCAGCCATGCTAATGCTCTGGACTGACCACGCCTATCAATTTTCTGCAGCAAGAACTGCTCCAGGGCTTGGAGATTCAGGTGGGCAATGACATTCACGGAACTAGGGCTGGTATTGCAATCAATGTGTCTCTTGCTACCTTCTGGGTGGGTCTACTGTTCAAGCGAGGTGAAGGAGAAACGGTGTAGAATGAATTCAAGCTTGGAAGTCCTGATGGAGCCACGTCCGGCCCGGTGAACAGCTAGGCTGCGGTGCTCAAGAAGGACAAGCAAACGCGTACTCCACCCAAGCGAAGCGGAATTAAAGTTGGGTAAGGATGCTTTGGGACTTCATTCAGAATGTAACTAGAAATTACAATTTCTGTTGACTTGGTTTATAAAAGCAAAGGGTTTGAGATTAGGAGCTTAGGTTTCTTCTCAGAAATGTGATGATGGGAGAGATGTGTGTTCAAGGCTAGAACATTTTGATATTTAGGTCATTCTTATGCTACTACTTGGGCTTCTCACACACCTCTCAGCATGGCTGGGAATAATTCAACCGGGAACTAGGATAGGGAGTAAATGTTCAGCCTTCAGCATACGATGTGCTTTCGTATTAATTTAATGAAAATAAATTCTATATTCCTTTCGGACCCTCCTGGGGGTAAACTTGATCCCAGAGAGTTGAAGTTCGTTTTGGTGGGAGGGGGGTCTACACTGACAAACTTCTCTCCTTTCCTGAGGCTGGCGGGGGGCTGGGGTGGGGGGCAGTCACTGCTAAGTGTCCAATCCAATAGATTAACAAAACAATACGCTGCAGAATATCGAGGGAGCCTCCAGACCCCTCTTTAATGTTCCCGTAAGGCAACGGCCAGCTGCTCTCAGTCCTCCTTATTCATTCCTGCGGGTAGAGGGGAGAGGGAAGGATGGGATCCAGTTGGTGAGGGCAATTCACGGAACTGAGCATGCCCAGCTGGGCTGTTCCCTCTCCGTCTCTCGCTCTCGCTCTCGCCCTCTCTCCCATGAGGTAAGGGGCCAGCCTCTGAAAATGGACGCCTCTGACTGTAAGCTCTGCCTGGACATGCTTAACGAAGGAGAGAAAGTATTAAAAGCTCAATGGATCTCCAGAAACCGGTCATGTGTCCTCCAGATTCCACTGTAATAAAGATGATACTTGGATCCCCATCTGGCTAACTCCTCAAAGTCTACGTCTCAGTGCATCCTGAACTCGGGAGGGGAAGGAAGGAGCCATAATCACCCCTTGGTCTCCTCCTCTGCCTCGACTCCCTCCATTCGACTTGTACCCAATTCCAAGTCCTCTTCTAATTTTGTCTGGCGAGCAGACTCTCAGTTAAAACCTAGGACAATATTTCATCACAGTCACCAGGAACTCTCGCTTAAAACTCGCACTGATCGGTAACAGATGGCTCTGAATCGGTATCTGACGTCGGGGAAATCAACCAGCCACACTTCGAGAGTTACTCGGAGACACTCAAAATCTCCAGGCACACAAAGACTCCTGACCAGCAGAGCTGCCACAGCCCAGCAGAGACACTGCCGAAAAAGGAATTTGGCCGGGAGGGCTCAACTGGCAGAAGCTCTAACAGGTGGTGGTGACGGGGTGGTGCAAGGCAGGTGGGTTTATGAGAAAGCACTCTAGTGGAGGGGATGGAAAGGCACAAGAATCAATGCTAAAGGAACCGGGATGGAGTAGAAGAGATGGCAGGGTCTTTATTTTCCTCCTTTTCATAGCCCAGCTCTCTCTCCGTGTCTCCTGTAGATCCCTTCTTGTCATCGGAGAAGAGCAGGCGGGGGAAGGGAAGGGAAGCCAGCATTGTTCTCAGAGACGAGGGACGGGAGGGAAACGGGCCATAGGTGGCTGTCTGAAGGTGGCGAGAAAGAGTCTTGTGGTCTGGACTTCAAACGACGTCTCCTAAAAAGATGCATTTAAACTTCTCCAACTGCTACTTACAGCTGGAGCAAGAAAGAAGCATTTTGGTCATCGTGGTTTCCCTTCCATAATGCTAAAAATGACCCATCTCTGTGGAAGCGAAGAGAACCAGGAGAGCTTTAAGATTTCATGAAACAGAGGCAAACTGTCACTATTATCTTCTTCAATGAACCTGGACGAGCTGGACCTTGACCAGTTCGTGCTGTGTTCCAAATGTAACGGCTCTCCTCTCAACGTGGAGGACGCCCGCAGATAATGACATGAGAGCACTGAGCCTCTGGAATTTCGTACTACTTTAGTTTTGATCGCTCGGAGGGAGCTAAAAGGCAGAGAAGCCCGAAGGGCAGTTATTCCAGGTGAAACACTATTGACATATTCAAGATAGTTCTAAAGACAAAAGAAAAAGAAACTGAGGGGCGCCTGGCTGGCTCAGTCAGTTGAGCATCCGACTCTTGGCTTCAGTTCAGGTCATGATCTCTCGGTTGATGAGATTGAGCCCCACGTCAAGCTCTGTGCTGACAGCGTGGAGCCTGCTTAGGATTCGCTCTCTCTCTCTCTCTCTCTCTCTCTCTCTCTCTCTCCCCGTCCCCACTCGCGCTCACTCTCTCTCAAATAAACATTTAAAAAAAAGAAAATGAAACTGAAAAGTTAAAAAAGAGAGAGAAATTACCAGAGAAGTTTTACACGGTAAAGATGATAATTTTTCCCGTTTTTGTGCTTCAGACAATGAACACACGCCTCGAAGGCACTGAGTTCTTCCGCCGAACACTTTCACACCTTTAGGTACAAACACCTCATAAACACCTCTGTGGCTTCATGCTGTGTCCTTTGCACTGCCTGGACTCTTTCTAGATTGACTGATTTGTCAAATCGGCTGGCTACTTTGGACTTGGGCCTGCTTTTCCTGAACCTTCAGACTGTGCTGAGCCTCCTCTCTATTCTGCCTTCCACTAAAGCCACCGCGTTCCCAAGCCTGGTGACTCACCACACGGAATACCAGTGTTGGCGGCTGATGTATCCGTCCCTTCGGCCATGCCCTTCCAGCTCCCCGATTCCTTTCGACTTTTCCCCTCATCCCTTCGCAGGGTCTTGCCCGCAGATGGCCTCGGCACCTATTTGCTGAGCTCGACCAGACTATGAAGGCACAGATACCTCTCCGGGAAATCCTTCTGACGCCCCAGGGCCAGTATGGAAGTCCTTCCAGGAAAGGGAAGGTCAGAATGTTTCCTCATCTCATTTTACTGTGCCAAGGGAGTACCACATGGCCCAAGGACATGCAGGGGAGAATGAAAAGGATCCCCCCGTGGTTTTAAGACCACAACGTGCTCCTCCTTTAATAGAGTAAGCCCTATCAGTGATTTAGAGCCCCCGTGGGCTGACACTGAAAAACTGTGGTCCGTCTTGGAGGACTTATACCTAGCCACGGGAATGGAATTCTTTTTTTTTTTTTAATAGTTTATTGTCAAATTGGTTTCTACACAACACCCAGTGCTCAATCCAATGAGCGCCCTCCTCTGTACCCACCACCCACTCTCCCCCCTCCCACACCCATCTCTCCCCTCAGTTCTTTCTTATTCTTTGAGAGTCTCTCATGTCATGTCTTCCTTCCTCTCTGTGACTGTTTTTAAGCTTCATGTGATCCGAGGTACATCTGACCCCACGTTTTCTCAGCACGTTTCCGTCTGAGTTGGGTCAAGCTGTTTATAAGCGACATGATCCTAAGCATCTGCGCTTTGGTCAAAATAAGTAACTACGCTTGCGGCTACCCGCGGCGTGGCTTTACAGACACCAAAGGCAGTCTTTAAAACACTGACATTTACCGCACGTGTAGCCACAAGAGCTTGTCTTCCGGTGCGACACCCAAGAGCCCCCGCAGGTCTCTGAAGCGGTCCCACGGTTTCCGGTCTGGTTAGAAAAACGTATGTACTGTGTTCCTGGGGAAAGACTTACTATATCCTGAAAGCGCAAGCCCTGACAGTCGAACGAGCGGTCACTGTGAGCTGTAAAGCGTCCACTCACCTTTACTGAAGGCGACACCTTGGTGTTTTACGGCTTTCATTATGCTCTTATTCTAAATTTCCTTGCCGATCTGTACTCCTGACTACCAAGGCCAACGGTGATTGAACGGCACGGGATGTGAGCTCTGGTTTAAAAGCACGCCTCCCCTTCTTCACGTAGTGCCAGAAGAGGGCTCGTCGCCACCACTGGAATGTACCTCCTCGGTCAGCGAGGACGTCGTGAAGGAAAAAATAACGTCTGGCACCCTTTGTGCACACCAAGAATGGTATTTCTGGGGTGAGTGGACCGCCCTGGGCAAGAGCAACCTTTTGTACAGCTGATTGGAGCAGATCCTGACCGCTGTTTATCTGAACATTCCTCCCTGCAAATGAAGTGTCAACTACGCCTGCCTACCCTGGGACAAGTCTTTGAAGCTGCCGGCTGCTTTTGTGCGGCGTCCTCCTCTTGGCTAAACAAGGCCGACAGACCTAATTGTGCCTGTTCTCCACACCGAACCGGACCCAAGTTTTGCTCTGGTCTGTGGAGTGATGCCGTTCGTCTGCTCGGGCTACGGGACCCGTGTGGGGCGGGGGTTCCTACGGAACGACCCGCCTGGTGAAATGCGAGAGGACAGCAGCCCGCCCGCAGCGCTCCGCCCCACCTCATCCTCAAGCCGCGCTCCTGCCAGCCCTGGGAGGGAGGGACGCAGGAACACGTCCGGACAGCCAAGGTCAGCCACAGGCCAAACCCAGGAGTAGACAGACTGGGTCTCGGACTTCCCTCCAGCCCGGGACCCGGCATCCTGCCATCGTGATGCCCAGTTTCTGCACTCCTACCACCCATGCCGTTAGTAGCGGCCATGCTAAGACACGACCCCTGTCTTGCCCTCTTTTCTTTCTCTCCCTGGCTTTACGCGCGCAAGCAAAATCAGCTGTCCCTCCTCTGGACCGGTTTAGCCTCTCGCGTACCACACCATCCTCCTGACGTGGGCCAGCTTCCCTCCCCAGCTAGCCCGTGACCTTAATTGAGAACGGCGGTCGTTCCTCATTCACATCCTATCTCCAGGGCCCTGCGTGATGTGCACACAGCTGGTGCCTAATGACTGAAGGAACAGAGCTCACAGAGAAATGGGACACGTGGATTAAATACCTGTCAGTCTCCACGTCCCCCGGGATTGAAGAGAGATGGTTGCGTAGATCCAGGGCAGCTGAGAAGGCTCCGCTGAAGAGGGGGACGCAGGCTGGACCCTGGCGAACAGCGTCAGGGAGGCGGAGGTGGGGAAACTCTCAAGTTCACGTTTCTACAGGACTGCACTTCACCATATCCTATCCCCACAGACGGTGTTTCCCTCGCGCTGCGTCAGAGGGAGACCAGGAGGCTGCCTTTTGCGGGTCTTTCCTTTCCTCTCTCCCTACACCCATCCGTTATTTATTTAAGGTCTCAAAAGGGAAATTCAGCCACAATTCATTTAGGTGATTGTGATTTTCTTGGGTGGGACTTTAATTTAGCATCCCACATAACATCTAATTAAACATGGACCGTAATGGAAAAAAAAAAATCAATGGAAACAAAAACTAGAGGAAAATAAAGGCCGTTATCAGAAAGAAACATAAAATCATATGATTAAAAAGCTTCGGATTCCTTAGATGGTCAAATCATATTAGGTTTCTGGAAACCGCCTCACAGAGACAATGGCCATCGATTTTTTAAATGTCCACTGAGTGTTCAACGTAACATTGAACGTTACGGTATTTTTCTTAGCTCTTTTATATCTGTACCTATTTTTTTCTTACAGTGAGAATCCTGACTCCTCAAAATATTGTCAAGGTAATTCATTTTTTTCAATATAAATGAAAATTTTAAAATTATAATGCCAACACTAACAATAAACTATGGAGTCAAGTTTAAAATCTTTGTGCCTTTTTTTTTTTTTTTTGGTCTTTAGAAAGTACATCCCACTAAAAAGGTACCATCGGAGACCTATGTTTATTTTTTTTTAATTTTTTTTAACGTTTAATTATTTTTGAGAGATAGAGTGTGAGCAGGGGAAGGGCAGAGAGAGAGCGAGGCAGACGCAGAATCGGAAGCAGGCTCCAGGCTCTGAGCCATCAGCACAGAGCCCGACGCGGGGCTCGAACTCACAGACCGTGAGATCATGACCTGAGCTGAAGTCGGCCGCCTAACTGACTGAGCCACCGGGCGCCCCCAGACACCTAGGTTTAAAAGCCCTTCAGATAAACGCTTTCTCCATGTGGTTATATTGCTGATCTCTTCATACACATTTTAAGGTCTTCATTTGTTTCTGTTTGGTTTTGGCTTTAAGATTTGGGTTTCGTTTTCCTTTTCTGATTTGACTGGGTATTTTAAACATGTTAAACGTTCACATCTTTCAAAACTGGCAAGAAAAAGACATATGGAGGGAAGGGTCCGGTCGATCCGACCTCCCACCCTCGCCCCAAAAGGAACGGTTTTTAAAGATCCAGTTTTCAAGCCTATCACAGAGCGCTCTGACTTACACATAAAATAAGTGAACAGAGAAGGCTCTGGAAGGGACGATTCCTTTCAGGGCAAGTGTCATTCTCCCTCCACTCACTCTCCGGGGCAGCTAAAGACTGCTCTGTCGCGTCCCCTTTGTCCAAAACAGACCGCACCATGCACGACCTTTGCCATTCGGAGAATAGTCATCATTCTTTTTCCGACTGCACCTACGAACTTGGTGGCATACTTCAAAGGCACAAAAGAAAAAAAAAAAGGGAAAGAAAACAAAAGTCTGCCTGTGCCACCTGTTTCCATGATACAATAGTTTTTAAAATGCCTACTTTGAGAAGCAGTTCTGAGCTTGGGAAGGAAAGGGAGGCCTCCCGTGGAGGGGCCAGCTCTCCCCACATTGCAGAGCGAAGCAAACTCAGAAAGGCAGAGGAGCAGGGGGAGCTGAGAACTGGGGGGGGGGGGGGGGGAGGGGGTCAACTGTAAAGTCAGCAAGATCCATTAACAATGTACCAGATACAATCAAAGAGTTCGAATTGTCCCTGAAATCGAGAAATAGGTACCATGAAAAAGTGTTCTGAGTTTGCCATCCAGGATTATGATGGCCGAAACCCAGTCCTGTTTGGACGTGCTATCAAAGTACTTTCCTGAAAGCCACGTAAACTAACACACACCCACACTTTTAAGTGAACTAAGGTAGAAGGGATAGTAACAAATTGTCTCCTGGTGATGGAGCGTTTCAAATGGCGTTCTGCCCTTCAGCTTTCCTAGATGAAAACCAAAGTTGGCGAGGGTGGTGGGCAGCTCTTTCTAGCTCTGATACAGACAGGACGAAGCGCGTGTCTGCACCGACGGCCAGCTACACGGCCTAGAAACTCCCATCAGCTCTCTGCACTGGAGGTAACAATCAGACTTGGTTATAAATCACGTGCCAAGCCACGACCAACACAGGCTGATTAGCGGGCAGGTTGCTTTTTGGTGGCGCGACCTGCCCCAGGGACACAGGGTTTTCCAACGCCTGTGGGGCGAAACCAAAGCCAGGAAGGGGGGCAGACATCCCAACAGGGACACGGCGAAAGCTGGGAAGTAGGTCTCTCCACCAGAGATCAAGCCACACCTTGCGAAGCCACAGGAGAGACGCTAAAGCAAGAAGACACACGCCTGTGGGCCCCTAAGCCTCCACGCCTCCGCGCATCACTGTTGTCACTGCTCAAGTCTAAGAAAGCTGCAGGGAACAATGTGGGCCTTGCGAAACAGCCTAGTATTCGCATTTAAAGGAAAAGAAACATTTTTTTCTTTCCCTACTTCCTAATCCCTTAAATAGTTTTAAAAATGTAATTTAGCTATTTTTACTGTTGTCTCGACTTTTTAGTTAACTCATATTAAGCTTATTGCAATCGTTCTTCATCCCTAATTCTCCACCTTCTTACTACCCATTTCTCATATTCCAGCGTTCATTCACGTTCTAATGATTCCACTGACGCGCCTAAGAAAACGTTTATTGTCTCGTATGTATGAGGTGCTGTGCCAGATGCTGGGGCACAGTGGTAAGCCAGATCTGAGTGAATTACAGGAGACGCTCAGCCAACTCTTGATATCCAATCTGTCCAACAAAAGGAAGACCCTTGTGGCACCTGGGGGGCTCAGTCAGTTAAGCGTCCGACGTGGGCTCGGGTCATGATCTCGCGGTTCGTGGGTTTGAGCCCAGCATAGGGCTCTGTGCTGACAGCTCAGAGCCTAGATCCTGTGTATCCCTCTCTCTCTGCCCCTCCCCTGCTCACGCTCTGTCTCTCTCTAAAATAAATGATAAAAAAATTCTTTTTAAATAAAAAGGAAGACCCCTTCTGTATGTCTATAGGCCACATGGACACGGTTCAAAGCTTCGGCAAAGTAAGAGCCGTCACCGCTTCGAGCCGTCACCGCTTCGAGCCGTCACCGCTTCGAGCCGTCACCGCTTCGAGCCGTCACCGCTTCGAGCTTACTCTGCACCAGTTATTGTTCTAAGGTCTTGACACATTAACCAGTTTAATCCTCTCGACCCATTTTACAGTTGAGAACACTTGGGCCGGCAAGCGTAAGTGACTTTTCTAAAGTTACGCAGTGGTGGAGCTGGCCTTGACCGCAGGTAGTCTGGCTCCTGATTGCCTTTTCCTGACCCCGGCGGGGCTGAGGCCTCCTTAAGGTTTGCTTCCGACACAATGGAATTTACGACAGCAGGAGGCGAGGAGAAGCATCTCCAGAGAGAACTGGCAATAAGCATGGCTCATTCCGATAAGGACGGAAGGGCTTTGGAGAATTCCATACGGTCATGAAATAAACATGTGATTCTGACCTTCCAGAAGTGACAGAAACTATTCGAAGTATCCCATTTTGACCTTTTCCTCCTTTCTTCAGGCTTCACTTTCGATCGTGAAGTCCTGGCAGAATCTGGCTCCAAACTGGCTGTGGTTTCCCAACCCCCAGGGCAGAGACACATACGACGTGGGGACGGGGACACGTCTACCTTTCAGACTAGGCACATAATCCGCCTATTCCTCAGGAGGAGTCAACTCCTGCATCTTGGGGCCCTCAGTCATTACACGGATTACAAACGGCGGTCCCGGGCCACAGCATCGGCGTCACGGGGGAGCTGGCTAGCCACAGGACTCAGGCCTCACCCGCCTGCTGAATCGGGTGCTCCACAGGAATAAGGCGGGTCTCTAATTCCATTTTCTAGATATGTAGTTACAAGAGAGGAGCTGTTGTTGACTGGAAACACATCAATCTCACAAAAGGGATTCTCCCAGCCCCGCCTTGTAATTGAGCTTAAAATGATCTTCCCGATGCAAAACAACTTTTGGTTTCACTTAGGGTACATCTAGGCTTTTTAAGGCTCAGTCTTTCCTTGGTGAGCCGATATTAAAGCTGCAAATGGACAAAACTACGTTTCTTACGAGAGCCAAAAAGAATGGCCGATCGTCCCACCGTCTCTACGAGGACTCCTGCTGGTATCTTTTCTTCAGAGCGGGTTAACTGCCCTTCCTGAAGCCCACCAAGCCCCTTTAGCACAGACAGCAAACAGAAATCTCAGCCCAGCTCCTGCCCAAGTTCGTTAACATGGAGTAATCAAATAATACTAGTAAAAGCTGCCAATTATGTGGTGCCTACAATGTGTCGGTTTTGAGAGATTAAACATATCAAAAACTCACTTAATCTTCACAGCAACCCTGTGTCAGAGTACAGCGAAGCACAGAGACGTTAAGTGGCTTGCCTAAAGCTACACAGCTAATTCGTGGTGAGGATTCTAGTCCAGGCTGACGGTCTCCAGAGGCCGTGCTGGCGACCACGGCACCATGCTGCCTCTCAAAATTCAAATTCGGTCTGAGCAGGGTTCCAAGAGTCTCTTATTAAAATGCTCTCATAATAAAGACTGATCACTTACTCAGGCGAAGGTAGCTCATTTCCGAGATTTTACTCGACAAAAAGAAAAAAAGGGAGGCTGGCAGCGCTACGAAGCCCTGATTTTATAAAGTTAAAACAGCACCTCTGGTCTCTCATTCTTGGTGGTGACCGCAAGACCACCGGGTCTGCCGCGGGCAAGCACTTTCGAAGGTCCTTCTGCCTGCAACCGGAACCGGCTCCCGCACTGACGCTGCATCATGTTTGCCATAAATGAGAAGCGGTCGTGAACCCTGCGGATTCGTGATATCGCTGGCTTTGCTTATCTATTCAATCTGTGGTCCAAGTTCTTTTTAGCTGCAGACAGCTCTTTTTGTAAATGAAATCTTAAGGACAATTCCGATACACGTGACTGGGCAAAGCCTTGTGCTTTGGCGAGAGCGTACAGGGGAAATGCTCTCGGCCGTCACCCTCCGCGTCCGTGTCCCCTGAAGGCGTGTCCCTAGAACCCTAGAGTCATGGACACGCAGAATGAAAACTGCCCCAGGCATCGGAAGGGGCTGCTTCGTGGCTGCCCTGATCCAGCTCTCCTTAGGCCTCCCCACCTGACCCTCCACGATGGAGAGCGACTTTTGAATTTTGTTCTTCAGTGACTTCTGTCTGCCCTAGAGACACAAAGCAAAGGGACGCAACCAATAATCCTGACCAACCTGTCGACCTCGACACGCAACCCCGAGTGGCTGGCTAGTCGCCACTGCCAAGCCACTATCCCTGTGGGCACACAGGAACAAAACGGAAATGTCCGTAAGTTAGTATTTAAAATAGTTTTGAGCACTGACCGCCCACAGGGAGAATGGCAAAGTGGTTCCCAATATGGTGGCATTTGTGGAACCGGATGTCAGAACCTCCGGATCCCCCAGGAACTCTGTGAACCATTTCCAGGCCTCCCCGCCCAAACTCCGTGGCCAGGAAGCAACGCCTCTAAGAGAACATTAAAGCCCAGCTCCCTTGCCCAGGGTGGGTCAGGACAACTTGGAAGGCAGACCGAACCTTCCAGAGTCCCTGTCCTCTTTGGGACTTTGCCCGAGAGGACACCCTTGCAGGTCCCGTCTTCCGTTCTCCTAGGGACACTTCCTTTACAATCGCTCGCGCTGTGAACTCCCCTCTCAGGGTCTGCCTCTGGGAAACATCACCTAGGAGACCACACGCCCCAGCTCACTAGCCAGCTGGCCGTTACCGTGAATCGCGCGGCCTCCCCGGTGGTGGCTCTGGCGGGCGGTACCTGCCACACCCTTTTCCTACCACAAATGTGTCCAGAATCTTTAGCCTAAATCGATCGTATGTATTTGATCGAAAGGGTGGGACCCTAAACGTAAATATTACACAGTCTCGGCTAAGAAGAAGGTATAGAGCGTGGCATGTAAGGGTTAAATAAATGTTCAAGTTATTTAAAAAAAAAAAAAAACCTCCCCATGACGCAGCAGTGTGCTCTCCTTACTAAGCTGGGCGTAAACGATTTAAATAAATCTGCAGGGAGTGGAGGTGGTTTTGGTCTCTCAAAGCTCACAAACTTGTAGTACCCAGGAGCCATAAAACTACCAGAAGTGAAAGGCTAGACAGAACTCGCACACATGCTAAGATAAACCTTGAAAGCTGCTTTTTAAAAAAAATATATATTTTCAAGAGAGTGCAAGAGGGGGAGGGGCAGAGAGGGGGACAGAGGATCCGAAGCAGGCTCTGTGCTGACAGCAGCGAGCCCGATGCGGGGCTCAAACTCACGAACCTCGAGAACATGACCTGAGTGAGCCCAAGCCGGACGCGCGACCGACTGAGCCACCCGGGCGCCCCGAACATTGCCTTTTGACCAGATTTTTCCTATGAGCTTACTTTCTTGTAATTTTCCTAACGCTCTGGGCTCGCATGTGGCAAAAACGCCTGGGTTCCCTGCGGTTCCGCTTCTGCCGACACCTCTGAAGCGGGCCCAGCCTGGAGGACGTGAACCGTGATCGGACCTGGCGAGACGCGGCACCCCGATGGGGCCGGCCTCCTGTCACCGCACACCTCGGCTTCCACGGGCAAGTGATGGCGCGCTCACCTTTACTCCCAGGGCTTCCCCGGAAATGACAGCGACTGTCACACCATCCTTACTGGGTTTAGGGATTTCTTTACTCTTCAGTTCCTGGTACTGGGGCTCCACCATCTTCTCCGAGCTTCTCAGGTTCACCCACAGCTGGAGGCCGTGGGCTGGCTCCTCGGAGCAAGGCATCTCAGCATGCAGAATGCCCCGGCCCGCCGTCATCCACTGCGAACAGGACCAACGAGAAGGAGATGTAACCCAGCCTCTAACGAGCCTGCGAGGTGGGGGGGGGTGTGGGGGACGATTAGGTCCCGGGGATGAAGCAAGGCACCTCCGGGTGCTGCTTTCGGAGTCCCCGGGCGTCGCGAGGAATAACAAGGCAACGCTGACAACTGCCGAAGCCATTTCCAGGACTCCAACCGCTTCCCAACCTTCCTCATTTGAATTCAAAGCGTCAGCTCCGAAATTCACACAAATGGGAGAACTTTCCCTTTGGGAAGCAGGCCCAGCCTGGGGGACGTGAACTGTGCTCGACCTGGTGAGACGCGGCACCCCAATGGGGCCAGGTCTTAGGCCGAGCGCCGGGACGGGGGCTGCGGGCAGATGGCACACCGGGGCGCGCTCTAAGTAGCTGTGCCTCGAGGGAAAAGCAAAACACGGCCGGGCTGGGGGAGAGGCCTCGGCCAGCCCCACACGGAGCCCTAGCACCGGGAGAGTGGGCAGGATCGTCCCGGACTGCGAAGACGCGAGCGGGCTCTGCCCTCCCCACACCGGCGCCCCGCGAGCTGCGGGCCGCCCCTCTCCCTCCGGGTCGGGAGGCGCCCCCTGGGAGCGGGTTCCTGCCGCAGAGGGCGGCGCCTGGGCCGGGATGCCGCCGTGAGCCACCGAGCCGATACTGGCGGCGGCCGGAGGGCCAGTACCGCGGCAGGTGGCTCCTGTCTGCTTGCTCAGTTCCGGTGACAGAGCCCCCGCTGCCTGGAGAGACACTTGTCACCTCCACTGTTGGGCAGGTTCTTCGAGCGTCTGTCCGTTTCTTTACCGAGAGCACATAAGGGGCCAGCCCGAGATGGAACAGGTTTCCTGCCTGTCCTAGCACGCGTCCTGCCACAGAAATCCTGACAAAAGGACTTAAGGCCAAGTATTTATTGGGGGGGGGGGGTGCAGGAAGCACAGGTGGCAGGGGAGAAGGGTGTGAATGAGCAGGGGACATCTGTGGGCACCTGGGGCTGAGCCCCACTGTGAGCCATGCCGAGGGGTGTGTGGAGGGGTGGGGGAGCCGGGCGGTTTACCCACCAACTCCCGTGCCTCTTGGACGACAGTTCCTCGGGGGGTGTTTAACCCCCAGCACACCCGGCTGCCGAGAAAGCCCTCGGGCAGAGCGGCGGCACGGGAGATGGACAGCCACGCGCACTCATGGGGACCGCTGCCACCGGACTCAGGTGAGCCAGACGGCAGAGACGCAGGCCACCGCCGGCATCCTCCACGCGACCCTTGTGGGGAGACAACTCCATAAACAACTGCACGACCCACCACCGACCTCGGATTGCACTTGGCGCGCTGGGGGTCACGACAGGCGTGCGTGAGAGCGCGCGGAATGGCCTGCCTGCCCCGGGCCGCTCACCTGAGGGTGCGTGCTTCAGGCTGCGACCCGGACAGGGAGTGAGAGGCGACCGGGGAGCAGGGGGAGCGAAGCGATCCGGCACGACGGGAACAGCGTGCGAGAAGGCTCTGAGGCAAGAATGAGCGGTTTCCGCCCCGAGATCTGAAAGCAGGAGCCGGGACGAGTCTAAGTGGATTTCCGTCTTCCACTTGATGAAACCTAGCACGGCGGGCCGCAGGCCACAGCGCGGGCCCGAACCCGGCCACTCGATCCCGTACATTCGGTCTCCCCGGTGCACAGTGGCGCCTGCGCACGGACGTGCCGTGCCGTCTGTCTGCTTTTGTGCCGTAAAGGCAGAGTGGAGGAGCTGCCACACGTGGGACCACACGACCCGCAAAGCCTGAGCTGTTCCCACCTGGTCATCACAGAAAGCACCCGCTCTAAGGCAGCACGAGGCCGACCTCGGCGGCCTGCCAAAGGCGCGTCCTCCCGTTCGTTCTCCTGTTTCGTTCGCAGCTCGGAGCTCGGTAGTTTCGATCTACTTTTCATGCCTTCTTCATCCTTCGTTAGACACAATCTAGTCTGGCAGTAACTTAACACGGCCCACCTATCGGACGCGAAGGGGGGAGAACGGATTTCTCTTTTTCCTTTTTTATTTGCGAGAGCGAGCGAGCGCAGGCACATGTGGAGTAGGGGTGGAGAGAGAATCCCAGGCAGGCTTCGCGCTGTCGGCGTAGAGCCCGACGTGTGCTCGATCTCGCGAACCACGAGATCGTGACCTGAGCCGAAATCAAGAGTCAGACGTTTACCTGACTGAGCCGCTCAGGCGCCGCCCGATTTCTCTTTGCGATCTCACCATTTACTATCTCTGAGGCCACGGGCAGCTTTTTTTTTTTTTAAAATCAGTAAATCCCAATTTTCTCATTTATAAAGATGAGGTAAAAAGAATCCTTTCCTTAGAGAGATTATGCGTATGAAGCCGCTTTCAATCTCGTGTTCACGGAAACACCACAATGCAAATATTTGCAGTGATCATTCCACGAAATATGTAAATAACCCCAGAACGTTCCTGACACAGAGTTCGGACTTACGAATCCAGCAGAGAAGACCCAAGCATTCCCTGGAGATTCGACCACGTCTCAAACAAGCCTAGGAGGGTGGCAAGGTTTGGGTCATTGTCTTAAGTGACAACACCTACCCCCGGGGAAGAAGTTGGAAGATAAACGGTCAGTTGCTGCAAACGCAGCGGAAAGGTGGAGACAGATGAGGACTGACACTGGTACGCTGACTTCGGCAACGGGGACGCCACACGCGGCCACTGCCCGAACGGCTTCGGCAGGGGTTTGGGTGGAGGTTGTGAGGCCGGCCCTGATTTCAGTGGGCGACGGAGGAAATGGAGGAGGAGGAGGTTAAGATAATCATTCTTGATTACGCTTCTGAGAAATTTAAGAGAAGGACTAGCTGGGAGCTAAAAAGTAATTGAGGGGGTCAAGGAAAGCTTGAGAGAAGGATACGAGAAACCCATGCAGGTTTCTAGGCTAAGTGGAAGGGTCCAGAGAAAGGAAGAGGGCAAAAACGTAAGAGAGAGGGGAAGGGATGCACGAGTGTGCCAGAAGTGGGGGAGACGAGGCGCGCACACCCGAAGACTGTTGAGCACACGGGCAGTTCCTTGTCCTTGGCCATACCTGCAGGTCTCCCGGGCTCAGCTGACCGGCGTGTCCACAGCAGTCTTCGTGGGCCATGCTGCCCCCTTCCAGGAGGTAAGACACCTTTGAGAGAAAACAAGCAGAAGAAAAAGTAGGTGTTTGGCAAGCGGTGACGAACTGTTCACTTTCTCCACGGAGAACGTGGGGAGGAGAGTGTCAGGGGCACAGCCCATACGGTGTCTTTGAAAGTGGGGTGGGGAGGGGGAGAGAGGGAGAGAGAGAGAATCCCAAGCAGGCTGCACGCTGTCGGTGCAGGACCCAATGCCAGGCTCAGCCTCACGGTTTGGGAGATCACGACCTGAGCCCAAATCAAGGGTTGCACGCTTAAGTGACTGAGCCCCCCAGGTGCCCCACATTCATATACATTAAACTCGACTTTTCTAGCGGCACGGCCGTGCTAAAAACGGAAAGAAATTCTGTGTTGTCCAATCGAGTAGCCGTTGGCCACTAGGCACGTGTGGCTCTTTAAGTCTAAATTAATGGAAGTGCCAGAAAGTTAAAAATTCAGTTCCTCAGTCGCACTGGCCACAGGTCAAGGCCGAGCCCCTGCCTCTCCCCTTCCTTTGTGGTAATCAGCCCGCCCACAGAAAGCAAGTGCCTCTGGGAGGGGCCAGCCCCCCATGGCAGCGGCCTTCGTGGGTCGGGCACAGCCAGGGAGCTCTGAATGAAGTCGGCCTAAGCTTTGCAGACAGCATTTGGAAGCCCAGCGGCAGGCGGAGAGAAGCCGCGTTCTCCAATACCAGCTTTATCGGAAGCAAGGTGTTTTTTGTGTGTCTGCCGTCTTCCTCTTTCATCTCTCAACTGGTTCCGGATTCACGCTGGGAAAACAAGCCATCATTTCTCATGCCTCCTCATACCCCAAACTAAGGGCAATTAAAGACCTGCCACCACCGAGCTGCTGAAATCTTACACTGTCGCCTTATAATGAACCCCCTTCTTCTTGAGCCAACTTTATTGGATGCCGCTTCCGGAAACCAAAGGCTTATGGAGCACTTGACGACAGTAGAAATCAGGGCTGGCCGCCATGAGGCCTCTCCACGTGTCATCCTGCTGACCAGTGACGATGAGGTGCACTGTGCACAGAATGGCCTCAACAGGCGACAGGCAGACGGCTACAGAAATCGGAGGTTCTAGTTTGTGATGGTCAAGGTGACTGGGCTAAGAGATACACAGTAAAATATTGCTTCTGGGTGCATCTGTGAAGGTGTTTCCGGAAGAGACTGGCCTGTGAATCGGTAGCCTGAGTGAGGAAGACTGGCGTCACCCAATCTGCGGGGGGCCCAAAGAGAACAGAAAATGGGTGAATTCCTCCTCTCTCTTCTTCAGCTGGAACGCCTGTCTTCTGTCCTCAGACACCGGAGCTCCGGCTTCTTGGCCTCGGAATGCTGAAACTCAACACCAGCAGCAACCCCTGTCCCGTCTCCCATCCCCCTGTCCCTCCCCCCCTCCCAGCCCCTGCCCCAGTTCACAGACTGGGGCCTCAGACTAAGTTATACTTCCAGCTTTCCTAGCTCTCTGGCTTGCAGAGGGCAGATCGTGAGACCTCTCCACCTCCACAGCCGTGGGAGCCGGCTCCTGTAACAAACCTCCTCTTGTACATCTCTGTACATCCTAGTGGGTGTTGCTCTCGAGAACCCTGACTAGATTCCTACTCCAAACCCCCACGGGGGAACTTGTGATACTGACTGGCAGCAGTGCAGCACTGGCACGGGAAGAGAAGAGGCCCATTTGCACAGGGAATTTACATGTGATGACAGGCAATTCCAAATGAGGGGAGCGGGGCCGCAATTTCCGGTAAACAGTATTGGGACAACAGACTGACCGGATGCGAAGAGCGAGTAAGCCCCGCCCCCATATATGGAAACATGTTCCAAATGGACAAAGATTTAAATGTTAAAAACACAGTTCTGAGATCTAAATCTAAGGAGACAAGAATACAACATGTACTGTTTGTACAAAATACAAACCTATCGTTGGAACGTTTATTATAATAGCAAAAAGACAGAACGAGCTGGAGGATGGGTTTGCTAGGGTACACTTGCGTAATTATGGCACAGCCATACGAGAGAACATTCTGCAACTGTCAAAAAGCGATGGGGATGTCGATTCACCAACACGGAAAAAGAAACTACTCTTTCATCAAAAACAGCAGGTGACCGAACAGGAATTTTATTTAAAGGGGTCACGTGCAATGATGAGTTTAAATGGGTTCATTTAAATAAAATCGTACCCCGTCCTGCTGGGTTGTGCAAGGAAATGCCCGGATGGACACACCAACATGTGGAAAGAGGTCATCCCCGGACGGTGGAACTGCAAACCTATTTTATTATCTTCTTTCTGGTTTTCTGCAAGGAGGCGTTTATAATGGCAAACGACTTTATTTTACGAAAATATAAATATACTACTACTAATCAGTGATGGAAAAGAAGTGACAGGCTTTCTTCTGCATACGAAGCTTAAGCATGAACAAGGGGTGCGGCGCCCGGGAGGCTCAGGTCATGAGTTCGAGGCCCCCACCGGGCTCTCTGCTGTCAGCGCGGAGCCTGCTTCAGACCCTCTGTCCCTCTCTCTGCCCCTCCCCTGCTGGTGCTCGCGCTCTCTCTCAAAAATAAACGAACTTAAAAAAAAAATTGATGAGGAGACATAAAAAGCTTCCAAATCTCAAACCACCCAACTAGAAGGAGCAGCGTCTAGAATTGCTTTTCCTGTTACGCATGCATTTTTAATTAAAATAACTGCATAACAAAGGCAATTTTCATTCTGTTTGGCCTCAAGCCCTGGGTTCTCAAAGGAGTCTCTTTCAAATCATATTCTTTCCATCCCCAAAGAGTTTTCAATCATCCAAGCCTAGGGACTTTCAAGTTGTTAATCATCTAAAAATATGTCAGGCAACTTTAAAAAGTCAATTGCAGTGAGCATGACTCATTTCAAGATGAAAATTTACAGGGACACCAAGAGAGATGTGGTGTGCGTTGCAAGTTTTTTTCTAGAAAGCGAGGCGAACGCGGTTTCTCAAAAACTTTTCCTCTTCTTCAGTGAGGCTGTCCCCCTTTCCCTGGGAATACGAGAGTAAACATCATTTCTCCCATCCTAAGTACTAGAAAATCCGAGCGAGAGGAGTCTGACGAGTGAGGCTTTACCGAGCCCGTAATGCCTACCTTTTACTACTTAAAGCAGAGACCAGACTTCTGGCCGCTGGGAGGAAAGAAACAACCAGAAACCAAGGACCTTTTCTTTATGATGCTCTTTGATTTCTTTGTCCTAAGTGCCGGAAATGCTACGCGGCGGCCTGCAGTCTGAAGGAGCGCCTGCGCAGGAGTTCTGGAAACTCACGCAGCGCGCTGGGAGCCGACGCGACCCAGATGATTTCCTCGGACAGCGCGTCATCGCAAACACCTGGAGAGCGGCCGCGGGTGGCTGACAGAGCTGGGGGTTGTGTTTAGACTCAAGAGCTGCGTGTGTCTGATTAAGAACCCGGTAATGGGAAACAGGTGTTTTCCGCAGGGGCCGGCCATGCTGCCCGGTGCGGCCCCGTCCTTTCCTCTTTCCTGGTCCTCCACTTTCCGCGGGTCCTCACTGAACACCTCTGCTTCCTCGTCGCTTCTGGCCTCTTCGTGCGTTTGCATGTTTGCAAGGAGAGACGCACAAAGCCAAAGCAGGGACGAAAGACGAGTGGCACTTGCGGTGTGAAATTGAAGCGAGGCGTGCCTCCAGGGGCTATAAATTCAATCCTGCGGAATCACAGCCAGACGCCATAAAGTTTGATGTTTCTCTCTGGTATTTAAGGAGGAGTATGATGACCTCATTCAATGTTTATAGATGCAAGGCTTTTTCTTTAAAGCAAAAAGTTGACACTATAGGTAAAACTATGTTTTCCTTTAATTCCCGTGTGCCCCCAATGGTGGCTGTTTTTCTATTGGTAGCTGAGTAGGGAAAAGAAAAACAAAACAAAAACACGAATTGAGGTCATGGCTGTTGACAGAGGCCAGCAAGGAACGTGTTGCATAATAGAAGTGGCTAGCGGGTCTTCAAGGCTAGAAACATAAGGTTTGAAACTATGCAGTTAAGGACCCCGGTTATTTTACACAAATGTTGTAATACGTTGGGTAAATCACGGAGAAATCTGAGTATCACTGCACTAAATAAGCTCATCCAATCCCGACCCGACATAAATACCTTGGTAAGTGCCAGAAGGTGGCTTGAACAAAAAAAGAAAAGATAACCAACACTGTTTAGGTATTCGGCCAAATATTTTAAAGCTCTCTGGGTCCTGCCTTGCCATCTCCTGCCACGACCCTGCGGGACTCCCACCTGGCACTGCCCTCTGCTGGCGTGGCCCAGCCTCCAGGAACCACTCGGGCGCTGGGGCTCCGGATAGAGTCTTGAGTTTGTCATTTAACAGGTGCGAAATCTGGGGGGGCGTCCTTTAACTTCGTGGAGGCCCGGTTTCCTCACGTACAACGTGGATGGGGGAGACGAGCTCACCAAGTGCGGCGCGTTGTCAACGAGGTAATGTGTGTGTTCAGTAAGTTCTAGAACCGGCACGCCCGCCGCACTTCCGTGGGCAGAGAGCCCACCTGAGGGTCTTCCCTCTTGCTTCCTGGAAAGTATTTCTCCTGATGATCCCACGGCTCGTTTCCTCACTCCGTTCGGGCCCCTGTTCACACGGCACTGCCTAAGAGGGGACACTCCCAGCCAGCCCACCGCCTTGGTCCGTCTATTCTTGATCCTCCTCCGTTGATTTCTTCTCCCCAGCTTCTTCCCGAAGGGACCCTACACTACAGGATCACTTTGGGATTCCCTGTCCGCCTTCCCTAAGAAAGTGCGACCTCCCTGCCACCTTGGCGGCAACGGATGCGTTGTGAGGTCTGCTGGGAGGTGCAAAACCAGCCAGGACTGCCAACCGCGAGGACTTCAGGCGAACTGGCTGCCTCTGGCAGAGAAAAGGGTCCTTGTGCCGTTGTAGGCAAGGCTGACATCGGGCCTCATGGCTCCCGGGTAAGGCGGGTGGGGGTCCAGCAGCCACAGGTTCCTGACAACTTCGGCTCAGGTCATGATCTCGCGGTTCATGGGTTCGAGCCGTACATTGGGCTCTGGGCTGATGGCTCCGAGCCTGGAACCTGCTTCGGATTCTGTCTCCCTCTCTCTCTGCCCCTCCCCTGTTTGCGCGCGGTCTCTCTCACTCTCAAAAATAAACATTTAAAAACATTTTTAAAAAACCTGTGGTCAAGGTGTTCATGTGCTTTATTTCCCGTGTCATATTGAACGGCCTCCAGGGAATGGTTTGCCAACGTCTACGATCGCCCAAATTTCCCACATGCAAAAGCGTGGTGTGTGCAGCCAGGGCGAAAGCGGGTAGTTGGACTATTGTTGCGTAAGAGTGCCCTCTGCTGATGCTAACGGTGTGTGCACACTGTTTTCGTCCTACCGGACCTCACCAAAACAGGGAGGGGTCTCCCCGGGAGAGCACTGAGAACTGCGCATGTCTTCTAGCACGCGCGCGGGGTGCCTGCTTCAGGACGGCGTGCCCCTGGGACAGGCTGCCATCTAGACGACAAGGGACCAGCTGTGTTGTGGCGTAGAGGGAAGTTTTTCTGCTCACACGGACTCTAGTCCAAAGCTGTCACGAGAGGCAGCTAAGAATGAAGGTTTGGGGCTCACGGAACTCTTGCCAAGATAGGCTTAAGGGATGTACCTCTTGTTTTGCTATTTTAAGATTTCATTATATTGAATTTAATTAAGCAGCTGACCTCTTTGGATGGGTGCCTTACCCTTATTCTCTGACTCAATTCATTGCAAGGATTTAATTTCTCAAACTTTGGGCCAATGTGTTGCATCGTACTTCATGGTACTGGGTCACAGGTTCTGGACTTCAAGCAGCAATAAACATTTTATAATAAGGGGGGGTCTCATATAGGGATGTCAACTTTTTTTTATCTTTAAATAAACTTTCAATGTGGGGGTAATTTTAAATCTCTCGTTTTTGGTTCTTATTGCTTTCATTGCAGCTTGCACAAGGGAAAATGTCATCACGAACTCATACATGGGAAGTCAGAAATCATCCAGAAGGAACACACTTCCCTACCTTCAGGGAGCCACCACTCTAGCAGGAGAAACACTACTAGCGTCTGCAGGGAAGAGAAGTGAAGAGTAAAAGAAGTACAATTAGCCCCCACGGAAACACGGAAGATTCATTCTGATGAGCAAGAATCTGAGGGAATGGGGGTGTCACTCATGGAGGAGGCAGCCCCCCACCGGTCCTTGAAAGGTCTCACTACTGGGGAAAAGCTGGGGTGGGCGGGGCAAAAAAGTAGCAAAGGAGGAAAAGAAGATGTCGGTTGTACTCAAAGGCCACAAGCAATGAAAGCAGGATTTTGTTAATGATCACGTTCCGACTAGATCATGAGTGGTCTCAGGGCTGCAGGGGTTAGAGGATTGTCCTTAAACGTGCCAGCGGCTAGCCAGCCTACTCCGTCTCCCCCTTGCACCGATGTTGCACTGGCGGGCACAGGGTCTGGGTCCCTGAACCGCGAAAGCACTGGGCCTCGTGGTAAGTAACAGAAAGACTGTGAGGTGTTCACAGCTGGGGACCTGTGTCACAGGTGGGGTCGTTTCTAATGCTGCTAACTTGGCGACAATAGCAGACACACAGAAAAGGAAGAGTGGACACACACGGGCCCCGGATCAGATGGGCCCGCCCAATCCTGCCCTCTATGGACTGTGTGACCTGCATGAGACACCGCTTCCCTGTGCCTCAGTGTCCTTGTCTGTAAAACGGGGCAGCTGACAATTCCTACTTTTCAGGACTGCTGTGAAGCTTGGGAGGAATGTATAGAAGGCACGTGAAACTTCTCATAAAACTGGTAGCTAATACTGGACGGCAAATTTCCTTTGGGTTTCGTTCTATAGGGTCAAGCATTTCGTTTTAAGAACGGCTACGCAAGAACTCTGAAGCGGCTCTGCTAATAGTGCTGACGATTTGCAAAAAGCTTCTGATCACATCACGATCTGTGTTCGCTTTCTCTGGACTTAATTTTAGTCTCACTTCAAAAGCGTTATTTGGCGACATAAAAGGACGTTTAATGCCTGGTTTACACTCTTTATTACACCCGCTCCTCCAGTGTGTCTACTTGAGAACTCTAGGAATGTATCTCTCGGACATAGACGGTCTCTGCCTGTAACCGGCACTGGGCAGGAGTGGGACAGAGCGGGGGGAACCTGCTGGGAATTTATCTGGAAAACTTCTGAAAACCAGTTAACTGCTACTTTCTCTCCTGTGACCTCTGCTCCTTGACCTAGACCCGGATTGAATTCTTGGCTGGGGGGACGGGACAGTCCTCTGCACTCCAGGATAACCTCAGTCGCATCCCTGGCCTCTACTCACTAGATGGCAGTAGCGCCCTCCAGTTGGTAGGATCAGAGAGGTCTCCAGAAATTGCCACATTGACCCCCTGTAGGCAAAGTTACCCCCGGATGAGAATCGCTGGCTTAGACAATCTAAAACTTTGAAACTACAGATGGCACTGATTTAGAATGACAGCGTTAGCGTGGGAGTTTCGGGAGACGAAATATGGGTCGTTCGTTCATAACTGGAGGTCAAGTTCTGCTGTGAAGGTCTTCCCCAAAAATGGCCCAACCTACAGCTTTCGATCCCACCCCACTCTACACATCCAATTTTTTTAATTTATTCCATACAGTTTTATTTTTATTTATTTCTTAAGTAATCTCTATACCCAACATGGGGCTCGAACTCAGGACCCTGAGATCAAGCATCACATGCTCTATGGAGTCAGCCAGGCGCCCCCCTACGCATCCTATTTTTAAGTCTGACTACTTACCATTTCTAGTATATCCCCTCTGCGCCCCCTGCCTTTCCCTCCACTGTCTGGAGAGTCATGGATCTAACTTCTTCCTTAAGTGTGTACTTAGTGGCCAATTTTACCCCTGAAACTCTCCCAGACCTTTCTGTGCCAAGCGCTAGCTTCTCCCTCAGAATGTGGAACTTCATCGTCGGGACCTCTCTTGTTCCTCCTTAACAGTTTTCAAACTGTCTTGCAAACCAGAAGTCCCCTGCCCCCACCTCGGACCTCGCGTCGATCCGTGCATGCTTGCACACAAGCGCGCACACGACTTTAATTTCCCTTTGGCCGGGGAACGTGTTCGAGCGGAGAAAGTTACGCTTCTTGATTTGAGGCACGCTTGTACATCTCGTGGGGCCCTCTAATGGCGCACCAATGTTTCCTAAAGGAAAGTGCCCCTAGGCCATCCTCCCCGTCACACACTGGCACACAGTACTAGCTTATCTGGCTGACGGGCACAGAACACAGAGCTGGTTGGTTTTCTGTGGACTGGGCAGACCCAAGTCCAAGGCCCCAGCGAGAGTTCCCGGAGAGCCGGTGAGCATCAGGAACCCCACCAGCCAGGGGAGCCCTGTTGATCTTCAAATCCGTTATGCGAGGAGGGCATTTTCAAAGTACTGGTATTTAAATAATTACCCAGTACCCATGGCTCAAAATTGTAAAGGTACAACAGGAAAAAGAGGGTGAGAGTGAAAATGAACCCTTTCTCTCACTCCCTCATCACTCAGTGACCTTGCCTGGAAGGCACAGGACCGGTTTCCTGGGTGTCCCTGTGAGATCGTTCAGGCATACCCGAGAATCAAGGCATAAGTAAGAACGCCCCAAATATCCCTCAACGGACGACTGGCTGAACAAAATGCAGGGTGCCCATATGATGGGGACAATTATTCAGCCATAAAAAGGAATGAAGTTCTAACACATGTTACAACCTGGATGAGTCCCGAAAACATTTGCTAAGTGAAAGGAACCAGACACGAAAGGCCAACCCAGGATCCCTTTTATAGGAAATGTTCAGAATAGGCAAATCTCTGGAGACAAGCCAGGATGGCGGCCCAGGCTGGGGGAAGAGGGAGATGGGGCGTGACTTTTAGTAAGTACTGGCTTTCTTTTGGGGTCGATAAAACTGTTCTGGAACCAGGGGTGATAGCTGGACAATACTGTGAAAATACTAAAAACCACTAAGTAGTTTTTAAAAGCTTTGTGAATGTGTATTTGTATCTGCCATCGCGTGCTTGTTTCGTCAGCACCGTCTTTCGGAATCGTAATGTGAATTCTGGAATGTCCTCTTAATCAAGGTAGTAGGTAGAAGTAATCACTCATTTAAAGAGCCCATCTTTCCCGCGGTACAATCGATAATAAACCATTTTATAAAAAGAATAAAGCCTTTGCTTTGTATACAAATCCTACACTATGTGTCTCCCTCTCTCTCGGCCCCTCCTCTGCTTGCGCTCTGTCTCCTTCTGTCTCTCAAAATAAACATTTTTTTAAAAAATCCTTTAAAACATTAAAAAATGGAATAAACATTTGTATAGTGAGCCTTCGTTCTTACTTTGGTTTTTTTTTTTCCAGAAAATTATTTAGATTTCTAGAAGTAGGCTAAATGGGTTAAAGGGGAGTAACTTTTTCCTCTGAGGCACGGGGCTCCCACTGCTACGATGAAGGGGATAGTCCCCCATTCTATCTAGTTATTTCTCTCCTGCAGGAAAGTGGGTGATTTTTGCATAGTTATTTTATATCCAGAAATTTACTAAGAGGTTTTGGTTGATACTCTAAGCACAGTGGTGCCAAGGGGGTCTCGGGGGTGAGGGTGGCTTTTACTTCCTGCCTATAATCTGTGGAGCCTCAACTCCAAATCATGCCAAACAAACATACAAGCTACATCCGCCAAGCCTGCGCTGTAAGCCCGGCTTCTGGACAAGTCCTGTGCCCTCCCTGGGGTTTGCTTTTATTAGCATAGTCCCACAAATAATTTTCCCTCCTCCTCTCTGACACTGTAAGTCGTATTAGGAGCTTCGAAGTTTCGGGGCGATATTAAATCGTAATGGTGCTGGTGGACATTCTTGTCTTTTTTCCCTCGAATTAACAGGATTATGTCTAATATCTCAGTGTTAGGTATGACACGGGAAGCCCACCAAACAAGAGTCTTCATGATTCTGAGAAAGTATCCCTCTTTCTCAGTTTTCCTAGAGTATTTTTTTTTTCCAAAATGGCTTCTGATATTTTTTGAGAGAGAGAGCGAGCGAGCACGTACGCGCAAGCAGGCAGGGTAGGGGCAGAGAGAAAGGGGGAGAGAGAGAATCCCAAGCAGGCTCCGCACGGTCAGCAAGGACGGAGCCCCAACGTGGGGCTTGAACTCACGAACTGTGAGATCACGACCTGAGCCGAGATCTAGAGTCAGAGGCTTTACCGACTGAGCCACCTGGGCGCCCCGTGCTTTTTTTTTTTTACCCCCAGCTTTGAGTCAACAATGGGATGGTTTGGTTTTGAGAGTCCGCAAGGAGCTGGGAGGATCGGGCTGCGTGGGAGCGGGGAGGTTCGAGTCCAGCTGGAAGTTTCAGGTGTGAATCACCAGGGCCCTTCCCTTCCTCCCCGGGATCTGGTGCGGGCCGTGCATGCAAAGGCCGCTGGCTGCCGTCCAGGAAATATGAGCGTGGCTTTTCTGATGGGCACACCCTTGGAAACAGGACAGGTTTGTTCTCCTGAACAAAGTCAAAGAGCCTGCTGAGGCTTGTATGAAAAACTTGGGAAAACACACACACACACACACACACACACACTTCTAAGCCCAACTAAGAGCGTAATAGACACTATCATCCTTCAATGTTCCTAAGTATGATGATTTACCCCTAACTGTTCCTCAATGTAACCACACAGGAGAGATCGGGGACTTTCAGTGCTAAAACCAGGAAAGTCCCGGCGCTATAATTTAAACGACGATTTTGAAAGGCAGAAAACACACTTCTTCTCAGAACAGGTGAAGAGTTCTTCACCAGCGCGCGGAATTTGAAGTGCTTCTTTTTCGAGCTAAATTCAACTTTGACAGGGCATGGGTTTTTCGGGCGGGTCTGTTTCTGATCCTTCAGAGCTGCCCTCAGCGACTCAAGACACTCGGCTTGATAAGAAATAGGTAAATACAAAATGATCCCACCCTTCGCCAGCCAGGCCTTTTGAAAACAATGCTGCCCGGAGGCCTAATTCCTGGCAGGAAATACCAACTGCATGTTCCCCTTGGTCTCGTGCCCTCCAGCTGTGCCCCTGTCTCCAGGGCATTCCTTCCGCCTCAATTCTCAGGCAAATTCTTAACGGAAAATACACAGTTATCCAAACCATTATGTTCAAAACAACGACAGACAACCGCTAACTCAGTAAAATCGGGTCCTCGCGCCTTCTCATCTTGTAGAATTCTAGTACTTCTGATGACCTAGATCGGCGCTTCTCCAATCTTCGTGGACATAGCAACCCCTCGGGGCTGCTGCTGAAACACACATTCCGGGTCCCAGGTCAGACTCCGGGGTTGCTGCTGCGTGGGTCCCACTGCACGTGATCAGAACTTTGTAGAATAATATTCTCCACGTTTCTCTGATCCCGTATCACTATCAGCTAAAAAAGTATGTGAGCGTGCACTCACAATGCCTGTGTCTGTTTGGGTTTTATATTCATGGCTGACTACAGCATAATTTCATTTTTATTTAAAAAATTTTTAATGAAAATTGTTTTATTTTAAAAAACATTCTGAGGCCCACTGATTCTGAAAACACACCCATTGTGTTAACACTGAATGCTTGTATTTCTCCAGGTAGAAGAAAATCACTTTGATGCAGGAAGCCTATTCTATATTATATATATATATTATAATGTATAATAAATAGATATAATAATATATAACAAATGCATCTAAGAAAGATATATATTATTAGAAAGTTCTTCCTTCTATTGGTTTGTATCTAGGCTTTGTATCCAAGGGTTTGCCTTTGGGGGCATGCAAAATAAGCCTTGTCCCTCTTAACACTACTGCAACTCCTATCCCTGAAAACGGCCTGATTTCCTTGATGGAGAAGAAGCTTCTCTAACTCAGGAAGGACGCCAGAAACCCAACGGAAAAAAAAAATAGGCCACAGGCATAAATGTGTAACGTAAACCAATATTGAAAAATGAAAACAGACTCCACCTCGCTCAGATAGAAGTGAAAATTAAATCTATGCTGAAGGATTCTCTTCCACTTGTCAAAATGGCAAAGGCCAAGAAGAGCGGGACCAGTGTGTGACGTTGGAGCTGCCGAGGGAAGACAGGCACCCTGACACGCTGCCGCGCTAGCGCCCACTGGTACAACCTCCACGGCAGGTGCCTAATGAGGCCACTGAAGATTCGTTCTGGGAAAGTGCTAACCTTATGACGTTGAATAGAAAAAAAAAAAAAAGGACAGAAAAGACAGCATGATACCAGAAAGAATATACTAGAAGGAAATTCATCCAAACAATGATGATACCTATTTGTGGATGTAAGACAACGTACAAATGATTCTAGCTCTGTTTTGGTTTTGTTGTTGTTGTTGTTGTTTAGTTTTTTGAGAGAGAGAGCGTGAGAGAGAGAGAGAAGGGCAGAGGGAGAGAAAGAGAAACCCAAGCAGGCTCCACGCTCAGCTCGTAGCCTAATCGCATGACCCTGAAATCAAGAGTCAGACACTCAACTGACTGAGCCACCCAGGCGCCCTTCTAGTTCTGTTCTTTACACTAATTAGCCTTTTGGAAATTTAGACCAAGACTGTAGAAAATGCACCAGCCAGGAGATGACGGGAGCCTAGCAGTGGGCCTGGTTTTGAACGGCAGACTTTTAACGTTCACATGAAGAGACAGAGGAAGCCGTGCCTTGCCTACACACCTGGGGAAAACCGAAAGAGCTGAATCCGGTTATTCCGGGTAGTATGTTTTATAAAGGTGCCGTGATCATCGGATTCATGACCACCGAACCTCTGCTCTTGGGGAAATACAGGGTCTAGTCCCTTCGAGCCTCTAACTACAACATTTGCATCGACCCATCAACATATAACCTTGTTTCCTGTGTGCTTCTGTTTAAAGACGCCTCATCTTTTATGTATAGTTAGTCCGTTAACACTGAACCCATAGCCGGCATCCCTGAAAGAAACGATCTAACGCACCTCCTTTCTCCGAAAGGCATCTCCAAGCCTTCCTGTACTCAGGAACACTAGACAGTTCCGCAGCACTCTGCTTGGGGGCTATTTTAAAAAGCGAAGTCCCCAACGAAAAGCATAAAACTTTGAAAAACGTGCCACTAAGTAGACCTCGAGGACACCTGTTTCCAGCCGGAGATCTGAAACAAGACGGCAGGGTGGCCTCGCTCACCCTCAGCTGGGGATGCTCACACCGCGCCGCCCGCGCGTGCCCGCGAGTGACAGCGCCAGTGCCCCAAGTACCGATTTGCGGGTTACAAATGAATTGTAGCGAGGAGGTGAATTCGTGAATACGGGATCCATAAATAATGAGTAACGGCTGCAATTATAACTCCTGGTTTTAGGGAAAATTCTTACTCCAAAGGAAAGTAAAGGGCCAAATCCCAAAATTCAATAGCTGAACTCCTTTGCAGGTTAAAGTTGAGCACCTTACAATTTATAAATTGCCATCTAGAAAGGAAATTAAGTTTCCTTGCCATAATGGAGAGGAAAGCAAGGCAGGTAATCTTTCATTTTATTTAATACACTCACCATGTTAGCAAACGCTCTATTATCCGGTTACATTCAGCCAGCAGTGACTGAGTATCTCCACCAGCAGCACATGGAGAGGTGTGGGGTTATCTCGGCTGAAGCAATTTACAGTCCTCCTGGCCACGGGAGGGGAGGTTGAGGCAACTCCTCACTCCAATACACGACAGACAGAATACGATCGAGGCCACCGTAGAGGTCTAATGTGCATGAGACTAGTAAAAATGGAATGCTGTGGGGACCAAACGAAGGAGAGAGTGTACCCCCTTGGGATGGTCTTAGCAAAACTGATGGAGAGAGTGAGGTCTGAAAAGACCTTGAGGGACCGGCGCAGTGCCAACTGGAGCTGTGCAGTGGGGTGGCGAGAATGTCCTGGAACCGGAAGCAGAGGAGCACGGTGGGGACGCGTGTTCTGGGCACCAGGTCAGAATCCAGCATGGGTGTAGGGACGTGAAACGGCTTCCATTACTGCTGTAAGGCAAGACACAACGCCCCCCACGTGCTAACAGAGAAGAGAACTGGAAGGCCAATGGCTGAGTGGGGAACGGAAACCGGTCCGACTACCTTGATCCTTCATATTGTTTCCAGAATCTTCTTGGTTTACTCAAGCTTTAGGCGACAGTGATTAAGTCTTTAGTGGTCCACATTTCACCTCCTTAACCAGAACGCAAACTGGAGGCAAGCAGGGGCCACCACCCGCATTCCCCAACACAACAAACACACACATCTAGCCTACAGAGGCTTGCCTGACACCGACGTCGGCATGTCACCAGTCTTCGGTAAATATTTACTCCTTCAGTAATTGGCTTTGACAAACACAAGTGAGCCCCGGTCTGTTTCCTCATACAGGTTCTTCTCACGGAGCAGGTGGCTACATTTTCTTGGTAACTGTCCCCGCATTTTCCCAGAGCATGCGTACATGTAGAGAATGGGAATCTTTTAAAGGGCCACCACACTGCATCACACATTTTTGTCACTTTGTCTAACTAAAACCGAAACAAGTGCTCAGCACAATCTCTATAAATCTTACAGTTACATTTGTAAAGGTATAGGTATGCCCTTCAAATTCTAATTTTTAGGCTATGTTTTATGTCAGCCCCTTGATTCTAGAATTCCTTAGGACTGAACTGAAAGACTAATAGTGTTCCTGGATTGTCTTTGGAGTTTTAAATGTTACGTGAGATTAAACATTTCTGCATATTCTTCAAGGGAAACAAGTTTTCTATGTAAAATTCTTTAAATCACACCTTAAAATGTTCCTTCTATCTCTCACAAATTCTTTTACTTACATAAATATTTGAAGAAGCCAATTCTTGCTCACATAAAAATGTCTCCAGTGGCACAAATTCGAAGAACATTAAAAACAGTAAGTGATTAAATTTGAGTGTACTGCGTGTAAAGGATGTGGCTTCCCATAGTAGCCAGTCTACAGCTAAGAACCCAGGAATTCATTTAATTATTATTCATTGTTTCCAACTCTGAATCTTCTACTAGAAGTGATCACTAAAGTTAACTACAGAGGCAATTTTAAAAAGACACACTTTCGCGGTCAAATTATTGTACTTACCGTCTCAAAACCTCGATGCGGGTGATCAGGAAATCCACCTGGTCTACCTCCTTTAAATTCGTCAAGCAGCAAAAATGGATCCAGATTTTTCAACTGAAATAAAAATTAAATCCAGCAGATTAGACGTGCCTTTTAACTCACACTACCGGCGGCTGTCTTCGCGGACAGATCCAGCGAAACTCACTGAAAACAACGTAGCTGATGAGAAACCCGAAATGAAAATTACTTTCAGGCGAAAATGCCTTTCACACATCCGCGTGCACGCACGCGCGCGCGCGCGGGCGCACACGGATTGATTATGTTAAAGGGCCGATTTTATAAGAGGTACAAAGAGAGGATAAACATTTCATGATCACGTAAGGTCTAAAGCGTCAAGCACAAACAAGATACAGTCTGTATCCTAAGCAGATTCGAACACCAGTGATCACATTGCGATCACGCTTCTCCGGAGGAAGACAATTTCACACGTGCGGGGGTGGGGAGAGGGGAAGGATCAGGGAAGGTACTTCCGGGAGGTGGCACTTGAGCTGGGTCCTGAAGTACCTGTAGGAGTTAATGAAGTAGAAGCGGGAGAAGGAAGAACATTCCAAGTAAAAGAGCAGAGAACGTTGCTAAGCTCACGTGAATTTTAATAATCTATCTGTAGCTTCTGTTGGGTTTTCTTTGCGGACATTCAGATTGCCAGTGTATTTATCAATAAGCTTTTGCCTGGCAGTTCACAAACTGCTTTTGGCTTGCATTAGATTCGAGCTGTGGAGGCTGCAGTTTTTCTGGGTTTTGCGAGGCTTGGCTGGTCTCTCTCCATGGCATCTTAGTCTCCATCGCAAGCTGAAACGGTGGCCACTCTCTAGGACATGCTGTTCTCATCGGCAAGGGCAGGAGCAAAGGGAGCCAAGCCAACAGTGCACAATCACATTGACACGTCCCCAGTCACAGCAAGTGACAGGGCCAAGCCCAAGGCGGGAGGAGGGCTCTTAAACCCTATGGGACTCATGGGGAACGCGCCTAAAAGTGGCTTGGGAGTGTGTAATCCCATCATGGGGGGCAGTGACTATTTGGGAGGAATATTCCAACCACCACCCGTCAGCAAATAACTGGGGTTCTTTCTCCTTCATTTTCAATCCTGACACTTTCTGTTTCTTTTCCTTGTCTTTTTGCAAGCTAGCGCGTCTACAACAATGCTGAGTAGAAATGCCGGTAAGTAGACGCCCTTGTTTTTCCCTGATCTTACATAGATGGTTTTTTCAAGATTTATCAGCATGTAGGTTGTTTAACGCAGGTTTTCTGCAGATTCCCTCCATACGGCGAAAGAATTCCCCTTCCATTTCTAGTTTGCTAACTTTTTACCCCACACAGATATTGAACTTTATTGAATGCTTTTTCTGCCCCGATTGAGATCATTTTTCTCTCCTTTAATCTCTTAATGTTGGTAAATTACATTAAGTAGATTTTCCAACATTAAACCAAACTGGCTGTGTTCAGACAATCCCAACTCTGTTATGATATATTATCTTTTTTAATACATTGCTGTATTTGCGTGCTTAATAGTTCCCTTACGATTCTTGCAAAAATGTTACAAGGCAACGTCGTTTCCCAAAGTGATGTGCGGTCTCCCCGGAGCCTCAGCTCCCGGAGGTGGAGAGTTTGCGTTACTGGAGTTACCTGTCGCTGAAATACTGGGTGAAATTTGTCTGGGAGATCACCCGGACCTGTTGTCTTTGTGAAAGACTTTAAAAACACTGACTCCATTACCCTAATGGCTATGAAACTATCCAGGCTTTCTTCTTTCTTTCTCGTGGTTTTCGGACTCTAAGAATTTCTCCAGCTTCCTGTCGGCTGAGCTAATTACGCTTGAACATCACTTACTTGTTTGTTTCAGGGCTTCTGCTCTGTCATAGTGCTAGAATAGAGAGTACCAGACTCGCTCTTTGTCTGTCTCTGGTTTGGACTATCTTGTTCACATTTTTTTTTTTAACGTTTATTTATTTTTGAGAGACATAGAGACAGAGAGTGAGCAGGGGAAGGGCAGAGAGAGAGGGAGACACAGAATCCGAAGCAGGCTCCAGGCTCTGAGCCGTCAGCACCGAGCCCGACGCGGGGCTCAAACTCACAGACCGTGAGATCGTGACCTGAGCCGAAGTCGGCCGCTCAACCGACTGAGCCACCCAGGCGCCCCTTGTTTACACTTTCTGTGGGAAAACACACACACACACACACACACAGATATCTCACGCACACAGAAATTCAACAAGCTACTGCAAGTTTTTCACGGAACCGAGTCTCGGATTCTTCACTTTCAAAAAGCAGGGCCACTTTGCAGCCCACCTCAGCCCAGTGTTCCACGCAGCGAAATATTAAAAGGTAATGGAAAAGCAAAAACATGTTTGGACTTCTCCCCCAGACACCCAAGAGGGCGCTTCAACCTGAAGGTCCATTTCCAACCACCCTTGCTGCTCCCCAGCATGTCCCCAACATTTCCATCTCTCCCTCAACCCCTCACACCTCCTCACTCCTCACACCCTCTGGAGACCGCCCGTTCCTTTCTTCCTCCTCCCCTCGCACCTTCCGAGTGGCCTCTCTCTTCCACCAGGAACTCTCTGCCCCTTCCAGGGAAAATTGCTCTTGGGCCTTTTCTGTCTTACCCCGTCACCACTCGCGACTCCACTTCCGCTCAGTGAAGGCCCGCGAATGGAACCAGGGCTGGGAGGAGGAGGGCTACAATTCTTCATCTTTATTTTTCCCGTCCCAGGATAACGCGTGGCTTGAAGGGCTGGCAGCTGCACGCAGCGCTCCCGGCCCGGTGCCCTGACGCGCCGCGGGGTCGCCGCGGATGGGCGCGCTCTGCACCCACACGTCTCGGCGCCCCAACTTCCCCGCGTGCAAAAGAAAGGGTTTCGATGGCTTTCTTAGTTCCACGCTGTTAGGGTCCTTTGGGATTAAAAGGTGGGTAAAGATGAGATGAATACTTCTGGCTTCTTGGTGTCAAACAGTCAGGTATCCAAGAAACAGGTGAAGGGGAGTAAGAGTTACAAATTTCCAGTTACGAAATCAGTTAAGTCACAGGGATGCAAAGTACAGCAGAGGGAGTACGGTCCCTTACGCTGTAGCAGCTCTGTGCGTGGACGTGGGGGGGGACCCGACTTACGGCGGGGAGCGTTTCTTAATGTAGGTGAATATCGCGTCACAACGTGGTGCGCCTGAGGCTGAGAGAACATCAAATACAGTTCCACGGAACAGCAAAACCACTGCAACACACACACAGGAGAGGAAACGAAAGAAAAAATAGAGTTTCGTATGAGCAAACGTATCCCGCTGTTAAATACATCGCGAAAAGCGGAGGTTCCTTAGCGTTTACGGCCAAAGGATGGGGCCCAGGCGCGAGACGCCTTCCTCCACCAGCAGGGGTAGCTTGCCTGAGACTATTGTAGTGCCGGGCTGGGTCTCCCGCCTTAACAAAGCTCCTGACGGCCTCTAAACACTTAGCAAGTATTCAAGGGCATGTCAAAGACACTTGGTATCTGCAGGCAGGATCTGACTGATGGGAGAACTCAGATTTTCCACGTTTTGACTTGGTCACCAACTCATCCACAGCCTTCGATCTCTACGTATTCAACTGGCGATCTTTTCAAATCTTTTGGACCATATGAGGTCCTCCTCTCCTTCACACAGTCCCCAATCCTTCAGCTGCCGAATCCGGGCGGCGGCTTCCAGGCCATTTCTTTTGATCTCTTGACAAGGCCAGTCAAAAGCTGTGGCCGCCACCGCTCGAGTTTGTGGCATTCCCTTAATCAAACCCCAGCTGCCTGGCACTTCATTTCAATCAGGAAGCACTGGCCGAGGCTGCCAGAAGC
Source organism: Paguma larvata (assembly GCA_030068075.1). Classification (NCBI taxonomy): domain Eukaryota; kingdom Metazoa; phylum Chordata; class Mammalia; order Carnivora; family Viverridae; genus Paguma; species Paguma larvata. Next base: position 10,424,457 of record CM057830.1, read on the forward strand.
GTCAGTTCCTCGGGGACAGGGCCAGTATTATGCTTTTCTACGATGCTCTACTGAATCCAGAATAATTCTCCGTGTGTAGAAGGTACTACAAACATCCCAAGTGGTACCTGTGTTAGGTCCCCGTCATCCTTATAGCTGGGTGTGGTCATGTGACTGAGTCTGGCTAATGAGAGGTACGTAGATGTTGTTGGGTGGGCCTTTTAGGGAAATCCTTTATTTAAAAAAAAGGGGCGGACAGCTGGCACCCATCTTTCGCCCTTTCCCCTCTTCCTCCTCTCTGCGCCCAAGGGCAAACGGTTACTGTGGCCTCAACAGCTGTCTTGGGCCATAAGGTGATGCACTAAAATGAGGAACTACTATAGAATGAGCACGGGTCTCTAAAAAGCGGGGAGCCGTCAGGGCCACCCCGGACTGTCTACTCTCGGGTTTTCAAAAGAGAAACACGAATCCGTATGTACGTAAACCATTGGTTTTGGAGGCTGCTTTCTGTTATACAGTTGAACCGAATCCTGATATGAGGGTAGTAATGCCTGCGGCAGCAGCCCCAAACCAGCGGGGACCCCATCCTCCCAACACTCCATGAAACGCCAGCCTGTATCAAGGCAATACGGCGGCAGCAGAAGGGAGAGGCCCTGTCAGAGATAAACTCCAAAAGCTCGGACTACCTCCCGGGCCTACTCAACCTCTAGACAGCGGCCGGAGGGTAATGATGGAAAGGTAGGAGGAAATTACTAGCATACAGTCCACACTGAGATCTAGATTTGGCCTTGAATGGACTGGAGCTATGACTCCATGCTCCCTCCCTCGACTCGACACGTGGAGACCCTGACGGTGCAGAGCGCCATCTTCAGAGGCTGTACCAATCGGGACCAAGGTTAGTCAAGGTTATCTGATGATTTTAAGGGACTCTTACAATTTTTAAGTGTATAATGGGGTTATAGTTTTCTTTCTTAAAGCTCTTATCTTTTACAGATACCAACTGAAGTCTTTGTAAGGAAAATAAAAATGATTCACTTTTAAAATACTTTGAGGGAAGGAATGGATGCGGGATAGAGATGAAGTAAGAATGCCCATGAGCTGATCGCTGGGGATGTCGCGTCCATGGAGATTCATGATACTATTTTCTCTACTTTTCTGTGTTAGAAATTCTTCATAATAAAAAAGAATATGTGTAAGAGTGGTCCAAGGAATCCCGCACTCCACCAAGGAGTGTCTGGTGGAAGGGGGTGTGGGGCACTGAGGCGAGTGCAAGTGAGGAGTGGGCTTCCCTTCCGCTGGGAGCACAGAATACGAGCCACTAATACCGTGTTGTGAGAGCATTCAAATTCCAGCTTGGTGCGCGTTTAATCATGATCAGAGGCATGAGCCAGCCCCACTCCAGCGCTCCCTCATCGTTCATCGCCAAAAGGCTCAGGGAGAGCTTTGGAAATTCCTCTACCTCCACACTCACAGCCACAGGGAACACGTCACTGAGGGCCACTGATACTAAACGCTGTCGTAAATTCTACACGAAAATAGCTTTGTGCTCCAAAGCGTGTGAGATGTTTCTTCAGAGACAAAGTCTTGGTGCAAAAAGTTTGAAAAGGAACTACCTTGAAGCCAGACTGGTGCTTTCCTTCTCTGCTGATGGGAGAGGTAGGGGTCGTAGGGTGCTGAAAAACATGGCGACAATCTAATCTAAATGGCCGGAGGAAGGCCCATGAGGAAGAGAACGGTGGTATCCCGTACACTGGAACAGGTCACAGCTCTTTCAATGATGCTCATGAAGAACTGGTAACAACATGGCAAGTGCTTGTAGTACTGTGTTAAATGAAGAAATAAGGACACGGAATGGTTTATTCTGTATAATCCCCATGATGTAAAACATACAACCATATGGAGACAAAGGGAAATACTCTCTGTCTTAATGGCGATTAAACCAGGGTGATGGCATTAGGAGTGATTCCTATCTGCTTATTTTTCCTTAGGGCAGAGGCGTACACGGAAGACCCTCTAAATTAGTAGAATGTGGGTATCTTTAACATTTTTTAAATGTTTACTTATTTTTGAGAGGGAGAGAGAGCATGAGTGGGGGAGGGGCAGAGAGAGGGAGACACAGAATCCGAAGCAGGCTCCAGGCTCCAGGCTCCAAGCTGTCAGCACAGAGCCCGGCGCGGGGCTCGAACTCACGAGCTGTGGGATTGATGGAGGCCAAAAGGTTTTGTTCCTGTGATATAGGTTAAAAGCTTTCTGTTTATGTTTCCTGCACCTCCTGGAGGTCCTGTGATAGTGACCGAAAGTTTATGTTTCCTGTGCCCCCTGGAGTTTCTGTTTCTCAGAGATAGCCGGTTTGACCCGCCTCATGAGACCAACAAAGGAAGCTCCCCCGAACTGAAAGGCCCCGAATTTAAACGAGCCAATCAGAAGAAGACACGGCCAACTGGACTCAAAAGAACAAAGAGAGGGGGCAGAGACAGCTCATGTAACCCTACAATGTTATAAATGAATCCCAAGAGCAGGGTCCTTACCCTAAAGGAGGCCACTGCGCTGGTGCTCTGGGTTTGGACCCTAGCTCGAGCTAGCTAATAAATCTCCTATGCTTTTGCAGCCTCGGCGTCTGGAACTTTCTGTTCTTGGGTATTTGGGGTCTCGACCCTTACAGGATCATGACCTGAGAGGAAGTTGGACGCTCAACCGACTGAGCCACCCAGGCGCCCCAGAATGTGGGGATCTTTAAAGCGTAGGGTTTCAGCGAGGGGCTCTTAACTGGGTACCATGGATAGAATGCAGGATGGCCATCCACTTGGCTGCGAAAAAAATTACATCTTTATTTTCACTAACCTCTGAGAATTTTTCTTCTGGATTTTTTTTTAAGTAAAATATATACAACAAAATTTACCATTTTAACCATTTTTAAGTATACGGTTCAGCGTCATTAAGTACATTCACTTTGGAAGGCAAGAGTCACCAGCAGCCAGCTCCAGGCTGAAACGCTTTAATCAGGAGGACAGGCTGTGGGGAATTAGCTTAGGAATCAGCTTACGGCAGCGGGCTAACAAGGCATAAAAAAGTACGAAGCCATAGGATGCTCACACCCGAGTTTGGGTAAACAAGATTAAGACCCCAGGATAGACAGGGAGGGTGCAAAGGCACCCAGGATAGATGGGGGGGGTGTAAAGGCACCCAGAATAGAGAGGGGGGCAAAGGCCCCCAATACAAGGGTATATGAGGTAAGCAAGATTAGGTGTTCAGGGGGAAAATGCCCCTCAATTTAGTACCATAGGGGAAAGCTGCTTTCACCGGAAGGAAGAACCGAGTTAGGCGAAGAGGTAAACAGGCTATAGCCGGCTGGCTGCACGGTGCTGCGGGGATGCTGCCCAGGGCGGGAGCTCATTTACGAAAGAAGGGGCGCCTCGTTAACCCTGAAGTTACTTGTCCTGTCTGTCTGGCCATCTGCCCGTCCGCCCAGGCGCCGGGGTTCTGTTTTACATGGACCCAAACCCCAAACACTGTCTATCTTCAAAACCCCTTTCCCTCAGGCCCCTGAGTTGATGCGCATCGATTCGTTGTCCCTTCGTGCCCGCCCATCGCGTCTGTAAGCCTTCTGATCTTAATAAATACGGGGCAAGGACCCTCCTTCGGGGCTCTTGTCTTTTCCCGGACATTAGCCAGCTCTCGTTTTAACCCTGCGTCCCGCTTTCTTGCTCAGACCAGAAAGAACTGTAGACCCGGAGTCTACGACAACAGGCGAAGAATCACAGTAAGTTACCAGGACCTGTGACTCTGTCGCCGCTAGAAATCACAGCTGTTTTCATAGCACGTGACAGCGGTTGCAGGTGTACTGAACTATTATCGTTCATGCGCCTCACGGCTTTGAAATTAGGGAGTTCTTTGAATGGCCACCAACTCTTATTTCTTGCAAAATTACTAGATTACAAATTTCCGATATTGTGCTAACCATATTTCAATATAAGTTTTCCTCGGTAATCCTAGGTATTTTGTTTCATGCATTTAAAAAATATTAATCTGAGAAAGAACTTAGAGGTTTCACCAAACCCCCCAAAGGGGTTGACAAGACAAAAAAAAATTAAGAAACCCTCAGCACCTGTGTTCTGACAGATGGAGTAATTAAAGTATTAGCTACCCCAACGTACAATAATGGGTTTACTAATGGGTGTCCAAATGTCTTACAATTGTTCTGTCGGCGATGTGGTCTGGTAGAATACGATACCCCATCCATCTGCGTCTCCCCAACAACCACCATGCGTTTAGCCCTTAGAATAATCCTGTTTGCGTGTATCCCATTGGAAAACAGTGTCTGATGGACCCCAAAACCCATTCGCAGGTGAAGAGGAAGCTGATGGCAGAAAGGGTATGAGAATATCAGAGCACATTTTGAGAAGAAAACCGACCTCCTTTTTTCAAAAAGAATCCATTTCTCTAATATACTTCTTCCCTTATTAAAAATATTTGGGGCCCGGGGCAGAGGCTCCACGTCACTGAGCGCCAGGGAAACGCAAATCAAAACCATCATGAGGGATCACCCCGCACCTGTCAGCAGGACGATTATCAAAAAGACCAGAAATAACAAGTATGGGGCAGGGTGTGGAGGAGAGGGAGCCCTTGGGCACCGTCGGTGGGGACGAGAACTGGTGCGGCCACGGTGGAAAACAGGATGGAGGTTCCTCAAAAAATTAAAACCAGGAATACCCTATGATCCAGCAGCCCCACTTTCGGGTGCTCACCCAAAGAAAACGGAAACACGAACGTGAAAAGAGATCCGCACCCCCGTGGTGACTGCAGCAATATTCACAACAGCCAAGACCTGGAAACGACCGGTGTGTCCACTGAATGGATAAAGACAGTGTGTGTGTGTGTGTGTGTGTGTGTGTGTGTGTGTGCGCACACGCTATGAAATATTAATATTATTCAGCCATAAAAAAGGAGATCTCAGCACGTGCAACATGAGTAGACCTTGAGGGCATCGTGCTAAGAAATCAGAGAGAGACAAATACCATACGATGTCACTGAAGGTGTGAAATCAAACAATAAACACATCACCCGAGCTCACGGACACAGAGAACAGATTAGCGGTGAACCAGGTCAAAGCGTTCGAAAAGAACAAACGCCCGGTGAGAAGAAGTAAGTCCCGGGGATGTAACGTACAGCATGGTGACGATGATTAATATCATTGTGTTGCATATTTGAAAGCTGCTAAGAGAGTGACTGGTAACAGTTCTCGTCACAAGAAAAATCAGTTCTGTAACTACATGCAGTGACCGACGTTAACCGGACTTATCGCGGTGATCATTTTGCAATATAAACAAATACCAGATCATTATGTCGTCCACCCGCAACTTAATACGATTGCGTATGTCGATTATATCTCAATAAAAAATATCTTTTTGGAATCCGGTATGGTGCGGGGTGCTCTATTCCTTGGGCTATAACCACCATTTGCTACCTTTCTGGGCAAATAAGATTTTCTTTTCTGCGAGTCACCCTGCCCTCTGTAATTTTCAAATAAAACTGCTCTCTCGTGTTGAAAGATGTCTACCTAGCCTGGAATCACCTCCTATGAGAGAAGCCTTCACACCCCCCCTCTACCGCGAGAGGCCCACAGAGTTGGGTCTCGGTGGTTTTTCTGTGAGCCCAAATCCCTGGCAATGGCTGGCAGGCCAAGGGTGGACACATGGCCCAAGCGAGCCCATCGTGTTGGGAGAGACTCGCTTTGGGCCAGGGCTGGGCCCGGGGGGACTCCAATCGCGACTTTCAGAGCCGCCCCCTACAGCGCCCCCACAAGGCAGCTCATGATTGTCCCGGGCCCTCTCTTCCCAAGTTAGGCCCCCGCGTCCCACCAGGGCCTGCGGCACAAAGCAGCAACAGCCACCGGACCAGCCTACCTCGGGTCTGCCGATGCTTCTGCGGACCCTCGCCCCGACCCCTTCCGCCTGCTCCCGGCTGAGCACGGACAGGGTAACCTTCTTGGAGGATGCCATGTCCAAGTCTAAAAAGGGCGTTCGGAGGCTGAGCTGTAGAGGAGAGAGGGCCAGACGGGGAGCAAAATAAAAGATAAATCACAAAGGTGGCACAGCCAAGGACTAGGAAAGAAAGGCGACTCAACTTGGACCTGCCCAAAGTGGTAACAGCTCCAGTATACTGACTGCTTCCTCCGCACAAGACCCGGGTTCGGGCATCTCAAATAATGTCGGGGACCGTGTCTGAGTACTAACTAGGTTCCCAGCACCCCACTAGGTATTTGCCATCGTCACCTCATGCGATCCTACAGCTGTCGCTTACCCGGTTTACCGGTGACAGTTCTGCGGGGCACTTACTAACCTCTGGCGAGCGCCGCATCTGCATAACCTCATTGCACTCAACCTCCCAGGCCCCGCAAGGGCGGAGCTACCACGAGGGAGAAAGATTTACGTGGTGACACAGGGAACACGAAGGAAATCCCTGAGGTCGCTGACCCTCACCAGAACAGGCCGAAGAACTCAGCCCTGAAAGGATCTTCGAGGGTCACCAGACTCAAAGATGCGCCTTTCCCCCAAGTTCACGGCCAACTGTGGTGGCAAGAAATCTTGGGGCTCTGTTGGGAAGTCTTCAGGAGCGGGGGAAACCTAAGGGGGTGGGGGGTGTCCTTGACAATGCATCCGGGATTTCAAGACCACTCTAGGCCCCGCCTTTGTTAACCAAAGCATTTTCTCTTTGTGGGCCTAGGTTCCACCCAATGGAGTATCACAGAACAAATCACAGTCAGCCCCTTTTTCACTTCGAATGCTTGCGGCAGTACCACCAAATCTCTCGGAGGCTTCTGCAAGCGAAAACGCAATCCACTCCTTCAAAGATTCCTCAAAACCTAGAGAGATGCTTTAGCAAGAAGCAGACTCTAGAGGCTTCGCCAGGTACCAGCTGTGTGACCTGAGGCCACTTGCTACGCCTCTCTGTTCCTCAGTTTTTCCATCTGTGAAATGGGGGTAAGAAGGGCGCCTACCTCAAAGGAGGGTGCTCAGCGCTCTAAGAATATTAGATGCTATTGCTCAAGAGCCCTCTAACCGCAACGCTCCCCCCACCCGGGTCAGTCAAAATGTGTCCTCCCAGGAGCAGGCGATCAATAAATACTAAGCCATACAGGGCTGTCATCACATACCTACAAGCAGCCAGGAAGGGTATTACCCCTACCTATCTGCACTACTTCTAGGTCCTTCCAGACCACCCCCCCCCCCGCCCGCAAATCCCAGGCGCGCCAACGACCGAGGAGGTGCTTACCAGATCGCAGTGCTCTGCGGCCCGGACAGCCGCCAGCACTTTGGCCAGATGTCGGAGCCCTATCTCGGCAGCCGCCGCCTCCCGGGAGCCCCCGGCGGGGAGCGTCCGGCGGGCGGGGAAGGCGGGGTCCCGCGCGGCCGCAGCCCGAGCCCGGGCGGGGCGGGGAGGCGCCGGGCCCGCCGCCTCACCGTGACTCAGCGCTTCGCCGTCCGCGGCCGCAGCGGGGCGGGCGGCGGGAGGCTGCGGGGCGGGGGGGGGACGGGGACCGGGGTGGGGGGCGGGCGAGGGGGCGCGCGCGCCTCTCCAGGCCTCCGGGCTCCTCCCGCGCCGCCTGCCGCCCCTCCCCTGCCCGCTACCCAGCGACCTCCGCGCCCCTCCGGCCCGGGAGAGGTGCACCCCGCTTCCCCTCCCCCCGGCCCCCCTCCCCCGGGGCTCCCCTCTGGGCGAAGGACCCGCCCCGCGCCTCGTTAGGAAGCCCGCGGTTAACCGGAGTCGCTCGTCCACGCGTCCCGCAGAGCAGGGCCGCGCGGGTTCCAAGCGTGCCTCCAGCACTTGTTAAGCTGTGTGACCCGGGGCAGGCGGCTCAGCCTCTCTGGGCCTCCAGTCCCTCCGCTGTAAAACGGGGGTGGGGATCATGGACCCGGCCCGGTAACGAGAATTGAGTGAACTTGGTACTGTCCTAAGCACTGCACAATTGTTCCTTCCGTAAATATGTTGCCTATAGTTGGGCACTTAGAACGTGCCGGGGGAGGTGAGGGCAGGAAGCGGCGCTTCTCAGACTGGGGCCGGAGGGTACACGTTTTCCGCCCTGCAGGCCGCGTGCGTGCTCTGTGAGCACCGCTCCGGGGTTGGCCTTTGTAGCCACAGGCCGGCCGAAGACCAGTGAACGGGTGTGTCTGTTTCAATAAAACTTCAGTTATGGCTACTGTCGGGGAGCAAGGATTTCCTCTGCCCTTCCAGGTCCTTCTAGCTGGACTAAGAATCGAGTTGACAGGAGATGGATTAACAGGAGAAAATCAAATTAAATTCTGTAAGTACGGGGAATTCACGCGGCTGTGAAATGCCAAAGACCGGGAGGCGACCTGAGGCTTTCTGGCATCCGGAGCTCAGGACAGGGTAGGGGTGTGGGGACACCAAGGGAAGAAGGCCAGGGAGAGGTTTGGAAAACAAAGGTTGTCCTGAATCTCTGTTCATAGCTCCCCTCGTGGTACAGGCGCTCCTCTCTGCTGCGAATGGAGGCAGCTGGAGGGGAGGTAAGGCACCTTTCCGGAACCTGCTGGATTTTGAGCTCTTTTAACTCAAAATCATCTTCGTGCCCAGGTGGCCCGTCTTGATGTGGCCTGCCCTTGCGCCTCCCACACAGAAATTTGAATTTCGTGTAATTTACACTTGTCATGAAACATTATTCTCTTGATTTTTTTTTTTTTTTAATTTTGATCACTTCAAAATGTAAAAACTGCTCTTGGCTCGCAGGCTCTAAAAACCGGGTAGTGGCCAGGCTTGGCTGCAGGCCCAGTTTCCAGACCCCTGTTCTGAAAGAAGGGGTTAGTAGAGGGACACTGGATGCCTTTTTTTTTTTTTTAATGTATTTTGAGAGACCGAGAGAGCGCCAGCAGGGGAGGGGCAGAGAGAGAGGAGGAATTCCAAGCAGGATCGCGATCAGTGCAGAGCCTGATGTGGCGGGGGGGGGGCTCGAACTCATGAACTGTGAGATCGTGGCCTGGGCCGAAATCAAGAGGCGGACACCTGGCCGACTGAGCCCCCCAGGCTGGATTCCTTCTATGTCAGTGGGACTCAAACCCTCCCTCTCCAGCAAACTATGATTCGAGGATGAGATAATACACACTTCTGGGCTCGCTACCCAAAGTTCCAACCTGTAGCCACCTGCTTGAGCCCGAAACCCGAGCTGGCCGCATCGCTCTTCCACGTGGACATCCGCGGGGTCCACTCCTAGTATCTCTGAGATACGGTGGCCCCCTGTCATCCTGGCGGACAGCCACTCCTCTCTTCCCTCCCTCAGGCTTGCCACTGGCCGGGCCCCGGCCCACGTCCCAGGGAAACGAAATAACTGCCTAAACCCTTCATGGCCTCGAGAGAAGGTCCTGTGATGTCTTTAATCCCGTCCCCCACTCGGCACGTGGACACTCGCTCCCGGCGACACACGCACGCGCGCACACACGGGCACGTCCTCTTTCCACCACGCTGACTTCTTTCAGGCTCCGGAAGGGGCAGCCTCCCGCTCGCTGGCCCGCCCTGCCTCTCTGTCGCCAGCTTTCTCCCTCCTGGATCCGGCTCGTCCCCATTCGTCTTCCGGCTCTCAGCTTCCACGTCCCTCCCGCCGGGAAACCTTCCCCTCCCGTCGGGGGGCGACGGTCCACGTGACGATCATTACGAGACAGGGACACTGAAGGAGCCCCGTGAACAGAAACTCCTTTTTTGCTCCTTTTCCTGCTTCTCTTCTTGCTAGGACCTGCCCCCGGGCCTTCGACGTGCCCGGACGCGTGTCCGCCCCTTAAAGGTCAAAGAGTTAACGATTTTTTTTTTAATCTGAAGAACACAGAAGTCTTTTTATTTTTTCATTGAATGACGCAGAACGTAAATGCTGATGTGACATACGTCCACATACAGCTTTTTCTTTCACGTGTACAGCTCCGCAGATTGGGGACCCCGAGGGAACTGGTTTCATCGGCGTGGGGGGCGTACTGTGTTAGGATTTCAGTGGTTTATCCCAACCCCCTTCTGCTTTTACACTCTGAAACATCTCCATGATGTTGTTTGATGAGATGGGCCACAAGAAGACGGAAGGGCCCAGGTCAGTCCGACTTGCAGCCGGTCAGGTCTGTCACGCGGCGGCTCCGAAGGAAGAACTTTCGATGGCACTGAAGAGCCCCCTGGGAGCCTGGCCAGAGCCAGCAGCTTGGAGAAGGGGCGCAACAATGTGGCCGGCGCCATCTTGCTGGGCCGGCCTCCCCTCCCGGGGGTTAACGATTTCTTTGGAGTCTTCCAGCACAATAGATGACATCTAAGGAGGGACCGGGTGGATTGTCATGAATGTTTCCCAAGACCACAGGTTCCAGGCACTTTGAAGCCAAGACCCCTGGCTCCAGGGCACAAGTGACTTAGGGAGGCCACCTGAGCCCTCGTCCTTGTTCTGACCAGGTCCTGAGGGGACCCGTACGCCACCACCGCCATCTTCAAGAACAAGCCCAGACCCCAAGCAAAGACGAGACTCATTCTCCTCTCCTTTCCGAGTCTCCCAGCCGCTCGGTCTGTATCTGCACTCTCTCTAGGGCTTCGGGAAACTCTCCTCTCGCTTCCTCTTGGCTCGTGTTTGACTTCCATCCCGCGTGCAGCCAGGGACCCTGTCGGCCGGACGTTCGGGACTCCCTCTGGGTCCTCGGACCCAGCCAGCCCGCGTCAATCACGGCCACAACGTTGTTGATCGGACTCATTGTTGACCATCTTTCGGAAGATTCTGTTTTCCTAAGACGGCTCCGACGGTAGGTCCCGTTCTCGTGTCTTCCACGGTGTGACTCTCGTCGCTCCTCCGTCACCGGCGAAGCTTCCTTCTCTTCCTCCTGAGCCTAGGTAGGGCTTGTGGTTGCTCGAACCGATATGATACAGTGCAAGGGACACTGTGCCGGTTCTGGGCGTGGCTCTGAAATGATCTGGAGGCTTCTGCTTCCTGCCTCCTGGGAGCAGCTGCCCCGTGAGCAAAGCGATGGCTCTGAGCCCACCTTTCTGGGAAGAGCCCATGCCATGCGGACCAAACAGGAACGTCCAGCTGCGTCCTTCCTGACTTCCAGCCCTGCAGAATCGTGAGCAGATTAAAAGAGTTATTTCAGCCACTCAGTTTCCAGGTCATTTGTTCCGTGAGAATAGATAACTGGAAAATAGACTTTGATGCAAGAAGGGAGAGGAGTTGGGTTCTCAAAGCTCTCAGGGCTAAAGAAACACGCTTAGAGATATTTACCCTTTTAGAAAGTGGGTGCATCCATTTAAATGTTATTACCAAGGCAACCACCCATCCAGCAAGATAAACGGTTATTTTTTTTTTCAGTTTATTTATTTATTTTGAGAGAAAAAGAACGTGAGTGGAGGAAAGGCAGAGAGAGAGGGAGACAGAGACTCTGAAGCAGGTTCTGGGCTGAGAGCAGAGAGCCCGATGCGGGGCTCGAACTCACGAACCGTGAGATCATGACCTGAGCTGAGGCCGGACGCTTAACCCACTGAGCCACCCAGGTGCCCCAAGATAAGCAATTAATAAACGTGACTTCCGAGACTAAAAGTCGCATGCCACAGGCCGTAGCCGTAACCTCTGGAGGTCGGGTGTCCCGAGAGACTTCTCTCTTACAAGTAGCATTTACAAGGAAACCTTTGCAAAAAAGCAAGCGGGAGGGAACGGCTTCCCTGTACGCCTTTGCCCACTTCTGTAGTAGATTTGCAATACTTCGGGGGATGCTGTGGGTTTATCAGCTTTTCGAAGTTTCCTCCGGGACTCCGAACACCCTCCACCTCTGAAACTGTAACAGGAGCGAGAGCTTTCCTTTTTTGCTGGTCTTTGAGAAGTCAGTCGTGGGTGGTAACGAAGCCCAAGGGCTGGCATTGTCAGGGCAAGGCAGGCGACTCTATTCGCGGACCCCGTGGAAGGAAAGAGCAGGGCCAAGAGGCTAGGAGATGAGAAGTGTCACCTCGCAGGTGGAGCTTTGCACTCTTCCCCCCCCCCACTGTCATTCGGCATCCAGATGGAGGTGTCAAACAGGTAGCTGTACCATCAACGGCCCTCGGACCCCTGGGAAGCTTAAAGAAAACTCTATGCCGATATGACAACGAAGGAAGCCTTCCCTGAATGATTCTAAATAACACCATTATAATCTTTACAGACACCCACATTGTCAATGTATTTTAATTTGATCTTTTTTCTCAAAACATTTTTTTTTAATTTTTTTAACGTTTATTTATTCTTAAGAGACATAGAGACAGAGCGTGAGCAGGAGAAGGGCAGAGAGAGAGGGAGACACAGAATCTGAAGCAGGCTCCAGGCTCTGATGAGCCGTCAGCACAGAGCCCGACGTGGGGCTCGAACCCACAGACTGTGAGATCATGACCTGAGCTGAAGTCGGCCGCTTAACCCGTCTGAACCATCCAGGCGCCCCTCAAAACATTTTCGTCTTTTGCCTGACTTACTGATTTTCTTCTCCAAGATATATTGTGTAGAAATATATGGGCATCTTATATATTTCACCATTTCCAGTGTTTTTCTTTCTCCTTCTTGCCCTCAGCCCAAAAATTCTTTCTCGCAGATTGGTCGGGTTATGGTGATGCACCTCCCAGGCATGAGAGCGGCTGTTCATGAAATGGCAGACCTCTCTGGAATATTCCAAATTAGGGAATCAGACTCGCGGAAGCCAGGAAATGGGCTGGCTCCAAATGAGACGCTAAGTGTTCTGTAAACATTAGTTTATGAAGGTCATTGAGGTGCGGGTGGTTGAGGACATCCAAACACATCCGGCAACGGTGAGTACATGCGAGTCTCACTTCTACCCTCATGAGAGCCATCTGCACGGACCGGGTTGGACCCAGAAGCTACGTGTGGTCAGCCGCTGCATGAAACTCGTCCCTGTGGTTCTACGTTTCCCATGGGCTTTTGGCAGCATTCCAGCAAAGAACAGCTTACGACCCTCTCTTGTGAGCCACAGAAATGTCCTAGAATTCATCACGAGCAAAATGCTCTGGGCCCTGAGAGGCGGATTCCTCTCTGAACCGGGGAAGTGGAGAAATTTAAGTGAATTATTCCCCTGACGCTTACCTCAGTTACCTTGATAACCTTTTGCAGTTTTCAGCTTTTATATGGTTGTATCTTCTGGCTAAATGGAGGCGGCTTTCGAGCTCACAGTATTGGAGTGAAAATAAAAGGCGGATTTGAATTTGCCTCTGTCTAGCTAACGTTACGTGTGCTGAGGTGCTTATGGATAAGGCATACTGATGCAACTTACCAGAAACTACCAACAACAATAATAGCAGTAGCAGTAGTAAGACCGGGACGGCGGATTGATGGATGGACAGAGAGATGGGTAAACAGATCTATGACAAAGCAAATGTAGCGAAATGTGATTGTAGAATCTAGACGGTGGTGCATGGGTGCTTGCGGTACGATTCTTTTAGCTTTTCCGTATTTTGAAATTTCTCATGATAAAAGTTTGGGAAAAATCATCTGAATCAAAGTGGGAACCATGGCTGGAAGGGTTCTATAGAGATACCCCTTTTGCCTACTTTCCTCGCTTCCAACTCCGGCACCTTGTCCCTAATACAATTCAGCCAGTGTCTGTTGAATTGGGCTGTTGAACTCGGCAAGATGCTTCTAGAGCATGAGTTGGCAATTTTTTTCTGCGAAGACCAGATAGGAAATATTTGGGACTTCGCAGGCATAGGGTCTCTGTTGCAACCACTCAACTAAGCAGCCACGCACGCCACAGAACAGTCATGGCTGTGTTCCAATAAATTTTATTTACAAAAACAGTAAATAGTTTGCCAACCCCATCTGCGCCCCCAAAACCTTACCCTCCACTAAAAAATGGGAGTAAAATCGATAGAATGCCAACGGGCCATGTAAAGATTTCATAGGTATCAGAAAAGGTTCTAACCAAAAGACACAATGAAACTTTTCGTGTCCACCTCCACGCCCCGGCTCCTCTCATAAGGACCGAGGCTACTTTTTCTACCACTGAGCGCGAGATTTAATAGGCAAGCATCTCCAGGAAAGGCGATACGTTAATCTTCCATCCCGGTAAGTGTAAACCATTCACATGAGATCCCAACTCCCGTGGAGATCATTTTAGGACCAGAGGAGTAACTGCGGGAGGTGATGGGGTGACACCCACCACTGAAGAGATTCCGTGGCAAAGGCTCAGGCTGCAGGAGACACTGTTGGAGCCCTCGGAGGCGTACTCTTTAGCAAAGAGAGACGGACACTGAAGGTAATGAATAAACCGTGTAGCAGGTGGTAAGTGCTCTGGGAGAAGACAAAGTAGTAGGGAGAGTCGCAGTGCTGGGTGGAGTGAGGACGTGGTACTAAACAAGGTGGTCCAGGTAGGGCTCGTTAGGAAGGTGCCGTTTGAAGTCGGGCCCCGAGAAGAGGAAATGAACCAGACAGATGTCGGTGACGGTTTGCCAAGCAGAGGAAACCACCAGATGCTGAAATGGGGAATCAGAAGCATATAGATGGTGTTTAAAGCCATGACACTAATGAGTTTTTTTAATGCTTTTTTTTAAATGTTTTTTTATTTATTTTTGAGAGCAGGAGAGACAAAGCATGAGCGGGGGAGGGGCAGAGAGAGAGAGGGAGACACAGAATCTGAAGTAGGCTCCAGGCTCTGACCATCAGCACAGAGCCCGACGCGGGGCTCGAACTCACAGACTGTGAGATCATGACCTGAGCCGAAGTCGGCCGCTTAACCGACGGAGCCACCCAGGCGCCCCACTAAAGAGTTTTTTAAAGTGAGAAAAAAAAAAAAATAGAGGTCAGCCGGAGCCAGAAGAAGCTCGCTCGTGCTTTAGAGAACGTTCCCGAGGGTCTCGCTGGGCACAGGTGCTAGCACAGAGTATAATTTGAACAAATTACATCACGTAATCACAACAGCAGGTTGCCACAGCAAGTTAGACTCAAACTAAAGACATGGCAAATACAAAGCCAAAGAAAGGCTTGGGAGCAGTGGCAGAGGAAGCGAATGAATAGAAGAAGTCGATAAATCATTTGACTCAGAGGAAACCACTCCCCACACCTGCCCCGGAGTGTTTCAAGGCCAAGAAGGGATGAAGGGCCTAAGAGATTGTGCCCAGGTGTTTCCAGGATTCTACCACCTCCGCCTTCCCCTCCCCTAAATCTACTTTTTATTCCAGAATTGATCTTCTGCCATATTACCATGCTGCCCCAGTGGAGTAAATACAAATCGCCCCGGGGGAAAGGAAGTTGATCAGCAGAGCATAAGATTCATTTGTCTGGCCAAGTCGCGGGGCCCCGGGGCCCCCGCTTCACCCCGAATGTCTTGAACGACTGCCTACTGTATTTGCAGAGACCGAAGAGCCATTCGGGAACCATCCGCGCCGCACCTGCTATCAGGGTGTAAGCTCCCCTCTTTTGAATTCTTCCGAAGGACTCTTTGCCCCTCCCCCAATTCCAGTTTCAACATTTATTTATTTTTTTGAGAGACATAGAGACAGAGTATGAGCAGGGGAAGGGCAGAGAGAGAGAGGGAGATACAGAATCTGAAGCAGGCTCCAGGCTCTGAGCCGTCAGCACCGAGCCCGACGCGGGGCTCGAACTCACAGACCGTGAGATCATGACCTGAGTCGAAGTCGGCCGCCCAATCAACTAAGCCACCCAGGTGCCCCCCAATTCCAGTTTCAAAGAGACACATTAACGCTACTTCTGCACGCTATTTTTCACCCCCTCTGCTGTCAGGAAAGCTTTACTCGGGGGTGCTTCCTCCACGAGAGGTAAGGCCCCTGTTCTGTTCACCCCGGTCTCCAGCCCCTAACAGACCGCTTTGCCCACGGCCGGTTCCGACCGAATGACCAGAGAACAGCAGTGATGCTCACGCCCCGTCCCCTCCAAGGAATACGTCTTTGGAAGTCAGGAGCTTCACTCTTCGTCTGCCACCCCAAGATTTCATCACACCATGAAGGTTTCCAAATAAGTTAGAGCGGCCAAGCACGTATACGTTAATACGGTTGTCAACGCAACGCCAAAAGCGCGGCGCGGGTTTCAGACGCTGGTAGGAACTCAATGGATGTATCTCGTGTGACCAGTCCGCGTGCACCAGAGAAAAGGCTGGAATGAGGAAAGCCCAAAGCAGCGATGTTTGGGGTGCTGCTGATGAATGATGTCGAGCGACAATCACACTCTCTCATTGCAACCCGGGTGCACGGTCCATCAGCCACACCGATCTCTTGTCCGATGCTGGATTCTTAATAACTTAAGGGGTGGAAATGTGCTCCTTTTGGGTCATATTAACTGTCCTTTCTCTGTCGCATATTCTCCAGCCGCCCCTCGCCCAGCGGTGACTTGGAGACCTCATTGCTTTTTCTCTGTGCGCTTCGGCGTTACCTCACGGTTTCCTGACTCTGGAGAGAAGTCAGCGTCGGAAGCGGCGCTTTGCCGAGATATTTTCTTGTCCTTTCCAGCCCAGAGCTCTCTAAACAAAGGCGAGGTTATCACATGTACCCGGGAGCTGCCTGGGAAACGCGGGAGCTGTAGTTATCAAAATTGGAACCTGTATGAAAAATGCTTTTGTCTCCGTTTTGGTTGCGTTCAATCAGATCTGCGAGTGTTGGCTAAGCGCTGAGCGTGGTTTCCTGTGGGATTGTGTAAGGCCCTTGCAGGACAATAAACATTTTGGGGGCACTGAGTAATGTAGCCACTTCTGCCCGAGCCGCCGGGACAATGTGAGGCGGTTTGCCGCCGCTGGAAGGAGGGCGGCCGGCCGCGTTCCTGCAAGAGCAGATTCATCTCGCCGCGGGGGACCCCGGCGCCGATCCGGCCAAAATGGTGCGTTTCGTGCAGGTGCCGACACAGGGTCATAGCCTACGGGCAAACAGGTTCGGGACGATGACTATGAAATTGCCGGGGCTCCTCCAGGGCCTTTGGATGAGACCGTGCAGTTTGGAGGCCTGCTATGGATTTGCCATAAATCCCCCCCACCCCGCCCCCGCTTTCAAAACCTCGTCGGGTTGTGTGTATTTCACCGCCGGCTGGCTCCGTGGCTTTCTCCTTAGCGTCCTGTTCGCATCACCCTTCCGTGACTTTGCATGTTGGCTTTTTAACTGCTTCCGAAAAGACAGAAACGTTAGTCATACCTTCTCTCATTTATCTGTGTTTTTACGATGTGATTTGAACTACAAATATTTGTTCTCAGGTTCCCGAAGTCATCCAAACTCTGGGGCTTGGGGGCATTTTAGACGGAGATGGAAGGGTGGGGGAGGTGAGCCTTTCAGCTGCAAGTTCTTGCGGCCCGCGAGAATTTCACCGGATTGAAAAAGGAGTACAATGGGACGTGGTCTAGGTCAGTGCTTTCCAAACTCTCACGAGCACAGGAAGCACCCGGACGTCTCGCTAAAATATACATTCTGATGCACTCGGTCTGGGCGGGGCGGGGGGGGGGGGGGACCGCGAGTCTGCACTTCTAACAAGCCCCCCTGGATGATTTGCGAGAAACCCAGGGGCACAGATACATGGTCAGGAAGGGGCTGGTTCAACCTGATTCTAAGGTGACCAGTCCCAGTGGCGAAAGCTTGTAACGGACGCGTGGGGCAGGTGCTTGCTGACCAGAGATCGTCCGAGGAATATCCCTGCCTCTCACGATCTCCTATTCCCAGGTTCTGCTGAAGGGAGAGGAGAGCTGAAATTTGATCATTGAGGGGCATTTCATGCTCGTCAGGGTCTAATCTTTCCTATGGTCTTTTTTTTTTTTTTTTTTAATTTTACGCATGGAGTGATGAGGGGAACGGGTGCGGAGTTTGGGAATATCTACGCGCCTGCTAGGTATCATACCGCCATTTTCTCCTGATTCCTCATAACCCTTTGACGTGGCTATTGTTTCCGTGTCTTTTCAGATGGGGAAGCTGGGGTTTAGCAGGGTTAAGTAACAGGCCAGGCTGCACAGAGATGGAGCAGGGATTTGAACCCACCGGCGTGGTGCTCTTGCCCACACTAACCTGTATCGCCTAAGGAGTGTTATGGGCTACTAATTCAACATAAAGGATCAGGACAAGGATTCATCGCTTTTTGCTTTTTTCCTAACCACCCCATAGGGTGACAGAATTAGGACATACCCCATAGGATGGGGGTGTCTGGCCTCTTCTACGGGGTAAACAAATGCATATTTTTAAGCTGCTTTAAACAGTGAATGGCATAAGGCAATTATGATTAAATTGAACTAGGACTTAAATTGATTAAATGTGAGCTAGGACTCAATCACTCATATCCTTCAAGGTCTAGTTCTAACGCCTCCCTTCCATAAGGTCTTTCTTGATCATCTGAAGAAAAGGAAACAACTTTCCTTCTTCAGGCCTGTCAGGGCAGAGAGGACATGGGCTCTGCTCGAGCATGTGAATTGTTTCTTTCCACCTTTTTCTTTCTTCTTTTTTTTTTTTAACATTTATTTATTTTTGAGAGAGAGGGCTCGAGCAGGGGAGGGGCAGAGAGAGAGAGTGGGACAGAGGATCCGAAGTCGGCTCTGTGGCTGACAGCGGAGAACTTGATGTGGGGCTCGGACTCAAGAAATGCGAGATCATGACCTGAGCCAAAGTCGGATGCTCACCCGACTGAGCCACCTAGGTGCCCTTCTGCCTTTTGGTTTTTTAATCATGATTCAGTGCCCCGAATGTGTCTAGAACTTTCCTATAGCTTTCTCATTCAAGCCACAGACAGCGACAGAGCCTTGACCCATCTCATCTTACAGATGAGAAAGCTAAAGCTTAGGGCAGGGTAGGGCCTTGGTCACGGTGACACAGCGCACAAATGACAGTCCTCTAAGCTCCTCCATGCCTCTGAGTCCACCACCTTCCGGCCACCCGGCCTGTTCATCAGTTATGAAACCTATCTCTCACGTCTGCTCCTCATCCCTCGGGCAGTGGAGGGCCGATCCTCATTTGTGGAACCACTCACTGGATGTCCGGCCCGCGGCCGGCTCCAAGTCAAGTGTGCTGGAGAGACCTGCAGAGTTGAACTCTTTCTCTCCCGCTAACGTTTCCTTACAAATGTTCAATAAGCAGGTACTTCCAAGCCCTGGTCACCCACGTAGAAGTTACACAATGGTTGCTGGCTTCCTGAGAGAAAATGCGATGTTGATTTCTGCCAGTTTTTTGGGTTCTGGTGTTTGTTTTTGCATCCCCCGCACTGTAATCTCTCTCTAGTTTCACGCGCTTATGGAAATAGGCAGCCTGGGCTATTTGGTAAGCAAATCGATGTGTCTCTTCTATGCAGGTGGTCATACGAGCACCCAGCCGCATTCCACCGGCTCCTCTATGGAAATAGATTTCTGGCTAACACGAACTAGCTTTAGGATCTCGTTTCTTTTTGAAAGTCTTTTGAACCTTCCCAACGGAATTTCCCTTCAACATGGGTACGCAGAGCCAGATATGCTACTTGCTGGACAGACATTTGAGGCACCAGTGGTACCTGAGCCTGCCGACTTATTGTCCTAACACAGGGAGGAAACAGTACGTTTCTCAAAATTAGTCATCGCCGGTTATCTCTTCCTATACCAAGGGAGACCACAAAAATGCCTTCGATTTGGAATCTAGGCTAATCTAGGAGAAGAGAGAAGTACAAGGAAGGGATAGAAGCAGAAAGGCAGGTTCAAACATGAGCAGGAGCCGGGTATTGTCTTAGAAGAAATGGATTTGGACGAGACAAAAACCATGAGTAATCAAAACGGGGTTCTTGGAGGGTGTTAGGAAGCTCCGGGCCCCGCCGACGGGGTGGAACTTTGAAGGCCTCCCCATACTCGTGGCTCCAGGTGTCTGTTACCCAAGAACGACAGATTACAGACCTTTCTGCCCAGAGTGTGAACTCATTTTTGTGAAAATAAATACGTGCACGTATGTATTCCAAAAAAATCCAGAGGTACGTTCACCAAGAGGTTAACGGGGTTTTTTTTTTTCCTTTGCTTATTTGTAGATTCTTAATTTTGTAGAATAAACATACCTCGCATCTGATTTTAGAAACGAAAGCCAAAAACTTCACAGAAGGCAGGACTTTGGAATGAATGATTTTGTTGCAGTTTGGCCAATTATATGGCTTCAGAGGCAACGACATGCATAAAGCCTCGGAGATTTATCGGAAAGTATGTCCAAGGACTTGGTACCGTCCTTCCGAGCCCGTATTCTTCTTCCCGTTAATATACGAAAGCAACTTCGTGAATTTCATTTCTCACTGATTTCTGTGACTCACCATATTAATGTTTTTAGATAAGATTTCCCTCCCCCAAATTTGCAGGTGATGAATGTAAAAGTTCTATGAACAGAAAAGCGTGTGTATCATCAGGCAGTCCTGGGAAGGGCTGCTTATACCTTGACGGTGCGATTTGCATTTTTAAAACAGCGCTCTTCATGTTACAAGTCCATTCGGTATCTGAAAAAGTTTTGAAAAGTAAACTCTCTCTCTCTTTTTTTTTTTTTTTGAAAAGTAAACTTTCTATTCAACTAATCGGATCTATTTAACTTGCATTCTGCTTCGAGGAGTCATGTTTTAGCTGTGGATACGAAAGACGCTTGACCAAAGTTGTCACGGTTTTCTTTTTATGCTTCGTTAGTAAAATTGTTAAAGGGAGGAATGTAAAAGGCAAAAGTGCCCTAAAACTATGGACCCTGCACAATTTCAGTAACTCTGCAAGCAGATCTCTTCGGGCCATGGGCTCTGGGTACAGAAAATAATCTTATCTGGGAACGCCTGGGTGGTTCAGTCGCTTGAGCATCTGACTTTGGATTTCGGCTCAGATCACGATCTCAGGGTCGTGGGTTTGAGCCCTCTGTCAGGCTCCACACAGGGTGTGGAACCTGGTTGGGATTTTCTCTCTCCTTCTCTCTCTGCCTCTCCACTGCTTGTGCGCGTGCTCTCTCTCTCTCCCCCTCATCTCTCTAAGAAAAGAAAAGAAAGGAAAAGAAATCTTATCTGACCAGGCATATGTGTAGAGTTTCTAACGAAGGCAAAGGTGAAAAGTAGGCATACCTGTCTTCCCAGGTCCTGCTGGGTTTACTACTGTCAACCTCTGCCCCGTCTTTGAGTCTGGGGGCCAAGAAACCAGTGACCATGACAAATATCACCCACTGTGCTCAAAAGAAACTCATTCTACTTTCCCAAAGGAATTATACTTTTCTTTCCATATAAAACAATATTCAAAAGAAAAGGCGACCAATGGGTAAGGTTCGTAATGGATAATATTTCCATTTCTTCCGCCTCTAAATCGAACGAGGACTTTGGAGAACATTTGAGGGATTAATAAATAGTCACTTTGTCCGTATAAATAATGAACATAAGCTGACTTTTTGATTCCTGTTTCTCGAGTGGTGTGGTCGATGTCAGGGGGGAAGCTGGCTGGCCCTGACGGTGGTTTATTCGGTGTGCCTCCCTTCCTTGCCACTTCCCTGCCATAGCGGGCCCAGCGCGCTCTGGGCCAGTGAGAAGCGGCCTTTAACGATTGGACAGGTTCGCTTGGCATTCCCTCCATCCACACAGAGCACTGCGTATGCGGGTGCTTCCTGATGGAGAGTAATAAATAGGATGCAAATATCTTCTCTGTAACCCCTGATCCTGGCACGGACAGAGGGAACAGGAGCACCTGTGCCTCGGAACGGTAACTTTTGGCTTAGACCTTGAGAGTTGAAGTTAAGGACCCACAAGCACGCCCGGGCTGATCACATAGGTGTAAGGTGAGTAAAATTAATGACACGCAGATTATCAGTAGACAAAGAGCGATAGAAATTACTGAACCTCCGGCTGCTAATAATCATGTAATTCACAAAACAAAGAATGTAAGAAAGTTTATCTTCTGTGGCCCACTACTTAACATTACTTTTTTTCTTTTTTTTTAAACATTACGTTTCATTACCAGATCTGACATCAGACTGAGGGTGCAGCAACAGTCTCGGTAGCACTAGAAAATTAATGTATTTATTTTCTAGAAATACCTTACGCTTTAATGTTTTCCATGGTTCAGGAAGGAAAAGCAAGAGTGTCGTTAGCCGGTGAGGTACCAATTTTGCTCTGTTTTTTAGAAATTGATTTTGATAGCGTTTTTAAATGTCGTGTTCTCAGAAATACTGAAAATCATATCCGTGTCCTTTATGTTAAAGCTCGGATCATGATCGGGAGCTTTGGGCAGCACTTAGGATGCTCTCGGAGTCTCCGAGTGGTGCGGGTGATTTGGTCAAAAAGGAGTCACGGCGACAGAGAGAAATTCGTTGATCGGTCATTTGAGACACGATCAGCTGTCTGGAGTTCAAATATTTCAAACTTCGATCATATCCCATTCAGTTCAACAAGCGCCTAGAGAATGCCTAAGGAATGAGGACAATTCTGAGAAGGTGGTCTAGAGGGCAGTGCAGAGATGGTGGGTTTGTGAGCCGGAACGGGACGAGTGCCGTCCGTAAAATGTTGTAAACAAATCAACATGTTGATAAAAGTCAGAGCCAAAGCAGTATGAACGAAAGGCAGGCATATGTGTATTTAAGAGTCTGCTTAGTGGGGAAAAAAATAAAAGTCTGCGTAGTTAAAATTTTTCTCTAATCCTAAACCTAAGTGGTAGAAATTATATTATTTATATTAGCCCTGACTGAGAAATAGCTGACTAGAATTCTGAAGGCTGAAAGAGAACGTAGCTAGGCGCTACACACACACCTTTTCATTATTTTATTTTATTTTACTTAGGACGACGATATGGACACCAAATCCATTCTCGAAGAACTTCTTCTCAAAAGGTCGCAGCAAAAGAAGAAGATGTCGCCAAGTAATTACAAAGAGAGGCTTTTTGTTTTGACCAAAACAAATCTCTCCTACTATGACTATGACAAAATGGTGAGACCCCAGTTATTCCATTGGTTTTGTGCCATTGATTTTTCTTGAGTCTCCATAATGAAACGATGTCACGTTTCTGAGCTTGCACAGTAAAGATCAACCTGCCCTCACTTATCACATGGTCTTTTCCTAACTGAAGTATGATTCGATGAAGGTAAAGGGCTTTGAAATACTGGCTAACTTTACTAAGGCAAACTGTACCCTTTAGAACAGTGGGATTTGGCCCCCCAGGGGACATTTGGGGTTATCGTAACGGGGGCAGGGCTGTAGTGTGCTACTCGCATCTAGTGGGTAGAGGCCAAAGGGTCTGCAAAACATCCTATGATGCGCAGAACAGCTCCCACGACAAAGAGCGATCTGGCCCTAAATAGTGCTAAAGCTAAGAAACTGCCGTAACGCTCTGCTGGAAATAAGACTATTTCTATACGGCCGAGAGTGCTATGGGAGCGCAAATGCTGAAATACCGTCTTAAAATTGAAACAAAATTAAGATGCTCTCTGGAGTTAAGTTGCGATTTTCCCAAAGTAGATGAAGCAAGTGCATGGCAGGTGACTGGAAACCCGTTTCGAGATTATGGAACAAAATTAAGGACTGCCTCGAGACTTGCTTTTGGAGGTGTAGATAAGCTCATGTCCAGACTCGAAAATACATTCCGTTGCCATTGGATGTGGCCCACGATGGGATAATTGGAAGAATCCTCGCATGGCCGTCCCACCTCTCAATCTCCCTCCCGGGAGAACCTTCGCTTTATGCTTTTTCTTGTGTGCCATTGCGTATTGCATGAGGCATCTTATATTTGGGTTTTTCATTCAGAAAAGAGGCAGCAGAAAAGGATCGATCGAGATTAAGAAAATCAGATGCGTGGAGAAAGTAAATCTTGAGGAGCAGACCCCCGTGGAGAGACAGTATCCGTTTCAGGTAAGGGGAGCGACGGGGACAAAGTTCTATTGGGCAGAGGGCGTACGTTTTCATATTTTCGATGATGAACTCGATATACGGCCAATAACCAAAGATGTCGCAAAATGCTGAAGACAACGACAAGGCTTGACACGTCCCCAGAAGGGAGCTGGGCATTTCCCTAAAATTCTACCTGCCGAGCTGCTTTCCCTAGAGGGAGAGAAAGAAAGACGAGCGAGTAAGCCACGGGGGCCTGACCTGCCCTGGGGCCTCACAGTCTTTCACCAAACACTGCTAAGCATTTCCAAGGGGCTACAAGGTCCTAGGCACACTCTAAGGAATCAAATGCCATCCTTGTCCCCAGGGCATTTCCAGATCATTATGGGGCGGTGAGGGTGAGTGTCTAGATGAAGGTCTGCAGAGGGGCCGTGGCGACCCAAGAAGCGGAAGCTTCACTCCTCACCCCCAAAGGTCAGGGAGATTATCTATTGGAAGTGGGCCTCGCGTTAAGAAAGACCAGGGTTTAGCCCAGCAAAAACAGGAAGGGCAAGTGAAACAAAAGAAACAGCGGATGTCAAGGCTCTGTAGGTGAAGTAGTAGGCATGTTTGGAGAATCCCAAGTAGTCCTTAGGAATAAAGCCAGCCCTGTGAGCCAGGGACGGACGGGCACCTGGAAAGGCGGGCAGGGCCGTATCAGGAAAGGCTTCGCGCAGCATACTGAGGAGTTTGCATTTTGCCCTCAAGTATTTTAAGCAATGATATGGTCCAGAAAGTGTGCCTACAGTACCCTTTGGAAGCGACCTGATCTGCGTCATGCCCTAGTTTTATTATATCACCATAATACTTATCTCTCTGATCTAAAGGCAGACGGACTGTCCTTCCGATGGTCAGACTGCTCAGGGCTAGTGGCTCGAGGGAACTGTGGCCGAAGATGAAATAAAATCATCTGGCTGCTGAGCAATCCATACTTCCTACTTTATTTATTTTTTATTATTTTTTTTTAATGTTTATTTTTGAGAGAGAGAGAGAGAGAGAGAGACAGGGCATGAGCAGGGGAGGGGCAGAGAGAGAGGGAGACACAGAACCGGAAGCAGGCCCCCGGCTCTGAGCTGTCAGCACAGAGCCCGACGCGGGGCTCGAACTCGCAGACTGCGAGATCATGACCTGAGCCGAAGTCGGCCGCTCAACCGACTGAGCCAGCCAGGCGCCCCCATACTTCCTGCTTTAAAAGCGAACGTTGCCCCACTGGAAGAAGCCAGGGGAGTGTGTGCTCATGGAAAAGGCTTCATATTTTATCACAGAAGCATGGAGCGCTCAAGAGAACACAGGTTTGGAGGCGCGCGGAGCTCCTAACCCCACTGTTTATGTTCGTGCTACCACAGACGGCACACTCAACCCCCGAGTTTGTTCCTTCGTTTACGAAATGGGCATACTCACGTGTATTTCACAGAGTGGAACTAGGGTTAAAATCTTAAAGTACCTAGGAAAGAGCCCAGAAACTGGTGGATGTTTAATAAATGGTCTGTATCATTTATCCACGAACATGGAATAAACTAGAGAATAATCCGGGGAAGGCATAGTGTTCCGACATTCAAACAAGCATCTTACAGAAGAGAAAACGGTTTATGCTGGGGATTCTCAGGGTGGGACATGATCCCAGGGAACGAAGTAACAGGGAGACACGTTTTGACTCAATATAAGCAGGAACTATACAACGATCAGAATATATGGAAACTTCCAAGGATGGTATAGCGAAGGTAAAAGACATTTCATCTCTGAAGTTATTTTTCAGGACAGAGCAGGTAAACATTTTCCAACGGGCTATAAAGAGAGTCATGCGCTGGGTGGACGGATGGACCAGAACGTTCCTGAGACACCTGTTCTATCCGACATTTTGTACTTTGACAATCCTCGGCGGCCCGGGGCGTCTATGCCAGGACCTCCGGGACCTCAGTGTTCACGCGTGTTAGATGCGTCACTGCCGCGATTGTACCAAACGTGGAGGTGTCTGGGATGAAAGGAACCGAGGGGCGGGGGATGAAAAGAACGAGACTTCGTTCATCCAATTCCAGAGCTAGTGCCCATTTCGGAAGCGAACTCGACTTTTCTTCTGGAGCCCAGCAAACGTGCGGGGGGCGCCGGGAGGGGCCGTGGGCGCGAGCCCATCTCAGCGAGCCCCGTCTTCTCCTTTCCAGGTTGTCTACAAAGACGGGCTCCTCTACGTGTACGCGGCGAACGAGGAGAGCCGGAGCCAGTGGCTGAAGGCATTGCAGAAAGGTAACTTGCAAAAGTCGCAGAAGGGAGCCGACGATCGAGTTCCGTCGAAGCTGGGGGGTGGGGGGAGGCCGTAGTCAAAGGACCTGCTGCCAAGGGCGCATCCGCCGCTTTTCCTAGGAACCTCAGAGGAGGGCCCCGCTCCTTCTCGTTTTGCATTCTCGCTGTTCCAGGCGCGAGCCTGCCATGAGTTCCCTTCCCCCGCCCGGCACAGAGAGGCTATTGTGTCTTCCCGGCGGCGCGGAGAGAGCCCGCCCCTCTCCGCCCCTGCGCCTTGGCCAGGGCAAAGTCTAGGTTCCCGCGGCGGGGGGGGGGGGGGGGGGGGGGGGGGCCTGTGGCCACCGCACCTCTGGGCGCTTACAGAAAGCCGTGTCTAATACTTACCGGGGGCTCGGCAGGCGCCAACGACGGGGCCGAGGACGCCGTGAAATATTTTCTTAAGAAATCCTCCCGACGACTCTGCGGAAAGGGGCGAGGTTCTTCTCCCTTCCTCGGTTGAGTGGGATGAAAGAGGCGCGGCCCGAACCCAGCTCTTGAACTAGCGCCGGAGACAGGCCGGGCCGAGCTGGGGGTGTCCTGAAGCTTTCACTTGGGGGCTCCGAGGCCGTTCCGGTGACGACCCTTGGCAGAAGAGAGAAAATTGGTAGTAATTTCGTGCCATGATATTTCTCCCCTGTGATATTTTTATTTTTTTTTAATTTTTTTTAGCGTTTTTATTTTATTTTTTGAGAGACATAGAGACAGAGTGTAAGCAAGGGAAAGACAGAGAGAGAGGGGGACACAGAATCCGAAGCAGGCTCCAGGCTCTGAGCCATCAGCACAGAGCCCGACGTGGGGCTCGAACTCACAGACGGTGAGATCATGACCTGAGCTGAAGTCGGCCGCTTAACCGACTGAGCCACCCAGGCGCCCGGATATTTTTATTTTAAAGGCAGGTCGTGGTGGGAGGACAGTATATAACCCAAATGAATGACTCCGTTGGTGTGATTTCAGGTATTCTAAGCCCCCAGGCAGGGTATGGTTTTGTTTTAATTAATTTACAGTTTAGATGTGGGTTCTTTCTCAGTATCCTTCAAATTATACCACTTTAGACAACCACCGACTCCACTTTGGCGCAAATACACCCCCCCCCCAGGATATCATTTTCCCTTTGCATGAAAGGGTTTAGCTACCTGTTCTACAGGAGAGTCAAGTGGTCCAGTGAGGGGAGGAGCCTCCCTCTCTCTGCCACCAGCTTGTCGAAGTGAGAAGGGCATCCCTCTCAGAGACCCACGAATCCGCGTCCAGGTCCTGCGTTGCCGTGTCACCGAATAAAACCATCCCGCGCCTCTGGATCTCAGTTTCCCAGCCTGTAAAATGGGAGATCCCACGTCTTTTTTCCTCGAGTGATCGTGAGCCCCAAACGGATGACTCGCGTATACGCTCAAGTGGCCTATACACACACGTGGGGCCCTGTGGCTGCCGCGGGGCCTCCGGGAGGAGCTCCGAGATGCCGCTTCCCACTCGGCCTCCTTTGGGGGGGCCTTCCTAGGAGGAGTCGCCATGTAGGCACCTCCCGGGTGCGGCTGGTAGTCACGCCCTGGAGGCCTTTGTGGGTCCTTCTGGAACTCTAGACGGCAGGCGGGTTTGGGTTTGGCCCTGGGAAGTCGAGTAAAGGCAGAGGGAAAAGAAAGCAGAGCCGCTCAGAGAACTTCAGAGAGGCCCCGGGGCCGCCACAGGCACGCTCGGCCATTTGCGTCAGTTAGTAATGCTTGGGGGGTGCAGGTGAAAAGACACGAAACAGGGGCTCCTGGACGGCTCGGTTGGTCAAGCCTCCGCCTCTTGATTTTGGCTCAGGTGTTGATCTCACGGTTCGCGGGTTCGAGCCCCGCATCAGGCTCTGGGCTGACAGCGTCGAGCCCGCTTGTGATTTTCTCTCTCCCCACTCCCCTCCCTCCCTCTCTCTTTCTCTTAAAATAAATAAATAAACATTTTTAAAAAAGACACCAGACGCTGCCTGAAACAAGGGCACGTCTGTTCCCCTCACACAGTTAACAAGTCCAGAGGGAATGGCCTGGGGCCGGTGCAGCAGCCCAGGGAAGGCCGGTAGAGACCCAGGCCCCTCCCAGCTTTCTGCACTGCCACTGGGGAAAGGCTCCGGGAGGCTTCTGAGCTTTTCCAGAAGCGTCCCCGGCAAACTTCTGCACGTGTCTCACTGGCCAGCACTGTCTCGCGGCCATCATTATGTGCAAGGGAGGCTGGAAGACAGTACCTGGGTTTTCCGGCCTTCACGCTGGCAAACAGGAAGAGAGAAGGTGGGTGAGGTGGGCTGTCAGCTTGAAGGAAACAAGAGAGGGGGACGGTGTCGGCTGCCAGGCTGGCCAAGCCGCCACAGGAAAACAAAGAAGTTTCCTCGCTTAAAGCCTCTCCCCTATGAAGTCTTCTTTGTCTATTATTTAGCTCAGGCATTGTAAACCGAGGTGGAGCTGGAGACACAGAATTTTCCAGAGAGTAACCTGTAGTCGGGAGGTTTGGGCTGACCGAGTGGGGACTCGGGGAGTGTCAGCCACCACGGTTCTGAATTCAAAAATGAAAACGGAAGGGGGGTTGACAGGGAAGCTGGCATCGGTGCGTCGGACTCGAGTAGAAAAAGCTCGGGGCCGAGTCTCAGATTTGCTACTTGCTAGGCCTGTGAGCTTGAGCAAGTTACGGCACCTCCCCGCCCCTCACTTGACCCAGCTCTGGAAGCGCCAAGACGAGAACAGATGTCTGCGAGGCTGTTGAGTAGTTTCAACGAGGTGAAGGGAAATATGGAAACTTCTAGGTCCATGTTAACATACACGAGTTCCTCTTCTTGTCATTATTAAATGGTGGCAGTGTCACAACATGGACTTTTGGACTCGGTTGGAAAGGAGTTAGTTACCCAGGAAATGAAATTGGTGCAGTAGGAAATAACAGGAATCCTGGCCCGGGGGGCGGGTGGGGGGTGGGGGGCAGAGGGAGACGGGGTGGGTTGGGGGCAGCAGGAGCTTGGGGAGCAGGAAGGCAAGTAACGTGCCCAAGGAATTGCAATGGCCATTTGGGACCAAGGTCAGAAACTAGCGTGTCGCAATCTTATTTTTTTAATGTTTGTTTGTTTGGTTGGTTATTATTTATTTTCAGAGAGAGAGAGAGAGAGAGAGCGCGTGAGTGCGCGAGCAAGTGGGGTAGGGGCAGAGAGAGAGGGAGACACAGAATTCCAAGCAGGCTCCATGAGATCATGACCTGGGCTGAAATCAAGAGTCCGATGCTTCAGCGACTGAGCCGCCCAGGGGAGCTGAGCCAAACAAAGGGAAGGATGACACTGAAGCCCCCTGTTCGCTGAAACACCTACTCTGAGCCAAACTCTGTGCTGGGTGCTGTACCAACATAAAGATTGGCTTATCTCCAAACGCTTCCTGGAATCGGGGTTCTAAAGGAGGAGCAGGACTCTCAGAAAGTAAGGAGTCCTTAAGATGAATATAAAATCAAGAAGAAAAGAATTAAAGTCACATACAGAACCACCCCTCCCCACCCAGAGACCCTTCTTGAACTCTTCTCTCCTAAGACCTGTGGGTTTCTCTGCTGCATTTTGAGAGAGGCTAATTTGGTGTAGATATGGTATTCTACTCCAGTATTAGAATTTCATTTCTTTGGATTCAACACTGCCCTGTTCCCAGATATATTTTTTAAATATGCACATATTCCTAGAAAAGTAGCCCCACGAACCATCTGTTCTTTAGTGTGAACAAGTCACAGTCATGAAAGACAAAGCAGAACGGATGGTTCCAGATCAAGGGAAACTAGAAAACTAAAGGCCGTGTGTGATTCTGGATTGGACCCCCAGTCAGAAACGGTGAATAACTATAAAGGGTATTATTGGAACCGTTGGAACGATATTGAATATAAAATATCCAGTAATAGTATTGTATCATGTTAAGCTTCCTGAATTTGGTAACTGTTTTATGGTTGTGTAAGGGACCGCCCCTGCCGACAGAAGTTACGTGCTGAAGTATTTATGGGTGATATTTTTTAGGTCATGCTATCGGCAACGTACTCTCAAATGGTTAACAAAACATAATAATACTTTAAAATTTTTTAATAATAATAATATGTATGTACAGAGAGAAAGATAAAGCAAATGTGGCAAACAGTTAAAAATTGACGGGGGCACCTGGGTGGCTCAGTTGGTTAAGTGTCCGACTTCGGCTCGAAACATGATCTCATGGTTTGTGAGTTCGAGCCCCATATTGGGCTCTGTGCTAACAGCTTGGAGCCTGGAGCCTGCTTCGGATTCTGTCTCCCTCTCTTTCTGCCCTCCCCCACTCATACTCTGTCTCAAGAATAAACATTGAAAAAAATTTTTTAAAAAATTGATGGATCCGGGCGGAGGGTCTATAGACATCCATTGTACTGGTCTTCAAGCTCATCTGTATGTTTGAAATGTTTCAAAATGAAGAGTGGGGGGAGGTACAGGTTCATTAGAAGCTTCTTTCCTTCTGGCTAAGATTCGGTCCTATCCTCCAGCCTCCTTCTAGACGACGAGAGAATACCATGTACCAAAACCCCCTTACTCCTTTTACCGAGATATTTCTAACCTCCCAGATCACCAAGTTGATGTATGTACATTTTATAGCTCTTTGGGTAAGACTGATACAAGTTACTGTGTTGTTCTCATTACATGCCAGGTTCTGCTTTTTTTTTTTTTTTTTTTTGGCTTATTAATTCCAGAGTGAAAGACACATCCTTTGGGAACCATTTGCTCTTACCCCGGTTGCTGGCAAAATAAGGTTTTCATTGTTCTGTGATAACAGCACTTACTGAATGTGTTTCTTCTCTTGGGCCAACGTTTGCTCATGCCGTGTTTTCTTCCTGCCTGTTCCCCAGAGATAAGGGGCAACCCCCACCTGCTGATCAAGTACCACAGCGGGTTCTTCGTGGATGGAAAGTTCCTGTGCTGCCAGCAGAGCTGCAAAGCGGCCCCGGGATGTACTCTCTGGGAAGCATGTAATGTGACCCTTTTGGTGGGCTGGACCCTGGGTGGACGGTGCCCCGTTAGGCGGCCTTGCCAAATCCCAGAGTAGCTCCCCGAGTTCGGGAAAACAAGACGTGCCAGATTGGTTGACATCATGAAAATCCGGCCTCGAAAATGCTATCGGGCAGATGAAGTCCAGTTCTAGGGTCGACTGAGTCATGGTTGTTAAACTAATCACAATATTAACATCTGGCGTTCTTCCATTTCATGAGAAACGTTTTTTTTTTTTTTTTTTAATTGATATCATGAATCGAGCAGGGAGCTGTTTATTGCCTCCCATAATTCTTCCCGGTTTATCATAAACTCCAAATGGGTACAATGTGGCGGACATATCACCATGGTTCGTAACCTAAAATAATAAACTAAAAAACCACCATTCTTGTAAAAAATATGTCAAAGGAGAAAATTTAAGTAACACTTTTCATCAGCACGTATACCGCAGTGATGGACAGCCAAGTTTTAAAAGGTATGTTGAGAGGATTTGCCATTTCTGTCCGTGTTTACTGATTTCTTCATAACATCACAGACGGTAGTGAAGGGTTTGCCTTAAGTGCAGTTGGATTCTATCCGGAGTTATAGTCCTGAGAAAATCTGCCAGAGGCTGTATCTGGGGACAGAAAAGAAAGCCCACCCAGTGGCTTTGAAGGGCTAACGGAGGGAAGGAATTAGGAATTAGGTTGTGTTCCGCTTGTGCCCATCTGGGGCCCCCTCGCAGAAGCTCTGTGACACAGCCCCACGTATTCTAGACATTTATCATTATTTACCGATATTAAGTTGCAAATACATTAAAAAGGAGAACTTATTCTGGGAACGATTTTACCAGCCTGGACAACATATGCTTAGATGACAACTTTAACGAAGTGAATGAGCTCAGCGGCGTGATACCACCTCATGAACTGTAAGTCGCACGGGGACAGGAGGTATTATGCAAATTCACTCCCTTATAGTATTCACGCCCGACAGTCACATTGATGGTATGACTAGTAATTTGGCAACAAAATCAATGAATACGTGTCCATCGTGCTTTCCATCTTAACGAGACTACACAATGAACATTTGTCCATCTTAAGTATACCACATTGCCCTTTGTACTCACCAATTCTAGTGACTTAATGAACGGTATAGAAATTTTTACATATGGATCCTCCCTCCACTTATTCGGTTCATGATCTGGCATCATTACCCAGCAGGCCAGATTCCAGCTCTGACCTTCCCCTAACTTCCCGGGAAGAAACCGGAAGAAAGGCCAGAGGGAGTACTGCCTTGGGATTATCTTCCTAAACTCTGCCTCAGTGGCATCTGTCATGTGTTCTGGGTACAACAGGCTCTGAAGAAAACTCTAGAACTTGCGGGTGCTGTGGCCCGTGAGCGGCTACGATATCGTCTATTTGCCCAAGTATAACTTCCTGCCTTGGTCCCTCTGCTGAGTTACAGGGCAGCCCCTGGGCACAGTTGCTCGGAAGGAAATAGTTGAGAGTCTTTGCTTCCTTCTGTCTCCAACATGCCCTAGGCCACTCTTTTTCTGGGGTACACGGCCTATAAGAAAGTTTACCACGTACCCCGGTTTGTTTGCATCAGTCACCGTCTGCAGCTGGGGACCTGGCATAAGGATTCAAACCTACCTACCCCTGTAAGGAATGTTCCAGCTTACTTAGTACACCACATGGCCACTTTACTCGTAAGGCACATGATGGCTTCACCCTCAAGGCCTGCATCGACCTACATGCAGAAGTAGAAAGAGAAACCAACGACTACCATAAGAAATGGAAAAAAAAGCATAGGATAGGTTTGTTCACTTATAAATCAGCTACTTGTAAGCATCTTGTATGAGTTAATCCAAGAGGAATCGGACATGGATTCTGACCCCAAGCCTCATAGGTACTACCCAATGAGATTAGACATCTGTGTTTCAAATACGGGGTGGAAATGAGATACAAATTCATAGTTTAAAGGATTGAGAGGAACTTGAGTTCTTTATCCATTTGGGGAGAATATTGATCACCACAGGCGGAGGAGTGGTGTTCCAGTTGGGTGTTACACGGGAAAGTAACAACGTCCCTCCAAAGCTGCGTCTAGATTCGTTTCATCTGAAGCCCTGATCACATAAGCTAGTTCATTCTTTTGATTCGTGACATTGGGCGCTTGCTTTGTTTCCAGTTCCTTCTGACACCACTTGGCTTTGCTTTTCAGACGCCGATCTGCACGTCGCAACCCATGAAGAGAAACACAGAGTTCCCACCTTCCCGGACAGAGTGGTAAGTCGATATCAAAAAATTTTTTTTGCATAGTCAGGATCTATTACACAAGGCATGAGTCGCAAGATTCAAGACTAGAAACTATGGGCCTCATTCAGGCTGCTCAGCAAAGAGGGAAACCGTGAGTCGTCACCAAGAGCAATGGCAGTATCAAACGATAAGTTCAAATATTGAGTCATTTTACCATTTTGTATTGTCATATTTAATACCTGGGCCTTTTCTAACCTGAAAGCACATAAAGAATCACCAGAAAATGGGTGCATGGGGGAGAAGTCCCTAAGATGGCGTCACATACAACAGGCAGCTGTTACTTACTGCGTTCCTCCCCCAGCACCGGCATGGCCAACTCAGCCTCATGCAAATACTCTAGCGAAGGAACGAGACCCCACAGGGCACGAGCAGAAACTAACCTAATTCTTTCCCTCCATTTTCCCTTCAAAGCCACTCAGTGGGCTTTTTTTCCCTCTGTCCCTGAACGGAATCTCCGGGAGATTCCATAGTTTTCCAGTCACTGTCATTTGAAATAAAATTTCCCAATGACTCGTAGTCATGGGAAGAACCTCTAAATCGTCCCATCCAATGTTACAATCCTACGACTCCAAACAGCATTCCAAGTTACAACTTCTCCCCTTCACATAGCTCAGAGGTATACTGGCCAGCGGCAGCCTGCTTTGGGCGAGGGTCGTGGAGAAGCTGAAATTTCTGACTCTTTCACAGTTGGGCCCCAGGAAGAGGGGTCTAATGAAAAACAGTCGTACATGACTGATCCCACCATGACTTGGTAGGGGTGGCTGGCTTCTGGGTGACATAGCTCTCCAATGCTGAGTCTTTAGCCTATGAGCAAGTTGTGTGGATTTGCCACTAGAGTGCAGATCCAAATGTAGTTTTGTGACAGAGGGAATGTCTTGACCCTTAGCTCTTGGGTTTCTAGGCCTCACACTTCTGCTGAGCCAATTCACCCATCTTGGGAAGAGTTCCTTTCAAGATGGCTCCCAGCCAACCCTCTCCCAAGGGTGGAGTTGGCCTACAGGAAAACAAACAAAACCCGGGCTGCTCTGGTTAGGAAAACTGTCCATGGCTCACTCTCTCACTACAGGCTGCTGCTCTGCTTTTGCTCTGCCTTCCTGGGTTCGTAGCCTTAGCCTCCTGCTTTTAGGCTTCCCAGGCAGATGCCGGCCTCCTCACATACCAGAGGACACGCAAAATGGCCTCCCAATGATCCTCTAGGAGCCGTCCTCAAAGTAAAGGAGTGTCTCTACCCATCCATCAGTTCTCTGGTGTCTTGGGTACTTATTTTCAGAGGTACACATTTGCACACACTTCTCCCTTTCTAAGTCAAAACCGTATAATTTTTGTGAGCCAACCTGAGGGACAAAAAGGAGTCCATTACTGGAGTAGGTTAAATTGTGTCAATGGCTTCTAAAGGAAGCAGAGCCAAGTTGAAGCCTTGATTGCGGACCCCCGGCCTCCGGAACCGTGAGAGAACAAATTTCTGCTGTTTTAATCCACCAGATGCGTACCGAGTTGTTACGGCAGCCCAAGGAAACTAATACAGTTATGAAGTCTTGAGGGTTTCACTCTGTTATCAGCAACATTGCTCTAGTCCTGAAGCTTGGAAATTATGGCCATATAAAACACCTAAGAGCAACGTCTGGAATTAGCGGACCTACAGGGACAAAAGGCTGAGGAGTGGTTCCCCGGGACGGGATGGAAATGGAGAGTGGCCGCTAATGGGCACGGGGGCCCCACGGGAGTGCCAGCAATGTGCTCGGACCCGATCGTGGTGGTGGTTGCCCAACTTGACAGATTTACTAAAAGTCACTGAATTCTACACTTACAAAGGGTAAATTTTATGGTATGCAAATTATAAGCCAATATAATTTGTTTTAAATAAGTCTAAGAGCAGGCGATAATTTAGGAGCCAGAAACCATTGCGTCTAATCTCTGGCAAGGAATTCTTCGGGAAACGAGCTGAAGATTATCAGTCTGGCAAATCAGTGGCCGAGGGTTTCTAAGTGTGTTTTGATTGTAAGCCGCCCTAAGGGATCAGGGATCACGGAGACTATCATGAGAAGCATGTTTTCCTTTGTTTTGTTTTTATCAGAACATTCAGGAGAGAACTTACTTTGCCGGAGCTGAGGAAATTAAAAATCCGCTTTCGAGCCGGTCTGTTCAGATTTCCGTTTAGGGAACTTTCCACTGCATTGGTCTCTGGCCGGAACCACGGCATAGCTCTTAAACGGCAGTGTCCTGCATAACTAAAATTTCCAGGCTGTCAATCCCTGAAAAAAAAAAAGTACAAATACAAGCATGAAAAATTAAATTCAGAGCTGATATATTGTTCTGTGAAGTTTTAATTGAAGTATAATATGCACTTAGAAAAGTATACAAGTCCTATGTGTTCAGCTTGGTGCCTTTTCACAAACGGTATAACTCTAATTCAAATTAAGGAACAGAACGTCACAGAACCCCAGGGGTACCATCGCGTTCCATTTTGGTCACTACAACCCCACTGAGAGTAATCACTAGCTTGACTTAAAACATCATAGATTACTTGCTTGGTTTTTGACCTTCATGTAAATGGAATCTTAAAGTATATAGTCATTTATTATCTGTCTTATGACTTTAGGGTACGGTTGTAGTTGATTCTCATCGCTGTATACAATTCTACTGTAATTCTACAATTTTGCTGCGTGAATACACCATTTTAGTTTTATTGCTGCTGTAACAAATTACCATGAATTTTGTGATTTAAAGCAACATGAATGTATTCTCTTGAAGTGCCAAAGGTCAGAAGTCTGAAATAAAACAGGCCCACCCAGCTGTCATCCTTCTAGAGGCTTTAGGGGTAAAAAAAAATCTATCTCCTTGCCTTTTTTCCAGCATCTAGAGGCAACCTACATCCCTTGGTTTCTGGCCCTCTCCTCCATCTTCAGGGCTGGAAGGGTAGCACCTTCTGTTTAGTATAAAATACCTTCATTCTTTTACCCTTTTAATGGGTATTTAGGTCGTTTCCAGTTTTTATCTAATTGAAATAATCCTGCTATGAACATTCTCTTACACGTCTTTTGATTTCAGCGTTGGCTGTGCACATAGACTTTCTCGATCGTAGGGTATGTGCGTACCCAGATTTAGTAGCTCTTGCAAAGAGCTCTTCGATGTGGTTATGCACTCCAGCCAGCAAAGTATGAGCGTTCCAGTTCCTCCATCAGTATCTTTGCCAATTCTTAGTTTTGGCCTTTTCTTTCTTTCCTTCTTTTCTTTTTTTCTTTCTTTTCTTTTCTTTCCTTTCCTTTCTTTCTTTCCTTCTTTCCTTCCTTCCTTCCTTTCATTCTTTCCTTTCTTTTCCTCCTTCTTTCCTTTTTAAGAGCTGATATACTTGGCCTGAGTTCCCAGTGGACGAATCTGTGCCTCCTTGTGATTTATTAAAATCTCTTGTCTTCCAAAGCTGAAGATTCCTCGAGCGGTTCCTATTTTCAAAATGAATGAAGCATCTTCAAGCACCACTGTCGCCCAGTATGACAGTGACTCCAAGAAAAACTATGGCTCCCAGCTAAATGTCAATTCGCAGCATCTTCCAAGAGAAGACTGCCCTGACTGGTGGCAAGTAAGAAAACTGAAAAGGTAAACTTCAGCTTTTAGTCCGGCTGCCTGCACGTAGGATAGACATTACCACGCTGCCTTGGATCCCAGCCTCAGAGCTGTCCGTGCAGACCTTGGCTGGGCTGGGGCTGTCCTCTCAGAAAATGCTCGGTGCGTGAGCCGGGAGCCTGGAGAAGCAGCGGCCCCACTGGGACAGAACAGCATAGACTTTCCATTTAGATGATCTCAGCTGTGAACTAACCGATACTTGCGCATTCTATTCCCTCCTCTTTCTCTCCTCCTTTCCCCCTAATAACCTTGCGTGCCAGAACTCGGAATCTTTAAAATATATCCTTTAGGCGAAACAGTTTAGGGTGAGCTTACTTTTGTAATGTGCTTAGAAATGACCAGTAACACTCCCGGCCGCCCTCTCGGGAAGTACACTGCCACCTCTCCCGACATGACCGGCCTTCTCATGTTTTTGGTTTTGTTTTGTTTTGTTTTTCATGTTTATTTATTCCGAGAGAGAGAGAGCACGTGTGTATGCGAACAGGGGAGGTGCAGAGAGGAGAGGGAGAGAGAATCCTGAGCAGGCTCCATGCTGTCAGCGCAGAGCCCCATGAGGGGCTTGATCTCATGACCCTGAGATCATGACCTGAGCAGAAATCAAGAGTCGGATGCTTAGCCGACTGAGCCACCCACGGGCCCTGGCGTCATTTGACGTTTTTAAGCCAAAAGATGCCACCTAAAGGCAGAATTAAAACTGCCTTGAAGGCAGCACCTAAATTGGGTACCTCGCCAGGGTCTGGGACCAAATTGGCCCCATCCTTGATGCTCAGTAAAGACTGAACTGAATCGCAAGTCGACAATAGAGAATGGGTCAAGGAGCACCCTTCCTTATTTGCCGCCTCGGACTCCCTCCTCGTCACCTTGTTCACCGTCTGCCATCTCCTCGCCTGGTTATTAGGGTCCCTATGGGGCGCCCAGGTCTGTCTGTCTTTCCGCATGACGGACACACAACATCTCTCTGACTGCACGGGCATCTCCTTTCTTTGTTTTCTCCCTCGGGCTCTGATTTTTTTTTCCTCGTTCCATCCTCATCATTTTTATCTAAAGCAAATGCCCCACTGTCCCCACGATTCAGTCACGAGCCACACAGAACTCGAGAGGACTTGAGTGTATTCCTGTCGTTGCTTCAGTCTAGCAAGTTGTGGTACCTTTCATTTCAAAGTGGAGCTAGAATCTAGGTGTATGAATCTACACCGGGTGCCTGAGGGGACGCGTGTTACATTCATTTGCCTGCGACCCAGTGCTCCTGTGGAAAGAGACCATCCATAGACGCAGATCCTAGCAGCGTGCGATTCACCGAAGGAGGCACGCAGTGAAAGGGATCAGAATTCAACTGAGCAGTCAGCACCGCTGGCTCACGGGAGCTTGGTAGGGACCCCAACTTCTGGATGGCCAGATCCTACCTTTATTGAAAATGTCGACATTTTGTTCATCATGGATTTTTTTGCATGAATTTGTATTTAAAAAAATATTTCATGAAGACACCATTTATCTTGACTGCTGAGTTTTTCTGACACCCCCTTAGATTTTGCACCCAAGATTTAGCCCCGACCTTGGATTTTTCCCCTAGAACTTGAGAAAGCTAGTTATCTGAACGAAGAATTGCTTAATCACTTCTTTGTGCGAGTAGCATCACGTCGGTGAGTGAATGATGATAAGTTCTAAAAGGTCTTCGTGGAGACTGAATTTTTAAAATGCAGCCATGATGCTCGGCGCATGTCAGTAGATAATACTTTTTATCAACTGTCTTCACTGGAGGTGCTTTTTAATTTTTTAAGTAGCGAAATAATGCACGCTTCCATCAAAGCATTCACGAATTGCAGAATATCCAGCACACATTGCTCTAGAATGTTCCGTATGCACATGCTACTGTGTATAGAGAATCACAAAATCAGATTCTCGCCACACAGTCTTCTTTGCCACTTGCGCTTTTCACTTCACATCTTGGACATTTTCTCCCATTTAAGTACAGGAGGATATACTTAAGTTTTAGTTTGAAAAAATATTGAACGGTGGTAAAACATAACATACGTTTTGCCATCTTAGTCATTCCCGAGTGTGCAGTGCAGAGGTGTGAGGTACATTCACAGTGTCGTGCAACCTACCCGATTCTTTTGCATGTCTGTAGAGCATTCTAGTATACAGATAAACCTAAGAGATACACTATAGATGGGCATTCTCTGTGTGTTCTTAAAAACCACATAAAAGCTAAAGAAATTGCTTAGCACTTTAAAATGAGTTTTGTGGGGCACTTGCTTGGTTCAGTCAGTAGAGCACACGACTCTTGACCTCAGGGTTGTGAATTAAGCCCCGCATTGGGCACGCAGCCTACTTAAAGAATAATAATAACACAGTAAAATAAGAGTTGTCTTAGGAAGCGATGAAGTAAAAAAAAAAAAAAAAAAGCCACGCTAGCGAGCACAGCTCTTTGGAAGGCAGAGAGGGAGGCATTCCAGGGTCGAGGGCTTTCTCCAGACGTGCCTTGAAACGAAGCCAAGGGAGGCGTTTCCTTGTGAAGGGCGCTTGTCACGGTGAAGTGTGGTTTTGAAAGAGAGCCTGCGATCTGAAGGCGAGCAGGAAACGGGTCCTACCTGCCGAATCAAATAACCTTTGGGCTTGGAGAGGCGGGCACTTCCTCGTGCTTGGAAGTGGAGTTAGAAGTTCAGGATTTTCAAGACTTCGAATTGCAATTGCAAAAGCCAAGAGGAAAATAACATTTTAAAATACGTGAAGTGACCGAATGCTTGTGTATCTGTAAGAACATCAGGGCGAACCCGGCCGAGATGACTTATCAATCCAACTTTTCTTTTTTTTTTTATATAATAGTTTATTTTCAAATTGGTTTACATATAACACCCAGTGTTCATCCCAACATGTGCCCTCTTTAATGTCCGTCACCCCCTCTCCCCCCTCCCTCACCTCCCTCACCCCCCTTACCCTCAGTTTGTTCTTAGTCTTTAAGAGTCTCTTCTGTTTTATCTCCTTCCCTCTCTCTTTTTTTTCTTTCCCCTCTTCCCCTCCCCCTGGTTTTTGCTTAGTCTCACAAAGTCCACCTATTCGTGGAAACATATGGACTACTAGGTGGCAGTGAGAAAAAATGAAATCTGGCCATGTGTAGCAACATGGATGGAACTGGAGGGTATTATGTTAAGTGAAATAAGTCAGTCAGAGAAAGACAGATATCAATCCAACTTTTCTATGAACGATTCTCTTTTGTTTAGGGACAACTGTCAAACTACGGCTTGTTACCGGGGGCCCCGCAAGGACAAAAATGTGAAAATGACTCATTAGCTTGAATTCCCTGACCAAGTGAAGTGGACAGGCCGGAATGTTAAAGGAAGCTAAAAGATATCTAACAAAACTATTTGTGTCATTTAACATGTACAAATAAGCGTAAATTTACGAAACATATCTTTTGTTGTAGCAGTGAAGATTTTGCATGCTGTAACCAGAGGGAAAGGGCTGTTGCAAATCACAGCACCTCAAAGATGTCATGGTAAATCAATTTCAGATATTTCTTTTTACACCTAGGATTTGCTTCCATTTGCAGGAAAACTAACCACATTTGCAATCGTTTTGCAACTAGACTTCGTGTCTAAGGTAAATACGAGCCCAAAAAATTCACGGACTTTGCCCCTCTGAACCCTTAAGTTGGTCTGAATCGAGGGCTCGCGGGTTACTGTTTTCCTCACACTGATGCTTCCTGTCCATCGGTCGGGGATACCCACTGGTGTCAGCCTAACAGCCGGATACCCGGCTGGGGCATCTCTAGCAGGAGGGAAAACCACCGAGAGTTGAGTACCTCTTCTCCAAGAATTGCTCTCCACACAACCCGAACACTTTTTAATGTTATACTACAGCTGCCCCCCAAAGCATTCGTCTATTTCCTGAGCCTGCGCTTCAAAAGAGTCGAACAAATCCGCATTCCTGGCAGCCTCCTGTCTCAAAGAGCCATTTTCCCATTAAATTGGGGATGAGCTCAACTTTCGAGAGATTCTCTCTTCATTTGCAGATATCTCCCCAAGGGCAAAGAGGGAACCCTACCAGTCTAACTTTTGTTTACGGGGTGAAAGCAGGGCGGGTTTGATATTGCACTACTAGGTGATTGCATTATTTTTCGGTGGGTTTTTTTTTGCATTCATGTCATTTCCTCTCTTGTTAAGGGGATTCCCCGAGTCAAGTTCATCTGAAGAAGAGGAAAACCTGGATGACTACGAGTGAGTTTTGAAAGTCCTCTGTATTCCTCTAAAACTAACATAGATGTTTCTATTCTATTCTTCCCCAGTGGCGGTAAAGCAGATGGCTCAGACTTGCTCAGGAGGCTGTATTTAGAAGGGTAAACTTATGTGAGGTTCTGGGCCATTTATCTGGATGACAGGTTAATGAGCTAGATTGTTACTAAGGGAAATATTTTTCCTCAATCTGGATCATCTAACCTAGCTATATATAGTCATTGGATTTATCGTATACCTGGAGTCCCCTTCGTTTCACTTTGTCTTCGTAGATACAAGATATATTTTTTTATTTTTTTTTAAAGATATGACATTTAGACAGAGAAAGAGTGCGCTATTAAACATTGCACCTCGGGCGCCTGGGTGGCTCAGTTGTATAAGCGTCTGACTTTGGCTCAGGTCATGATCTCACGGTTCATGGGTTCGAGCCCTGCATCAGGCTCTGTGCTGATGGCTCAGAGCCTGGAGCCTGCTTCAGATACTGTGTCTCCCCCTCTTTCTGCCCCTCCCCTACTCATGCTCTCTCTCTCTCTCTGAAAAATAAACATTAAAAAAATACTGCACCTGGACATCAGGCATAAACCAGACTCTTCTGGGTGAATACAAATGTGTGATCACCCCAACTATACTGAGACAGGTTGCCCTGAGGGACCCTTAAGGTCCTTTCCAATATCTAAGACAAATAATCCCTTCTACAAATAGAGACAGATAAGTCCCTTGAACTTTATTTAAAATTGGCGTTAAGGAGAGGCAGGAGTGATAGGGCGTCTCTCAGACACCTGCTACCCAACAGTGATACCTGTTACCCAATGGCGGCTAAGTTTCTTGAACACCAGGATTATACTGTTTTTAGTTCTGTCTTTGTATGCGTGCTGTCACTGACGTATTGGCTCTACGTACAGTGAGAGGTTTTAGGAAGTACATGTCACTGTTTCGACTCTTTGCCTTACCTCCAACCCAGCTGGCCCTAGGCATTCACGCCACCTTAGGGAAGACGTGCTGATGCCTCGACCCTCCACAGCGTGGCCTTTCCGCCACCTTCTAGCTCCCCTTTATGCCTACCTTCTCCCCCAACATC
Source organism: Paguma larvata (assembly GCA_030068075.1). NCBI lineage: Eukaryota > Metazoa > Chordata > Mammalia > Carnivora > Viverridae > Paguma > Paguma larvata. Next base: position 10,466,701 of record CM057830.1, read on the forward strand.
CACCCTCAGGAAAGCCTCCGATGGAATCATTCGAACTAAGACGTAAAAGACTGAGAAACACCAGCACAGAAATTATCCAAAGATGATAGCACTCTGAGAGATGACAACCAAAGGGAGGGACCTTCTAATTGTGGGTTTTAGTCTTTAGCATTTCGATTAATTGTAAGTCTTCCTTCGCTCTGTAAAGTCCTGATCTGACCATACAGGCAGCCTCCATCTCCATCATTTCTGAGCTCAAACGGCGCGTGAGGGGTGTGCTTCGGGGAAACCATCAGGAAAGACCTGCCCGCCCTCTTCAGAGCGGAAGACGTGCCGCAGGGAAGCCAGAACGAGGGCCGTGCGACCTGGGGCTCAGCCTCTTGCACTCTGCTTGGCGCCCCCAGCTGCTCCCTCTCTCAGTGGCCCCGAAGCATTTGTTTGGTGGCCAGAACCTCATGAGCAGTTCTATTCTGTTCGACCGAAGGCTGAGTCGCCGAGGTTTGGGTGGAAAGTCATACCTCAGGACAGGGCCAAGCCTCTGCTGCTCTGACACTGACATACTGAAATCTTTTTTAAAAACAGTCAGAACTCGGCAAAATTACAACGCAGGCAAAGTGTACATGTGTGTTGGGGGGGAGGGGCTCATTCACAATCTTGCCTCGCTTCTCCAGGCCTCTCTCTCCTTATTCCTGACCAGCCCTGTCTTCTATCTCCCGTACGCACATAGCCTCAATCATATTCCCTGAGGAGTCTATTGATTGCTGTGATTAGTGGAAAGTATTAAGTAACTGGAAAATGATCGGCTCATGTCTCCAGTTTTAGTTACACAGTATCTATAAGCATAGAATTAGAAGAGCGTTTTTTTTAGAAGATGCTTTTATGCTTACCAAATTCGACCCTCATCCTAATTTTGCCAATGGAGAATGCCAAGGTCAAAAAAGGCTAAGTGGCTCTTCCAGAGCCGTACAGCTACTTATTAGGAAGTCACGTCTAGAACCCAGGCCTCCAAGCTGGCTGGTGGCTCTTGCCACCTCATCGGCCTGCCCGCCAGCTGACGCTGCCCCCACCCCTGCAGTACCCCCCTCACTCTCAGGTATTTCTTTCCTCCTTAGGTGTTATCTGCTAGCCAGAGGGTCCCTGTGAGCCCCCAAACCCATGCCCCATCCCACCTCACGCCCCGTTCGTTTCCCTAGTAGGACATTCGGGCCAAGAGGCTACAGACATCGTTAATCTCACATGAGAAGCGACTCTGTGGACCATTGAGCTCTACAAACTAAGACACGAGGCTCCTGGCCAACTTACTGGAAAAGGCAGTATTTAAAGATTACCCCGGTTGTCCCACGTCCCCCATCATCTTTTTCTCGGGTCGCGATCACTCTTACGGTCTTAATACAACCACAGGGCCTTATCTATTGCTCTCCTGCAAATAAAAAAGATTTGTTAGGAAAAGATGCTATAAGAAGACCATGGGGGAGGGGAAGAGGGGGGGAAGAAAAGCCACAGAGAGGGAGGGAGACAAAACCTAAGAGACTCTTAAATACTAAATACAAACTGAGGTTGATGGGGGGTGTGGGAGACAGGGGAGAGTGGGGGATGGGCACAGAGGAGGCACCTGTTGGGATGAGCACTGGGTGTTGTATGGAAACCAATTTGACAATAAATTATAAAAATAAATAAATAATAAATAATAAAATTGATGCTATAAAGGGTGCTTCTAGCAAATTATTACAAGAAAAATATAGGGTTGCAGAGCGCCTGGGTGGCTCAGTCGGTTAGGCATCCAACTCTTGGTTTCGGTGCAGATCATGGCCTCACCGCTCCTGGGATCGAGCCCCGTGTTGGCTCTGCACTGATGGCACAGACCTTGGTTGGGAGTCTCTCTCTCCTCTCTCCCTGCCCCTCCTCTGCTCACTTGCTCTCTCTCGCGCTCAAAATAAGTAACTATTTTTTAAGATGTAAAAGAAAACCATACGGCTAAAAGACAGGAACTTTATCTTTGGCCACCCCAGCTTTCCCGGTGGAATATGCTTCCTTGGTCTAATGTCTGGCTCTCACTCCAAACACTGGGATACAGAATTTAGGGACCAGCTAACAGGCCGGCGGTGCTTCAGGGCCAGCCCGTGTGAGAACACGGATCCCCGGGCCCCGCCCCCCGGAGCATAATTAGGTGGAAGAGTCTCAGGAACCTGTGTTTTTGAAAGGCTCCTCGGGTGTTTCTCCAGAGCGGTCAGGATTGGAAATCGCCAATCGGGGCCGATGCCAACTTTTACACACTAGAAAGTGGAGCCATCAGTCATGCAGTTAAAAATCACTAACTCAAATACGCAATTTTTCTCGTTGCAGCTGGTTTGCAGGTAACATCTCCAGGTCACAATCCGAGCAGTTACTGAGACAAAAGGTAAATCGTCTAGTTTTTAAAGTAGCCTCTAAGCACCTCTATCTCTGGGCCCAGAGGGTAACGCGATTCTCGTAGAAACCGGGTGGCTAATCTTACAGTCACTTCATCACGGGGTCAGCCCCCGGGGTGACCCGGCCCTTGGCATTTAGCCACTTCCTCCGTTTCTATTATCTGCGACTGTGGAACAGGCCACTTCGAGAGTCAGTGGTTTGAAGCCAGATTGGCCATCTCTTGCCATTCTGTGAGTCCGCTGGGCCTGCAGTGTTTTGGCACGTTTGGCTTAGGGTCACTCGGGTATCTGCACGTAGCCGGTGGATTGACGGGGAGGGGGTGGGCTTGGCTGGGGTGGTCAACGGGGTGCCACAGTTCTGCTCCGAGTGGCTAACGCGGGCTTCCTCACCGCATGGGGATTTCAAGGCGGTGGCAGAAGAGGAACGCCCCGTAATTTCCTACAAGCACTTGCTGAGTTTCTGCTTTGGGCGCACTTGGGAATGCCCTACTAGCCAGAGCAGGTCCTGTGGCCCGGCCTGGCCTCCCTGTGGAAGGGGCCACACAGGGCCATAGTACGGGGCCATAAATCTCCCTGATTTTGTTACTCAAGGCATGGAATTACCAGAAGCAAACTCTTTTGCCCTACAAAACTGACACTTCGATACAGTTCAACCTGATCAAACACACCAATGATTTCCTTGAGGGGTACTAGTGACAACGTGGTGGCCCCACCACCTAACTCGGGATCTTGGCACATTCACAGGTTATTATCTGCTCTTTCTGAATCCGGATCTGCTTAGAATTAGTGCAAGTCATTGAGAAAGACAAGTTGAGCATGGGACTTTAACGAGCGATTCGTTCTGCATCTCTGGTTTTCTAATACCTTCTAAGGGCAGGATACGGTGATACGTGGCTTTAAATTTTCTTTCGGAAAGATTGAAACATCAGGCTGCCGCCAATACAAGACGGAGAAAACTGGGGCGCCTGAGTGGCTCGGTCGGTTAAGCGTCCCACTTCGGCTCAGGTCATGATCTCGCAGTCCACGAGTTCGAGGCCTGCGTCGGGCTCTGTGCTGACGGCTCAGAGCCTGGAGCCTGCTTCGGATTCTGTGTCTCCCTCTCTCTCTAATCCTCCCCTGCTCGCACTCTGTCTCTCAAAAATAAATAAACATTTAAAAAAAAAGACAGAGAAAATTACCAGTGGGGGTTAAAAACTAAGTGCAGAGGGAGCGTTGGAGCGCTCAGGGTAGGTCTCTGACGGAGCCGAGTGACAGGAGGAAAGCTCAGCTGTGGGGCCCCTTCTGCACCGGCTGTGGGATGACCCGTACCGTCAGCGACATTTAACGGGGACCTAAAAGATCTACCTTCCGACCACCTATAGTGCTCAAGAATAATGAAAATGTCCTCTGTTCCTTCCACACTTTCCTTCCTTTGCAGGGAAAAGAAGGCGCATTTATGGTTAGGAACTCCCGCCAGGTGGGAATGTACACCGTGTCCTTATTTAGCAAGGCTATGAAGTAAGTATGACAGGGATTTCTTTCTTTTATCTTTTGTATATGTCCTTTGAATATACTGGCCACAGTATATTTTGTCGCATTTTGGGGTAAGACACCACCTTTAAACCCTGGAATTTTGGATCAAAGTATTTCTATTGAATGCGACCATTGGTGGTTGCCTTTCCCGCCCCCGCCCCCCACTACTTTGAGGGGTTGTTCTCTGGAACAACGCCAGTCATCGCTGGGTAAGGGGATCTTGGGTTATTCCCCTCAACTTGGCCCTAAGCCTAGAAAGAGAGAAAAGTAGCAATGGAGCCTGTAGACACTCTTGGCCCCAGCCACCTGCGGAGCAGAGAAACCTGCCCCCGTGTCTGGTCTCCAGTAAGTCTTTCCAGTGGGGGCGAAGCTAGCAGAAAGCTGAATCGGTGTATCCGTGTTCCCTGGATAGTTTCCTTCCGGGGCGCTGTCCTCCTTGCGTGCTTAAGAGTTCTGGTTTGAAGCCGTACCTCAGGGTCCGCTCCCGACTCTACCATGTCAAGGCTGTATGATGGCGAGCAAGTTCCTTACCCTCTGTGCCTCGGCTTCCCCATTTGAAAAGGAAAAATAACCATGACTATTAGGTCCTCTGGATGAAGTGAGTTAATTCACATATTGGATCGCAACAGTGCCTGGCACAGAGTAAGCCCTTAATAAATGAGTAGCGATTACTATGATAGTTGTTGTTCCTGTGAAGGAGCAGTTCCACACGCTCCACTCCCCCACCCTGACGCTTAAGAATATATGCGACACCCACAGTCACTACACACAAGTCACCACCGCCCGCACTGGGACCCCCTGCCAGACTTTTATGGGCCATTAGCCATTAGCTCTTTTGGTCCCTCTAACCATCCCGTGAAGCAAAGAGGAGAGCTGTTTTTATTTGCACCGTGTTACAGACGAGAAGTCGGAGGTCCCCGAAGTACTCGTGAAGACTCAGCCACAAAATGAACCAGTGACCCGCCTGAAGTCAGGCCTGCGACAGCAGAGTTCCTGTTCTTCTGGCCACACTCCTGTTCGGAGACAAGAATCTGGCCAAATCCAGATCTGGATCGTTTGAAAACAAATGCCCCTGATAAAAATCCTTCTTTTGCTGGTTGGATCGCCTGGCCCTCTGCCTTGGGGCTGTCTCCACGTACCGTACACCCTTGGCACCTATGTGGGGTTTGTTGTTTTTTGGTAATAATTAAGTGATTAAAAGGTCATTTTATGTTGAGAACATTTTTCATGGAGTATCCGTCTCCAGTTGGAGAGACCGGGACGGACCCTAAGCAGTCACACGGCACCTCCTGATGCAGGAAGGCCATCCCCGGTCCGTCACGGAGTATTAAGAGCTCTGTGACCCTCTGTCCCTGCGGTTTCAGCCGAACCTGACATCAGGAGTCCTCCTGGTCAAGATCCGTGACACCAGATCTATTTTTGAAGGTGGCCAGGTAGAAAGCACAGCAAATAGACGAGGAATCAAATGAAAAGAAACCAAATTAGTGACTACGGTAGGCTTCTTTTATGAAGCATCATAAATGGGCTTGAGTGAATTTCAAGCTGAGACCAAGAGCGAAGTGGCCATTTGCAACAAGCAACCACCGTTTTTCCTTTCCTTTCTACGGGTGCAGTTTTAACTAGGCTGGCGTTACGGCAATGACAATGTAGCAACAGTTTCTTGGGAACCAAGCATAGTGCAAATTGCTATGTATCAAATCGCACCCAGCCTTTATAACCGCCAGATGAGGCGTCTAGCGAACAGAACTGGATGGAAAGTCCAGTTCTTGACTCCTAGGCCAGACGCGAAAACCTAAGACAGGCATATTATTCCCCATGAGCTGAATATGTTCCAAGAGGAGAGCAAAAGGAAAAACATGTTTTATGGGGAAAAGGTACAAGTTCAGATGAGGAAGTAAAGGCCCCCCCCATTTCACCTTGCATGCTCCCCACATTTTAATCTTCATTATTATCCTAAAAGAGAACTGGTGTTCAGAATAAGAATCCTGAAACCCTGCATGCAGGGCTCTCAATCATCGAAGGAAGCTTCCGGTCTTCGACTTACTTGGGAGGAACAGTGCAGGAAGTTGGAATTTTATTGGACACGAGTTCCCTATGGCACAAAAGAGACACTGAGTTGAGAGAGGAGCTCTCGTCCATGATTCCCGACCGTCATGGATGGCTCTAGAAAAACATCAGACGTCAAGACGGAGACTTCCTCTCTGACTTCCCTCTCCAAAATCTGTGAATGCAGCTGAAGCCATTATTTAACTCTTGTTTAATCAAGCTTCGATCGACAATTAAAAACATTCTAACATCCTTTCTTCCTCACCAGTGATAAGAAAGGAACCGTCAAGCATTACCACGTGCATACAAATGCTGAGAACAAACTGTACCTGGCAGAAAACTACTGTTTTGATTCCATTCCCAAGCTCATTCACTATCATCGACACAACTCAGCAGGTAATTTATTTCAGTTGTCCTTTTACGGGTCCTGGTCGATAAATGTCAATTGTTTTGGATGCTGTCGATCCTCCTAATATTCTTAATCACGTCGGGAACCAAGAGAGCACGAATAAAAATGCTCTCAAGCCATACACCTGCTGTGACTTGTAGCCTGCGTTTCCTGGAATATCACACCATACACCCTAAAATGCCAGAAAAATGAAGTTGTGTGAGTTGAGTGACTTAGAAGGAGAGATTCTCGGGGCGCCTGGGCGGCTCAGCTGGTTAAGCGTCTGACTGTTGATTTCTGCTCAGGTCATGATCTCATGGTTCATGAGATCAGGCTCTGTGCTGACAGTGCAGAGCCTGCTTGGGATTCTGTGTCTCCCTCTCTCTCTGCCCCTTCTCTGCTCACACTCTTTCTTTCTCTCAAAAATGAATAACATTTAAAAAAAAGTTAGAGATTCTCTTTACAAAAATATTTGCAGTCTTATTTTGCTTATAGGAATAAGTTGATTACAAACTTCAAACATGATAGAAATGTTTACCATTGGAGAAACCTCCTGGACAAGTTGGTGTCTATTCTGACAGAATTTTTTCTATGCTGATACGAACACTTTTAATTATAAAAACTTTTTAATGTTTATTTTTGAGAAAGAGAGAGAGAGAGAGAGAGCCAGAGTGCAAGCAAGGGAGGGGCAGAGAGAGAGGGAGACACAGAGCCTGATGCGGGGCTCGAACCCACAAACCTTGAGATCATGACCTGAGCCGAAGTCAGACACCTAACCAACTCAACTACCCAGGCGAAAAAATGTTTATTTTTTGAGAGAAAGAGCATGTGAGCAGAGATGCGTAGAGAGAGGGAGACACAGAATCCGAAGCAGGGTCCAGGCTCTGAGCCATCAGCACAGAACCCGAGGCGGGGCTTGAACTCACGAACTGGGAGATCGTGACCTGAGCCGAAGTCCGACGGTTAACCGACTGAGCCACCCAGGCGCCCCCATCAGTTTGCTTTCTTTACTCAACATGTGTCAGTGGTCTTTCCATGCAAATCCACACAGCTCACTTTGGTCTATTTAACAGCTACATAGGATTCTATTATAGAATTACTCCATAATTTATTCACCTAACCCTATGTTGACACATACAGTATTTTCACATTGTAATTGGTGGTTTCAATGCACAGTCCTGTACACACAGCTCTGTGTATTAGTGTTTCTGTAGCCAAATTCCCTAGAAGTGAAATTTCTAAGATAATGGTGAAGAACATTTAAAATTGAGACATCTTCACATGCTTTTCCAGAGATGTACACTCCCCCCAACAGTAATTTCCTTCATCCTCACCAACACTGGGTGCTACTACTCTTTTTAGATTTTGCCTAATCGACCACTGCAAATGCACATAGAAATCCCTTCTAGCGGCAGTGTTAACTATACACACGTGTCGGGTCTTCATGCCGCATACCATGACGTTACCTATGTCAACAGCATCTCGCTAAGCTTAGAAAAAAAGAAATGGAAAAAAAAGGAAATCTCTGTCTTTTCTAGAGGAGTGCCACTCACGGGCAGTGACTGGATGAATTTCCAACAGTGAGTGGGCTCAGTATCAAATGTGTGCAAGTCTATCTGACCAGATGACATGCATGTAGGTGACCTAGCCTTACTCCTGGCTTTGGTTTTGGTTCTTACTTGTACTTTTCCTCTGTCCCAATTTCCTTAATTGTATATTGTAACCTCTGGCACCTAGAAAGTACCCTTTGGAAAAGGTATCGTATGAACCAACATCTCCAGGTAGAATGATTTCACTCCAGAAGGTGCACAAGAAACTCCACAGGGTACAGGAAGAAAACATTATAATGTTTATTTAGATATTTCTAAAAATTTCATTCTCTTAAGTTTTCTACTGTGAGTGTATTTTGTGATTCACATCATGTGACAATACAGCGACCAGCGTATGCACCTATTTTGGAGGAGGGCCCTAATCTTTTTGCCGGTTAAAGGTTTGGGACTTAACACATTCGGAGTCCACCCATATAAAAAGTAAATAAATATAGGGGCGCCTGGGTGGCTCAGTTGGTTAACCGTCTGACTTCGGCTCAGGTCATGATCTCACGGTTTATAGGTTCGAGCCCCACATGCGGCCCTGTGCTGACGGCTCAGAGCCTGGAGCCTGCTTCGGATTCTGTGTCTCCCTCTCTCTCTCTGCCCCTCCCCCCTCACACTCTGTCTCTCTCCCAAAAATAAATAAACATTGAAAAAATACTTTTTTTGAAAAAATATTTTTAAATTAAAAAAGTAAGTAAATATATAGAAAAAGGAAGGAGAGAAAAAGGACACAGCTCCCAAGATTTGTAAAATATCACACATTTAAGCAAGAAATATTTTTTGAATGAGTTCTTTCAAAACAGTATAAATACTGTGATTATTTTAACCCAGCTTTATCATTACTCAAGGTAAGCAATTCAAGTGACTTGACCATCTAATGCAACTTAGGAATAGGTTCCATTTTTAAAAATCAAGTGGTTTGATTTTTATTTTTATTTAAAAACCAAGGGTTTGGAGTGTTTTATCCAAATATATACGACATGTGTACATGTATTTAAATACAGGACTATAAAAAGATAGCAGAATAAAAATGGGAAAATCTTTTAAATGGAAGGTTCCATTTAATTGATTGGTTCCATCAAGCAACCGATTCTGTGGAATTTTGAAAAATTACCTCAAGTTGTTTTATTCTTTTAATCTTTGCCTTTACATTGAGCTAATTAGTCAAGTCAAGCAAATCAACCCAATACCGGAAGAGTCTGGTCAGGATGGATCCTCCCCCTCCATCACGACATCCCGGAACTCCGGAGAGAGCGCCAGCAGAGGTGTGAGCTGCTGTGCTGCAATGCGACGCGATGACATGGTGCTGTTTCCATTGCAGGCATGATCACACGACTCCGCCACCCAGTGTCGACCAAGGCCAACAAGGTCCCCATCTCCGTGTCCTTGGGAAGTGGTATGGACGCACGCTTGAGCTCTTAAACTCCAGTTCCCACCATTTCTGGTTAAAAAATTATATATGTATTTACTAAAAAAAGAAGGACGACCGGAAGGCGGTCCCTGTTCAGGTTGTGCCAGGGAGGGCTGCGACCCTAATCTGTTTGATCATTTTCCTAAAACAAACAAACAAACAAATAAAAACACAAAACACCTTTTCTGTACTCTGAAACTAACTCTGTAGTCTCCTCAGCCTTACCAAAAAGACTGTCCAACTTGTCCTCTGATTAGACCCAATCATCAGCTTCTGGAATCCCATCGCCTGTCTCGGGATTCTGGGCCTGCTCAGGGGAGCCAGTGTTCAACCTTGTGTATTTAGGATGAGGACATCCACCCAGATCACAGTTTAGTTCGCCTGACAAGAAAATGTAATGATTTTTTTCACCAAGCTAAGAGCATCGAGCACGTTTTAACACCAGGTGTGTCCAAGATGCCTCCAGTTGGCAAAGCGTTCTAAGTCTTTTTGTCAATAACCGTAGCCGCTCCATGAACAGTATTGTCGTGGTGCCATGATCATGGGGTCTCATAGGACATAAGACCATGTCTCTAAGGGGCTTTTTTTAAGCGATCAACTTAAAAAGTCTTACAGCTCTTCAGGCTGTCAGTGCGAAACCCCTTGGGGAAGAAATCACTTGGGAAGCTGTCAGCCCCAAAGCCTTCTATTTTCATCCCGAAGAGTGTCTGTCTTGCCTCATTAGGAATATGGGAACTGAAGAGAGAAGAGATCACCCTCCTGAAGGAACTGGGCAGTGGTCAGTTTGGAGTCGTGCACCTGGGCAAGTGGAAGGGACAGTATGACGTTGCCATTAAGATGATCAAGGAAGGCTCCATGTCAGAAGACGAATTCTTCCAGGAGGCCCAGACCATGATGTGAGTTTCTTCTGAGGAATGGCAGTTTGGCCCTTACTGTGGGAGCACGTTCATGCCAGCAGGTCTGTCCCTAACACGTGCAAGGCCTCGAGCGAAACTCCACCTATCAGAGGTACATTTAGAAGTTATAAATCCAGCTGACACACCATTAAATGAAATCAGTTCTATGTTCTATACCTATGTCAAGCATATGACAAGTAGACTTTCATAACAACCTGAGAGGCCATATTCAAATTTAGAATTCTCAAGACTCTTTAGAGAAACCAGCCTCTGGTCCATATCACTGCGCCCAACTCTACCCCTCTCCTTTCTCCTCCCACCCCCAGCTCTTTCCTGCACTGTACTCAGTACTTATGTGTAGACATAGTATTCAGTACATCCGAGCTCCCTCTGTGTCTCCCACGGACAACTATCCGTCAGCTAACGATCTTGGTTAGGGGTAGGCACACCAATAGCGTGGTTCACTCTTAGGGGGACTGGCTCGGGAAGGGTCTACACAGGTCCTGGAAGAGGCCTCAGGACTATGTGGATGGGGGATTCCAGATTCTCGGTACCCCAAGGGTGACCATGAAAAAGGGAAGCATGGGTTCTGAGTAGGCATGTTTCTTTGGCTCTTTAGTCTCCTTGTCCTTTGGGGAGGTGCATGGTGGGATGAGGAACAGAATGGGGCCCTGTAAAGCACATGCCCCAAGGTAGGAGCCTCTAGTGGCCAGGACTAAGGCAGTACTGGAAACTAACGCCCTACGGGCAATATCCTTTTCCTTTCTGGTACCTTCGATACAGTCTGACAAAAGTGCTTTCTCACCCTACTTCTTTCCTCACCGGGTAAATGAAGATACCCTTCCTAATGGGCCTCGGCTCCCCAAACAGTCCACAACGCAGACGTGGTCTTTTTCTCTCTGAGCTCGCTCGCTCGCTCGCTCTCTCCCTCCCTCCTCCCTCTCTTATCAATGTAAATACAAAGAATTATTTTAATGATTCTACCTCTTCTTGTAAATGTGGTGAATCAGACTTTGAAAGGGAACCACCCGTCCAGGTCTGCCTGAGACTTTCCTGCTTTCGCACAGAGGGCCCTGTGATCCAGGAACCCCCTCAGTCCCAGGCCGCCTGGGACATCTGGTTATCCTACCCTTAGGGAACCAAGCAACATAATACGGAAAACGATGCCACAGCAGGATTTTGGTCAAAGATAGTTGAAATCACAAGTCCTATCTGCTGCAGAGTAAGAACACTTTAAAATCTTTTTCCTCAAACACTTGCGTGGTATTTACAGGCATTTCTCTGAGCACTTTATAAATCTTTCGGCATTCGATCCTCATAAGAAGCCTAGGACGGATGTACCATGGTTACCTTTGTTTTCTAGGAAACCCACGCACAGAAATGTTAACTAACTGGCCCAAGGTCGCCAAGCTAGTAAAAGTGGCAAAGCAGAGATTCCAGGCAGCCATTCCAGAGCCCGTTTCCTTAGTCATTATGTTATGAAGACCAAAGGCACCAGGAGAGTCGGAGCAATCACTCTGACCACAATCGCAGGATGGTTTGGAAGCAGAGGCACTATGGGAACACAAGCCTATGCCTAGGGCTGGCTTCACGGGCACGCAGCCTGCACGGTCTCGGGGCGGGGGGCCCACACTTAGAAGGGCTCTGCGCGGGGCTTACTGCTGTGATGTCACCATCTTGGAATTTGTAATCATTCTTAAATAAGGGTCCCCACATTTTCATTTTATACTGGTCCCTGCAAATTTTGTAGCCTGTCCTGCTTTGGGCAATTATACCATCAAAACTGGAAGGGGGCCCTTGGTGCCTGCCTTTTGTAAGACAGAAAAATGTAGCGGAGATGCCCTTGGGCTCATGGCGCAACCCCTGTGTCATGGTATAAATTTAAAATGTATGTTTTGGCAATTAGAGGGCTGGCTATCACACAGAATCATAAAAAGCCATTAACAAATCACCTGGTCATAAAGAAAGAGGTCAAACTGTATCCTAACAGGAAAATGTTACATCCCGGACGTGATGGTCAACTTGAGGCCTCTCATGTGGGCAGTATCAGTTGACATGGTGTTCCCGCCATGTGCCCATGGTCAGTGACTGAATTTGCTCCAGGAACAGCTTTTACTGGGTGATGGACTTTGGTCCCAACACTAGCCTTCCCTTTGAAGGGAGCAGTGCTGAGTTCCATGCCAGTCTCTAAAATAGCTGGAGGAGGCATATCCAAGCTCATGACCTTGAATAATCTCCTAAGGCATGTCCCTATAGTTACACTAAGAAGGGAGAAAATAGGGGCGCCTGGGCAGTTCAGTGGGTTAAGCGTCCGACTTCAGCTCAGGTCATGATCTCACGGTTCATGGGTTCAAGCCCCACGTCGGGCTCTGTGCCGACAGCTCTGAGCCTGGAGCCTGCTTCGGATTCTGTGTCTCCCTCGCTCTCTGCCCCTCCCCCACTCACTCTCTGTCTCTCAAAAATAAATAAACATTAAAAAAGAAGAAAATACCTAACAAATGCCCATTTATTTAAACATTCAAAAATCGACATGTTAGATTCAGATTTACTTTACGCATCGGAACGTTAAGGAATCAGCCCATAAACTGATCAGTTCCGTGGACACGCGGATGAACACCGTAGTAGCCACGCCTCCATCTGCCATGACCTGCCAGAAGTGCCATGTCACGTAGTTACTATTTTCTGAATTGATTACTGAAAGACACTGTAATGATAACATAAAATCAAGTTGTTTTGAAAAAGAAAGAAAAAATCAGGCCTAGTCTCACTTCCCTAACGTGGCAACTGTTTTCCTTACTGCCGCGCTCTTCATGTTCTGCTACGATTTTTTTTTTTTTTTTTTAGAAGAAATGTTTGGACTTCACGACTTAGAAAGTTAGACACTTTAAACTGGAAGCGATGGCCCCTACAGGGTGGAGCTTCCTCCAAATCAGCCCCGGAAGTCCCCTAGATGCCAGGGGACCAAACGGGAGGTCGGATGCAACAGACCATTGCTTCCCTGACTCTCTGTGGGAAAGGCGAACACAGATCCAACAGGAGGTGGCTTTTTTTTTTTTTTTCTGGCCTTCAAAGGCTAAGGCTCCCAGAACCAAATCCAAAACGTTCCCCTCTCCTTCTCTGTTCAGGTAGAAGCGGAGACATTCAAACCAGCAGAAGCCTGAGAGTGATTCTTTCCCAGGACATCTGGGAAATGGAGCCGGGAGGTTCGGTACTGAACTTTGAAAATCTGTCGTTTCCAGGAAACTCAGCCATCCCAAGCTGGTGAAATTCTACGGAGTGTGTTCAAAGAGATACCCTATATACATAGTGACGGAATATATAACCAACGGCTGCCTGCTTAATTACCTGAAGAGTCACGGAAAAGGACTTGAAAGCTCGCAGCTCTTGGAGATGTGCTATGATGTGTGTGAAGGGATGGCCTTCCTGGAGAGCAACCAGTTCATACACAGGGACTTGGTAAGCGAAGCCGCCGGGCGCTCAGGGAAAGCAAGCAAGCCACGGTCCCCACCTCCCGCACTGGGGCCCCTGGGAAGGGCGGCCAGGAGGGGCGTCTTCAAGCTCGCTTTGCTCACTTGTGACCTGCTCGAGCACGTGATGCCTTTGCAATAAAAGCCACAATTTCTGAATACAATGGCTGCAGTACAGACAGAGTAAAAGAAGCCACCGGGATTTAGGGAGCTGTGTGGTGGCGTGGAGGAAAGTAGGAAGAAAGGAAAGAGTTTGGTCAAGTTAGTGTTGCTCGGAACCGATTAAATCCGGGTTGACCTTTACTCCGGGAAGGGGTCCGTGCTAAAGCAGTCAAGACCATAACTGAGAAATACCAAACCGGAAGGAAATGAAATCTGCGTGTGTCTTTGGGTCAGGGCGGGTCGGGGGACATTTTGCCTGGTGGGCACTGGTATTTCTCTCCAGAGATCTGCTTGTTCTGAAGCGCAAACAAGCCGCGCGTGCCAGGCCGGTACGGCATTTACGCCTTCGGAGTGCCAGTTAGTGCGTGGAACCCCCGTGGTGAAGGAACCTCTAGAAATAATTTTTTCCCTTCTTGCTGATGCGCTGAGGTTCCGCGTTTCACAAGGACGGCTGCTCGCGTGAAAACACTTAGGGGCGCACATTTGCATTGTGAAAAACTGCAAAAGAGAAAAAGACAGCTTCTCAACATGTGGGGTTTTGCGAGGCCCTCTGAGATTGGGCGAGAACTCTGCCAAAGAGAAGGAAAGGGAAAGTGTTGGATTCTGATGTCGGGGGATTCTGGGCCACTTGTACGCTTTGGTAATTTTGCGTTTCCTCCAAAGGCGGCTCGGAACTGCTTGGTAGACAGTGATCTCTCGGTGAAAGTGTCTGACTTTGGGATGACGAGGTAAGCCAGTTCCAAAGGGGCAAGCGATGAGCGAGGGGGTCTCCATTCACACCTAAACGCCATCGGAATTGAAGGCACTGGGGCCATGGCGGAACGTGCTCTGAATCGGGGGCTTAGAAACCTGGACCTCCTTCCCCGTACCGTCCCTGACCGCCTACGAGACAGGTTTTAGCTCATTTCTTCACTTGTAAGATACAGTTGTTCTTCAGAAATTATCCAAAGTCCCGTCCCTTTTTGTTCTTTCAAAACTCTGATAAATATTTTTTTAACTTATAAACAAATTCTGTGAAAGATCCTAAATATTCAAATATAACATGTCATAGATTATTGGGATAAATACATTATATATATATAATATGTATATATTATATACATTTTAACTCAATCAAGGCTCCTTTAGCCCTTTCTGCTTTTCTCTTAATATTCGTTCAAACAGGCATAGCATAGGGGCACCTGGGTGGCTCAGTCGGTTAAGCGTCTGACTCTTGATTTCAGCTCAGGTCATAATCTCACGGTTCATGAGTTCGAGCCCTGCCTTTAGCTCTGTGCTGACAGCTCAGAGCCTGGAGCCTGCTTCGGATTCTGTGTCTCCCCTCCTCTGCTCACACTCTAGCTTCCTCTCAAAAATAAATAAACATTTAAAAAATTAAAAAAAAAAAACAAATAGGCATAGCATTAACACTAGGAAAGTTTTCGTCACGTCATTAAATTTTCTGTGTCACCAAGTAAGGCACAAAGATACACTCTGAGATTCTCCTGATTGGTAGAATAGAATTATCACCACTTTATGATTTAGAGAAATTACTTTTTTCTTCAAGTTTTTATTTAAATTCTAGTTAGTTAACGTATATGGTGAAATTGGTTTCAGGTGTAGAATTTGGTGATTCATCACTTACAGACAACACCCGTGCTTATCACAGGTGCCCTCCTTAATCTCCATCACCCATTTCGCCCACCCCCCCCACCTCCCTTCCAGCAACCCTGTTTGTTCTCTATTGTTAAGAGTCTCTTATGGTTTGTTTCCCCCTCTCTTTTTTTCCTTCCTATATGTTCATCTATTTGTTTCTTTTTTTTTTTTTTTTTAACATTTATTTATTTTTGAGACATAGAGACAGAGCGTGAGCAGGAGAAGGGCAGAGAGAGAGAGGGAGACATAGAATCTGAAACAGGCTCCAGGCTCTGAGCCATCAGCACAGAGCCTGACGTGGGGCTCGAACTCACAGACCGCGAGATCATGACCTGATCCGAAGTCGGCGGCTTAACCGACTGAGCCACCCAGGCGCCCCTGTTTCTTAAATTCACATATAAGTGAAATCGTGTGGCATTTGTCTTTCTCTGACCGACTTGTTTCGCTTAGCTTGATACCCTTAGCTCCATCCATGAAGGGGCAAGTGGCAAGATTTTATTCTTTTTGATGGCCGAGTAATATTCCATTGTGCACATATACCACATCTTCTTTATGCATTCGTCAATTGATGGACATTTGGGCTCTTTCCATAGTTTGGCTGTTGTTGATAGCGCTGCTATAAACATCAGGGTGCCTGTGCCCCTTTGAGTCAGTATTTTTGTATCCTTTGGGTAAATAGCTAGCAGTGCAATCACTGGGTTGTAGAGTAGTTCTATTTTTTTTTTTAACTTCTTGAGGAACCTCCATACTGTTTTCCAGAGTGGCTGCACCAGTTTGCATGCCCACCAACAGTGCAAAAGGCTTCCCCCTTCTCCACATCCTCGCCAACATCTGTTGTTCCCTATATTGTTAATGTTAGCATTCTGACCGGTGTGAGGTGGTATCTCACTGTGATTTTGATTTGTATTTCCTTGATGATGAGTGGTGTGGAGCCTCTTTCCATGTGTCTGTTAGCCGTTTGGATGTCTTCTTGGGAATAATGTTCAAGTCTTCTACCCATTTTTTAACTGGATTATTGGTTTTTTTGATGTCGGATTAGATAGGTTCTTTATAGATTTTGGATTCTAACCCTTTATCCAATATGTCATTTGCAAATATCTTCTCCCATCCCGTTGGTTGCCTTTTCATTTTGTTGACTGTTTCCTTCCCTGTGCAGGAGCTTTTTATGTTGATGAAGTCCCAATAGTTCATTTTGGAATTAATTATTTTATGATAGCAGTTAAAAGAGTCTTCCATTTTCTTTATTCTGAATCTTCAGACTATTTGAGCCTCAGAGCCAGCCTTCATGGGTTTACATGGCAAACGAAGACCTACATGCTGGCCTTTCCATTCGGCAAATGTTTATCGAGTGCCTACTAAATGCCGAGGCCTTGTAGGAGATACTGACATAAATGGGACGCTACCTGCCCTCAAAATGGTCATCTTAGTCCCGAGAGCAAGTAGATTTCAAAACGGAGACAAAATACAGCTATAAAGTTGTGTCAATTCAACATAAACTCACATAATTCTGAGGAGGAATACAGTTTCAAGGCTAGCTCTATATTTAGCAAACATAACCCTAAAACACCATAGGACCACCCAAGTTTTGTTTTAAAGGTTTTTTTTTTTTTTAGTAACCCCTACCCCTAACGTGAGGCTCAAACTCACAAACCCGAGATCAAGAGTCGCACGCTCTACCGACTGAGCCGGCCAGGCGCCCCAGGAGGATCTGGTTTTAAGTCTTCTCCACGATTCGATATTAGGGAGTGCTCCTCTTCTGGGACCCTCGACACTGTCAAGGTGTCCCTTGGGCTGTGTGCTCCTGGTCACCACTCCAACCACCCGCGCGCTGAGTCTCCTACACCGATACCCCAAACGTGTAGCTCTCTTAGCATGAGACACAAAGCTGCTGTCGGCCTCGAGGGGCAGAGAGAGGCTCCCAGGACAGAGGCACTGATGCCCACCTTCTTCTCAGGGCAGGAGGATTGGCCGCTACGGCAGCACCCAGGGAATATACTGTCAAATTCTTTCTAGCTCAGGGAAAGGGAGACGCAAGGCCTGGCTCTCAATAAGGAAGCCTGGAGGCCACGCACCAGGCCCTGCTGGTCATGAAGTCCTTTGATGCCGCTACTCAGAAGCCTGCGACTTACCTGGATCGTGATGATCTGAAGGAAGGCTTAAGCCGTGAGCAGAACCCAGTGCCAGTGAGGTTTCTGGATGTCTTGGGGTGTCGAGAGGAGCTGAGGGGGCCTGGAGAGGGAAGCATGGAAGGTGCTCTGTGTAATCCTTTCTAGTCTATTCTCTTAACACGCTCATATGTTAAATATATTAATATAAATATTAACATTATTAGTATTTCAAAGAATGATTTTTCCAAACCGGCTTTTCCTGACATTTTAAATTACAGTAACTATCTCTAACACACCTTTGATGTGGACAGTTTGCCCATAAAGTAGATCTAAAATTTCCGTTTCCATAATTTTTCTTTTCCTTTTTTCTTAAGAATCATTATTCATTTGCTTTTTTTCTCGGCAAACATATGGGGTTCCCCTCTCTCAGTTATATAAATAATATATGCTCATTGTAAGAAATAGAGCATAGGGCAGAAAGTGAAAAGTGGACTCTGTCCTCCACCCCCTCACCTCATTTTCAGCACTAGGAGTAACTACTGCCAACACGTTTGACGGATGTCCTTCTGCACCTTATTCCTAAGTACATCCGGTCACATACATTAATATGTACATTTATGGTTTGTTCCCACAACCATGGTGAAATAGGTGAAGGGGATTAAGAGTACTCTTATCTTGGGGCGCCTGGGTGGCTCAGTTGGTTAGGCGGCCGACTTCGGCTCAGGTCATGATCTCACAGTCTGTGAGTTCGAGCCCCGCATCAGGCTCTGTGCTGATGGCTCATCAGAGCCTGGAGCCTGCTTCAGATTCTGTATCTCCCTCTCTCTGCCCTTCCCTTGCTCACGCTCTATGTCTCTCAAAAATAAATAAATGTTAAAAAAAAAATTAAAAAAAAAAGAGTACACTTATCTTGATGAGCCCTGAATAATATATGGAATGGTTAAATCACTATATTGTACACCTGAAACTAATGTAACACTGCATGTTAACTACAGTGGAATTTAAAAAAATGTTTAACGGAATCACATTACATCTACCTGCTTTTGCACGTACCCATTTCCCACGGGCTTTTTTTTTTTTTTTTTTTTTTGGTAAATATAGAGCTATCTTGTGGTTTACATGGCTGTATACTGCTTTACTGCATTAATGTATCATATTTTCTAAGTTTATTTATCTTGAGAGAGAGAGAGAACGAGCAGGGGAAGGGGAGAGAGAGAGAGGGATAGAGAGAGAATCCCAAGTAGGTTCCATGCTCTCGGTGCAGACACAGGGCTCAAACTCACGAACCGTGAGATCATGACCTGAGCTGAAATCGAGAGTCAGACTGCTTAACCGACTGAGCCCCCCAGGCGCCCCTGGACCGTATCCTATTTAATTGCTCTTCAACATATGGATTGAAGATGCCTCTGTTTTTATCACTATTATATGATGCATAGCCTTGAATATATATTTTTATGGTCTCCGTATCTCCATAGGATATTATCGTTCATCATTGTTTACAACAAGGGATTAGAAGCAACTTACAAGGTTAAGCCATACAACGTTACTCCATAGGAGGCAATACTATTCAGTCGTCAAACATGGTGCCACAGAAGAACATGTGACCACGGGGGGGGGGCAAATATTCTCGATATGCCGTTAAAGGAAAAAGCAAACCTCGGTGCGACAGAAACCCAATTTTGTTCCCATTATATATAGAACGAAAGATTGGAAAGTACAAGCAAAAATGTATCTTAAGTGGTAGATTTACAATATCTTTGGGGTGAGACTCTGAGTAATTTTATGTTTACATTTTTGTGTTTTTCTATACTAACCAAATGTTTTGCGTTCCGATTTTGGTATCTGCAAAGTTAGATATAATTTCGTAAAGCTTCCAAGTCAGAAGCAGCCTTTAGCTAAGCTACACGTTGAAAGGAAGCACAAGAACTAGAAAACCGAGGCATTCCGCTGAGACTGTGGGGGCTCTGTGACCTTCATCAGCCTGTACTGTCACAGAGGCCACGGCGGCCCGCAGGGGTCTTCTCATTTTGCACAGCCCAGAGACTTAAGGTCTGTGTTGATTTTCTTCCCCCACAGGTATGTTCTGGATGACCAGTACGTCAGTTCCGTAGGAACAAAGTTTCCGGTCAAGTGGTCAGCCCCAGAGGTGTTCCACTACTTCAAATACAGCAGCAAGTCAGACGTGTGGGCCTTCGGTAAGAGTGTGGCCACACAGGCCCCGGCCCCATTTCGTAACCTGGCTTCCGCAGCAGGAAACCACAAGCACAGCAACGTTCATTCTTAGCAAAAAGCCCTGAGCGCTTGTGCAATTACCTGCGTGGCCTGAGATGAGCAAGAGATAGAAGACGACCTTTTCCCTTGGGCCAGGATGTCTGCCCCACATCGTAGAAAAATCTGCTAACACCTTTGTATCAAATCGTGGGAGATGAAAGCTCTGCCACGGAAGATTTCTAACAGTTTTTAAAGAGGAGTCATTAGAAACTAAAACCGGGTTTGCATGGAGTCCAAAACGGTGAAGGGCTTGAAACGTAGTCGCCTTTCCGAGTGAAAGCGGCCTTGATGGCCTTTCCCTTCTGCATCGATCGGCTCTCTGGGCATGCGCGGGGCAAACGCCAACCACGGCTCGGTGCTTTCTTTGGCCCTTGCTAATTTCAACTAGTGTCGTTGTTAAAATTCATCCTTCGATCGAGGGTCAGCAAACCATGGCCCAGGACCAAATCTGGGGGCCTGTTTCTGTAGACGAAGTTTTCCCCGAGCAAGCCATGCCCGTCCGTCCCCGTATTGTCTCTGGGTTTGTACTGCGACAGCAGAGCGGCGCAGTTGTCGTGCCTGCTGCACGACCTACCAAGTTTAAAATCCTTGCTATGGGACCCTTCACAGAAACGATTTGCTGACCCTTATTTTAGTAAAAGATCTATACCGAAATTTAGTAAAGGTCATTAGAAAACGGAAACGATTCTTAAGTTGTGATTGGGTGGGTTTCTGGTATCCTTCCGCATTGCCAGGAGTGTCAGGCCTGTTTACAATCACTGTCAGGCGGCTCCGGGATGAATAATACAAATGATCATAAAGTTATGGGTGTATTAAATGCAACTGAGCCCCATTTCATGTCTGTCTTAGTCCATAAGCGTAATTTGACTTTTTATAGGACATCCAAAAGACTGCGCGAATAGCAGAAAATGTTGTTAGCTGTTTATGTTTTTATGTGACGCAAAGTTTTAAACTACGACTTTCGTAAAAGTAGTATTGTTCACTTAAAAAAACAATCCGACATACACAGAAGAAAGAAAAGCCACGAAGATGGCATCGTGGTGAATGCCTGATATCCGATGGGGCCGATTACGTTGTGAAAATCAGTTTGGCCGATTACGTTGTGAAAATTAGTTTTGATGTCCTTGTGTCCATACACCTTATGAAAAAGATGCTTTTAAAAATCAGTATCCTTACTCGATAGTTACAGCTTGTTTGTGGCCAAAAAACCTGCATCACCCAGCCGATGACTCACCCTAGGCACTACCGGTTGGCTCCAGGCATTTTCTGGCTGTTTCCAAAGACTAAATCCTTTCTTAAGTAATTTGTCTCCCTCCAGTGAGGATATTCAAAATGAACCAGGGCCTCTGACAGCAATTCTCAAAGAAGGGGTCCCAGAGATATTGGAAGCAATGGTATTATTTTAGGGAGGAAGTGGCTAGCCTTCCAAAGAGAGAACTGTGAGGAACAGTACACTTTTGGATGGCTGCTTTAGAAGGTTATTTTAAGAAATTACAGCCATGGTAACTTGTGATAGTGCCTTATTATAAATATTTCACATAAAATCCATAGCCCTAAAAGTCAAAGAAATTTTGAAGTTAGTACTTCAGTGACAGTTCTAGAATAATTTTCTTCCTTCTTACATATTTCGGGCTTGCCACGGTTTTGGAGCTGGCTGGCTGTTGAAATTCTCTAGTTTGATCAGGACGACAGCACACTGGCCACCTTTACAGAGCATTTAAAGCGTCCCGGGGCCCGTTATGCGCTCTGCCATTTTGTATCGTATGTCATGCTCACGGCAGCTCTGATGTGCAAATACCCGCATATTATAGACAGCGAACCCGATCTGAGAATGGCTGGGAGACCTGCCCAGCCGATAAACGGAAGAACCGAGCCTCGAAGGCCGCATCTAACAGACCCGAAATGCCACCCTCAGCCACCATGCCCAGAACCCGGTTTTTTAACCGGGTGTTACCCGAAAATGTTCTGGGTGAACACCCAGAAGCCGAACACGAAAACGCTGTGCACTCGCCTTCCCAAGAGAGAATGGTTTCTATCAGATTCTTAAAAGGACACCGGACCCACAAAATCTTAGGAACCACCAAGGCAAAAAGGAGGAATTTTGCCCGTGATTTTATCCATGAGCTTCCACGGGAAGGTAATTTGTGCAATGAAAGTGTTGCACACAACTGCCAAGGCAGAGAGAAAGAGAGGGCGAGGACTTCGGAGCGGGGTGGGAGGAGGGGCGGGTGTGGTCACGGTGAGGGGTGGACGAGGAGTCCCCAGCTGCCCTTGCCATTGACTCGTTTGCCGGCAAGAGCAGGCGCCCGGGTCTCGGGGAACCCGGAGAAGGTACCCTGGGCTCCGGAAGTGACGGCGCAGTCCCGCCCTCCACACGCGGTCCCATTTCCCCGGGATCCCTCGCTCTGACCCGTGGCCTTCCTGGCCCGGTGCGTGAGGCCCGGTCGGCAAACTCCGTACCTTCTGACATCGGCTCTCTTTCCTGTCTGTCTGCGGGTCGCCCTCCGTGCGGCGCAGGGATCCTGATGTGGGAAGTGTTCAGCCTGGGGAAGCAGCCCTACGACTTGTATGACAACTCCCAGGTGGTCGTGAAGGTCTCCCAGGGCCACAGACTCTACCGTCCCCAACTGGCGTCGGACACCATCTACCAGATCATGTACAGCTGCTGGCACGAGGCAAGTGCACCACGTGGGGGAGAAGGAAGGCGCGTCAGGTGCCCCCGGAGCGGCTGCCGGGGACGCCACCGGGCAAGGCATTTTCGAGGGAAAACGCCTGCCGCGGAGCTGGTGCGATGGCCCTGGGCCCCTTCCCACAGGTGTCTGTCATTTAAAACGAGCCAAACGCTCGTAACTTAACGAGCCACGTGGCAATGTAGGTGCCAACAACTTAACCACTTCTAGCCAGCACTGCTCTAAGAACTTGGTAAATATTAACTCATTTATTCATCAGGCAACGCGCCACGAACTAGGCACTACCACGTCCAAAACTAAGAGAAGAGGAAACACAGACCCAGAGAGGTTAAGTGACTCGCCCGAGGTCACACAGCTAGTAAGAGGCAGGCCGGCTAGCGTCAGAGTCCCTGTTCTTAGCCACAACACGTGGGCTCTCTCAAGTAGAAAATGTGTAACAGAGAACACGTGACCACGTGTAGAGAACACGTAATGGACGCCATTCCGCCCTCTCTTCCCGTGCCTCCCAAATACCGACTAAAAGCATTCCACGCATTTAGGGGATAAGAGCATCTTTTGCGGTAGACGTGGAGCAGAAATTGCAAGGGATGGATTCACAAAGCATCTACTATGTCCATAGAAGTAAGGGGGGTGGATGTTAAGAAAATATGAGGTTCTGTCTCTGTCCTATTGAACACAAACACAGGCGCGCGCGCACACACACTATAGGACTGAAAACACCAAGCAGATTATAATCATACGGGCAAACTAGAAACATAGGCAAGTGCAGAAAGAGGTCAAAGGAGAGGGAGACCAGCTTCCTGGAGGCAGAGGCGGGTCAGGAAACCTCGGCAGAGTGTCCATAGTTAGGTGAGTGGAGACGCTGTCACAGGGCGTCCCGGTGAGACCTGCAGAAGCAAAGGTGAGGGGGCCAGAAGGACGTGGCGTGCTCGGCTGTACCTACTGTCGGAAGGGCTGGGAGTTAGTTGGAAGAATAGATCTGAGTCAGATCCTGCAGACTGAACAACGGGGAGAGGAGTGTGAGTTTTACTTTTTTAGGGGATGGCGAGCCACTGAAGACTTTTGAGAGTGGGTAATAATAGGGGACTTTTAAGAACAGTAATCTAAAACTAGCTCGTAGCCATCATATGGTACTGCCTCATTGACGGAGGGAAATAATACTGGGTTCGTGTATTCCTTCGTTCGTTGAGTCATCTATTCACTAGGAAAAGGCAGACTGGTGTCATGGTTAAGCACGTGGACTCTGGAGCCGGAAAGTCTGCGTTGAATACTAGCTGTGTGACCTTATACAAGCCTCCTACCATCTCTGTGCCTCACCGTAAGATAGCACTTAACGCCTAGGATCATTGTGCGGATTGACTGAGTTCATGTCGTCAAGCCCTTAGGGCGGTGCCTGGTACACAGAAGTACTCTATGTGTTTGGCGCGTATTTACAGAACCCCTGGGGACCAGGCACTACACTTAGCGCTGGGAATAAAATGCCCCACGCAGCTTACAGAGTTCCTCATTTCTTGTGTTGGGGCCTAGAGTGCCACATGGGAAGAGTTGCTGACAGTATCGCGTACTAATATTTTATCATTTAGCCTCACATTCGCTCCTGGAATGTGGGCTCGTCCTGATTTCCTACCCTATGGCACTTGGGATAAAGCTGTCCCACCCCCCCCTCAGCCCCAGCATAGTATCTTTGATGCTGAGAGCCTCAGGCAGCGCTGGAGGGTCAGATGGGGTCAGAATAGAGTTAGAGACCTGTCACCGCCCCCCAACCAGGCTGACTCACTGCTGTCACCTATCAGATGGGTAAGAGGGGTAGAAAAGGTTTTGAGTGGAAGCCCCGACCTGCCTGGACCTTCCCGCTCTAGCTCCTGGGAACATGGCCACACCATCGGATGGACGGGGGGCCCTGAGCAGGAGCCTTCTTCCCCAAGTTGGTCCGTGAAAGTATAAATTGTGGCAGAGCCCGTGGAGAGGGGTTTGCACCAAGTCAATTTCTAGCTGAAGGTTCTGGATATAGTGACAGTTTTATACATTTGGCTCCCAACTTTTTAAATATTTTCTTTCACAATTTTTAGAAGGACTTTCATAATTTTCATTAGATTCCAATATATCTTTTCCATGTTTCTTTGCACAAAAATGAGCATGTACGTGTGTGTGTGTGTGTGTGTTTCCCTTTCCTTCTTACTCTATCCACGTGCCTGTTTTCCCACCATCTCGCCAACACAGACCATTCTGGATTTCTGCCAGTCTGGTAGATGACAAATTTCATTTCGAGGGAGGCGTATTTATAAGGGCATTGGTATATCTTTCTGCGAATTATATGCCATATCTTTCCCCTTTGTTCTATCAAGTTTTTTGTTTCCCTCATCTTGATGTTAAAGACTCCTTTATAAATGAAAGAGACGAGTACTTCATCTATGATAGTTGTAAATATTTTCTCCCACGTTGTCGCTTACCTTTTGATTTAATGTATGGTGGTTTTTGCCATGCAAACTTTTTTTTTTATACAGTTAATTGTATCAGCATTTGCTTTTGTTGCTTCTGGAAACCGAGTTGAAGTCTGATGGGTTTCCCCACACCCTGGTCCTAATGGCATTCACTCAGATTTTCCTCTAGTACTTTTATGGTTTCATTTTTTTTACGTTTAGAGCTCTGATCTAGTTGGTGTTTGTTACGGTGTGTGGTGTCAAGTCTGGCTCCAAAGATCTCATTTGCAAAATGCCCACCTGCTTGCTGTGCAGCATTTACTACAAGACCACGTCATCCTAGGGATAACTAAACCGTCTACCGGTGTCCAAACATCCCCTGACGTGGGAAATTTCCATATGGACTTGGGGTTATTTGGGGACTTTCTCTTCTGTTCTCTGGTCTCTATTTATGGGGCAGCACTGCATTGTTTTAACTATAGAGACTTTATAATACATTTTACTCCTAGGCAGGCTGGCACTCTGTCATTGCTAATCTTTTAAAAATACCTTTCCTAGCTATTTTTGCGTACAGTTTTTAAATTTCGTTTACTTTTTTACTTTCTTTTTTTAATTTTAATTTCAGTGTGGCTACTGCACAGTGTCACGTTAGTTTCAGGTGTTCTTTTTCCATACTTTGCAACTCTACGAACTAGAGAAATATTTTGTTCAGCTTGAAACAAGCCGGTCCGTATTTTGGAGGAGATGGTATTCAGTTTATACTTTAACTAGGGAAATCTGACATCTCCGTGATATTGATTTGTCCCCTTTAAGAGCAAGCAACATTTCTCTATGTGCTCAAGTCTACATTTGTGTTTTTCGGCAGCGTTGAAAGTTTTCCTCATTGGGGGGGTGTACATTTCGGTCTGTATTTTATTTAGGTGTTGTTGCTATTATAAGTGGAGGGTTCGCTTCCGTTGTGTCTTCTGACTGGTTCTTGTCCACGCACACGAAGGCTGTTGATTTTGTATGTTAATCTTGCATACGCTCTCCTGAATTCCTTTCATTCGAGTTGGTTCTGTGATTGGTTCTCTTGGTTTTTCCAGGCTTACAACCATATCTTATGCAAATGAAGATATTTTTCCTGTTTCTTTTCCAATACCTAGGGCTCTAGTTATTTTGTCTTTAGTAGAAAAGTCCATAGTGTTTCCAGGCTTAAAAAAATCACTAGCTTTATGGGGCGCCTGGGTGGCTCAGTCGGTTAAGTGTCTGACTTCGGCTCAGGTCATGATCTCACATTTTGTGAATTCGAGCACCGCATCGGGCTCTGAGCTGTCAGCACAGTCTGGAGCCTGTTTCAGATTCTGTGTCTCCCTCTCGCTCTCTGCCCCTCCCCTGCTCATGTTCTGTCTCTCTCTCTCAAAAATAATTAAGATAAACATTTAAAAAAAGGCACTAGGGGCGCCTGGGTGGCTCAGTCGGTTGAGCGTCCGACTTCGGCTCAGGTCATGATCTCACGGTCTGTGAGTTCGAGCCCCGCATCGGGCTCTTTGCTGACAGTTCAGAGCCTGGAGCCTGCTTCACATTCTATGTCTCCCTCTCTCTCTGCTCCTCCCCCACTCATGCTCTGTCTCTGTCTCAAAAATAAATAAACATTAAAAAATTTTAAAAAAAAAGGCACTAGCTTTGGGACTGAGATATACATACATACATATATGTTTATTTACTTATTTTGAGAGAGAGAGACAGAGAGACAGACAGATAACATTTAATAATAAAGAATAACATTTATTATTAAGTAAATGTTTATTTACTTATTTTGAGAGAGAGAGACGGAGGGACAGACAGAATCCCAAGCAGGCCCCGTGCTGTCAGTGCAGAACCCAATGCCGGGCTCCATCTCACGAACTGTGAGATCATGACCTGAAATCGAGAGTCAGATGCTTAACCGACTGAGCCATTCAGGCGCCCCTCGTATATTTTATTTTGAATCTAAGCTTTTATAAACTAAGCCATTGGATTTTTCTTTTATTTAGCTTCCAGAAAAGCGCCCCACATTTCAGCAGCTCCTATCGTCCATTGAACCGCTGCGGGAAAAAGACAAGCCTTGAAGAAATCGGGAGATGTGATGAGAACGTAAACGCTGGCCAACGTTCTGATTCTTTTTAAGGAAAGTAGCAAGGCACAGACAACGTAATTCAGCTAGTTCTCCTTCATAGTCTTCTGTGTGCTGTTTGTGATATTATCTAGCAATGAACAAGGTAAAAAAACAAGAGTTCCTTGAAATTTAGGTCAAGTTAGTAATTTTGTGTATGCTGCTCTTAATATTACACTTCCCAGCCTACAGCCGAAGCACATTTTCTAGTTGCGATATAGAGAGTGTGTACCATGTGTAAAGATGGGACAGAATTGACAAATTCTTCGTTGGATATTCGTTCTTTTCCTTACATTGTCACTATCATAATTAAATATGTTACTAATCAGTACCAAAATGTGGACTTGTGCCTTCATGTTTCAATGCTGTCAAACTTGAGCCTGAGAATGAAATGGACAGTTTAGTAAAACACAGATTCCTTAGGAACTACCGCAGGGATTCTGGTAGAGCAGGTCTGAGTGCAGCCTGAGAATTCGTATTTTTCATGACCTTGCATGTGTTCCTACATGGGTGGTCCGGACTGCCCTAGGGGGCCTCCGTGTGTGGTAGGGCATCATTAGGTGGTCCATAATTCAACCCAAATGACCCAACTCTCCTCTGATTTCCAGATTAGAACAATGACTTTTTGTGTCATGCCGTGCAAATATAAACGTAAAATTATTTTATATTTATATACATACACTTTTTGTGTATATGCCATGCAAATATAAAACTAACATAATATTATTCAAGAATACGTTAAATATATTTCCACGAAGAGCAAATTTTCAAAGATGCTAAGGTAAATACGATGCCTTTTTCCTTAACCTTAATCCTTATCGATTTTGATTCCGTGTAACCTTAGTCTTATTTCTAGAATTGATTGTTGCTTTCTAATCATTTTATACCCTTGGATTTGGGGCTCTGGGGTTTCTGGCTAGTTTGGTAACTGAAATGTCAATTTCAGTCTCCTATTTTGACACAAAGGGACAGAAATACTATTTCAGTTTCTCATGGTGATTGCCAAAAGGTACTTCTGCTTTAAAACTATTCTGGGGAGGAGAGGGGGCACCTGGGTGGCTCAGTCGGTTAAGCGCCCGACTCTTGATTTCGGCTCAGGTCATGATCTCATCATGGTTTTTGAGTTCGAGACCAGCATCAGGCTCTTTGCTGACAGCATGGAGCCTGCCTGGGATTCTGTCTCCCTCTCTCTCTGCCCCTCGCCTGCTTGCTCTCTCTCCCTCTCTCAAAATAAATAAAAATAAACATAAGTAAATAAAACCATTCCTGGGAATCCCCTCCTTCATGGCTTGCTGCTGAACCCATAGGGTTTCATCTCTCTTGAACTACTTCACTGTCTTTTCTGGAACGTCAAGGAGGGGAAGGAAAGAGTTACGTGGAGGCACAATGACAGTGAAAAGACGTCCTAATCAAGCCCCGCTGCTACTCTCCGGATGTACATTCACCACCTCCCTTGACAGGCGCTCGCATTCTCTCTCCTGCCACGGACTCCGGCCTCCCAGCTCTTCCCCGTGATCCCTCCTCGCTGTTTCTTCACGTGCAAACGCTGCTTCCTGTATTTTCAGAAGAATTGACTTTTGATAGCCGCTTTCTATTATTTCACAGAGGTGCACACATCTCCACTTAAAATGAGATGGAATTTTAAAAATAACCACTAGGGCATTTGTACGTTCAGCAAACATGTCTTTAACAAGTGCCGTGTGGCAGGTGCTGTCCTACCCAAGGGAAAAGAAGGAAGACGTTAACACGACCCGTGTTCCTCAGCGGGCCCTCTTGAAGGCTGTTTTCCTCCCTTCTTATGTTTATGTATTTGGTTTTTTAAAAACAATCCTTTTTATAACGAAAGTAATATATTCTTATTGCAAAAATTCAACACAATACAGAATCATCTCCTGTGAAAAGAGCCAAAGCCTTGCCCAGAAGCCTGGCTCCAAAAACCAAATCAGGCAAGATTTGAAGATACCAGTAGAGGTTTGTAAGAAAATAAGCCCGGCGATGGTAGAACGGGCCAAGTAGAGGAACAATATCTATACCGCAGAAAACCTGCATCGTTTTGAAAAAGCTATTTAACCGTGTTTAGTGGTGATAGCTAGCATTTACTGTTGTCGTTTTAAACCAGGGGACTGCCTACGTGCTCTTGGAAGTGAAGAGAACCTCATCTCCCCTTGATTTGGCTCATGGACCCACCATGACCATTATCTCCGTAGAATTTATTAAGTAAAAAGCTACTCTAACGTTATGCTGGTCGCCAGAGGCAGTGAGTTGATGGGTAGAGTTAGGATATTTTAATCTATTTTGAATCAGTCTTCAGGTACGTAGTGGATGTTGTGCTCAGAATGGGGCTGGGTTCCGAGATAAAGAAAAGGAGTGTTAGGCCTGGTTCCTAACGTGATGGTGTAAACAACCTTAACACGTCTCTTTCTAGACCGATCTGATAGCTGGTTTGTACAATAAAGCAATTTAAGACATTGGGACACGTTCCAGGCCATTTGAGAGGTCAAGGCTTCCCAGGGGGTCAGACGGCAACTTTGTGCGTGGAAACGACAAGCGGGCAGAATCCACAGAAGGCCCGGCACATACGGACGCAGCAGACTACAGGAGTGTGGATCCAGTAAGTATTTATTGATCGTCTCCTTCGTGTTCAGTGGTGCTCAGACACGGTGGGCGAATACAAGATTGGAGAGGTTGACGCTTCAGAGGATGACATTCACCTGAGATTTCTAGTCACTCCACAGAGAACAAGAGAAGAGACTTTCTATCAGGCGTGCTCTTTGGGGGCAGGGGCCCGGAAGGCCCCTGGAGCTAGTTCTCTGTCTCAGGGAGATGGGCAGGCCTCTTGGAAGTGAGAAGGCAACATCTGCGAACAGCTCTCTGGATTCTTCTCTTCTTTAGACGTGTCATCCCGAAGAGCGCATGGTCCAGTCCAATCATCGCTGCGGGCTACTCACTATAGTACTTAGATTAACTTAACGTGAAAAGAGCGTGTCATCCTTTATACTGGAAATAAAGTGAACCGTGTGTCATTCTCGATCCCTGCCGCTCCGCCAGGCCACGGACACTGTGCCTAAAAGCGATCCATCCAGATCCCATACAAGGCCCCAACACTTGCTCCCCCCCGCCCCCGAGTACAGCCCGTTTTTCTCTTTCAATTCCAGCCACGCGACACATGTTTCCACATCCATTATCCCCAAACAGCTGCTGAGGCCAAAGACACACTTTCTCTATTACTCTCAAATATAAACAGAAGTCAAAGCTCGAGGCAGAAATAAATACTGAAAGCGAGTGAAGATGCCCTCTCTTCCAGCATGTCTTCTTGGGACAACTTTTCCTGAACAGAGCCATGGTTTTGATATTTAATGACATCTTTATAATCTCATATTGTCAGTGCCAGAAAATTAACATTTACATACGATAAAATCACCTCAAGAGGAAATAGATTTTCCTAAAATGAAGTCTGAACGTCATCAGCATGTTGGAATCCTGGATTATTTTCTCCTTTATTCAAGTCCACAGAGGCATAAGGATTTTCTTCACTTCCTGCTTGATCGTTCCTGTGGAATAAAGCGAAGTCATCTTAGTATAGCGACGTTGGAATGACACTGCCTCCCTTGGACCCCACTGGGCCCAGGCATCTTTGACACTTCAGCGTCGAAGTCTCGTTGGTGAATCAGTCCCCTCCCGGTAGGCTGTGAACACCTAGAGAGCATTCGATTCATTCCCTTCGCCCATGATTGGTTGGCATGATGGTTGGCAGAGCGTGGCAGACCACTTAGGGTATGTGCTCTGGAGTCAGAGAGAGTGGGGCTCTGTACCTCAGTTTGCCTATTTGGAAAATGATGGCAAGCATGCAAAGTCAACGAAGGCTGGCACAGCGCCTACGGTACCTGGTATGCAGTCCTCAACAAATAGGAACCATTATTGTTATTTTTACAAAGTGGTTGTTTAGCGATGGCCTCATTTTAAACAGCTTCCCTACTAAATTATCAACTTCCAAAGCGTAGGGCAGCTCTGTGGCCCAACAAACAGCTTTGGAAGCTGGGTGTATATCCCATGTGTTACTGACTAACCGTGTGGATTTGAATTACTTGGTCTGTCTGAATCTCGGTTTGATATGTACATGAAGATAATTAGATAATTACGTCCTACGTTTGCTGAGAATATCAATGCAGGAGGAGCACCGGGCAGGGTAACCAGCCCTATTTTTCAGGACCTTCTACTAACACAGCATGTGGCATGAAGGAGGCTCCCCAAATAATTGATGTGATGAATTAACTTTGGGATAGCATCTCATTTGCAAAGTAAGAATGCTTCTCAAACTGTAATGTGCATACAGATCACCTGGGGGGAGGTCTTCCTAAAAATGCAGATTCTCCCCAACGGGTCTTCCAGAAACGAATACTTGTCATTGGCTTTCGGAAGGGAACTTGAAGGCAAAGGGTGACAGGAAGATTCTGTGTATCCCTCCATAGTTTTAAAATTCTAACCATATGAATGTATTCTATTTGATGCTTAACTTTTTTAACCGAAGCTATTTTAGGGAACTAAATTCTCTACAGAGAAGAATTGAGCAAAATAGACCAATGCATGTAAAAATTCCATCCTGAGCATGTTTAAGCAGCCTGAAGCGTGCACAGTTTTGTTAGGTGCTACAAAATATTTTTAACTTTAATTATAAAAGCCCAATGGAAGCGATTTCTCAACATCAGAAAAAAACATCTAGTGGCCGAACAAGACTATATATTGGGTCTTTAACGGTTTGAATCCTCAATGAACTTGGATCTACAACTCAGGACCAAATGAGAGGACGTATGGCACATGGACTAGGGGATTAAAGGGTGGGAGTTTGAAGCACATCTCCGAGCTCATTCCTGAATGATTTCACTATTCAAACCATCGCTGAGCCGGTGTCTGAGGTCACTTCTAGACCAAGGGAGACTGTGGGTGAGAGTAATTCCCTGAGCCTGCCCAGGCCCGCGGAGTCTGCAGGGCCTCTCGGCAGTAGGGAAACGAGGCCGTGGCCAGGACGGAGTCTACCAGGACACGCTAGGAAACCCCAGGCTGAACATCACCTGCGTCACGGTGCTTGCTAGGAAGGCCAAGCGGCCATGAAATCTGGGAAATTTCTAGGGGATGTGTCAGAATATTTAGGTGCAAAATGGTCCAAATAAGCGATTGGCCTGTACAACCTACCACTTAGTGCACGTTTTCCAGTCAGCCCTCCCTCAGCCTTTCGGTTCTGAGATAGGTAAGTCTAGGAAAGGTCACTTACTTCCTTCGATTTCTGATCCCGGAGACGATGAGCAGGACAATACCAACCACTATCGCGCCCATCACGACCCCAAAAACAATCAGCCATATGGTGACAGGTGGCTGGTAAGGGGGTGACAGTGTTGGCTCAATACCCAGAAACTCCAGGCTGTTGTCATCCAGGTTGAAAGCGTCATTGATACGGCTCCGGGACATCCTATTCCCAAAAGCAGAACACTTAGGCAAAACAGAACTGTTCTTATTTGCTTTTCATATCATTGGTCCTGAAAGGATTTGATAAGGCTTCTCCTAAGAATGTTCACCTAAAAGGGTGATGAAATCAAAGCAGATAACCAGGTCCAATGAAAGATAAGAGATCTGACAGTCGTGCACCTTTCCTGTCTTGAGGCCCAGATTAGGTCTAGCAACCGCTTCCTTGGAGAATTAGGCTGTGAGTGTGGAAAGGCACAACCGGCTGGCGTTTGTTGGTTTGTGACTGCTGTGCGGTAAAGGCCAAGTCAGCATATTTGGCAAGAATTTCCCCTCCTGTCAGAATATGTCTGCCATGACCTTATATCAAATAATGGAAAAGGACAATTGGGTACATCTCGTCTACAAATCAATCAGATCCTTATACCCAAGTCTCGACCGTTGTGTCTTCCAAATTAGAGGTATTGACCTTTGGAGGCAAGGGAGGAACACAGGAAAGGGGCCTTCGCCAATTTCTCCAGCACTGGGATGGGATGCGGCTAAGTTTTATAGAATGAAAAAGGACGAAGATAATTTTAAAAACCAAAACTAGTGAAACTGAGAATATTCTGGATTGAAAAACCGAAGCGTCTGGCAGCCTGTCCTCCTACCCTTGGGTGCAGTGTAGGTCAGGAGGGGAGAGACAGAAACGGAGAGCGGTCAAAGCAGAATTTGCCATGTAACCCTAGGCAACCTCGGCCTGAAAGTGTCTCAAGTCATTCTGGAAACAGGAAATTTGAGGTCCCCTGCAGCTCACGAGGAGGACTGGGCTCTTTAAGGTGACCTCGGCTGGCACTTTTCCCCAAGACAGAAACAAGTCACTTGGAGGCAGGCAGTGAAGTCTCTGGGCGTGGCTGGGCCGTACGCCCCAACTAAGCCAGATTTTCCAGGCACACTCTGCCCAGCAGGTCTTGGAGTTGCTTCCAAAGATGAGCAGCAGCTCGAGGGGGCCACTGAGCGAGCTCCCCCCCAGAAGTGAGTATCTCAGCCTTTGTTTAGTGACAAGGGAAAGCACCTACATCTATCCATTCTTTGCTCTAGCTGTTTAGGGAAACAGATGAGGCACATGGGCCATACTGTTCCTTCTAGACGCCCAGAGCGAGTCCCTCTCCTAGCGTGGAGGCTAACCGATGTCTAAGGAACCTTATTCTCGCCTACCTTCTTTCAGACTCCGGTTAAATGTTTCCTTCATCCAAGTCCCTATAGCAAATGATGGCGAAACGTGGCCACGTGCCTTCTGCACTTAACCATGTTCCATGCGTGCAGGCCGGCTTTCTTCAGCCAGCACCCGTGGCCTTTGCCCGAGAGCATTCTCAGGCCACAACGTGCCCCCCGGCCCGCAGGCCGGAAACGCTGGGGAAGTCATGTCACCTGTAAGCAGTTCTCTCAACCAACGACCGGAGGAAGGTGGTAAATAAATACCCCAGCGCTGGTGGGACAATTCAGGTGGACATTCTGCTCGGTCTCCCAGAATCCCCCAGCGGAATGGAGCTCTAGTTGCCCAGTGGCCACTTGCTCAATAACATGTCATTCACTCTTTTCCTTCCAGCCTCTGACACCTGTGCACATTTCTTTCTCAGAGCTTCCTGAGGTCACCTCCCAAATAAACTACTTGCACACTCAAATACCGTTGAAGGGCCTGCATCTAGAGGAGCCCCCATCAAGAGAATTCCCTTGCTGTGAGATCCTTCTGGAATGAAACCCCCAGGTCTGGAGCTCTAAGTGACCCAGGGCAGCGGCAGGTTCGCAGCAGGAGCCCACTAACCCACTCGCTATTGCTGTGCCTGTGTTGATAACCCCTTGCCCTCATACGGTTTGTCGGAAAGTAAAGTCACCTGATGGCGTCTTCGACCTCGCTTCTCGGAATGACGTCGGACACATTGTTAGAAAAAGTGACAAAGAAGTTGAAGGAGATCCTTGGTTTCAAATCGCTCACCCACACATTGTCCTCCCTGCGGAGAAACAAAAGAAACATCTTCCCTTGCGGCACAGAGGAGACGACACAGACCATGGAGGCTTCTCCTGCCAGCGGAGGAGGTTGGGGGGAGAGTCACAGGGTAAGGAAGGATGTAATCGTCCCCAAGTCCTTAACACTGCCCAAAGCATATGAACCCCACGACATAAGTTGTGATGACACGGTCTAGGCACTATTCTGCCACCGTCCATGAACCGCATTTTCTTTCAATGATAGAAAACGTTCAAGCTGAAAAGCAGCAGGAGAACCAGTCTGGACGGACCGGCGACCCGGGCCTGTGACAGACACGGTGGTGAGCGGCGACGGCTCGGCGCCACGAAGGCTGTTCGGCCGTGTCTTCCGGCCTGCTCCACGCTGCAAAACCTGTCACACTGCACGAACCGCTGGGGGAAGGACTGAGCTTTATGGTGCAGTGTGACACGACTGTGCCCTCCCTTTGCTGCCACTGCGAAGCCTAAGGCAGATCTTGTGGCTCTGAGCCCTTCTCGCTCAGAAAAAAAGCCAAAGTCCTTGGAATGGCCTGTGAGGCCCACGCGAACCTTCTTCTCCCTTCCCCTTTCCCGTGCCCGCTACTGCCCTGGCTCTGCCTCCGACTGGTCCTCTGTTAGCCCGCTGACCTCCAGCCGCACTAGACTCCTTGCCATTCGTGCAACTGACGAGGGCATTCGTTCCTCAGAATCTTTCCACCTGCTACTTTCGCCATCGTCTGCATCACGGGCACTCTCCTTGCCGTAGCTGTTCGCTCGAATGGTAACGAGGCCTTTTCTGACCATGGCAGGCAAAGCTGAACTCTAGACACACACACGCCAGCGCTCCCTCGGCCCCGGTGTGTTGTTGTTTACTCCCTGGAGTTTGTCACCATCTAACTGTACTATCTTTCACTCACATGTTTTGCTGGTTGTAACACACACAGAAAACATATGCATTGGAGTCCAAGTTCAATGAAAAGTAGAGATGTCCGCCTCTTTCTTTCAGTGCTGAGGGTAGAGGGACCGTTCCGTGCATGGAAAGGGAGAGGAAAGGTGGAGAGAGGAAGGGGGCGGGGGGAGAAAGAGAACAGGACGCTTGCAATCTGTAAGTCAAGTAAGTCACAATCATCCCTGAATAGAGTGGCCCAAACTTCAGGATATCGGAGGAGTCTCAGAGTTGTTAGGTATTGACTTCACTTGAATGAAAGTTTAAGCGTAGTATCTCCTTAGACCCAAGAGAAAGAGAAGTACCGGTTGGAGTAACTCGAGAGCACAGCAAATCAACTCACACAAAAGGAATCGTCTGGTTTTTGACTTTGGAAAAATATTTTCTCATGGCGTAGGCGATGGATGACCGGAACAAGTACATTTCATTGTCATTCCATTCATACTGCGAATTCAAAAGAAAAACACTGTAGAGATCATAGGATACATTCAAAACTTGGTATTCCAGAAGCATTATTTTTAAATTTTTTCTACTACTCCAGAGAATCTTGCTATTCAGTGGGCCAGTGACCGCCAACGTGTGTGTGCACCAGCACCACCTGGAAGGCTGGTTAAACCACGGAAGAGCGGGCCCTGGCCTCTGGGTTTCTAATCAGAAGGTCTGGGACAAGACCCACCAATCTGCATCTCTAACAAGCTCCCAGGCGGTGCTAACGTTCTGGGCAGGCACCTGCGTGCTTTAAGGGACTACGTTCATGGATCTTTTTACTTCAGTCTGATAGGAGCTGAAATAAACATCCTGAGGGCAGGTTTATAGATGGGAGTCATGAGAGTTGTGGGCTTTGATAAATAGCCATGTATTGTACACCTGAAACTAACATAACACTGTTCATTATACTTGAAATAAAGAAATAAATTTGGGGCGCCTGGACAGCACAGTCAGTTAAACGTCTGACTCTTGACTTCAGCTCAGGTCATGATCTCGCAGTTCGTGGGTCCGGCCCCAACTCATGCTCTATGCTGACAGCCGCGAAGCCTGCTTGGGATTGTCTCTCCCTCCCCTTCTTTCTGCCCCTCCCCTCCTCGTGCTCTTTCAAATAAATAAACTTTGAAATTTTTTAAAGTTATTTTTAAGAAATAAAAAACTAAATTAAAAAAAGAAAAAATGTTGGCCGCCTGGGTAGCTCAGTTGGTTAAGCATCCAAATCTTGATTTTGGCTCACATCATGATCCCAGGGTTCATGGGATCAAACCCTGTGTTGGGCTCCGCACTGACAGGCTCCATGCTTGCTTGGGATTCTCTCTCTCTCTCTCAAAACAAATAAACACTTTAAAAAGGGAAAAAGAAAAAATGTGCATGTATTGCCAACAAATAGGCAGAGCTTTTACGATTTTTAGAGTAAGTTCTCAGATATGCACAAGTATAAAAGAAACCTGAGGTGCAAAGGAAAAAAATAACTCTTGCGCACAAGGTAATTTGTTCTTGTTTTTCAGTGCCGAACAAACAGCTGGTGTACTTGCATAGCCCATGAAAATTTGCTGAGAAAAGAAAGCATTCACTCTTTCCTCCAGTAGCTGGCAGTAGAGACCAATGAATGGCATAAAGTTTGCCTCTTTGCTTTCCCTTTTAGAAAAAACAAAGACAACTTTCACAAAAGAACTATTACATCAACTTGAGCTTGATACCACTCAGCTTTGGTAGCAAAGCTGCTTTAATAGTGACAATAACCTGAGGCACCTGGGTGGCTCACTCGGTTAAGCGGCTGACTTGGACTCAGGTCATGATCTCGTGGTTTGTGAGCTCAAGCCCCACTTTGGGTGAGCTCGAACCCTGCTTCGGGTGAGCTCCACTTCTCTCTCTCTCTCTCTCTGCCCCTCGCTCAATTGAGCCCTCTCCCTCTCAAAAAAAATTTAAAAAACCATACATATTAAAAAGATAAGTAATTAAAATGTATTAGGCCAAGAAAGAGCTACTAAAAAGGCGACAGAGAATCCCACAGATGGTCAATAATGGTAAGGAATAGGAATTTGAACCTTTAAAGTTTGGGAAGTGGTACACCTCTATTTTTATTCTTTCTTAAAGATTCAGTTTTTACTCCTACTGTGTTATTTATATTTAGATGTCTTCTTTACCTACGAAAATTACACTGTAACTACCAGGGAGCCTTGGGCAATAGTAAGGGGGAGAGAAATGCAATCTTGGGCTCTGTTCACTGCAAATCACAGTTTTCTACGGAGCCCTGGACTGCTCCACCCAGCAGTCCCAGGCTGTCCCTTCATCCTGCCTGCGGCGGCCCTCTCCTCTCCTCGTTCCCAGTCAGAGCCTGCCCCTCCTCACACTGGCTCTGAGACAGGTGCTCTGCAGAGCGACAGCTGCTGAAAGGAATTTGCCTGCGGCATAAGTAACTCGGTTTTCCGTGAAACATTTCGGTTGTCCCCAGATGCAGCTCTACATCGCTTGTTCTCAACCTTGGCTGTAATTAGAATCACGTGGGGGGCTTTTAAACCGCTTGCTGTCCGCCCCTTGATGCCACACCCCCGAACGATGAAGTCCGAGTCTCTGGGAGTGGGACTCGAGCTTTAATATTTTTTAAACATCCCATATGACTCCTGTGTGCAGCCGGTTTTGAGAAACCGTGTTATAAATCAGAGCGTCCCAGTCTCGTGCATACGAATCACGTGGGGGCTTGTGAAAATGCAGATTTGGATTAAGAAGGTCCAGGGTTGGAGCCTAAGATTCTGCATTTTTAGAAAATGTTTATTTACTTATTTTGAGAGAGAGAGAGAGTGCACGCCTGAGCAGGGGAGTGGCAGAGGGAGAAGGAAAGGGAGAGGGTGGGGGAAGAAAGTGCATGAGCAGGGAGGGGCAGAGAGAGAGGGAGAGAGAGAAAACCCCAAGGTCCCTGACGCGAGGCTCGATCTCACGAACTGTGAGATCATGACCTGAGCTGAAATCAAGAGTTGGACGCTTAACCAACTGAGCTACCCCAGGTGCCCCAGATTCTGCATTTTTAACAAACTTCCAGAATACGGATGATTGACTAAAACAAAACACAGCAAAACTATCTACACCACTTCTAGAAACAATCTCTTTAAAATATAACCAGTCCTCTTCCTCAGATAAGAGTGAATGAAGAGGGTGGACATTTGATATTTAAGATCGGATGTTTTGTCATTGATCTTCATGACACCTTGAAAGTAGCCAGGAAAAAGTAGACATGATCAATCCAATAAGGACTGTGTTACCAAAACAAAAACAAAAACAACAACAAAAACAACCCAAGAGCCAGAGTCCAGATTCTGGAGCTTATCGTTTTTAAGAGAAACATGTGGTCTGTCTTTTTTCAGACCACGCTGGAAGGGGCTTTTTGGTCCCATTCGAAGGAGTGCATTAAAAAGTAATGGACGCACTGTCCAGAATACTCACTGCTTTTTCTCCAAGAGCTGATTTTAGGCTGATCCTCACTTTGATGCTTTGGTCAGAATCTGATTGAAGAGAAATCATAGACAGTGGGTTACGGATGACAGATTGACCACATACATTTATTTCCGTCCCCTCCCAAGATTCCGCTAAAGTGACAGTAAGGGAATTGTTTTAACAGGTGTGAATGCACTTTTGGAAAATGAGAAGTCATGGAAGAGGGGTTCAATGCTTTCTCAAGGGTCAGGAAGCCAGGGCCTAATGTGTACGCAGAGGTAGTACAGACCCACAAAGTCCCAGAGAATCCTGGAGAGCTTTGGGGGTGGGAGCGAGAGATGAGACTGAAAACACGGGCAATGGAAGCAGAGGCAAGGTCAAAGCCGCGTTGGGGCAGAGCGGATCGTCCCATCCCACGTGCTCTTGCTGCAGCAGAACCAGAGGAGATCCAAGAAAGAAGACACGGAAACCAGGAGGCAATGGATTCAGCCCAGGGAAGCAGCGAAAGGACGGATGACTCGGGATGAAAACCGTGGTCAGGACTGAGACAGAAGAGCGTAGGACTCTAGGAGGGAAGTCTCCAGGGAACCGATGGGACTGAGCGGGACAGACATGTTGGACTCCCTGCAAAAGAGAAATGCAACGTTGATAGCGAATTAGACATGAAATAAAGCAGTAGAACCTCCAGGACAAACAAAAAGCCATCT
This sequence comes from Paguma larvata, assembly GCA_030068075.1. NCBI lineage: Eukaryota > Metazoa > Chordata > Mammalia > Carnivora > Viverridae > Paguma > Paguma larvata. The sequence continues at coordinate 10,506,333 of CM057830.1, forward strand.
AAGAAAGGATTTAAAATAGCATGTTACTGGTTTCTTCAGGAGTTATGATATACATACTGAGAGTTTCTTATAAAACCATTATGAAAATTTTTCCTGGGAACACGAGGGAGGGAGGGAGAAGAGCAGGCAGAAGGGCAGGTCTAAAACTGACCAATGAAGAAATAATATAAGCAAAAGGTTCAGAAATATGAAAGCAACTCCCAGGAAGAAGAGATAATAGCATTAAAATTGATTTAAAAAATACTTGTCTTTTAAGAGCAGGATTCGACTGCAGTGGGTTGGGGACAGTTATACTCTTTTATTTCAAATACGGGGCTAATAAAGCAGACTTGAGAGAGAAAGAAAGGGAAGTAACTCTCCAGTGGAAAAACTATTCCCGAGACCTGGCCCATCTTGCTGCTGCAGGATTTTTTTTACCACGATTCCCAGGATCGTTCTCTCGCCACTTCGAAGAAGGAGCAGGTGGACACAAAATGAGCAGCAGGCAAAATTTATTAGAGTATAAGATCATAAAGGAAGACTACTATAAAAAAAAGAGAGAAAATGTGTGTGTGTGTGTGTGTGTGTGTGTGTAGTTTTCATGCCACATACATAGTAGGTGCTCAACAAATGTCGTGTTTCCTCCCCAATAAAATGGCAGCTGCCACCACAGCACGGTCCGAAGCAGGGTCTACACAGAGGAAAGACATCCTCAGCTGTGTTGTAGTCCCGTGAGATGGGCCAGAGGAGACTAGGGGAAGCAGAAAGGGAGTCATTTGCAATGTGTCAACTCGATGTACTCACATGGACGCCAGTCAGTGTCCCATCCCACGAAAGAATTCCTGTTCTGCTCTTTCAGCCAGGTAAACAAGGGCTCAAAGTAGTTGAGCAGTGGTGTTACGTTCATATTCTTTGCTCCTACAACACGTTCCAGTGCCAAGGTCCAGGGCTCTGATCTTCCAAGGCTCAGCATTTCGCTACACGAAAAAAGAAGGCGGGGGGGGCTCAGGGATTTTGGAGGGACTTCAGATGTACACATATTAACAGTATGATCTATCATTTCTCCTCTTTGGCTTGGCCAAGTTCGCTCCTGGCCGGTAAGAAAATAAGGTGGGTTAACGGATGTATGACCTCCAGAGCCCCCTTTGCAGTAACTGGAAGGAAAGAGATTGAAGGATGAATACGGCCGTTAACCCACGTGATCTCCTAGGCTCCTGTGTGACCATAAAAGAAACATTTAATTTGTGGATGAGGACATTTTGAGGCCAAGCATTTTCTTTTTAGAACAAGGAAATCAAATCCGAAGGTCGGCATGGAAATGAGTAACACTGGAGAGCAGGAGAGGTTCAACATTTTGCAGTATTTCTTACAGCAGCTTCTTCCCAGCTTCAGTGGAATTTGAGATATCACATTTGTGCAGGGGGCCTTCGTGTTTAGCTATTTGACAGAGGGCTTCTTGAAACTGGAATTGATAAATGGTCCTCGTGTAGTATCTGTAAAGTAGACAAAGAGACAAGTGAGCAGTCCCGTGTTTAGTCCTTTCGCTATGCTCATAGATCAGGGCATATATTTAAATTCTGAGGCTCTAGTAACCAAAGAGATACTGGGCCAACCTCTTTCTCCAGAAAGCCCAAATACGAACCCTACAGCCTCATCATAACCTACCTGTATTTGTGTATCAGCCGATTTAAAAGGTGGTATTATTTTGTTAAATGTTAGCTCACATTCGTGTCCTGTGTTACATATTTATGGCCCTTTCCTATAAATAATGCCAATTTATCCTTATGGCAGTCAATAATAGTATTTCCACCTTCTGAATGAAGAAACTGATGTTCGGCAAATTTAAGATCTGGGGCTTATAGGTGAAGAATGTATGTTTTCAGACTTCAAATTAAAAATACTCTCTTACAATCACCCTGAACACTGCCAGTAACAAGAAGACAAACAAAGATAATTTTATTTCCCCCAAGGATAATTGCAAATTCCATCACGGTGGAGAAAAGATCTCACGCACGTTTTATTGGACCCAACAAATCGTATTCAGATAAATTTAATTGAAATTGATCATCTGTTCTGAGGTTCTAGGAGGAAGGTAGGTAGAAAGGGTCATACTTCAGAGATCCCTGTTTCTTTGCCATTAGCACAGCTGTCTCCAAACCCCGGAAGTTAAACAGTCAGAAGAAACCTGTCATTTACCTGATGAATGAGTAATCGTTGGCAACATGGAACAGAGATGCAGGGTCACAGTATGTTTCATCATGGGGCACAGGCTCCACCACCCCGACTATGTTTCGCCTTTGGGGCAAAAAACAGGGAGATTAGCCGTGGGTCATTCATCACGAGAAGGTACGGTTGGATGTGGTTAGTGTGGGTTTCGGCAGCCAATGGTATTTATACTGGAACTGGTTGTCAGGTGAAATGGAAACAGCATAAAAAATTATGGAATATCGCCCTTATGTGGTTCTCTTTTCCTTTTTTGATCCATCCAGGGTACGCCATTGGAAAAGATCTGCGTCTTCAAAACACTAATTTAGTAAGGTACATCTCATGGCCGAAAATGTACAGTGAAAGTCTTAAGAATCCCTCTTTGGCACCACATTTTATGTGTCCCTGGGAAACAGAACTTGGTAAAATTGACATCTTAGTCGTTCTTCAAGGCTAGCTCGAACGCCCCCTCTTCTGTGGGGCCTGCCCCCGATCGCACCCACCTGCCAGCACACGGAACCCCCTCTGGCTCCATAGCCTTCTCCAGCTGCGCCCCTTTGGCATTTCTCTCTCTGTTACGTAGTTATTCACATACGGTTCCTTCTTGCCCTGGAGACTTGAGCTCTTAGAGGGCGGGGCTATCTCAGTCATAATATGAGACATAAATGGCTCATGTCAGCCCAGACATTTATGGCTCCAGTGTCAAACACGGCGCCTGATATTTGTTGAATTAATGGAGTAATTAATGTATAATGAATGAGTTTAAGGTTCTGGTTCCATTTATCTTTCAAAATAAACCTTTAAGAGGGATCGAAATTAATTCAATCAGAAAAAAGGTAGGGAAACCATGTATTTGGCCTGATTTATTCTTAACACATTTGTCCTTTCTGATTGCGGGATCATTACAGACACAATTTCAGTAATACTCACACACTAGAAACAGTTATTAATCACTGCTGCCTCCCTTCCTCCCAAGTAGGATTTATGTTCACAGAGAATCTTGGCAGGAGAGTGACACTGATTTAATCTTGAGTGTATGGGGCTGAATGTTATATAAGTAGATCTTCACCACAAAAAGGAAAAATAAGGGGGCGTCAGCTGGCTCAGTTGGTAGAGACTTTTGATCTCTGGGTCGTGAGTTTGAGCCCCACATTGGGTGTAGAGATTACTTTAAAAAAATTGTTTTAAAGACAAGGAAAACAAAGCAAAATAATTGACAGGAGTCTGACTAATAGAGGGTAGGGAGAAGACTTTCCTTTCCTTTCCTTTCCTTTCCTTTCCTTTCCTTTCCTTCCTTCCTTTCCTTCCTTGGTATCTGTCCTCTTTTGTAATTCTTCCATCCCAAACCCGTTAGTTCATACCTGTGTGTCCCAGGCACTGTGCAAGGGACTTGTGCTACAGTAATGAAGAATGTAGTGCTGAATTATTGAAAAGGGATAGCTATCTGTTGCCCAAAAGTGCCAGGCTCATGCTAGCCTGGAATTTTCTCTGTTCCTTCCACACACACCTGGTTAACTCTCACCTCCTTCTCAAAGCTCAACTTGCATGCCTCTCCCCATCTGACCCACCGGATTGGCCTCTGGATCGTGCCCCAGATGCTCATGGGTCCCATACACCCACGTTGCCCTCGTTTCATTTTCCACATCCCTCCATAGAGCAAAACCAGTTCTTTGAAGTCAAGGAGAACATCTGAAATGATCAGCATTGGGTCTCCAGTGCTTTGCCTGAAATAGCACAGTTTAATGGGGGGCCCAGCGCTTAAGAAGATAGAGCATGAGAACTTGTGTCACCTGATCCTGCTTGGGGGAGGGCGGAGCCAGGGGAATGTTCTCTGAGAAGAAAGCACCCAAATGGAGACTTAAGAAATAAAAAAGAAGGGGCGCCTGGGTGGTGCAGTCTGTTACGTGTCCAACTTCGGCTCAGGTATTGATCCCACAGTTTGTGAGTTCGAGCCCCACTTCGGGCGTGCTGCTGTCAGAGCAGAGCACACTTTAGATCCTCTGTTCCCCCCCCCCCACCCCGTCCCTGCCCCTCCCCACTCGGTTGCTCTCTCAAAAAATAGATACTTAAAAATAAAAAATAAAAAGGAGGCAGTGTGTGTGTGTGTGTGTGTGTGTGTGTGTGTGTGTGTGTGTATGCACAGGCCAGTCAAATGCTTTTAGATAAGGGGCAAACTCATGAAAAAAAAAAGCCATCTTACTGATCCCACATTCATCGACTTACTTCATCTCCCACCACTTCTGCATCCACTGCTCCTTGGGAATCGCACCCTTAAAGACCATCCACCGCCACTTTTCCAACATGTAGGTAAACGGTAGCGTTCCGACAATTGTAAGTGCTTGTTTGAGTAGGAAGTTTATTTCTGTTTCTGAAAGTAAAATGGAAAAGGATGAATATTAACCCGAGGGTGACAGTGGTGTTTTGTTAATTTCCCAATCTCAAGATATTATTCCTCAAGATATACTTACAGTAAGGATGATTATGTGAGAAATATTGACAGTGGACGTGACAATATGTATATATTCATTTTCTTTTTTAATGTTTATTTATTTTTGAGAGAGAGAGAGAGGAGGGGAAGGGCAGAGAGAGAGAGGTAAACACAGAATCCGAAGCAGGCTCCAGGCTCCGAGCTGTCAGCACAGAGCTCGACGCGGGGCTTGAACCCACGAACTGTGAGATCATGACCTGAGCCGAAGTCTGACGCTTAACTGACTGAACCATCCAGGGGCCTCTATATTCATTTCCTCAGCTAACGCACTTGGAGGAGGGTGAAGACTTGGATAGAACAGGTAAGATGAATCCGCGAGCAACCTCTAATCCTCATTTTTTCATTAGTGTCAATTGCCTTCCTTAAATACCTCTTATCAGAGCTAATTAGGGCTGTTTCATCTACTGTCATCTAAGCTCCATGAAGGCAGTGACTGTTAATGTCTCATTCAAGACTGTATACCTAGCCCAGTGTCTCCTACATGATACCCTCTCTGAGTCTTTGTTAAATAAACAAATATTAAACAGATGTGGCCAAAAGCCAGTAAACCAGGGAGGAAAAAAACAAACGAAAAAGAACCTCCCTAGAAGAAACTATCCGCTGGAAAATCAGAAGTCCAGCATACATTAAATGTACTGACATCTTTACCTCAGTTCAAAATGCTCTAGCAAATTCTGTGATCTCATTTATCTGTTGTTCGGCGACGTAAAAAAGCTGTAGCGCTCACGCCCGGTGTACAAACGGAGCTCACTGAAATGCAGGCAGGGGGACGGTATGGAGTTGGCACACTGCTGTATCTCTAGTGTTGAGAAAAATGCCTTACACATGGTAAATGCTCGGTAAATGTTTTTGGAAGAAGAAAGGAGGCGAGAAAAACGGAAGGAGGGAGGGAGAGAAGTAATGAAGGAATTTATTTAACATCATTCACAGATCAGGGGCAGAGCCAAGGAAGGAAGCGAGAGTTTTTCAAGCCAGCGGCTTATCTACATCTAGTACGAATCTTAGTGATTCAATCGCCTTCACCTGCTGTCAGGGAATATTTTAAAGACGATAAAAACAAATACTTGTCTGTTAATTGACTTAATAATTCTATTTTAAAATTAGGCAACAGGTGTGGTTGCCATGCACTTCCTCCCCTTGTGGGAGGATGCTGCTCCTTGCCTATTAGCCACCAGGTCTGTGCTTACAGTGACTTTTCCAGACATGATGATGGCTTTACACTGACCTCCCAGGCCCTCACGAGATCACCAAAGTCTGGAGCCAGAACCCAAGGCATGGTGACTTGCCGCCGCAAGGATGGAGCTCAAGACCCTGACCTCACTGACCAAACGTTCCCGCCACGGGAGCCGATGTTGTGAACCAAATAGCTAACACGAGGGCAGAGAAGTATACAGAAGAGAACATATTTGGCTCTAAGGATCCTTCTTTTACAGGAAGGGTCAACCGCCGTGGCATCTTCGCTGGGGAATCTGGATCTCAGGGACATTCGTCACGTGCCATCGAGTCCCGCCCATGCAAAGGGAAACGGGCTGCCTTGGGCAAAGATGTTGGAGGCTAGCATGGATCTGAGCGGGTATCGCAGGGGCAGATTCGGGCTCAGCTGGAGGAACAAAACTTTTCAGTCCTACCCAATCTCCATGTGCCTGTTCTTTAAGAGCTCTCGAATTTCAGGTCACACTCTGTTTTGCATAGTATTGTGGGAAAAGCTTTAGATTAGGGCTCTGGTTCTGGTTCTGCTGTATTGCTTTTTTGACCTTGGGCTAGTGACTTTCCCTCGCTTGTCTTCAGTTTGCTGCCTCTGCAAAATGGTTTTTAGAATGTGCCAGCTCTCCCATTTTGAGAAGTTTTTACCTAGAACCAGAGGGATCTAGTCGCCACTCTGACACTAATTAGCCGGGTGACCTTGGATAAGCCATTTCAGTTCCGTGGGCCGATTTTAGCATCTTTTTTCCCCCGTTAGATGTTTCTTAGAGTCCCAACACCATTTATTCAGTTACCTCCCTCATGCCGTTCTCAAAGATCTAAAACCGCGAGTTGGCTTGTTGTGACATACACTTTGAAAAATGTTTTCACCAGTTACAATTCCCAGTTACCCATATATATCATATACTTTATGTGGCAAAAATTAAATATATCTCACATATGATAATAAATACCTTTGCCTACATCAGACTAAAGAATCCCCAAAACGAGCCATGAAAAAACTGTCCATACCATTGTCTTCAGAGAAAGCAGGTGACAGAAGACCAATGGTTTTCAAATGGTTGGGTGTAGCTGCCGAAAGTGACATGATCTCCCCAACGGCTTCATGGAACCCCTCGTTAGCTCCATTTCTTAGCAGGAAGGGTTGCGCGGCATAGGCCATGTCATACTGGATGTGTCCCATCTCATGATGGGCCGTCAGGAAGTCATCCATCGTCACCTTTGTGCACATCTTGATCCTGCACAAAAAGGGGCAAGATTCAAATGAATCTCAATGCATTTAATTTAATCAGCACAGTAGAGCAGTAGAGGATTTGGGTAGCACGGATGATCCTTCCGAGGCCTGTTCACCAATGAATCTTGAGGACTTACCTCTCGTGTCCTAGAAACTGTACACGGTGCTTAATATAAAGTGATGGGCAGGGCTGACTCCTGTTGCCGGCAGACTAATAGAAAGATAAGTGGAGTCTTCTACTACAAAGACTCTCAGGCAAATACTCTCTAAGCAGGCATGGCCTTGGGCATAATAAAAAGTGAATGCAGGCACGGTCTCCTAGAAGCACTGAGAAGGACGTAACCGAGGATACAGTGAGCAACCTGGACCTTGATTAACATGCCGAAGTTTGCCAGGCAGACGGCAGGGAGGGACAAGAGGTTGAGACTCCTGAAAGTGCTCAGTGAGAAAGGCTTGAGAAAAGAGCGTAACATTCAGGGCGCTACAAGCAGTTTGGTAGAGCCAAGATAGAGAAGGAGTAGGAGAAGGGGCTGGAAACTGAAATTTGGGAGTCATTAGCATGTGAGACAGGGCGTAGATGGGATGGCCCGTGAAGCAGGTATAGAATGGCAAGGAAAGAGGGCCAAAACCAAACCCTAGGAGGGCCCCGTGCGTACAGAGCAGACAGAGGAAGCTGACTCAGCGAAGATGGAGAGAGGAATCCTCTTCCGGAAGACGGTGCAGAAGCCAACGTAAAAGAGCATTTCAAACACAACCTGTGGGCATTGCCTACAGCTGCCGCGGCCCAGTGAAATCAGGACTGCATTTGGCAGTTAGGTAGTGATCCTGTTCAACTCGGCAAGAGCAGTCTCATTCAGGGGAACGCAGGGGGCATGCTTCGGTATTTCCAAATTAATTTTCTTACCGCTCTGCCCATGTCAGCCTCCTGACCCTTTAAGTCCCCCACACGGTCAAGAATAAACCCAACCTCCTTAATAGAGTCCAGTGCGACCTGCTTTTCTAACCTGGGTTTTCCTCTATTCTCTTGTGAAACCATCATGAGAATAGCTACTATATATTTAACGTCGTCAGTACCTAAAAGTGAGTGTTGGGAAACTTCTATGTACTCACACATTTTTAAGCCTCACTCTAGGCCCGGGGTCTGTAAACTGGTTTGATAAATATGGCTCTATTGGAACGCTGGCACGGCCGTTCGTTTATGTGTTATCTATGGCTGCTTTGATGCCACACGGGCAGAACCAAGTAGTCACAACAGAGACCTGCAGAGCCTCAACTATTTACCGTGTGACCCTTTACAGAAAAGCCTGGCCAAACCCGACTCTGGTGGACGCTGCCAGGGCCTTCCCAGACCAGCTCCACCAGGCAGAGCCACCCATCTCCCGTTTTGCCTGAGTCATGGCTGTTGAAAGCCAGTGGCTGCTTCCTTGTGCACTGGCCTTTGGCTGAATGAGAGGTGCCTTGACCAGGAGACTAGGTCTTCCCACGCTCCGGGGGAGTCCTTCAGCCAGTGACTGACTAATGTGGGGGTACGAAAGGCCAGTCCTCTTTTCTCAAGGTGTGACCGACTGTGGTACAAATCAGGGTGCAGACAGCCCCGTGGGATCGCGCTCGGCCAAGTCTCCAGCAGAGACCACATCCTTACTTAACTCTTTCCCCCGCCCCCCTGCTTCCCTCACTCCCCTTTGCCTCATGGGCGTCCTTCAGTGAAGCGCCTGTACAAGAACCTTCATCTCAAGCTGGGGAACCCAGCCTAAGACACTCACCAACCTGCTCCCTGGGCATTATCATTCCACTTTACAGATAAGGAAACTGAAACCCAAGAAGGTTAAATACCTAGCCCAAGGTCATCTAGTCACTAGGCGACACAGCTCGGATTCGAGCACCTGCACCCATTCTGCCATATCACACAGAGCCTTCTTCGCACCTTCTTTAGTCTAGCCTACCGTGCCGACTCCAGTACACACTGGCAGGTCCTGCCTCTCTACATTTTGATCCTGCTTTTCTCCCAGCCCAGTGTCCTCCTCCCAGCTCTGTCCGTCCAAAGCCTTCTCATCTTTTAAACCTAATCTAAATGTACCCCCGAAAGCCCTGTCTGAGCCTACCTCCCATTCCAAGTGTGGTCAGTGCTCATCCAATTCCCCAGAGAGTGTCTCTGTGGTTCTCCTCTAACACGTACCACTTTCTCTCTTTTAATCCAGCGTATCTATTCACCTGTCCTGTGTTGCTCACAAGAGGGAAACATGGAGGGGAGGAACAATGCCCGATTCCCACATCCATCTTCCATAAATCTTGGCACCAAATCTAATGGGGACACCACCATACTCACGACCGTGCAACTCTAATGGGTGCATGGTATTTCAAATGAGGCAAACTGCCTAAAGGTCAAGTTAGGGCCTGCTGACAATCCCCTTTTCCTGGACTCCTGAGCCCTCACTTAAGGACAGTTCACACATCTCTTCTGTGCTCAGAGAAGCAGAGAAGAAATCCAGATTCATCTTTGTCCTTGTCTCTACCATCTCCCAGTTTACGATCAGCTGTGTACGGATCATCCTCATTACCTGAAGTCATCTTTCCCCAGGTCCCAAGCTGTGGGGTGGCAGACCACTTTCCGGCCGTCGCCTGGCTCAGTTAGCATGGAGTTTTCCCAGAATCCTTGCGTCATGTTGGGAAGGCCAACAGACACAAAGAATTTCTCAGCCTCCTTGAAAATCCTCCTTGCATCCCAGTTCTGGAAAGAAAAAAAAAAGAACAGCATTTAATTCTAGCATTAAAATGACAGCATTCTTTCTGTTGGCTATGTACAGAGGCATAACCTTTCTGGAAAGTAATTTGGTGACACGTATGGACACGTCAAGCTTTTAAAGTGTTTATACCCCATCTCAGGAATTCTGTCTCTAGGGAGCTAACCTAGGAAATTATCAGAAATTAGGTCAAAGAATTACATTTAAAATGGGTTTTTTGTTTTTGTTTTTTAAAGTTGAAATATATTTGACACACAGCATTGTGTAAATTTAAGGTATATAGCATGTAAAATGATTTTTAACAAAGAAAAAGGTGGAAACCACCACCAGAATGGTTAAATAAATAATGATGTCTCCGTGGAATGGAAAATCTAAATAAATTCAATTTATAAAGAATTTTTATTGAAGTTTTTTATAAGTTAATTTTAAGGGAGTCGGGGAGAGGAGAAAGTGGGTGATGGGCACAGAGGAGGGCACTTGTTGGGATGAGCACTGTGTGTTGTATGGAAACCAATTTGGCAATAAATTATATTAAAAAAATCTTGGGTGCCTGGGTGGCTCAGTCAGTTAAGCGTCTGACTTCAGCTCAGGTCATGATCTTATAGTCCGTGAGTTCAAGCACCACGTCAGGGTCTGTGCTGACAGCTCAGCGCCTGAAGCCTACTTCACATTCTGTGTTTCCCTCTCTCTCTGCCCCTCCTCTGTTCCCACTCTGTCTCTCTCTCAAAAATAAAATAAAAACAGAAAAAAAATTCTAAAAAGCTTAAGTGAAAAAGTAGAATATATAAACCACTTATCTAATGTAATATTAATGTGAAAATACACAAAAATATTAAATATTATGTGTGACTTTTTGGTCTTTATTCTTTATATTCCAAGTATAAACAAACAACAATGACCTTCTCTTTGCTAAAAAACGATTCAGCTAAAGCCGACAATCACTGACTGAGCTTCAAGGCGTAAGGCCCTGGTGTTGGGCTCAATGGAAGACACAAACAATAAAGTGCACATGAAGTCATGGAATTTTGGAGCCAAAAAGGCCTGCATACAACTAAGTAGCCAATAAGTAGCTGGGCCTTGCCGCATAGTCCATATGGGAATCTAAACATTCAGGATGTTCTGGAACTAGAGAGGGGCAGGAGTAAGTGTCTGCCATCCAGCAAACTCTTCTGGGAACCGACCAGGACTTCTTTGGAGATAAGGCTCATATCAGGCAAACAAAGTTTGTATAACTGGCAGATAATCCCTGAATCGCTTTTGGTGACACAGAAAACTTCCTCTGATCTCAAAGACCAGTCGAGTCTGGTTTTTCTCCTCTATCAGCCTTAGGGATTTGAAACAGGATATGACACTATGGATGTTTTTCATCATTGGCCTTTAAAGGCAATATTGGTATTAATAGGGTTGGCATTCGTAAGCAGAACGGATGTACGTGTGCCAAAACAGTGTAGTCTAGTGAGCACGGTTAGCGTCTGTTAAATGAAGGATGAGTGAATGGAAAATGGGACTGGAAATATTAGGAGTTCTGAGTTCAAACCCAAGCTGCCACTGGTTGTCTTTGTGACTTTGGGCCAGTCATCTCCCCAGACCTCAGTTTCCTCACCTACGACACGCTCTATCTGTCCCAATAGTCTCGTAGGTTTATTGTGAAGATGACCTTAGGAGAGATGGTGGGCGTACAGACCTCATAGATGGGCTAAGGAGCTTCATACAAAGGAGCCTGCACTGTTGTCCAACTGCAAAACCGACCTAGCACAGCTGCCGGAGACTGGGGGCCCTTGCAGCTTCGCATTCTTGTTCGGTCATGGCTTTTTCCCAGGATCGTGTTCTGTGTGTGAAAATGTTTGCTGTGTGGTTGCTTACAGATTGAAAACTGTTTACAAGGGAAAATCCGGCAATGGATAAATAGTCAAGGAAATTATGATGCAACTCTCTGAAGAAATTTTACACAGCCAAGAGAAGTAGGATCATAAATTCTTCCCCCAAAGGTAGACTATTGACCGAATAAAGAAAAATATATCATTGTAATACGATTTCACCAATGGCAGGAAACACAGAGAATTTAAACAATTCTGCCCACACGGTAACACAAAAGTAATTTAAAAATTATTTTAAAGACTCTTGTAATATTTTTAACAATAACGATTTTTTAAATATGCAAAAATCTTCTCATGATATCATTTCTTCTATGCGTGGAGATTATAGACTGATTACTTAGCAGTGACTAACTCTGGAAAGACTAATGCCAACCCGTTAATAATTCTGCATATCGCTGCTTAATGGAAAACTCAGGTCATCTCCATTTTTAATACCTCTCAGCAAGATCAATACTGTATTTATCTTTCAAGGTACTTGACGTCACTGACACTCTAAGTTACTTTTCCATGAAAATATAGCTACATAAGAAATACATTAAATTAGCTTAAAATTTTTTATTTACATGGTTTCATATGCAAAAGACAAGAAGAGAAAAATGGCAGAAAAAGAAATGAAGTTGAGGATTTAGATTTGGTTTTTAAGGCCTCTTCTTCCTACCTGGTTCACCATTGCATCAGTAACATCTATGTTTGGTTTCTGTCCAAAGGGGACTGTCAAAGGGTACAGGTTTGTCCAAAATCGACCCCACATATCGCCTATTAAAAAAACCACAACATTTTGTTAATACATAGCAAAGACAGCAGAAGTATAGATACGATTTTACACAGTGCCTTAGGGTTGGCAAACAGGCTATACGGTATTCTAGATTTCATCTTGTTTCTCTTCATTTACCTCTTTTTCTGTTCTCTTATTTAAAACTTTCAATACTCCTTCTTTTTCTATCTCCTCTAAAAGGATAAAATGACAGGAGATGATCCTTATTTCTCCCATTTCGAATTACAATTCAAGGGCACAATTTATTAAATATATGGAACATCAAAGCTACTGTAGATTAGAAACAGATACAATCCACCATCCATGGGACAAAATATTGCAAATTAAGCCACTAGTAATTCCTAATATCAGACTCAAGAGAGATCATATAGGATCATCATTCAGGAATCTCTACTAACTAGTAACAAAGTTCTACCTTTATCACTATACTACAGTAATCCATTTAATTAGGTAATTTTTCAAATACCTCAAACAAATGTTAAATTGGACCCCAAGGCCAGAGACCCTAAAAGGCAAGATGGATCTAGAAAAAAATCAATCTAGGGGCACTTGGGTGGCTCAGTCAGTTGAGCATCTGACTTTGGCTCAGGTCATAATCTTGCAGTTCATGGGTTCAAGCCCCACATCGGACTTGCTGCTAGTAGCGCAGGGCCTGCTTCAGATCCTCTGTTCCTCTCTTTCTCTGCCTCTCTCTCTCTCCCCCTCAAAAGTAAATGAACATTAAAAGAAAAAAAGGGAGGGGGGGACTCAATCCAATAGCAAGACCAGAATGCTGGCAAAGAAGTAATGGGGCAATATAACTACATGAAGAAAAATCCAATGAACTCATGTTTTAAATTTTTTTTAATCTTTATTTTATTTTTGAGAGAGTAAGAGAGAGACAGAGCACAAGTGGGGTAGGGGCAGAGAGAGAGGGAAACACAGAATCCGAAGCAGGCTCCAGGTTCTGAGTCGTCAGCACAGAGCCCGACACGGGGCTTGAACTCACAGACCATGAGATCATGACCTGAACTGAAGTCGGACGCTTAACCGACTGAGCCACCCAGGCGCCCCTGAACTCATGTTTTAAACAATAAAATTCGGTAGAAATAAATGTAAGGTTCTGTGCTTAAATTTTAAAGGAAAATGTATCCACTATAAAAACATGTAATATGTGACTGCAGGCTGAGACATGATCTACATGTAAAAGACCAAAAGAGACCCAACAAACAGCATAACATGGCTTCAAAGCACAAATGTGATCTCAAGGTAAATAAATAGAATTAGAGTGTCTAGAACAAAGGAAGTCATGGTACCATTTTTACTCCATACTGGCCAGACCTCATCTGGAGTAATTGTTCAGTTCTGAGCATGATATTTATTTATTTATTTATTTATTTTTGAGCATGATATTTAAAGAGAGATCTCAACAAAGGACAGCTTGTCCAAGGGAGAACAATTAGAAAATTGAGTTTTAAAGAAAGACTAAAAATCTCTATAGGATATTTAACTGGAAAGAAGCAGAGAGTGTATACATGATGGTAACAATAATACTCACTAAAATATATTGATTACACACTCTTGTGCCAGGTACTATGCTGTGCCTTTTATGATGGTTGTTTAAAATATCCAGAAGGACATCTTGTAGAAGAATGGACATATTCTGGGTAACCTCATATCATGGAATTAGATGTAATGAATGGAAGATATTAGAGGGGTATTGATTCAGTCCCACATAAGGTAGAACTTGCTTATAATTGGTGCCATGTAGCACTAGATTAGTCTACCTTGGAAGGAAGAAAGAGCCACATCGTACCAAATAGGTTTAAGCAGAAACTGAATTACTAAAGAATGCCTGCCAAAGACATTGTAGAGAATATTTCTACATTGCCTTAGAGTAAAAAGTCTCCACAGGTCCTTTGTCCATATTCTCTCCTGCTAAGAGAGAGTTTTAAAGGTTGTTGAGAAGAATTACCTAGCAGAAACTTAGCTTGGTAGGAATGCTATGTATGCATGACATGAACTTTTCAAACACAGATATTTTATTTAGCCTTGGCTTCTAGGGAGTGGTAGAGGAGAAGAAAGGATGGCTGCTCTATGGAAGGGAATTAGGAAGTTCAATAAAAGGCCCCAGGTCTTTCATGGTCTACAAAGCCTCTGTGTCAGGACAGAAAGTTCTTGGAAGACTGAGTCTCCTCCTAAGTTAGGCATCTTTCTTCATGGCAAAGACTTCATTCATAACCCATATGATTCCAAACCACATACTTTGCAGCAAAAGTAACGAGTAGAGTTTAGAATAAACTTACAAAGCTCCCACTCAAGCTATACCCTAATTTTCAAAAGCCTTTATTTCACCCCTGGCCAACCACAGCCTACCAAGCTTCTTTCCTCTGACAATATAATACTAAAACCCCCAACTCCACCTCAAAAGCTTAGCCAATCAACTTAAATTGTAAAATTTATTTTCCCCATTTCCAGTCTCATTCGAACCTAGAATGCTTTCTCTAGTTATCCTTTATCCTTTGGATTGTGGCCAACATAATAACCAATTATGTGTAAAATAAAGTAATGCATTAGAGAGCAATTTGTGTTATATAATTATGTTGAATAAAGTGCTATCAAAATGCAATTTCTATGTTACTAACTTCATTCACAAAATTTTCCCAAAGTCTTATGTTGGGCCTCCTTCCAAAAAACAACTTTATTGGTGGAAATAACAAAGAACAAAGTACACGAAGAGTTCCTGGAGTTTCTTACCAAGCAAATGGGCAGGGAGGCATCCAGTTCGGCTGATCCGGGAAGGATAGGTGTCCATCAACTTTGCCCTCACATAAGCATGAAGATGTTGGTACAATGGCTTAATCTGAAAAGTCCGGGAAGAAAGTTTAAGATCAAGAGCAGCCTACTCCAGTTTCCAGTCCCTACCACTAAAACTAGGAATCTCTTTAGACAAGTAGAATGCCCCTAAATTCTAATTTCTTGTCCTCTCAAGTATTCTGGAGAGTTTGAAAGCATCTCTTCTTCCCAGATATTGATGATGACTAACTTCACTGCATAAAGCAGCAAACACATCTGGAGGAATACAGGTTCCCAAAATGAAAGCAGACGCAAAAGAACCTCATTTTTCAGATGTTACCCACTTCCTTTGTTTTTAAAATTGAAGTATCATTTACATCCCATAAAATTAACCCATTTTTAAATGTATAGTTCCACGAGTTTTAGTAAATTTATGCTGTTAGACAACATCACTGTTACCCAGTTTTAGAATATTTCCATTACCCCAAAAAGTTTTCTTGTGCCTATTTCAGTCAATTAATTCAGTCCCACCCCCAGCCCCAGGAAATCAACAAACTGGTTTCGGTCTCTATAGTTTTTGTCTCTTCTGGAAATTTCAAATAAATGAAATCATATAATATGTGACCTTTTGTGTCTGGCTTCTTTCACTCGGCATGATTTTTAGGTTCCTCCATGTTACTGCAAGTATCAGTAGTTCATTCTTTTTATTACGGAGTAGCGTGTCACTGTATGATTACATCAGAGTTTGCCTCATTTAGTATCTTGTGCATACAATTCAGCAGTTGAAGGACAACTAGGTTGTTTCCAGTGTGGGGCTATTATGAATAATGCTTCTATGAACATTCATGTATGAGTCTTCGTATAGATCTATATTTTCATTTCTCTCATATAGGTACCTAAGAGTGGAACGCCTTAGTCATGTAATAAGTGTGTGTTTAACTTTTTAAGAACTGCCAAACCACTTGCTGCGCCATTTTGCATTTCTGTCAGCAGCATCTCCACACCCATGACAGCACCCACTATGCCGGTCTTTTGTAACCATAGCCATTCAGGTGGGTGTGTGGTGGTTTTTAATCATGGTTTTAGTTTGCATTTCCCTAATAACTTTTTACTTGCTTATCTGCCATTTATATAATCTCCTCAATGATGTACTTATTCGAATCTTTTGCCCATTTCTTTTCTGAGGAGTTGTTTCTCCAACTTCCATTTTTGGTAGCTTTCCCTAACTATGGCTATGACAGAGTCGGTTTGCATAAGAAGTTTGAAGGCACAGGGGTAAGGGTGAGGTGTGGGGGTCAAAAGGAAGGAAGAGGGAGACACTGAGTAATGTCCATGAGATACTCTGCCTTCCATATAAAGGCTCCCTTAGTCAAAGGTAAGGAAACAATACTGTCACCTGTCCTGAGGAAGGAGGCGAAGCCTACAGCTGCTAACAAAGTAAGACAGTGTGGGTCCCAGGTAGTTCACGAAAA
Organism: Paguma larvata; assembly: GCA_030068075.1. Taxonomy (NCBI): domain Eukaryota; kingdom Metazoa; phylum Chordata; class Mammalia; order Carnivora; family Viverridae; genus Paguma; species Paguma larvata. The sequence continues at coordinate 10,523,082 of CM057830.1, forward strand.
CCATTCCATCCTATAATCTTTCCTTATCGTCCTGCTATTGATAATTGCTGGCCCACTCGGTGGCTGAAAAGGCAAGGAAAGCAGAGTGACCGTGCTCATCTACGGGCCCTGTCATTTTATTCTTTCAAATATTTTCGAGTTCCAATATTTCATAACCCCAAGGCCTGGGAATGGCTGACTAGTGCATTAGGAACGAGCCAGAATGCCTTTGGTCATTGTCCCTTCTTCCCGTGCACTGCCCGACATCTGCCTCTGTGTATAGTTCCTTGGTTACCTGTTCGAAGGTATCTTCCACATCTTGGATCAATTGGTTGCGGCTATAGTTATAGCCACCCGTCCACTCCTCTTCATAATCTCCTCTCCAATAATCCCCATAGTCCTCATAATCTGTTTTTAAAAAGGAGAAGGAAGAGAACATAAGGGAAAGAAGGACATAAAGCATGGTATCCATAGATTAGCCTTGGTGGGAGGTTAAAGAATCCAAAGATCTGTCACATTTTTATTGTCCTAAATATCAACTCAAAGGGATGGAATGAATAATAACACTAGCTAGTGTCCGTTAGCACTTGCTCTCTGCTAGAAATTTTAACGCATCATCTCCTCTAATAAAGCACAAAAACCCTGCAAGACTGACATTATTAAAATCCCCACCATGCAGATTAGCAGCCTGTTCTTAGATGGTGGCATCATCTGTCCAGCGTCGCACAATTGGGAAGAGGCAAAGGCACACACTCCGGGTCTCCTAACCCCCGGTCTCTATTGTCTCCATACTTCAGCTTCTATCTTTGGCTTTAAAACATGTGATTGGATTTGAGTTTCTAGATTCTCCTCTTGTTCAGGGCCTTCTATTTTCAAATCTAACTCAACTCATCTTAGACATCGTCACAGCGGGCCTGTGTTTGTTTGCAAACTATCTGTATACACAGAACATCTCTGCATGCCTCGTGTAGGATCTCATCGCCTGGAAACACAGGCCTGCATTAGGATATTAGCCGACACGGCTTGTAAATGTATTTCAAAAATTCTTATTTTTACATGCACACTGGCAATGGATGATCAGGAAGAAGAGAGAAGGAAATATTTGGATGGAAGGATATGGTGAAGAGCTGCTGTCCCCAGCTTGCCTGTGGCTTGAGATTGTAAGTTTATGTGGCAGTGAAAGGCACTGAGAAACAACGGATGACAAAAATTCTTCCTTACTCAACCCCAGCGTAAAGTTACTCGTGATGCCACAGCTTCAGCTCTTTATTCAGGCAGGAGAACAAGTCAGGAGACACAGAAATTTAAGCCCCATGTTAAGATTTTTATGACCACATGATTTGAATTACAATTACAACTGCAGAACATAATGAGTTTCCAGCCTAAATTAATCTGATTTTTTTTTTCTTTCTGGGACACCACCCCGAGTTAAACACACAAATGACCTTTGAGAATAAACCATAGCCAGATAGGAGTTTAGGTGAGAGACAGCATCTCTGCCTCCATCCCGTCAGAGCAACAGAATCCCTACTCAATCTCCAGCTGCCCCAGGAAGGCTTGGGTTCCTGATACCTTCCCAGACAACTGATTAGTTTGGCGCCCTGTAGTTCAGTCTCATTGCTGAGCTCTTTAAACTGTAGAATGCCAGCGCGCCTTATCCCAAAGTAGTTTCTTCTTTGAGACCCATAACCTGTCTTTGTTCAGCAGATGATCGTTAATTTCGGGAGACCGCTTCAGTCAAAGGGCAGCCTTGGTAATTCACGGGAAATAGACCACGGCCCCCACAGAGAGCTTCAAGATCTCTACGGCCCAGCGAACTTACTGTTTGCTCTTGCCATCTCATTTTTCAGGGCCACATACTCTTCATACAACGGCCTCAGCTGCTTGCCGACCTCAGCCCTCCAGCCTTCCCAAGCCCAGAGCCTCTCATTGTAGTCTTTGCTGTTTTCCATTATGTTATCCAAGCCTGTCGTTGCAAAGCACCCAAAAGGAAATGAACATGCATTTGTAAAATTTTTATTTGTAAACAATTATATGAACTTTAAAGAGTTAAAAGTAAGGCTGGTGGGCATCGAGGCCATAAAGTTATTAAATGAAATCTCATGATTTCTCGCTTTCTTCATCCTTGTTATAGTTCCAAAATATTTCTGCAGAGAAAATAAGCCACTGAAATCATTTAACTACTAACTTAGTAACTTAATTACTTAGAAGGTGACAGAATTTACAGCAAAGTCTTATGAAAAGTTAAAAGTTCATCTATGTACTGAAACACCTGTTTGGAACCTTATCATCTTTGGATTATCCACTTGAAAGGCACCGTGTCATCATCCAGGGTCAATCTCGGTTTTAAAACCTTGAGTAAAAAATGAAATTTCATAATCGCTGATGAAAATTAATAGCCTACCTGGTTCAAGTAATAAGCACTCCTGTGGATTATTTGGGTTACAAGCTTTTCCAGTACTGTAGATTGTGCTCATTGCATTTAAGATTGTGTTCAACTGAAAATTAAGCATAAAAAACAATGTTTAAATTAAATAAATAGATCCACCGAAATCCCAAGGATGCTTCCCAGGTACACAGAGAAGTGCATTTGTTGTTTCGTTCAGCATTCACTGAGTACACATTTACTGAACATCTACTTTGTCCTACGCTCTGATAACTGACACGAACAAGTCATGGGTCCTCAAGGACCCCCACGGACATGGGACAATGAGGCAGCCATGAAATCAATAATTACATAATCCAGTGACAAGTGGTAGAACTGTCACGAAGGAGTGATATGGCAGTCTGGCGGGAAGTGGATAAATGAAGAACTTGGAGATTCAGGAATGGCTTCAAAGAGGAAGGGACATTAGTGTTGTGTCTTGGAAGAGAAGTAGGAATTGGTCAAGTAGAAAAAGGGAATAGAAGGCAGAGCCTAAAAGATGGATGGAGGTTGGGAAAGAGCAGCAATTTTTCAGAAGCGAGGACACATTGAAGGAAACTGGAGTAGCGACGCTGGAGAGGTAAGCGGGCGCTTTGTCATGAGGGGCCGGCCGTCTATGCCACACTAAAGAGTCTAAACTTTATCCTGTAGGCAAAGGAGAGTAAAGGTAATAGAGCTAAGCAGTGCTACTCAAAGTATGGACCATGGATCAGTACAAGACAGCAAATGGTTTGTTTCTATTCTGTGACAAGTACAGGAATCAAGAGAATAATTTTTTTAAAAGAGAATAAATGTTTATAAACTTTTAAAAACCACTTGATATTTCCATGACATCTAAGCATGTTAGTGAATGTAACCAAGTATTGATCCATAATAGATTGGTAATAAAAGAAGAAAGGGAAGAAGAGAGGGAGAAAAGGAGAGAGGGAGGGAGGAAGAAAAGCAGGAAGGAAGGAAGGAATAAGGGAATAAAGGAAGGAAGGAAAGGAAAGGAAAGGAAAGGAAAGGAAAGGAAAGGAAAGGAAAGGAGATAGGAAAGGAAGGGTAGGAGAGGAAAGAAGGAACATGAAAGGCTCTGTTTCCCTTCTCCTATTTCCCCCTTCCATTATTTTTTCACTCTGCTACGAAAGTCGTTATTCAAAAACATGAAATAGATCCCATGGTTAAAACTTCAGTAAGATCCCATAGTCCAAAGGAATCAATCCAAATTCCTTACCATGGCACAAAACTCCTCGTGGTTTCTCTGTCTACCTGCTTTTTCAATCTCCCCTCCTTCCTCTCCATTGTATTCCTGCATCCTTGAGTCTCCTCTCTTCCCAAACACTTCGATCTTTTACATGAATTTCAGTGTTTTTCAATTTTGGCCGCACATTAGAATTACCTGGAATCTTATAAAAATAGTGTCCACGTTCCACCCAGGAGAGATCAGGGTGTCTAGACTCTAAAAGACCAACGGGCAGAGTTTCACATGGTGTCTTTGAGAAAAAGATGGGAAGCACAGAATGGATCAGATAAAGTGGATTAGTAACTAGCTGGATAATTGGAGCCAAAGAATGTGGAATAATAAATATCAACTTGTAGGAAGATATGTACCATATGGTTTTATCTGTGTGCTTATCGTGGATTTTTTCTTTTTATAGATGTAGATTACAAAACAGAATTCCAGAGGACAAGCAACTGAGAAACACGACTTTGATGTTAAATGGCCAAATATTTTAGATAAAAATATTTCAATAGGTTATATCAGGGGTCTGTAAACTATGATATGCAGACCAAATGCTGTCTGCTGCCTATTTTTGTAAAGTTTTATCGGAACACAGCCACACTCATTTGTTTATGTATTAGCTATGACTGATTTCCTGACACAACAGGACTGATTTCTCTGTCACTCATTGTGACAGAGACTATATGGCCACAAAACCTAAAATATTTACTATCTTTCCCTTTACAGAAAAAAGTTTGCTGACTCCTAGGCTAGAGAGATGGGACGAGAGATGTTATTTTAATAGGGTGAATACGGGCTTTCTTGAATTTGAACAAACTACCTACTTAAGAATAGAATTTTGAAAGCTACCATTTTAGAGCAACATTGGTGGAAGAGATCTGGGGACTTCATTGACAGCGATGTTGATATGAGCCAACATGGGTTTGGCTGTCAAAAAAACCAAACCAACCAAACAAAAGCCTAATGCAGTCCTAGACTGTCTTAATGGATGTAGGGCACAGGGTGCAGAATGGCGTATTCCTGCTCACCTTCACACAGACCAGAACCAATGCAGAGCGCCATGCTTAGTTCAAGGTTACCGACAGAATGAAGACAGCAACTAGGACTGGCTAAGAAACTTGAAACTATCATAGAGGGGAAAATTGACGGAGTGAAGGATGATACCCTAGGTTTAAAAAAACAAAAAAGACTTGGGGCGCCTGGGTGGATCAATCACTTAAGTGTCTGACTCTTGGTTTCGGCTCAGGTCATGATCCTGCAGTTCGTGAGTTCTGGCGCCGCATCAGGCTCCATGCCAACAATGCAAAGCCTGCTTGGGATTCTCTCTCTCCTCTTTCTTTTTGCCCCTCCTATGCTCGTGCTCTCTCTCTCTCTTTTTTCTCTCTCTCTTTCTCTCTCTCTCAAAATAAATAAACTTAAAAATAGGAGTCAACTAGTTTAAAAAAATAGCTGCCTTCATTTATTTAAAAACCATTGTAGGAAAGAGCAATTTGGATCTAGAAGGCAGAACAAAATGGTGGTAAAGCACTTAATGTTCAACGGAGGGAGTATCTCCATCAATTAGAGGGACCCACAGATGGAATGGGTATCTTAGAAAGAGACGAATCACCCACCCCTAAAGCAGTTTGAGCTGAGGCTCTCAGCCACTTGTTAAAGACGTTGTAGAGAAGAGTCAAAAATGAAAGGGGGGAAGAATTGGACCACATACAGGACTTCTCAAGCTTGGCACTATTAATGTTTTGGACCAAATAATTCTTTGTCATTGGTGCCTGTCTTGTGCATTGCATTGTGGAATGTTTATCAGCATCCCTGCCCCCTCCCCAGTTATGACAACCAAAAATATCTCCAGGTATCATCAAATGTCACTGGGGGGCAAAACAGCCCCAGGTGAGAATGATTGACATAGACTAAGTATATTCTTCAGGCCACCTGGTCCTCATGAAGGTGACCTCGGTATAGGGTACCCACATATAACACAGGGCCCAGACAACACCAGTTTAACTCTGTGTCCTAACATAATTATTACTAGTGTCTTCTTTCACTTGCAAAAGAATTCCAGTTTGGATGACAAATTATGTGGTCACCCTACCTAGGCGCAGAGCTCTTTCTAATGTCAGCATTACTATCTCTGCAGATAAAGGAAGCAGCCATGGGGATATTAGTGTTTAATGTTTCCCAAATATTTCAACTCTTGGGGTCAGCGCTAGAATGTTCACATACTCGTTGGCTCTTGTCTGCTGAGAGCACTGATGATCCACTCTGCTGAAGGGCCTGCAGTTGACGCTTGATCTTGGCATCCTGAATTTCTGCTAGTGGGTAAGTTTGGGCAAGTTTGGACTGTTCTTCATAATAGGCAGACCATTTGGCCCCGGCCTCATTCTGAAATGACAAGAAATAAAGTTGAAGTCAGAATGGCACCCCTTGAACAGATAGAACAGGAGATACTGTCCAAAAAACATCTGGTGGAACATATTTCTTGAGTGGTTTTAGTTCTCTACTTTGCTGAAGGTCAAGGCTTAGGTTATGAGTGACCAGGCCATTCTTGGTCAGTCTCTCGTTCTGGCCCAGTGCCTAGTTTTCCCCAGGGTCCTGTCCCCAGAACTGGAAGTGAATTCTCACAGATAATTCACATCGTAGGGCCCTGGAATTTGTGGCCTTGGCCCTGTGACGTGGGTGAGTTGATCAAGGATTCAAGGAGGAATACTCTAAAGCTCAGAATGAACTTAACGGCAATACAGCTCCTCATGACACTGGGAACCATTAAGAAACGAGAACCAGTTTGCAGTAAACCCCACGGTGCCATGACTTACCAGAGATTCTGATCTTAAATTATGTTCCCCCAAGAAGGTAGCCCAGAATGCGGCCATTTGATAGCTGTGGTGATTTTCTAACAAAGAAACCAACAAGCAGGTGGTGATGCCAGGACTCACTTGGCCCCCATCTTGAACATCAGTATAGGCAAGTGGACTTCTCCAGACTCTTTGAGCACAGTCTTTTCTCAATGTACAAACTCATTTCCATCTATCACAGACTAAAATGAGAAATTACTTTGTACATTGTACATCTCTAGACTATATAAGAGAGGTAGTATATGAGACAAGTAAGAACTCCACTCTTGGAGTCAGACACCTGTGACTAGCTGTGTGACTTTAGGCAAATTCCTTACCTTCTCTGAGCCAGTCACCTTATGTGTAAAATGTGGGTAATAATAGGACTTGCCTCAAAGGGTTGTTGTAAGGATGAGAAGAATTAACAAATAATAAAATGTTTATCACAGTATCTGGTGCATCCTAAACATTCAAAAAAGTTAGCTATTTTATAAATTATAGAAAAAAAAATCTTTGCCCTTAAGTTGCTTATGGTTTTATCAGATACATAAGGTATGCAGCGTGAATGTTTCATTAATGAAATATAAGAGCGTATGATAAAGTGTGAGCTTTGAGTGGGCCAAGCACTTTCTGCTATAGGAAAAGAAAGACTCATGCAGCAACTAGATTTGGCCAAGCCCGCATGGAGAAGACCTTAAAGTAGGTACGAGTTGGATGCAGAGTACTTTGCAGAATAATTCACCTCATTTGATCTTCTTAATCTCATGAGATAGAAAATCATTGTGTCTCTGCCATTCATATGTGCATAAGGGGGCTGAGAGTATAAAGAGTGCATATGGCAATCAACCGACAGCACCTGGCCCCCGGACCCTGTGGTAGACAAACGCTAAGATGGCTCCCGTGATCCCTCCATCCGGGTGGTACACACTTGAGTGACCGCCTCCACCTTGAGTGTGAGCAAGACCCATGATTCACTTCTAACCAGCAGCACATACCAAAGGTGACAGTAAGTACTTATTTACGTTATAGAAGATTGTAATTTTTATCTTGCAGAAACTCTGTCTCCCTTGATGACTTGGATGCAGCAAGATGTCACGTTGTGGGCTATCCTGTGGAAAGGGCCACATGCTGAGGAACTGAGGATGGCCTCTGGCCGATTTCATGCAAGAAACTGAGGACCTCAGTCCAGCAGCACACAAGGATCTGAATGCTTCCCGCTAACTGCATTAGCTTGAAAGTGGATTCATCCACAGTCGGGCCTCAGATGAGACCATAGCGCTAGCCAGGACCTCCATTATAGCCTTATAAGGCTCCAAAACAGAAGAATGTCTGGAAATGTCTGGATTCCTGACCCACAGAAGCTGTGGGATAATAAATGTGTGTTGTTTTATGTTGCTAAGTTATGTTGGCTTGAGCACTGGGTGTTGTATGGAAACCAATTTGACAATAAATTATTTAAAAAAAAGTTGCTAAGTTTGTGGTAATTTTTAACACAATAGATAATTAGTAACAATCCCAAGGGCAGGACTTCAGGCATGATTGCATTTTTGCAGCCAAGGAATTTTACTTTTATTCTTTGAATACTAGGGAGTCACTCAGGGGCTCCAAGCAAGCATGTGACATGATGGAAATGGTGTGTGGACATGACGACGATGGATCAGACAAGAAAAGAGATGAATAGAATAATGGCAGTAAATATGGGAAATGATTTCTCTCTTTATTGAGTACACATAACCCCTCAAGAACTACTTCTCAATTAATCTTCGCCAACAATCTTTTGAGGTAGTTGTCATTGTCTCTGCTTTACAAATGAGGAAACTGAGGCGCAGAGCGGGTAAGGAGCTTTCCCTAGGTCACACAGCTAGTAATCGAAAGAACCAGAGTGTCAACTCAGATGTTTACCTCCAAAGCCAATGCTCTTAGCCAGTGACTATCGATTGTATTCAACACATTCTAGTCCTGTCTGTCACATGCATGCATGGGAAGGAGTGGGCTATGGAAAGAAGAGTTTGATCTCTGGCACAGACTCATCTACGCAACCCACCACTTACCTCAAAATCCCTACCCTTCTTTGCCTGATCCGTGATGACTTACTGTCAAGCAAAATTTCTGGTTAAACTTTGATACCAAATTATAGGAATAATATTATTCCCAATTTCTTCTGGAAACAGCTCACAATCCCCAAAAGGTCTCAATCTTAGAACATCTTTTTAAGTTGTACTGATACAGGAACTTTGAAGATATCACGACCATACTATGAGTGTTATACTTGAAATCGCAAAAAAAATTTGCATGATGTTACTTTGGATTTTGCCCACTAAGGACATACTGTTCTATCCCAAGCTAGTCTTTCTTTCCAGAGCTCTAGGGACCTAAACTAGCTTTTTGTTAATTTCTTGGCTCGATATTCCCGTACCATGCTAGTAGTGGAAATCCCATTTCTATACCTATTAGATAACCCAGATCACGACTCTGCCCACCATCTGTTTTTGTAAATGAGGTTTTACTGGAACACAGTCACACTCATTTATGTATCATCGGTGGCTGCTTTCGCACTACAATGGCAGAGCTGATTGGAGCCCACAAAGCCTGAAATATTTACTATCTGGCCTTTTTCAGAAAAAGTGTTCTGACCTCTGCCCTAGATCTATACATTTTCAGGAAATACAGGAGACAAAAGAGCATGTTAAGCAACATTTAGGGGGCGTGATCGGCAAATCCAAAAAAGTGAGAGTTTCTATAGAACCAAAAATTTAAATCTTCAGCAAATACATTGCTAAAAAAGTAATGGAGGAACTCTATAAACTAAAAGAGAGCTAAAGAACATCCTTCAAAACGATTGGAAGAAGAGGGCCTGGTCAGATCTCCATTCAAACAAAAGAGCTGAAATTTTTTAAAAAAACGAGACCGTAGGGCACATTTGAATACGGATAGATATTTGACGATACCGAGGGGTTCTCATCAAGTCGTTGGTGGTGTTATTGAAGTTCTTTTAAAAATTCTTACTTTGAGCGCTACAAGTTGAAATATTTACACATAATATCAAACCAGATCATGTTTTGGATTTCCTTCAAAACAATCCAATAAGTGAGGGATTGGGTGGAAAGATTGGCCCAAGTGTTAATAATTCCTACAACCGGGTGATGGGTACGAGGAGATTCGAAAGACCTGTCTCTCTTCTTTTATCCATGTTTGAAAATTTTTATGATCAAAAATAAAGAAAAACCATACAATGGCATACTATTTGGCAACAGAAAGGAAGGAAGGAATGCTACTTGCCACAACATGCCAAGTGAAAGAAGCCAGACTCGAGAGACCACATACATATCCTACGGGTCCATTGATATGTAATGTTCAAAGGAGGCAAATCTTTAGAGACAGAAAGTAGATTAGTGCCTGGGGCTGGGAGGAAGGGCGATGACTAATGGGCATGTGGTTTCTTGCTGGAGAGACGAAAATGTTCTGAAATTAGATGCTGGCGAAAGTTGTATGGTTCTGAAAATATACTAAAAAGCATTGGATCGTATACTTTTAATTGGTGGATTTTATGGTGCATAAATTGTCTCTCAATAAAGCTGTCATTAAAAGCTCTCTAGAGTAAAAGGAAAGGAAAAAAAAAACAGCACTTTATTCCCTAGGTCCTATCACTAAGTCCGAAGCCCCCACAAAACTGCTCCAAACCAAAGGAGTTTGCCAAAATTCATTTACTGCTCTTTTAGCCAGTTACCTATCACCACCAGACTGCCCTCCCTGCGTGTAGCCGGTGGCCACCTGCTTCCTCTCTGCATTTTAATTTTAATATTTTCACTTTCCTTTAAAAGGTCCATGCTTTCCGTGGTTTGGCCACACTTTGTGATTTATGCCCTTTCCTCTCTGGCCTTTGCTCTAATAAACTGCTGCAATTCAAAAGTAATAACACTTAGCGATCCAGGTGTGATTTCGACAAACATCACTACATCTCATTCTGGAACACGGCTTCTCAGCCAAGGGGGCTCAGCAGGACTGTTACATGTGTCTTCGGCAATCACAACTCCCTCCCACACTCGTAGCAATGATAACATGTCCTTCTCCCATGCTCACGGGCATCGAGCACTATTCTAGTGGTTTGGGGTATGACCTGAAGCTTCACAGCGACCCTACAAGGCAGATATGAGTGGGACGTTCTTTTTCACAGGTGAGATAATGAAGGCGCAGAAAGGTTAATTAAGCGGCTTAAGCTCACCCAGCTGGAAAGTGGTGGAGCCAGGATCTGGACCTCGGCAGTCCGGCTCCAGAGCTCTTAGGCGAGATGCTGGTAACACCTTCGCCAGCACCTACGGGGCCATTCAGGAGAGAATGAAAACAAATAAACAGTACACTATAGTCACCGCCAACAGAGACCAAATGAAAAGTGAGGGCAAAGCAACAATAAAGAGATGAAGAGAGCTAAGACCAAAACATGAGACAAGAAACAGATGATCTCCTACGACAACACCAGGCTGTCAAAATCTCCAGGATTTCTTTGAGCTTTAGAAAAATGGAAAAGCTTCTCTTCGGGGATTTCGAATGAGGTGGTAGGTCTCGGGTTTCATCTGTCCCGTGAAAGGCAATAATTTAAACATGAGACCTACTAAGCATTTGGAAAAAATAAGCTTCTGAGCTACATTTTGGAAGGCATGTATCGCTATACAAGTGTCACAAAATCTTTTCTCAAATAACATCGCTTGACTTCTAGCACAGACGTGTAAGCGTACTGCTTTGGGGTCTGTGAGAGAAGAAATTCCTAAGTCCTCGCACTTGTCAAAGCATCTTGCTTTCCCAGAGTATTCTGAGATTTGTCAGAATTGGTTGAGTTACGGTTTTTCTGGGAGGGCTCTGGATGGATTCTGCGACCTTTGGAAGTCCCTCAGAGCTCTGCGACAATGAAGGAAGGAATTCCCAGCACCAGCCTCCAGACCCATGGTTAGTTTAATTACTAGCTAGCTTTTTCACTAAGCCTCCGGTTGCATTTTCCAGTTAATCTATCATTTTAGAGACTCTTTAGATATTCCTGTTGACATTGTAGGCTTGGGGAAATTATTAACTCAAATAACTTACGGCATTTCCATGAAATGCTTTGAAACCCTGATTAATGATGAGAATTATGGTGGCCACTTTATAAAGCGTGTCCACTGGTTTCCAAGAATCTGGACTGAGACCAGTGAATTATTTTGTAACCATTTCCAAATGACCCCCAAGGTCAATTAAATTTAGTCATCTGGGACTCCAGAATCCAAAAGATTGAGGCAAACATCCAGCTTCAGACCATTTCTTTGATTTCCCTTTTCAGTTGCATGGGCAGTAAACTAATCTTTAAGAAGCAGCAAACACCCCTATATAGCCATGAGAACTCACCATATTTTTGGCATTCTCGTCCGTGATATTGGTGTTATAATTCCAGGAAGCAACTGAACTTTGATAAGACAGCTCTTGGGCTTCATAGTTAAACGTCTCCAAAAACGTCTTGGCCAGTTCTTCAGTGGTAGATTGAGCAGCAGTTAAAGCAGCAAAGCTGAGAAGGAGCCAGAAAGAGCCTGACATCTTTCCCTATGCACCAAGATCCCATCCACTGAACAACTTTCCCTAGAGTAAAACCTCTTCATGAGTTTTTCTCTCTCATCAGCCTTTGAACTTGGGTTGGGCACTGAGCAGGGAAGATGAAAAAAAAAAAAAAAGAAGAAGAAGAAGAAGAAGAAGAAACAGCAGTCTGCTGAACCAATATAAAATTCATCCTGGAGAGGACAGATATGTAAACAGATTTTAGAATGATTTTTTAAAGTAAATCAAATAAACAAATGTTATTCATTAATCCTAGAGAATCATAGCCCTCCTAGTATTTTATGGCCAGATCAGAACTTGCACATTTGGTTAATATGTTCCTAAAAAGCTGTTAAAGGTACACCGAAGGTGTTATAATTTTACAGGGACCAAAGAAGGCTAGAATTAGGGATCACAGGGGGTAATGTTGGTACCTCTATGTTTTCCAGACAATTCCATTAAAAGTCAATTATCCCTCCTTTCTTTTTATTTCAAGCTCTATTCACAGAAAGTCTCTGCTAGGGTAACAGTTTCCTTTCCTAAATAAACTACTTTGCTCTTGTCTTTATGGATTTTTTTTTTTGGATTTTAATTTTAATTTCCATGGCCATTTTTAAAAGTACAAGACTAGGGGCACCTGGGTGGCTCAGTTGATTGAGCATCTGACTTCAGCTCAGGTCATGATTTCCCAGCTTGTGAGTTCGAGTCCCACATCGGGCTCGCTGCTGTCAGCACAGAGCTGGCTTTGGATCCTCTGTCTCCCTCTCTCTCTGCCCTTTTCCTCGCTCACATGCACTCTCTCTCAAAAATAAATAAAGCTTAAAAATATATAAAAATAAAAGTATAAGACTACCCTCCACTCCACAGGTTAACACTCCTGATCTGGCTTGGGTAAACTTGAAAAGGCTGGCTTTCTATTTCTCAGATGACCATGTGAAACACCTGTTGTGCAGCTGACTTCACCGTATGCCTCCTTCCCTTTCACTTACCTGTTCCAAAGTCAGTCAAGTTCCCTGGGAAATAAAAATGACGCTGCATGGTATGAAATGCAAAGAGTGTCCATGTCACGCCGTGGTCGTCCAAAACCATGGGATCATGGCAACAGAGAATCCAAAGAGACTTCAGCGGTTATCCTGGGGAATCTCAAGAGCTGGATCAGTGTCCTCATTCCCAGAATGCAGGGATGTCAGAGATAAAGGAAAGAAGCCAGTGTAGATGGCAAGGCTCATGGGCCAGCTCGACTGTGATTATGAAACCTTCACACGGGGAAAATATTTCTTCACCCAGAAAAACGAGTCTTCCAGGTCCAGGTGACCTGGCAGTAACCAAGCCTTTAAAAAAAGTTTTCACTACTTTTCCTTATTCCAAAGTTGTACGTATTCTTGTAGAACAGGGAAAAATAATTATAAGTAACTGCTCAGAGCACTTTGCATTAGAATAGCAACATACTCTGCAGAACTAGCTGGTCATGGCCAGCTGCGGGTCGTGGTGGGAATTTTTGTTCCCCCTCCAGTGAGGTGCTGAGGGTGGAGGGACTCCACTAAAGACCCAGGGGATGGGGCCCAGAAAAGCAGTTGGCCCATCAGAACGGATTATCTTTGAGACAGAGTGTTACAACAGATCTAGAGGTGAATAATTTTTATTGACATTGTACGGATTATGAAACTGAGGCTCAGAGAGCTTAACTAAATTAGCAAACTTTATTCAGCCCGGAAGTGGTAGGGCTGAGGATGCCATCTAACTCTAGAGTACAGACCCTTGCCACTGCAGCCAGTAGTCTAAGAGTAACAACGGAGGGATGGAGATAAAGAACAGCAGCGGGATGTGTGCTTTCTGTGAAGATGACAGATTTAATTTTGCCGCATCAGAAAGAGGCGGATTCAGGGCTTCTGGGTGGCTCAGTCGGTTGAGTGTCCGAATCTTGATTTCGGCTCAGGTCATGACCTGACGAATTTGTGAGATCGAGCCTCGTGTGGGGCTCTGCACTGACACTACTTGAGATTCTCTCTCTCTCTCTCTCTCTCTCTCTCTCTCTCTCTCTTTGTCCTTCCCCCTCTCTCTTTTGAAATTAATAAATAAATATTTTAAAACACCCAAAAAACAAAAAAAACAAAAAAGAGGTGGATTCTTCCTATCCTTAATGTGAATTAAAATACGTGATCCTTCTAAGAAATGAAGTAGTTGACAAATTTGAGCAATTATGATAACGAATGTGAAAAGAAAGTGGGGAAGAAATCAGTGAAGTTTCAGTACGGCACTTCCCACATTCGAGGAAGCTGAGATTCCCTCGCTGCACACAGGCACTAGGAGAAAAACCAGTTCCGAGAAAGGGGAGCAGCATGTAAGGCTTTGAACAAAGAGCTGGAATGTTACTTTGATAAAAGCTGAAACAAAACTCTACTCAGGTCACTTCCTGAATGAAACTCTTAGGTTTAGAAAAAAAAAAAAATGGAAGTAGTCCAACTTCGATTCACTGAGGTGGAAAATAAGATTAATGTGATCGAATTGAAATGGAGAAAGCAGGATATGGAATCTGAGAGCTAAAAATAGACGACAAGGAGGCTGAGATAACACCGAGGCAAGAAAATTCTAGAAGCCAAGAAACTGTGAAAAGTCAGAAATAGAAGTCTTACCACAATAATTCTGCAGAACTAGCTGGTCATGGCCAGCTGCAGGCAGAGAATGCATGGTGGGAATTTTTGCTCCCCCTTCAGTGAGATGCTGAGAATGGAAGGACTTCACTAAAGACCCAGGGGATGGGACCCAGAAAAGCAGCTGGCCCTTCGGAATGGATTGTCTTTGAGACAGAACAGAGAACCAGGAAAATTTAGAAAACTGGAGATGCAGGAAATCTGTTCTACTTTTCAAAAGGGTCGGAGGGTGAATTTCCTAAGTGGTAGAGGGAAGAGTTTGATTTTGGCACCTGATAAAGCTATAAAATGTAACTTTCAGGTTTCCACTTGGAAAATAGATAGATCTCTGGTCCTAAATACATATCTAGGGATTTGCTAGGAATAAGCCACCTGCTAACTGCCTCGTTTCCTTTCTGCTAAAAGAATATAATAGTAAAAAAAAAAAAATACAAAGATACAATGTATCTTCTATTTCAGTAAGGGATTTAACAAAATGTAAGGTTATACAACTAGATTTTAATGTCCCCAAAACAGCCACGTGGCGCAGGATTGAGCAGTCCTTGATCAATAACAGTTCATGTCCAAAACTATAAGAATCTTGATTCGACAATTAGTTATTAGCTACCTACTACATGCTCGGCACCATCCTAGTTATTGGATATACACTAATGAATAAGACAGGAAAAGTTCCTGTGGATATCATCTTCTATGACATGGGGTAGATGGAAGAAACAAATAGCTGATGATAAATGCTATGACTTTACAACAGGCAGGAAAGGAGGATGGTGAGCCCCATCCCATGGGGTGGGGATGAGAGGGTGACCTTTGAACAAAGACCCAAAGGAAGGGATGAAAGCCACATGGATATCCGAGGAAGACTGTTCCGGGTGGAAGAGGCAGCAAGTGCAAAGGGTGTAGGCAGGTCTCAAGAACATCAGAGGCCTTTGTGTCCGGAGCCCAGTGCATACGGGAAAGTGGCAGGAGGTGAAGATGGAGAGGGAGCTCGGGGCCCCACCAGGAGGGCTGGACAGATGATTGTAGAACTTCGGCTTTCACTCTGAGTAACGTGGGAAGACATTGGTGGGCTTCAGGCAGAGAAGTGATTCACTCTCACCGTTGAGTAGAGAAGAGACACCAAGGGGGTAAGATTGGAAGCCGGGAGACCAGCCAGGGGGGCTACCGCAGCAGCCCAGACAAGCTGGTTGAATAAAAACTTAATAGGAGCTGTCAATCCAATTCAACTGTCCCAAAAAAGGAAAAATCATCTTAGACTATTTAAGACTTTGTGAATAGAAGTATTAGATGCAAAATAATTTAGAGCATAAAGCTCGTTTCTGAGGAACACGAGCTTAGAGAGACACAGGAGAGGATCCAGAGAAAAACAAACAAAAGAGTCGATGGTCTAAAATAATGTAATTTGAAGCACAGTTCAGACACAGAGGAGAAGACAGGACGGACAGCTGTTTCCTATCACGGGCCTGCCATTTAGAAGAAGACAGGTAGTGTAATGGATTCGTGTTGCCACTTGTTAGCTGTGTGACTTTAAACAGGTCATAGTCCCCCCATGCCTAGTTTCCTTGTTTCAAAGCTGATGATACAGCTATATGCATCTCATAGGAAATCGTAAGTCTTATATGAGTTAATATATGAGAACGCAGAAAAGAATGCTGGGAACCTAGTAATAAAAGCCACTCCAAATGAGAGGAGCTGTGTTTTTAATTGGTCACTCTGAGAAGGAAGGGAAATGGGAGAATTGTCCACAGTCCAAGTTTGATCTATAGGAAAGCCATCATATTCTAAGAATGAGCAGGTCCGCATAAGCAAAATGAAAATGTACGGCATTGATTATACCCGTTGTGCACTTTTGAACCATTGAAGATAGAATTTTTTTTTTTAAATCTATTCCATCCTCATTAGGATGTTGCCTGAGCATTATTTTATGTGTCTTTGTTCTTTTCAGATGACTCAGTGTCATCATCTTGAATATTGTTTACTGACAAGGCTATAACGTGACAAGGTCTTTAGGGCTTTACATTAACGGCTCCGAATAGCTTTATTGCTATTAACTGTGCTGTCTCTGCAGGTTCTGAATTAGCTGTCACTCCTTGAAGAATCTACTTCTAGTAGCCCTGCCCACTACAAATCTCCTCCCTGTTTCTGATGTGCTGTCTGCTAAAACCTAAATGGAAACCAGATAACCGTGGAATTCAATCAGAAAGCCCCTTCTTCATAGGCTCAGACCTGAGGGTGTGTCTTCAGTCTGCTGGAGCAAAGTGCGTAGACTTTGAGATCCATATTTCCCTTACTGCTCTACTTTTTATATACTTCCAACTGAGTCATGAATGGTGAGGTTGCCAAATAGCTATGGCGAAAACTTCTTCCAGTTCCCTAAGCTGAGAGGATAACTTTGGTTAACTTCGGAGGAAAAAAAAGGATGTTTTGTGCAATTTCTTGTCTTAAAATTGATAGAGTAATGCTTCCAACAGAAATAAGGAAGGATATCACGAACATAAAGCATAGGGACATTTAAAACTCCACACGGCCAAAAATGACTTGCATTTAGCACAACTGGTTTTGACCACATACTTATCAAACAAAGTGGACTTTTCAGTACTTTACAGAAAATAAATAACGAGTTGACTTTTTAGCCCAAAGGAAAAGCTAAAGCTCTTTCCTGTTTACATTTCTAGTTGCATAGCAGTCGCTTTTTCCTACAGATAGAGCAAAGATAATCTCCATGAACAAAATTGACAAATATTTTCTTTTTTTTTTTTTTGTTATAATAGTTTATTTTCAAATTGGTTGACAAATATTTTCAATAGACAGAGCTCGAATTTGTGAGGACGAGCTATGGATTCCAGGAGGGTTGTACCAATTATTACTGGTCTGAATTTATAGTTGTGTGGGGCCTGTCCCATCACCCAAATTTATTTTTACACCCAGACTGTACAGAACAGCAGGCAGTACTAGAGCTACTGGAGTAAATTTACATCTAGGGCCTTAGACTCAAAACGTGAGCCTTTATCCTAAGCGAAATGGGAATCCATGGGAGAGTTTGAACAGAGGTCACACGATCTCAATTACATTTGCAAAGAATCCTTGGCTGTTGTGTGGACAAGAGAACACACAGGGGCGAGATACAGACAGAGAAGGACCACTGAGGTTATTGCGATAATTCAGGTGAGACATGGTGGTGGGTTGGTGGTAGTAGCAGAGTTCGTGAGAAGGTAGCTGGAATTTGAGTACAATTTGAAAGCAAAGCGAACGGGATTTGCTGATGAATCGGGTGTAGGCTGCGAAAGAAAGACAGTCAAGGAGCACTCCAGGGTTTTTGGATTGAACAACTGGGAGAAGAAGGTTGACATCAACTTACATGGGGAAGGTTGCAGGTAAAACAGTCTGGAAGGAAGACTGGGAGTCCACTCAAGTTTGTGATATCTAATAGAAATTCAAGTGAAGATGCTGAGAAGGCTGTTAGATGTATAAATCGGCAGTTTGACAGACAGGCCAGGGATGAAGATATGAAGTTGAGAGTTATCATCTAGAGATGGTTAGTCAAATGTGTCTTTTCAGTTAAGACCAAAAGAAAAGATCTTACTTCAGAATCCCAGAGCGCTGGAAAGCATTACTTAGTTCAGACCTCAGGAGGAAAAAAGGATGGATAAATAAGGGGAAAAGTTCCTCCAAACAACCCCTCCCCCAACCCTAAAGGAGCCATCTGCAGACCGAACGAAGAAATGATAAAAGGGAGTTTCAGGAACTTGGCCAGGGCATCACATTTTCTCACTGGTTTATGGCAAAGGAGACATCTCAGGAGCACAGGGTGGTTGAATTGAAGCAAGGTGCAGATTCGGAGAAAAGAGCTGACGTGAGAGAGGACCAAAGTTAAGTGGCTTAGACCCAGGCCTGGTCTGAGTGATGGGCATTCAAACCATAGAAGACTCCTTTTGGAGTCAGCTCCTGCCTCTCAGTTAGACTCTGAGGGTGACTGAGGACTTTTACACTTTGATTAATACTTCCTAATTGGCTCTAAATATCTTAGAAGAAACCTTCATCTCTTCTGGGCTCTACCTCAGGCTCCAGATTGAGTATAAAAGCCACATTTTCAAATCCAACTAGAAACATCCAATAGTTGTTGTCTTCTTGAGGCCTAACGGACTCATTCTGGAGACAATGTTCCCTTCTCTCCTCATCTTCTAAGGGATTTGTCTGATCTGGGCCATTAATAGGGCTACTTACCGACTCCATCCCCAGGGGACTAGGATAATTGGCTTGGGCTAATCAACATTTGCATCTGATTCATGTTGGAGAATGGTAGACATCTAACTAAACTTGGCTCTGCCTTAAGGAAGTAGGAGGGAATGTCTTTCATATATGTAATATACATAATGCTTATGCCATCTACTGCAGAAGGGGCTATTTCTGGGGACATTTTCCATAGAGATTTCATTCCAACCATGAATTTGGGTTCTTATGAATTTCAGGCACACAAGACAGAATGTGCAAAATCTTTCTGAATGATGTCTGGAGGGAGTTTCCATCTTAGTATCAGTATCATGTTGCTGCCCCTACCCACTGACTATACATGAGATAATTACATATGATATGATATATATGAGATATGACTATATATGATATAACCAGATAACAGTGGATAAGAGGAGGAGAAATTCCTTATAGGAGAACAAAGATATCTATCCAAACCACTACCCCAACTTTTCCAGGAATATAGAGCCCCCCCACAACAGTGTTAACTATTTCCTCAGTAAGAGAGATGAATAAGAGAACGAAACGCACATAGAACATATAATTTCTGTCTCATACATCCTGCATTGTTGGGAAATTTTACTCAAATGACACAGATAAAAGATGATGTGAATAAACTCTAATTTGTAAGACTATAAAACTTTTCATGATTTCAGAGAAACCGGAGGTCAGAGTGGGCCCAAGAAAGCATCAGGTAGGCTTTCTGAAGGAATGATACTCTGCATCATAGGGACTAATACTACTACTAATACTAACAATAATAATATCTAAACTTTGCTGAGTGCTTATCATGTGCCATGCAGAGTTGAACGGTTTTACATGTGCTCCCTCATTTAATCCTCACAACAACCCTATGAAGTAAGCAATTGCACCATTCTCATTTCCTAGATGAGGAAACTGAGGCACAGAATTAAGGTCACAAAGCTTAAAAGCAACGGGAACTGGGATTCAAACCTCATCAGTCTGGTTTCAAGATCAAACTCCGTGGGCAGAAAAGGCTTTTTGAAAGAGTTCTTATCACAGGCCTAGAAAAGAAGGACGGTCAAGGTACGAAGAAGCATAAAAGGCGTGGGTGGACAGCTCAAAAAAATGGCCCCAGGACGACATCAAACTTGCATTCTTTACAAACATTTCTCCCTGGACTCTTATATAGCATTTATCTTCATGATCTTCACTAAGGGGAGACCACGGGTGCTAAGGCAATCTTGGCAACAAGCTAGGTTTTTCTCAGCAGGGTGAGTATATTCAGGAATAGAGAATAATTAGAGATAATAGATTCACGGATGACAACTTCAGATGGCATGGCAGTAATTCTGTTCTCTTTGAAGTGAATCTTTATCAGTGACATAAAGCAGTGGGGTCTCAACCAGGGTGATTTTTGCCTCCCAGGAGACAACTGGCAATGTGTGGAGATATTTTTGGTTGTCACCACTTGCAGAGGGTGGGTAGAGGTCAGGGATGCTGCTAAACATTGTACAGTGTGCAAGACACCTCCTCACAAACAAGAATTATTTGGCCCCAAAGGTCAAGTGCCGAGGTTAAGGGACCCTGATCTAGATAATGCCATAAACGTAATTCTCTCAAGAACTAATGTATGCACATGATTGCACCTCCCCACATCTCAATCAGGGCCAAGCAGAAAAGTAAGTAGCAAAGCTGCCGAGGCACTCAAACACAAGGTATCTGATCCTGGTTAGATGTGTATATGTGCATACATGCACTGGTCTCCATAGCGAATAGGAGGAAGCAAGAAAAAATAAGATAGAAAATACCAGTCCAAATAATTAGCTCTGATTTGAACATCAAACATGACAAGGGAGAGAATTAACACACAAGGTACTTACTGTGTGTGCAGGGCACCAATGGATATACCTTGCTGAGTGTTCGCAACCACCCTTGTGGAAGTTGTTACTTTTCAAATCCTCGGCAAGATTAGTAACTAGCTTTAGTCACCCCACAAGAGACTGGAGGTTTAACCTGTCAGTGCATTTTTTATTTCAATCCCCGACTCTTTCCATGGGATATGGAAAGGGTCAGAAGAACTAGTAAGACTGTTGAAGAAGATAATTATGATTTTTAAAAATAGATGAAAATGATGTCGTACTTCTGCCTTGAAATTTGTTGATGTCAACATGTAGGACATATTATCCAAACAGTTGTTGAATCTTCGTCTCTGGAAGGTTTCATAGACTGAGTAATGTTTAAACATGGCCTTGACTGAGGAAGAGAACGTGGATGGCCAGAGTTCCAGTCAAATGCTGTTCTGGGGGGGTGGGGAATGAAAAGGAATAAAGAAAGCCTACAGGATTTATGGAATTCCAGTAAGAGAAAAAACGGAGCCCAGGAGGCGAAGAGAGGGAGAAAGAGGTAGAAAGCTTATTTTAAAAAATAATGGCTGATATATTCCCAAACCTGGAGAGAGATTTAGACATCCAAGTTCCTAAAGCTAATAAGTCATCTCAACGTTTCAGTCTCAAATGATCTTCTCCAAGACACGTTATAATAAAACTGTCTAAAATCAAAGACAAAGGGGAATTTTCAAAACAGCAAGAGAGAAAACGGTTCTCTCATACAAGGGATTCGCCATAAGGCTATACACATATTTCTCAGCAGAAACCTTCCAGGTCAGGAGAAAATGAGACGGTGTATTCAAAGTGCTGAAAGATAAATGGCTTCATCAGCAAAGTTGTCCTTCAGAAATGAAAGCGAGATAGAGACTTTCCCTAAAAAACCAAAGCTGAGGGCACTCATGTCCCCTAGACCTGCCTCTCAGGAAATGTTGAGAGGAGTTCTTCGAGCCAAAGTGTAAGGAATCTGATTAGTCGCATAAAAACATAAGAAAATATACAGCACACAGGTAAAAGTAAGTATATAGCCAGATATAGAATACTCAAATACTATAACATGGTACCACTGAACTCTAGTATAAAGGTTAAATGACAAAATATTAAAAATAGCTACAGCTACAATAATTCACTAAAGGATACACAGTATAACAAGATGAAAATTCAGACATCCAAAACATAGAAGGGGGAGAGTAAAAGGGTAGAGTTTCAGTGTGCAATTTAAGTTAATTTGTTATCAGCATATAAGATGTTTTATGTAATCCTCATGGTAACCACAAAGCAAATACCTACAGTAGATTCACAAAAGGTAGAGAAGGGAATCAAAGCATACTACTATGGAAAACCATCAATTCATGAAGGAAGGCAGTAAAAGAGAAAGAAAGGAAAAAGGGAATAAAAAAAAAGCCAGAAAACAATAAACAGCATGGATTAGAAATTCCTTACCTATCGATAATTACTCTAAATGTAGATTAAATTCTCTAATCAAAAGACATAGAGTGGCTAAAAAACAAGACCCAACTATCTGCTGTGCACACTTCACTTCAGCTTTAAGACACACATAGGTTCAAAATAAAGGGATGGACAAGATAATTCTTGCAAATGAAAACCAAGAGAGCAGGGGTAGCTGTACTTATATGAGACAAAATAGCTTTAAAGCCAAAAGTGGTAACGAGAGACTAAGAAGGTCATTGTATAATGGTAAAGAGATTAATTCATCAAGAATATATGACAGTTATAAATACATAGGCATCCAACATTGGAGCACATGGATATATTAAACAAATACAGATCTGAAGGAAGAAATAGGCAACAATATAATAAAGTAGGGGGGGTTAATACCTCTAGGCAGAAAATCAACAACAAAAAAAAAACATTGAACTCGAACCATACTTTAGATCAAATAGACCTAATAGACATATATAGAACATCCCATCCAACAGAAGCAAAATACACAATCTTCTCAAGTATACATGGAACATTCTCTGGGACAGATGATATGATCGGTCACAAAATAAGCCTTTGCAAATTTTAGAAGATTGAAATTATACCAAGTATCTTTTCCAACCACAATGATATGAAACTAGAAATCAATAACAGGAGGAAACCTGGGAAATTCACAAATATGTGGAAATTAAACAACACACTCCTGAAGAACCAGTAAGTCAAAAAAGAAATCAAATGGGGAAGTCAAAAAATATCTTGAAACAAATGAAAATGGAAACACAACACACCAATATCGTTTTAAAGACATTTTCAAAGAAGAAGACCTACAAATGGCCAATAGGTACAATATGTACAAACTGCTCAACATCACTCATCATCAGGGAAATGCAAATCAAAACCACAACGAGATATCACCTCATACCTCTCAGAATGGCTATGATAAAAAAGACAAGAGATAACACGTGTTGGGGAGGATGTAGAGAAAAGAGCACCTTTGTTCACTGTTTCTGGGAATGAAAATTGGTAAAAGCCACCATGGAAATCGGTATGGAGGTTCCTCAAAAAAGTTGAAAATAGAACTACCAGGGCACCTGGGTGGCGCAGTCAGTTAGACGTCTGACTCTTGACCTTGGCTTGGGTCATGATTTCATGGTTCGTGGGTTCAAGCCCCGCATCAGGCTCTGTGCTGATGGTGCAGAGCTTGCTTGGGATTCTGTCTTTCCTTCTCTCTGACCCTCCCCCGCTTGTGTTCTCTCTCTCTCTCTCTCAAAATAAATAAATAAACTTAAAATTTAAAAAAAAAAGAAAACAGAACTACCATATGATCCAGAAATTCCATTTCTTGGTATATATCCAAAGAAAATGAAAACAGGATCTCAAAGAGACATCATCACTCCCATGTTCACTGCAGCATCATTCGCAATAGCCAGGATATGGAAACAACCTAAGCGTTTGTCACTCTGATGAATGGATAAAAAAGATATGGTATAAGTTCTAAGAATGTAAGGTACAGTATAGTTACTATAGTTAGCCATACTGTACTGTATATTTGAAAATTGGCTAAGGGAGTAGATTTTATAAATTCTCACCACAAAAAGAAAAACTGTAACTCTGTGAAGTGATGGATGTGTTAACTAACCTTAGCACGGTAATCACTTTGCAGTGTATGCATATACCAAATTATTACATTGTACACCTTATGCTTATACATAGTTATGTCTCAATCATATCTCCATAAATGTGGAAAACAAACAAAACCAAATGTTTCTCTGGGAATGAGCCCCAAACACACCCCAACTGTGGCCTCTTCCCACCCCCCCACCCCAACTCCCACTCACTATATAAGGACTTGGGTTTAACAGACAGCCTAGTCCTCCCTCCATTACATCTCTAATAACCTGATATGATTGGTTCTCTCCTTTCATTTCCAACCCTCTCAGGACCCCATCTCTCCTGGCTCCTTATAATTTCAGTTTTGAATGGTTAGATCTAGGTGGTAGATATATGGGTATTCATTGTACTATTCTTCCAACTTTCTTTATGTATAACAATTGTTATAATAAAAAGTAGTAGGGGGCTTGCAGGGGTTGAGGGCAGATTATGTAGGGCCACTTATGTAGGCCACTTAGAGACTTTGGGTTCTACCCTGAAAGAGATGGGTAGGCATGGAGGGGTTTGAGTAAAGGAATGTTGGGGTCTGACATTCTGTTTTAATAGGATACGTCAGGGTTTTCTTCCTTGATTTAAATCCAACTTGGTATAGAATAAGGAAAGTTGCAGTTCTGGTTGTAGTTTTACCAGAGCCTCTAAAACGTGCCCTGCAGTACCCACAAGCAAAGCATAAATAGCAAATGACCTAAATCAAGTATAACACAGGAATGGTCACCAATTATCCAAAGTACTAGAGAAATGCTGAAGCAGAAATACAATCCTCATCTTTAAAATTTTCTAGTTATGAAATGCATCAAATCTATTTAACATTCTGATTTCTCTCTATGCCACTGCCCATAATACCGTATTTGGTTTGGACCAAGAATAATCCTGGCAACCACCCTGCATGCTACTCAGTCATGCGGTTTCAGGCACCCTAATCCGGGTACTTGTCCTCCATTGAGTACACACCTAGCATGGCATAGATGACCCGTTCAAGTTATTCCAGAAAGACGAGTTGGTGACAAAGTACTTTACAAATAAACAAAAAATAGAACAATAATAATAAAAATATGGAAACTAAAGGAATCAGTTGCTAAAAGTCCTCTAATCACATTATCATTTTCAAACGCTGTATGATTTGGGGCAATATCTTTAAATTCACTTAACCTTCATTTCTTCCTTTGTGAAGTAGGATTAGTAACACTTGATATTGAGTGAATAATGAAAAGCAGTAAAAATTAGTTAATAAAATGAATCCTGTGAATAAAACTTTTACATTCCTCATAAAAAGTGATACTGAAAAAACTCAACTTGTATTAACAAAGAAAATAAAAGAAAGATTTACTTAGGGAAAATATTTTACAATATGGATAAATATTCATATACGCAATGACCAAATCTTAGAAGTAAGATAAACTATTTTTCTGGAAAGAAATATAGATCTGGCAGGGAGGTAGTAAAAGGGAATATAGAGATATGTAAGGCAACTGTTTGGATTTTCTGCACAAAGAAAGAATTATGCAACTCTGAGAAAAACTTCCAAGTACACTGGTTTCTAACCCCCATGACACCCTCAATTCCTTCAAAGGACTCCAGGATTATCTTTGGGGAGGTTTCATAAACGGCATTTTATTTGCCACTCTATTGGAACATGCAATGTCAAAGCACGACATTTGAAACTGTGACCTGAGGCTTTCTGTAGTCATTGTACTACCGAAATGAACCTTGGTCTTACCCTTTATGGCTAAGCAGGTGACAATCTAGCAAGCAAATACTATAATATGTGATGGGAATCTCATACAAGCCTCGGTCACTCTTGGAACGATGGCAGATACTAACATTGGCAAACCTCTGTCACTTCTGAGCAAGCAGATTTTAGTTCTTACGTTCACTGATTTAAATTTTCTTTAGTTCTTCAAAGAACATGTTAGATTACCTGGAATTATGCTAAATAAAACCCAATAAATTCATTGTCATATGAATGAATTGTTCCACTGCTGGCTTATGGCCCTGTTCTCCCAGGGACCTTTGAGTCTTTGCTTGTAACAGCCCTGAGCAATGACAAAATTGGATGCATGACTCATATCCACATACCTGGTGGACAAATCACAGGCACCAATCCTCAATGTAAAAGAGTCTAAGTATCATTAGAATTTGACCAGATGCACAAAGTTCTACCAGACTGACTAGCTAGTTCAACAAAACAGCCTGTCCATCCAGTGAAAGAGAATTTCTTAACTGAATTGATTGGTAGTCCAGTTGATTCAATAAATGTCAACCGGTTCAAGGATAGTCATTGAATAAAAGAATAAAGAAATAGAGTAATCATTTAAAAACAGGATCATTACCTAATTGAGCCGAAGTTAATTATTGGGATAATTGGCTGAGTTACACAAGTTTCTCTCCGTTTCTGTCTTCTTCTGTCTTCAGGGATTGGATAGGATTATATCCTCTGGGAAGAAATGAAGGTATAGGTTGGGGCTAGAAGTAATGTGTACTTGGAAGCTTTTTCTTTGCAATTACAGTTGACCTTTGAACAACTGGGGGTTTAGAGGCACCAACTTCCTGTGTAATAGAAAATCCAGGTATAACTTTTGACGCCCCCAAAACTTTACTGATAGCCTGCTGTTGACTGGAAACCTTACCAATAAGATAAGCAGTCAACACATATTTTGTATGTCATATGTATTGTATACTGTATTCTTACAGTCAACTGAGCTAGAAAAGAGAAAATGTCATTAAGGAAATCATAAGAGGGCACATGGGTGGTGCAGTCATTAAGCATTTGACTTCGGCTCAGGTCTTTATCTCACAGTTCGTGAGTTCGAGTCCCACTTCAGGTAAAACATGAGCCCCGGGTGAGCCCCGTTTCTCTCTCTCTTTTCTCTCTCCCTCTCTTTCTCTCTCTCCCTCTCTCTCTCTCTCAAGGGGTACCTTCCTCATTTGCACCCTCTCTCTCAAAAGAAAGAACGAAAGGAAGGAAGGAAGGAAGGAAGGAAGGAAGAAAGGAAAAAGAAAGAGAAAATATATTTACAATATTGTACTGTAAAAAATCCACATATAAATGGACCCACGCAGTTCAAAGCCATGTTGTTCCAGGGTCAACTGTACACTAGCAGAGTTTATGCAGGTTTTTTTTTTATTTGTGTTGAAAATTCAAACAGATACTTGATCTATATTCCAACCAGCTGTCTCTCTATCACATCTATGTGTGGTGTGTTTTTCCCAATGGGTAGGTTATTTATTTCTGATATTCAGCCACTGTAAATGTAAATACAGGTTCATAGAGCGAAATGTTTCCCTTAAATAAATCCCTTTATTCCTCTTTATGGCCGCAAGCTGAGTAGTCTCAATATCAATTTTAATAAATAAAAATTTCATTCACAGAGCACATTTTCTTTATTAGTTTTGCTGGTTTTTATTACTTATCTCATTCTATTCTCTCAAAAACCTTTTGGACAGATAGGGCAAGTATTAGTTCCTTTTGAAAACTAGTCTATTTACACTAAATGGAGACAACTTACTTCACTGGACTGCCTTCTCCCCACTCTTGTGAATCCCTGCACACCCAGGACCACATAATTAGTTGATGGTGGTGTTAGGATTAGATCCCAGGCAGTACA
This sequence comes from Paguma larvata, assembly GCA_030068075.1. Lineage (NCBI taxonomy): Eukaryota > Metazoa > Chordata > Mammalia > Carnivora > Viverridae > Paguma > Paguma larvata. The sequence goes on from CM057830.1 coordinate 10,550,560, forward strand.
GGTAATCCTGTGCATACACCATTTCTAATCTGCCCCCATTGGGATCCGAGGCAGCATCTCATGGCCAAACATTTGAATATTTCCGCATTCAATATTATTAAATACAATAAATAAAGGTCATAAAGAGCACTGTATCTGTTCAGGTCAGGTATTGCTGCCAAATAGTTTTTAGAGGGTTTGGGATTTGGGGGTTACAGATAAGGGACGGTGGTTACGTATTCCACTAGCCCCGGTGCTCTCTGCCACTATGTGAAGCAACTAATCATTAATATACAATGACTACTTGCATGCCTTACTCCAAGGCTTTTCTAGATAGCAAACCAACCTATTGGTGGTCAGCAGAGAGAACCATTAACCTCAAGTATTTTCTCCATCACCTTCATTATGCACAAGATTCCATTCTCTTCCTTCTTTCACTACTAAGAGCTCAACTACACTACACAAAATCACTCAATTTTTTACCTGCTTATTTCCTTCCCTCTCAACTTCTCTGGCTTCCTTCAAACAGTCAGAGAGAGGAGGAGGAGGAATAAAAGGATAAGACCATATCACGGCAAAGTCAAGAAGAAAGAGTATGTCAAAGAGGGCAGGGTGCCCTACACTGTAAAATGCATCCAAGAGATTCAGGAGGGTAAGGACCAGAAAGCTGTGACCTTGACAACTGGAAATTCACCAGTGACCTTTGAGAGAGTAGTTTCCTCCAGGTAATGGGAATGGATGCCGGAATGCAAAGAGTTGGGAAACAAGTGGATGGCGGTGAAGCCAAGACAGTGAATATAGGCCTAATCTTTAATGAGCCAGGATCAAACGTCCTTTAAAGACCTTCGGAGTGTCTATGAATACTCTGTACTAGTTCCATGTACTTTCTTACTCTTCCATTAAGAGATTCCATTAAGCATTTCTTGCTTTTCCTCAGACCCACAACTATATGGTCAACTAATCTTCGACAAAGCAGGAAAGAATATCCCATGGAAAAAAGACAGTCTCTTCAACAAATGGTGTTGGGAAAACTGGACAGTGACATGCAGAAGAATGAAACTGGACCGCTTTCTTATACTGTACACAAAAATAAATTCAAAATGGATGAAAGACCTAAATGTGAGACAGGAAACCGTCAAAATCCTAGAGAAGAACACAGGAAGCAACCTGTGTTTGATCTCAGCCGGAGCAACGTCTTACTAGACACGTTACCGAAGGCAAGGGAAACAAAAGCAAACATGAACTATGGGGACTTCATCAAAATAAAAAGTTTCTGCATGGCAAAGCAAACAATCAACAAAACTAAAAGTCAGCCTATACAATAGGAGAAGATATTTGCAAATGACATATCTGATAAAGAGTTAACATCCAAAATCTATAAAGAACTTATCAAACTCAACATCCAAAAAACAAATAACTCAGGAAACGGGTAGAAGTCATAAAATAGACACTTTTCCAAAGAAGACATCCAGATGGGTAACAGACACATGAAAAGATGCTCAACATCACCCATCATCAGGGAACTACAAACCAAAACCACGATGAGATACCATCTCGTCAGAATGGCTAACATTAATAACACAAGAAACAACAGGTATCGGCGAGGATGCGGAGAAAGGGAATCCTCTTACGCTATTGGTGGAATGCAAACTGGTGCAGTCACTCTAGAAAACAGTGTGGAAGTTCCTCAAAAACTGAAAATAGAACTACCCTACAATCCAGCAATTGCACTATTAGATATTTACCCAAAGTATATAAAAATACAGATTCAAAGGGGTACATGTGTTCCAATGTTTATAGCAGCATTGTCAACAATAGCCAAACTATGGAGAGAGCCCAAATGTCCATTGACTGATGAATGGATAAACAATGTATGTATACACATACATATACATACAATAGATGGAATATTACTCAGCCATCAAAAAGAATGAAATTTTGCCATTTGCAACAACATGGATGGAGCTAGAAGGTATTATGCTAAGTGAAATAAGACAGAGAAAGACAAATACCATATGATTTCACTCATATGTGGAATTTAAGAAACAAAACAGATGAACATATGGGAAGGGGGGAGGGAGAGAAGAGAGGGAAATATACCAGAAGAGACCCTTAATGATAGAGAACAAACTGAGGGTCGATGGAGGGGAGGTAGGTGGGAGACGGGCTAGATGGGTGATGGGTATTAAGGAAAGCACTTGTTGTGATGCGCACTGGGTGATGTATGTAAATGATGAATCACTGAATTCTACTCCGGAAACCAATATTGCACCGTATGTTAACGAAAATTTAAATTAAATTTTGAAAACTGGGGGGAAAACCTGCTTTTCCTCAAACAGTGACAATAAAATACAATCACAGCTAGTTTTCAAGAAATCACCTGTTTTCATTAAATTGCTGGCATTATAGCAATTTGACTTCTAATATTTTATATCATGTACAATATTTAAGCTATGTCATGGGTTAATACGCTCCTGTGAGCCCCCGAAGGCTGTCCTAGCATATATGACATATTTATCAGGGGAACATCTGTCCTAAATTCCAACTGACTAGCAAACTAATAGCTTGGTCCAAAGGAAATTGCCATTTTTGCAGATCAAAAATGATTGCGTAGCAGGAAGTTTATTCAATTCAACCTTATAAGTTTTCAAATGCAACCTTGATACAAACTGAAAGCTGCCACAATACTTCATTGTTTACTAATTATGGTGGGCTATGCATTAATTGTTTAGGGTGACAAATGGAGTCCAGGGAGTGACTAAGACGTTAGTCTTACCTGGACTTTTGCTAAATTTTCCAAATAAGGGCCACTTGTTCATTGTACCAAGGCACCTGACAGTGGCACTTCTAGGCCTGCCTGCCCATGGTGGTTAGTGTTCACCTTCGTTCTATGCTATGCCCAGGAGCTCATGTTCCACCCTTTCCAATGGTCTTGGATGTGACCTAGCCCTGTTGTTCTGGGAACCTACTTTCGGACTGGGGCAAAAGACATCAGACACTCAGAAAAAAACTAGGATCACTCCCTTTGGGTCTGATTAAATATCTCCCTTCATCCAACACCCCACATCCATATTATTGTCATATAATCACTAATTTTCCAAAAATATAAATGACATCAAGGAGTGACTCTGGAAAAATTACATCTAAGGACACAGTTGTCATTTAATTAATTACTGGCAAAACTCTCCCCTACTGCCAAGTAGACGGGCACCAACCATTTGTACCCTGCTACTGCCCCCACTGTGCTATAAGAAAGAAGAGACTAATGCCGTGCTTTATAAGTTGATTCTTAAACTGTACCCATAACTGATATAAAATTATTTTTCAAATAATGCTAGAAAAATAAAGAGCAAAATAACGCAGTAAATAACAGCTAGAAATCATTCATTCATTCATTCAAACCCAAATTCCCTAAAATAGAATGGTATTCTTAGTAATAAACTTAATCTCATCATAAATAATGAATGGGTCCCTTCTAAAATATTCTTTCTCTGTTTACATTTCCTGAACCTAGCATGGTATCTTACATAGAGTGGACATTCAATAAATTCTTGGGGCAGAAAGGAAGGAAGGAGCAAAGGAAAGATAGTAGGAAAGAAGGGGGACAATCTTCTGTGCATTTGTCTGTGTAATCGAGTTAACTAGATATGCAGTATTTTTTTTATGAAGGAAAACAGGATGTAAAATGGGAAATAAAATATTATGTAAAGGGGTTCCATGAATTTGAAACAAGGACTGGGAATTTGGACTCTGAGGCATTTTTTACTCTTTTTGGTTCTCAAGCTGGGTTCTCTCTCATTCTCTGTTCCTTATCCAGGAATGATAAATGTGCATATTTCACTTGGTGATATTCACGTCTAGAATCTGATCACGGATTGTTCAAAGTGCAAGAACTCACTGCATTCTTTAATACAGTCACGTTTGCATTGGTTAGTCCTTGTGGAAAACATGGAAGGTGGAACCACACCAAAAAAAACCAAAACCCCACAAAAGTTACCTGAATTTACATTTCTTCTATGAAACAAATCCAGATCTCACCATCCCACCTCATCTTTTCTTAAAGGGACTTGGTTTTTCAGCCGCTTCTGTCTTGCCAGTTTCATCGCGGTTTTTGTTAAGGACTTGGAGAGTGGAACGACAGCTGGATTTTCACTTGCTTTACACCATTTTACTTCCAGTACATATCACCTCACAGTGTGTTCCCTTGTGACACATTACAGGATCATTAAATTAAAAATGAAAGGTGTGGTTGATGATTGACTGCTCCCTAATTACTCAGTGTTTGTCAAAGGCAGCAGGCAGAAGACATAAACCCCATTTTGCTGTTATATTGACTGTCAAGCTTATAGCACATTTCTGCTAGCATAGAAAACTTCCCCAACAAGGATATTTAGTGGAGCAGACCTTTGCAAGTGACATAAATCCCCTAGGCATCAGAATAAACAGACAGTGAAGAAATTGATCTAGTGATCAAACTGGTTCATCCCATGCCTTCAAAATAAGAAGCCCATCTGGGATCAGTGTTTCTCAACCTGTTTTTCCCCATCACGGAGACTTTCTAGACATCTTTTCCTAAAAGCTCATCCAGAAAATGTTAATGCCATAGATATACTTTTTATCGGTTTATGTGCACTGGTCCTTTGGAGGACTATGAACCATTGTAACATCTTAACTTTTTTCCTTCCCACTAAGAACAATTTCCACCACCTTGAGAATGCATGTCTCGGA